>JADLZK010012972.1:0-601342 GCA_015847255.1 Hyparrhenia diplandra
ACCTTCATCTTCGGCTCGACACATGCGGGAGGGAGAGGGCAAGGAGGAATGGAGCCCGGCGCATGGTTGGCGAGGGGAAGGGCTAGGGAGCACGGGCGGCCCGGCACGCTTGCGGGGAAGTGAAGGAGTTGAAGCGAGAGTGGAGCACGCAAAAAAAAAGCGAGTGGAGGAAGGAGTTGAAGCCGATGCGTATAGGCTACGACGCTGGGCATTTTAACGATCGCATGTATCCAACACGGGTGCGGGTATGAAAAAAATGTCAGAGTTATTGAACCACGGTGATCCTCTCGGTCCAAAAAGTGGGGATGGGCGGCGTGTGCTAGTCAAAAAATTAGGCGTGCACGCGTGCAATTTGGTCAAATTAGATTTTAAAAAGTCAAAGAATTGCATTTTTTTGTTGGACACCTCAAACAAATCTCAACCCGATCACGTCAGGTTAGATTCGAGTCCCCATCTCCCATAGAACAATATTTTACATGAACAAATCATGACAACCTGATGCATACATGTTTGAACAATATTACAAGCATGAATAAATATATATTCTTTTCTTAGAACCAATATATATATATATATATATTCTTTTTTAGAGAAGAATAAATACATATTCTAGGAGGCGCCACGGATGGGGTGCGGCAAATCGACCGCCAACCGCGAAGGGAGGGGAAGGGTTTTTCCGACGGCGTTCGCCACACCTTTTGTTTTTTGAAAAGGGAGGAAGAGTTGGGCTTTGCCCCCTCCCCCGCTGCACGGGTTCCTCCACTCTTACGAAGTCTGTTCCTCTTCCGCACTTCTCATCTTGTACCACTCCTACTTGTGAGCATGATGGAGGGTGGTTCTCTGGCCGAGCCGAGCCGGGAATGCAGGCGTCCATCACCGAAACCCGGCTCCCCGCCACCCGCCCTTGGGGACCCACCCTCGAGGTTGTGGCTCCCCGCCTCCACGTGCAGGCTCGTCTCCTCCTCTTCCGCTCCGGCTGGAGCTCCTTCTCGGGACCTCCGCCGATCCATGCCGCTATTGGGCGATTATCTGCGGAGCTCCGTCGATCCAGCGGGAGAAGACCGCCTCCCCCATCTCGCCGGAGTCGCTTGATTGCCCTTGTGCTTAAGCCGGTTTTCCTAATCCTGTTCTTTGCGTGCAGAAGCGCTGCACCGGAGTTTGAGGCGGATTACGCGCAGGCGGACCTCGCGGGGTGAGGGGTTCCCCAAAGGGCAGCACCCACAGCGAACTACGCAGATCTCCTCGAAGGTTAAAGTTTTCCCTATGGCAAATGTTTAACAACAAGCTACAAGTTACACAGTCTTTGCTCAAAAGAGGGTGGAAGGGATCCGGAAAGTGTTGTCCGGATGATGGTCTTGAGTTTATTGATCATGTTTTTTCAACCGTCATGTGGCGAGATTTATTTGGCAAATGGTTAAAGAGATTTGGCGAGATAGAACCTCCCAATTCATTGGATGACTTTACCGATAGATGGTTGCGTGAAAGCGTAGGGTCGTTACCAACTAGAGTTGTGTTTTTGTTTTGCTAGCCTTGCATGGGCTTTGGATTAACGGGGAATAAAATGGCTATTGAAAAGAAATATCCCAACTCACCCACCGATGTTGTATATCTTGCAATATCTTTTATGCAGCGGTGGATGATCCTACTCAAGAATAAAGACAGGAGCACGCCGAGCATGTGAAGGAGGAGATTCTAAGCCGGTCAAGGCTTTCGTTCCAATAAATTTAGTTTCAACTGATGTAATAAAGCTTTAGACCTGAGGTTATGTAGTGGGGTCGAACAATCTTCTTTGTCTTTCTTTGCTTAATCTTGTAACCGTAACCCCCAGTATTATCTTGTGTCTTCAGCTTTCTTAAAAGGCGAGTTTAATGAAACTCTTTTTCAAAAAAAAAAAAGATCTCTTCTACCACTTCCACTAGAAACTGCGCATGATTTATAAATAATAACCTCGGCCCTTCTTCGGGGTTCGTAAAACAATACAGTTCTTGATGTTCTTGGATCTTGGTAGATATATCTCCAAATTAAACCGAGTAAATAGAGAAGATATCATTCTTGGATCAGTAAGATATATCTCCAATTCTCTAGCTATTTTTCTTAAGTATCACCATCGATCATACCTGAGGATTGTAAAAAAACACGGGCCGCTCTGTCCATCCTTGGTGAGGCCGCACAAACTAGCAATACAGGTTCGATAGAGATTTAATTTTACAAAGAATGAAGAGTGAAGTCGTTTAGAAAACCGGTTGGACAACCTCTAGGTAAACTTGGAGGCGGCCATGAGTGGGACGGGAGATGGCGGGGGGCCGTGGAACCGTAGGTTCATGGACCACGCATAACCTCCTCACCTTCGCATTAAGGCCCTTTGATGATCCAACAACGGTTGAAGAATCGCTCACCTTTTCGCAGTACCGATCGAGTTCTTCTCAATTCTTGATGATGTAGTAACGAGGGTCATCCTCGTGGTTGAAACTGTAACATGCACAACTGAGATCTCTTTATTCACTTTTGCATTCTCGCCTTTACCTTCGTCGGTCACCTTATGCACGCAAACTTCCATCAAACTAGCCCGAACATTGAGATTCTCGTTCTTGAGCCCCCGTTCAGCCTTTCCATTCCCTTTGTCATATTTACAAAGTTCAGTCTCTACACTCAAATTCAACTCTTTCCTTCCATCAGTTTGATTAACTCAACTACTTCCAACAAGGCTTGCTATTGCCACAACACCCAGATTCGAAACTGAATTCCGCCGCCTTTGTTGCGGCCAGCTTAACTCCTGCCTACTTACGATAAGCTTGTTGTTGCTATAAAACCCAGACTGGCCAGAATCATTGGTTTTGAAGCTCAAGATCACCAATGATCTCAAGACTCAAATACTACATGACTCAACGGTTTAGGTTCGTGTTGTGATAATCCTAATCTTGCTCTTCAAAAAAGCGTGACAGTGGCTCCAACTCGATCTCAAAATCAACCACTTCGCTGCTTCTGACCTCTTCTACTACCGATCGCCATCATCGTGAGCCAAACTCATCAACACAAGAATTGAACACTTCCTCGCTCTTCCGGCAGCTCTCGCTCAGCCACAGCATCGTCGCGGGCGAAGCCGGTGATGGAGATATTCCATCGATATCCCGAGCAACTTCCATAGGGGATCGCCTGGGGCCAAACCGGGACAGGGAGCAAAGTGGTTCCCGTGCATAGGCTGAGGTCCACCGCCTTTGTACTGGGCGGCGCAAGGGAGATGACCCATTTGGGCTTGAGGATCCCGCACAGCGCCGCTCCAAACTGCCCCGCGATGAGTGCATCGACAAGCGCACGCGCTGCACTCGAATTGCCGGCGGCATCGCCTTCGCCAAGATCGCCTTCGCCGCTGCGTTGATCGGGCGCCTCCTCAGTGGCAATGGATCGTAGTTAGTGGTTGTAGTAATCGCGGGAAGGCCGGATGATGAGGGGGCTCGGCGGTGCGGGCGCTGCGCGCGCCAAGGATCTAGTGGCCCCTTTCAGGCGGCAAAGCGGGAACGCGGGATGACATGGAAGCGGGTGGAGGCGGCGGCATCGGCGGCGAGGATCTCCCGGCGCGGCGTGTGAGAGCGTCGCCTGTGGCGATCCGAAGTTTCTCTCCCTGCCGATGTAGATCTTGGACCCTAACGCTTTGGACACTCCCCTACGAGGACGCCCTCCCGCCCTAGCATGTCGCAGACGAGGTACACCGGCCGGGTTTCGGGTGCTTCCGCTAGTTGATCACCGGGCGGATGGAGTCCTCCTTCTTGGGAACCGCGGGCGCACAGCCTTGGTGCGATCGAGGAAGAGGTAGTCGATGCGGCGCGAGGTCTGGGCTGGGGTCGGGCGGGCGGTCGGGAGTCAGCGGTATCGCTGGTGTGACGGGGATGGCGCTGAAGGGGCCCTCGAGCGAGGAACATCACGGCGCCCGGTCCCATGTTAAGGGGAATGGATGAGAATGGTCGGGTTATCCGAATCGACGAGGGGACATGAGGAAAGAGGAGGGACGCGAGCTGACTGGGGCGGTGGTTGGCGCCGAGCGGTGACGGTCAAGTCGCTGCGGGGTCGGGACGCTTGCCGGCGGGTCGCTAACGTTCAGCTCGGCGAGCGCGCCGCCGGGGTCGAGCGGGGGGAAGATGCGGAGGCGATGAGGATGGTGAAGCGGGAGGTGTAGACCGGGAGGCGGCGCGGTGGCGGCGATGCCGGGCGGGTGGTCCCGGAGTGGGCGTGCGTGAGAAGCGGTGGGCGCTCAGCGACGACGCCGGGTCCACGTGTCCACCGGCGAACGGCAGCCCACGGGCATCTCGACAGCATATCGGCCGCTCTTCTCGTCTTCGCCCCGGCCAGTTCTCCCGTGAACGATCCGATCCGCCGATTGGATTGATTGAGCGCCCGCGGCTCGACCGAATTTCAATTTTGGAGCGGAGGCGGAGGAGAGTGGAGAAAGCGAGTTGTTTTGTTTCGTTTCACTTCCAGCGGGGACACTACACCGAATAAGTTATTAGTGGCCGCGGTTGGAATTCAAAATATATTCAAATCAGAAAAATTGCCAAATTTTGTATAGATAAATTCTCCACTTAAGTTATTTTATTTCAAGATTCTTGGAGAGCTAGAGCATTCCAAATTTGAACAAAATTTGATAATAATAACATAACAGAGAAACGGGTTGTTCCGAATGGCTGATTTAATAGTATCATGCGAGCAGACGTAACAAGATGAAGCAAGAACAAGCAAACATTGTCAAAGAAAGAAAGACCTAAGCTAGGAAGACAAATATGGACATCCCACGGGTCCGGACTCAAATAGGGACGATAACACCGTCGAGACGCTTTGCGCCCCCCTCAGGATTCTAATCTCCAACGCAGTCTTAAGCGCTAGCCATGGCCATGACAAGGGCTCGAGACCTACACGGGAGATTATAGTCCCTACGGCCACGAGGCCCCTCTCTTTTAATGAGTACCTATTACAACCATCACATCAGATATTCACTTGGACCAAGACCACACCTTGGGCCAACAACACAAGATCTATTATCTTCAAATTGCTCCCAAGGATAGATAGACGATGTATATGATCTTCTCTTTGATCCTTTAAAATCTCCCACGTAGTTCTTTTGTGGTTGTACCTAGGATCAACTTAGAAAAAGGTATTTAAGACAACATAATTTGTGTACAAGTTCGATTCTGTGTGTCACATAAATTTTGTAATGCATAAGATACGTGTTCACTTGACCTCACATTGCCGAGCTCATCTATCATCTTGACTAGTTTCCATGCTCTGCAAAGAAAGCAGTTCAACTAGCTAGATTTTGCTTCTCGACCCCAACCTTTCAGAGATGAAGTCGGGCGCTTGACATTCGATGTGGAAGAGAACATGTGGAGGTCCCGACAATCGTTAAATGAGCGAGTAGAGAGCGACCATAGCCAAACAACAACAACCACCCCGCGCACAAGCTTAACAAATAAGACATCACCGCATCCGCCAAACTTAGTTCAACGGGATGCGGGCAACCAAACAACAGCCTATTTATAATCTCCCGCATAGGTCTTTTTTGTGATTGTACCTAGAATCAATCGGAAAAAGTATTTAAGATGATAGCATGAGGATATGCAAGACAAAACAAAACCTTTGGATCGATTTTGGATTCTCAAAATCTTGATTAGCTAGATTTCTAGAATCTAGATTTTTTAGACAAAATCTGAATGTTGTGTTTGGATATCTGGATTCTAGAAAAGATTTTTATGGTTGTAGGCATGTGGATGGGCAAAATTAGGTAAAATCTGCTCTTGGGCTGATTCTCGATTTTACAATCCTCGCTATCGATTCTAGAATCTAGGGCCTGTAGGTCTTTACCCAACAAGATGTGCTTCTCTTCCAACATTTTCTTCGGCGGACGCCCCAACACCGTAGATCCGAGCGGCCGGACTCCGCGCAGAGACGACGCCGGGTAATCCTCCGTTTAACGCCGCGATAAACGCCTCATGTTACGCGACCTCGCGAGTAGCCAATCGGACGACCACCGTGGCCACGGAGGCCCCGCTGATGGACCCCGGGATCTGCAAACCACCAAAAAAACAAAACTGTATTTCTTTGTTTCAAAAACCACATTTAAGAATCATATCTAGCTCCATGGGTGTGATAAAGAGGTGCACTCGCCAAGGATGGAGACGCGAGGCGCCGAGGGCTTAGGGCGCGAGGCGCACTGCGGTCGGACCGCTTCTCTACTCTTTGTTGGGTGAGAAGAATTTGGAAGTCAAAGTAAGAGGTGAGAAGAGGGGTACTACTACTAGGGTACTATGGGAGATGGGAGAAGGAAGTGACGAGAGACATCGAGACAGACACACCATGGCCCCACCCAAGACCCGGGTTTCTTCCAAATAGTGGCAATCGAATTTGTGTACTACTACAAGAGTACTAGTATTTCAAATTTGAAACGGACTTAGGCTTTTGGCGGCACTCTAGATTAAAAAATAGAAATCGGGTTTTTGTGAAGGGATAGGCAGCCAGGGACATTGGCGCCGTGCTCGGAATTTCAATTTTGGAGCGGAGGGCGGGAGGGAGAGTGGAGAAAGCGAGAGTAGTTTGTTTCATTTCACTTCCAAAGGGGCAATTTGTTCCCCTGCATCGAATGAGTTTTGTAGTGAGTGTGGGGCTAGTGGCAAAATAGTTGGAAAAGCACTGCTAGAACTCCCCGTAGCACTTTCGCTTGTATTTGGTAAACATTGTCCAATCATGGACTAAATAGGCTCAAAAGATTTGCCTCGTCATTTACAACAAAACTGTAATTAGTTATTTTTAACCAACATTTACTGCTCCGAACATATGTTTTTGGTGTATTTAATGTGATGTGATGGAGAGAGTCTAAAAATTTGGAAGTTGGCTTAGAAATAGTATTTGCCAACTAAACGAAGTTTTTGGGTTGGACTTCAAAATGTATTCAAATCGAAATTTGCCAAATTTTGTATAGTTACATACTCCCTCTATCTTAAGTTATTTGTTTCAAGATTCTTGGAGAGCTAGAGCATTCCAAATTTGAACAAATTTTTTGATAATAATATTTAACGGAGAGACGGTGTGTTCTCGCTAACATCATTTTACGATTTAGTAGTATATATCCTATGAGACGTAATAAGATGAAACAAGATGAAGCAAGAACAAGCAAACATTGCTAAAGAAAGAAAAAATGTACCTAAGCTACGTTAAGACAAATATGGACGCCCCTCGGGTCCGCCAATAATAGGGATAACAACACACGCTATGCGGCTCTCGGCGGGATTATAATCTCCAATAAGCAGTCTTAAACGCCGACCATGTGCATGACCCCCTGAGACTTACACGGGAGATTATAGTCCTACGGCCGCGAGCCCCTCTCATCGATGTTTCGCCGATGTTGTGCGGACAATGAGTACCAACTACAAGCGATATACTACTATTGACTTGGACCGACCGCCTGGCGGAAGGAGGCACACCAACTCGGCACACCAACTCTACCGGTTACGTGGTTTGATCGTTTGAGCACCCGTAATGCTTGGAGAGTCTTAGCATCCGCTTTTTACACCCTAAAAAATAGAATAGCCAACAAAAAATATTGCTTCCTAGCAGTTTCACGATACATTTAATGCGAAAATGACATAGCATCTACAAGAGTTTGCTAAACTAGTTTGCCATCCTTGAATTTTTGCAAAAACAAAAAATAACTTGGCTTATCTTATTTCAGCTTATTCTCTCACGTATCACTATTCAATTAGCCAAAATCAGCCTAATGTATTCGATATACTATAGTACTGTTGTAGGCTTTTGGCGCACTGCACTCCAAAAAAAAAATAGAAATCTTTTTTTCTTTTTTTTTCTTTTTTTTCTTTTGTGAAGGGTCGAACAATTGGCCCGTACGGGCCCGGGGCCTGGGAGATACTCGTATGCCGCGGCACGCCAATCCTTTGAGTACAATAGGGCCCACGCTGCCATCGTTGTTCCGGTCCATCTTTGGTGCAGCCGCGCAGTGTCATTCCGCGCACTGCATCGATCCTGTAACTCCTTTTTCCATTTTTCCACCGCACGGTTTGTAGAATGTTGATTACAATGACCGCCTGTGAGGGGTCACATATTGAGTCATTTGACAGCCTGCTTTTTGATGCATTATGGGAGAAGGAAGAGACAAGAGACGCATAGAGAGAGAGAAGAGCCGAGAGAGTTTGGCCAAGCTCCCCGTCTCCATTTGATCTAGGGCTGCCAAATTTGTTTCGACACAAGGCCACAAGGCCGAGCCTGTCGGCCGGGCCGGCCTGGGCCGGGTGATGCGCCGGAGAGAAAGCACTGGCGGGCCGCGTACCGGCCGGGCCGAACGCTTTGTGAGAGAAAATATGGTGGCCCGGCCGGGCCGATAAGCCGTTTACCTTCCGCCTCAAAATATGCCAAATTTGATCTAGAGCTGCATGTCGCGCCGCCCCTCGCCATACAAGCACCTACGCCCCGGGGAAGGTGTGCCACCCTGGCTGGAGGAGCGGCGACCCTGCGGGCGCCAGCGTCTGCGTGATTTCCACGGGCAGAAACGGGATGGAGAAAGCGGAACCAGCGTTTCGTAAGCGGGGTTCGGCTCCGGCCCGCGAGGCGGACGGACGGCGGAGCCGAACATCGCATCCTCGCCGAATATTCCTCTCATGGGTTGGCTCTTCCTTTCTTCCCGCATCCAAACACCCGAAAAAGAGGTTCAACCCCAACCCGGCTCGCTCCGCTCTCAACCAAACACACGGCTAGTTTGTGGATAAGTCAAACCTTTATAACTTTGACCATATGTATAGAAAAACTATACATGTTTACAATATGTAATAAGTATCATTAGATTGATATCGGATCATACTTCCATAATAAATTTTATTTGGAGATCTAAGTATCACTATTATTATTTTCTACGTATACTTAATAGTCAAACTTCCGTCCCCCAAAATGTTAGTTCTCCTCTTTTCGTGTCACAACTTTGACTCGATTTTTACAAAATAAGTGCAACATTTGTATCTTCAAATAAATTTGTTAAAAATTTAGGTTCAAAGATTTTGGGACGGAGGGAGTATTCATCCGCACACCCATCTGTTTTAGAAGGCACCATCTCGCAACATACTACGGCTACTATACTACTATTCACTTGGGCCGCACCACAATGATCTAGTATTATCTTCAAATTGCTCCAAGACCATAGATGATGGATATGATATTCTCTTTAATCCTTTTTTATAGGGCATGTTTGCAGGGCTTCTTCTTGGCTCCGGCTCCTCCGGGAGGAGCCCTACCAAACTGTCAGGGAGGTGGAGCCGTTTGGAGCCGCTTTTTAGTGGAAAAAAAGGAGGAGCCGGAGCCGTTTTGGAGGAGCCCCAATTTCGAGCCCAAAACGGCCCGGCCCTCTAGTGAAGCTCCCCTTCGAGAAGCCCCGGCCAAACGCACCCATAATCTCCCATTAGTTCTTTGTGGTTGTACACGATCAACCCGACAAAAAGGTATTTAAGACAACACAATTTTTGTACAAGTTAGATAGAATGAGTCACATAAATTTGTAAGACGACACAACAGGACTACTAGTTCCTAGCGTTCGCGCTAGATCCGGTGTTTGGTCCGCCTCCAAGATCGTCGCATCCACAAAGATGATGAGGTTGGTAAGACATGACGAGGCCACCCCTAGGTGTGGGCGGGAGTGTAAACCATCGAAGTTTTTCATCCGTATTTTCGCCCTAGAAAAAATATGACGGGGAGTTGCTTAGTAGAGTAGCCAACAAGATATAACTATGACAGAGTCGCTAAACCATTGCTTCCTGGCAGCTTCATGTATACAATTAACGAGAAATTATGAAATATGACCCATGTCGCATCAATTCTTATGAAATCTGGATTTTTTTCAGATTTTCGGATTTTTGTAAATTTAGGAATTTCTTTAACTTCCTCTATATATCCCGGTCATCACCCTTCTTATAGCACTCTCCCTCGCACTCATTCCTCCTTTATATCTCTAATACTCTATACCAACTATTATTAGTGCCCTTGTAAAAAAAAAACTATTATTAGTGCGGCCTACTTATAATTTTATCTAAACATATCCATGTGATATCTAGTTTTGAAGAATTTATTAAAACAAATTTAATGGTGTAATCGAATTTAATTTAGACTTTTGGTTTGTCGGGTTATAACATTTTTAGGTATTTTAAATTGTGGGGCCAAGTGGCCATCATGCTGATCTTTCTCTCGCTCGGCTTCATCTCTTTCCTCCCCGCAGCTCGTCCGACGTGGCCTCGCTGCGTGTTTGGAAACCGCGAGACAAAATTTTCATCACTAGTATAAATTTAATCCAACGCTTCGCGACAAGGAAACGTAAGCGTTCACGCTGTAACGGCCCGTACGCTCGCCGCCGCGCGAGTCCCCCGTAAAAGTACAAATATTGTTGGAAAAGGTTTCGGTCAAAACAAATTTACGGTGTAATCGGAATTTAATTTAGATTTTTGGTTTGTCGGCTTAAAACATTTTTTAGGTATTTTAAATTGTGGGGGGCCGGGTGGCCTCTCGTCTAGAGTAGTACTAATCCCGGCGCCAGCGAGAAGGAACCGAAGCGTTCACGCGTTGCCACGGCCCGCCGTCTATGCCTCTGCCGGCCGCGAGGGTCATCTGTACATCGGGGGTCACGATGGAGTCATTTCACATGCTTGTTCGATCGACGAGAGAGAATGAGGTGAGCGTTCGATGCCAAATTTGTTTCAACACAACTACACAAGGCCACAAATTTGCCTCTTTACGGAACAAATCAAGTTGAATTCGCTTTGTTGAGCCACAATGCACAAACTAGCAATACGGGTTCAATACATTCGAGTAGGGAGCAATTGCTTAGAAGGCGCCCTCCTCCCGTCCGCACTCGAGTACGGACAACAACACCGTCGAGACGCTATGCGGCCCCCGGCAGGATTATAATCTCCAAGTAGCGGTCTTAAGCTCTAGCCATGGGCATGATTAAGGCTCGAGACCTACACACGTGAGATTATAGTCCCACGGCCCGCGAGCCCCTCCTCACAATGTTAACTGGGGATAATGAGTATCTAACCGCTATCGCTACTATTCACTTGGACCGCACCACACCCGAGGCTCACAACGCAAAATCTATTATCTTCAAATTACTCCCAAGAAAGATGGATGAGTGGGAGGGCGCCAAGGCGAGCTACCATTCCAATCAAAAAGCAAGGCGGGCTAAGGCATAGGATGCACAAAGATGCACGCGATGAACAGTCTGCCTCACTTATGAGGCCGAGGCCACCGATAGCCTCGCAAGAAGGAAAAACACAAGAGAGGTGGAAAAGGATCTCCAAGCGAAGAAGATGTGCTTTTCTTGCGACATTTTCTTCGCCTCCTCCCCATCCTTTTATAATCTCCCGCGTGAGGTCTTTTGTGTTTGTACCTAGGATGAATCGGGGAAAAGGTATAAGACAACAAAATTATTGAGCAATGTTGTACTACAAGCTAGATAGCAAACCTTTTTTAGAGCCATATTAAAAAACCCTTCAAAAAAAGTAAGGATAATGCACTTTACAATCTAGATTTGGTGTTTACCCAAGAAGATGTGCTTCTCTTGCGACATTTTTTCGGGCCTCCCGCCTAAAAACACCTAGAGATCGAGCGGCCAAGACTTCACAGACGACGGCGTTATAATCGGGCGCGGCGGACCCTGTGTCGGACCTCTCTCTACTCTTGTTTGGTTGAGATGAGTTTGGAAAGTCGACGGAAAGAGGTGAGAAGTAACTAGTACTAGGTGTGTAGTATGGGAGAAGGAAGAGACGAGATCATGAGAGAAAATCGCCCATAGCACTATATATGGAGCATCTTGTATGAGGGAATCCGAGGTGGCAAATCAGAGAGTGTTTGATGAAGACACCATGGTCCCACGGTTAATTTAGCCCCTGGCAAAAGTTTGTAACTTGTTTGGAGTAAATTTAGCCCCTAACAAAAGTTTGTCTTAGAATGCATCATTTTTTTTTGAATTTGGGAATCCCGCCTCAAAACTAAAAATTTATTAGAATCGGCCTTTCGTCATTTTTGGAAAATATGCATGGTTACGACTAACAAAACATCCAAGTTTTCATCACGCATGTGATCGATAGATCGATCAATCCCAATTCAAAACTTGCTCATAGTGCCCACACAACACCGTTTCCGCATTCATACATATACTTTATATCCTTTGTGTGGGCCCACTTGTAATTTTATCTAAATATATCCATGTGATATCTTGTTTTGAAGAATTAATTGAAACAAATTTAATGGCGAATCGAACTTAATTTAGATTTTTGGTTTGTCGGGTTATAACATTTTTTAGGTATTTTAAATTGTGGGGCCGCTAGGTGGCTTCCTCTCTCGCCTAGGAGTAGTACTAATCCGACGCTTGTGCGAGAAGGAACCGTAAGCGTTCACGTTGCCACGGGCCCACGGCGGTACTCGCCTCCGCTGGCCGCTTGAGTCCCCGTAGTATTTGTTGGAAAAGGTTTTGGTCAAAACTTTTTTTGGGAATATAAAACTCGTCGTTTCATCCACCCTTGGTGCAAGCGCCGCAGTGTCATTCGCGACCGCACTACGGACTCTTTTTCCAAAGACGGTTCAGAGAATCGTAATCATGACATGCCTTAACACCGTAGAGAGTAGGTGTACTTTACGGGTCACGTATGGTGTCATTTCACATGCCTGCTCGATCGAGAGAGAGAGAAACTGTTTCAACACAAGGCCAAAATTTGCCTCTTCTGGGAGCAAATCAAGCCGAATTCGTTTGTTGAGCCACAATGCACAAACTAGCAATACAGGTTCGCTTGTTCGACACAGAAGCAAGACCTAAGCTACAAGACATATATGGATCTATCGACACCCTCGAGGAGCTTGCGGTCGGATTATAATCTCAAGAGGCGCATGTCTTAAGCGCTAGCCATGGCCATGACCGTGGCTCAAGACCTACATGGGAGATTATAGTCCCACGGCCGTGAGCCCCACTCATCAAAGTCAACTCAAGAAACAAGCAAGAGTTTTGAGTCTCTTCCCTCGAGCTGTGGACCTGTGGTGTCGATTAGAGGAGAACAATATGCTCACTTTTTTCTCGCGGCACATCGCTCCTCCTCATCCTTTGATAATCTCCCGCGTAGATCTGCGGGTTGTAGAAGGCAAGCATGAGTCACAAAGATATGCAAGACAAACACAAAAACTTTTTAGATCCATTCAAAACACCTCAAGAAAGGAAGGATAATGCACTTTAGAATCTAGACTTGGTGCTTACCCTTACCCAAAATGTGCTTCTCTTGCGACATTTTCTTCTCGGGCCTCCTTCCCAACCCAACACTAGAGATCGAGCGGCCGGGACTCGTGAGACCACATGAAGTCGAGATCCCGAACGGCCTGACTCGATCCAGATCCGGCAACCATACAAAAAAAAGAAAAAAACTCATGTATTTGCTGTTTCAAAACCACATGAAAAACCATATCTAGCTTGGTGTTGCATGGATGTGATAAAGAGGTGCACCCGCCTAGGGTGGAGACGAAGGCTAAGGCGAGGTCGACCCCCGTGTAGAGAGCGGTGTAAGTTGTGTGCTCCCAAGAGTACTACTAGTAGGTGTGTAGTATGGGAGAAGGAAGAGACGAGATCTGAGAGAACTGCCCATAGTATACTACTATGGAGCATTTGAGGGAACCAGAGGTGGCAATCGTAGAGAGTGTTTGATGCGCATACCATGGTCCCATGGTTAATGTAAAGGGGACTGTGAATTTGTGCTAGTGCTAGTATTTCGAAATGTTAAACATTGTTTGGAGTAATAGGACTTTTTTTTTGACAACAGAGTAATAGGACTTTGGGAGAATTAGGAATTTGGCCCTCAAGAAAGTTTGTCTTAGGAATCTGGCATCATTTTTTTTTAATTTGGGAATCGGCCTCAAATCGAAACTAAAAATTGTTAGGAATCCAGCCTTTCGTCACTTTTGGAAATTCATAACTAGAGTTTGGTAACTCCAATTTTGGTGAACCAATTTTTTGTGCATTTTGAGATGTCTAGTTTTTATTAAAAATGAAATGGGCCATATTTTGTAGAATTATTTAATTTTCATAAAACGTAATATGTTGGTGTTAAAAGTAAATAATTCTACAAAACATGGCTTGATTCACATTTTTAATAAAAAACTAGCCATATAAAGGAGCACAAGTTTTTATTAAGTTTTGACCTCGCCAGAATGCATTGACAACACTAGCGTTCACACAACCAAAGTAATCACTACGTAATGTGTACAAGGTGAATCCCGAAGGTAACGTCTCGCGGCGGCGTTTCCTCAGTGACGGAAGCTCATCAGGCACGGCGTTTTTCCGGCCCTTCGACGGGTTTGCTCTTGTCAACCCAAAACTCGCAAAGATTTGTGTATCCATGCTCCGGCTTTAGGTGGGGCTCCAATCAGCGAGGAGGACCAAGCCCGGATTGAGGGGAGTTTCGCAATCATGCCGCCGGCTTGAAGTCGATCTCCTAGATCCTCAAACTCTTATCGGTGAATTCCTTGAGGATTAGTTTGTACTCCCTCGCCAAATTGTAGTTCATTTTGGCTTTTCTAGATCCATTTCTTTTAGTATGTATCTAGACATAATGTATAACTGGATGCATAACAAAACCAATGTATCTAGAAAAGCCAAAGTGAACTATAATTTGGAACGGAGGGAGTACCTGTGATGAAACTTTTGAATAAAGTACTTGGTCTTTGCATTTGTGCTTCTTCATTGTATTTGTTCAGTTTCTTTCTTTCTTCAAACGCGTACTACCTGTTCCGCTCACATCAGCATTTACCGTTGTTTCGTCTTTTTATTGTTGTTTCGTGACCTATTATTTGATACTACCCTCAGTTCCACAATACTTGCAATTCTTTGACTCATATAAATTGTGTTTGATCGCTTTCGTCTTATTCAAATTTTTATGTAAATTATGAAACAAAGAAAACGTCATTACAATATCTTTAGTGATGTAATAAGTCATAACAAAAGTGGTAATATTTATAAAAAAAAGCTGAATAAGACGAGAGGTCAAACACAGTTTTTATATGAGTCAAAGAATTGCAAGTATTGTGGAACGGAGGGTATTTTAATTTCAAGACAAGCTACGTATGGAGTACAAGCCATCGCGTCTGGCGTGTTGCGGCCTCTTGCCCTTCTTCTTTGACAACAAGCGCCGCCCTCGCTCTTGCCCTCTAGAGTAGCCGGCCCGTGCACTCGAAGTGTCTGATGAGTAGCGACGGACAGCCCTCGAACGGAGGCAACAACCGACGCTTCGCGACAAGGAACCGTGAAGCGTTTGGCGGCGTGAGTCCCCGTAAAAGTAAGGTTTTGGCAATATAAAAATGATCGTGAGTACACATGTACGGTACTCCTCGGACTATTCCCGTGACACGTCCGATCATATCCACGCCCTTTGCATGCTAATCTTTGCGTATGCTTCACACCTCGCTATAGTTACGGTGGAGCCCGTCGCCTTCGTCGTTCCATCCAATCCTTGGTGCGGGCCGCAAAGTCACCTCCACGTGGGATGGCTCGGTGCCCTCCCGCCGACGGGCATGAGGGCACGTGCAATGGGGATGCTAAACATTGAAGGCATAGTAAAACTTTTTCTACTTTACTACAACGGTGTAGTAGGTGCTTCATTAAGCGAATAACTAGTAGGTGCTTCATTAACGAATAACTAGTCAACAATACTATAATTAGCTTGTCACGGTAGGATTTCCTTCAAGCCCGGGCACAAGCGTCGGGACGCTTTTAATTAGGCGGCGATGCCGCGCACAAGCGCCCGTGAGCCAAACGTCAAAAAAATCGCATGCGGCGCCGCTACAAGCGCCAAGCGTCTTTCTTCATACTAAACTATCCCAATGTGTGTAGTATGTGTAATCTACTAAGGGCCCCTTTGGATTGAGGGGTAAATAAAGGATAGGAAAAGGAATTTCAAAGGAATCGATATGACATCCTTCTCCAATCTTACGGCGCAATCCTACGAGGCAAACCCAACCTTTGGTTGGAGTTGAGTCGGAATCCGAACTTCCACCGCAGCTCCCATTTTTTATTATTTTTAAAGCTAGCGTGGCCATTGTTCCCAAAAAAAAGCATGACCATCCCGCACGCACGACGGCTCCCATACTCCGGCATCCCCTCTCTTACTCCACCCAAAGCGGTCCTGAATTTGCCCATCGCATCTCCCGCATCGGCGGAGGCATGCTCGCGGCGCAGTGCAAGGCACGCCGCATGTGTGGCCGATTTGCTGTCGATTCAAGCGCAGCCGCCGCTGATTTGAGATAAGCCGCTGCCGCCGGGGCTCGCGCGTGTCGCCCGATTCATCGTCAATTCAAGCGCCGCTGCCGCTGATTCGAGCTCCGCCCCGCCGGATCGACGGCCGTCATCGTTGATTTGACTCCGCCGCCACCGGAACGAACTCTACCGCCACCGGATCGACCTCCATCGCCACGGATCGTGCCGGGATCGCATTCCTACGAAATGATCCCGTGAATATCCTATGAACCAAAGGACCCGGTAGGAAAAATTCCATAGGAATGCCTTCCTCAGTGTTTCACCCTTGAAACCAAAGGGGGCCTAAATGTTTTCAAACCGTTACATGTTTCTCCATGACAAGATGATCCCAAATATAAAGGCCCCTCCGTTTCAAATTATAGGTCCTTTGACTTTTTGACCCTAAGTTTGACCGGTCGTCTTATTCAAAAAAATTTGTACAAAAAGAGTCAAATTTAAGTCATTCTTAAATACCATTTGTTAATAAATCAAGCCACAACAAAAGAAGTGATATTTTGCACAAAAATTTCATGGATTTAAATTTCCATTTTTAAAAATTCAGACCTAGTTTTCCATTACAAGATAATGCCAAAAAATCAAAAAGTTTTAAACTAGAAAGTTTCATAACCTAGCAAGATCTACAATTAAATCACAATTTGGTTCTTTGTTTCCCCATCGACATCCATGCTAGTGATTGTTCACGAATCTTAATTATACACCATCGCAAAACATGAATATCTTTGTACCATTGTCACTTGCTCATTCATCATTTTGTATGCAATTAATCAAACATCCACGCAAAGCACATGAATTAGAGTAAGACAACACCATCCTGCACAAAATATAACACAAGATTACAACAATTAAAACATCTCACCGGTGTTCATCACTACATGCTACTCGGAGGATCAATCGAACATCAACCAATCCATGCATGCACACAACCAAAAGCTAGCAAAAGTCGTTCGATCTAGATGATCTAGCTAGAGCAACAGACACACATATATATTAGACATACATTGCATGAGAGCATCATCGCCCCGGCGTGCTTATTTCAACCTTGCGGCGAGGAAGAACATAGTACACTCGGCCGCGGATCCTACACTCCTCATTTGCGGTACACCCACCGCGGCCGCCACACTAATCCCGGCTCCCATTCGGCCGGGGGTGCCGCAAGTGTTGTCTTCTAATCTCCACTTGTGCACGCCCCGGGCGAGGCACCGGTTGGGCAGGGAGCGGGACAATCTTTGCCACACTCGGATACGGCACCAAAGAAATCATCGCCAAGAACACTTCCAATGCACATCGGAAGTGCTCACGGCAGTTCACATTCATCGAGATCGAGCGTCGCCGCCGAAACAAGCGCTCGATCTCCCGCAACACCTCTCGGCACGCGTCCGTCATCGGGCGGCGGCGTTCCGCCTGTAGAGCGAAGAGCGTGAACATACCGGGCGAGCGCAAGATGCCCCGAGTCGGCGGCTAGTTTCAAGATGTCGAGGCGGCGAGGCGGTGTCACGGCCTTCCACGAACACGGCGGACATGCCCGCTCTGGCACGCCTCCGGGTTGCCGACCTTTGGCGAGCTCGGGTGATGAGACTTCAGCGCCGAGTAGTACAGCGGCCCGCAGCGCCGACACGCCGGTGCAGCACACACGGTCCAGTGGGATGCTCCATCCCACCAGGTCGCCGCACGCCGCTTTCCGCCGCTGAACGTGGCCGCTAGATTGAAGAGCTCATCCATAGGATCATCGAGTGCATGGCGGACGCGCACGCAAGCTCCACAAGAATGTCCGGGCGGAATGTTCTCGGAAGATGGCTTGAGGTTGAGCGTGGCGGGCCTTTTTGTTTGGAACCTCGAGGCCGAGCGCGCGGGGAGGTGAACAGCGAGCTGTGTGGCGCCGGTTGAGTCTGGAGAGCAGCGGGGGCAATAATACGGGTGGCGGGTGCGTTCCCCGTGTAGGGACGTAGGCTTTTTTAGGAGCGGGCCGTGAGGCCTACGGCGACATGAGCGGTGTTAGTACAACGTAATGAATGCCAATGCTTTTGATAGAGCGCGTCTCTAACATTTACACCTTGCGTGGGTGCATCCTTTGCGTATCGTGTGGAGAGCTCGCGGGCGCGCGCACGTCTGCCATCGGGCGCAGCCGCAGTGTCATCATATTATACCGCGTGCGATGCCCGTCTCTATCGAGGCACCGGACAGGAATGAAGGATCGACTTATATTCAGACAAGATGGACCAGCTCAGACGTTACCCCGAATACTCGATTTGGCTTGATACGCAGATATGCCTCCAATACGGTATTCACCGATCGCGTACTCCGCCGCCGCCGAAAGACGCCGCCGTTCAAGCGGCGAGGCGACCTCGCGGCCTCGTCGCGTGGACGACCGTCCCCGTCTTTACGCTAGGCATGCCACGGGACTCGGCGTGCGCGGTCTCACAAGAAATGAGGTCAAGTCGGCCGTCTAGCGGCGGCCACTACGCATCTCACCAACCTCGTCCGGGCGGGGACATGTCGGGGGGGTTGTCGTCGCGGACAACGTAATTAATCTAAGGCGGCGGCCTGAACCGCCGACACGGTAGTGTTCCAAGCAACGTCAAGGGGACATGCATAGCCGCCGTGAATCGCAAACATGAACATAACATGAATTACATCCAAATAACATGATAATTCCAAACACCATCGACATATATAAACATGGTTTTCGCCCATTATTCTACCCCAGTGCAGACTAGTAGTTCTAGAACGGAGGTTCGGGGATAAGGTCGGGAGGGTCCGCCGGGGGTCTGTGGCCGGTGAACGTGAAGCCGACGAAGGCCATTTGTGCTCCTCGGGACAACCATGATCTGGGAACCATGGCTCCACCGAGGTGAGGTCATGGCGGATGGCTTGTGCGGCCCGTGGTGCCGCCGGACGTACCATGACGCACGTGGTAGTGCGCCTCCTTTGCGCCAGCAAAGACGCGATGTCCCGCAGATGAAGCTCCATGGTTTCGCCCCGGGCGTTCAAGCGTCGTCGGCATTACCGTGACGGCAGCAAGTTCTCCACGCTACCGTGTCGGTCTTTGGCGAATCAAGGAAAACCGTAGACGTCGAAAAGCTGCGGTTTGATCAAGCAAGAAAATATTTTCCTATCAAAAACCCCACCCGCAACCATGGCGTCGGACTCGAGAGCCGAAAGCACGCATATCGGCCACCTCGATGCGGACTGCTCGAAAAGCAACATTCTCGCGCACCCATGCACGCGTTGAGCTCTCTAAGCAAGCCTAGCGTGCGATCCAATGTAGGCGTCGGAGTCCCGGAGTCGGAGGAGACGATGGCCGGATTGATGACGAGCCCATTGATGATACCCTCCCGAGATGCTCGGTCGTCTCCCCGGGCGCATTAGGGACCGTTACTCCCATGATGAACATAACCGCAATAAAACGATTCGATCTTACCTGGGGTGGCAGAGACGCCGGGCGCCGCGTGGCGGGGGGTTCACCGATGGCTCCTCCGCCGATCGCTTGCCGCGGCTTGCGCTCACCCTCGCCGGCCATTGGATCTTCCGTGGGGAGCGGCCGAGACCTCGGCGACACAAATCGCAGTCTCGCAAGCATGTCGAGCGGAAGTTTTTTTTCATGGCGCGCACACGGCGGGAGCTTTTTGGTGGAAACTAGCTCGAGCGCGCGCTTATAGTATGTTTTGTCTTGAAGACTTGGTGAGCAGCAATAATGCGGGTCTGGCTTCGGTGGGCGGGCGTGGGGCCGGTGCACTCCGGCGGAGGTGTCGAGCCAAATGGACAGACGAACTATCCCAGTGCGCGTCTGTAAGATAAATGTTTTCAAACTATTACATGTTTTTCCATGACAAGATGATCTCAAATCAAAATGTTGTAATAAACTACAAAGTTTCATGGATATATGAGAACTACAATCGTTATGTTGGTGGTATGTCTATCCGGCGTCACTTGAAACATTTAAATTTCAATTCTCAACATTTTGAAATTGAGACATAGTTTATCTTTATAAGATAATGTCGAAATAAATGGTTTTCAACTAGAGAGTTTCATAACTTAGCAAGACCTACAATTCTAATTTTGGTTGTTTCCCCATCCGACATAGTGCTATAGTGACATTGTTCACGAATCTTAGAAATCTCTCTTCTAGTTTCATAAACTCTATGACACATGTGTAAATCTTGTGAACAATGTTCTTTGTGACGTCATCGGATGAAGAAATAACCTACTATATAAAATATGTACATCTTAAGAAGTTATATATACAACTTTTATGTTCATGACTTCTTCTCTGAAATCATTAGATGCTCGAAAAATGTTGTTTGAAGTTGTAATTTTTTAAATTCAAATTTCAAATGTTGTCGATGAAACATGACAAGGATAATAGAAGTAAGAAAAACAATCTCTTGACCAGGGAGCATGATTTTACAAAATTTTAGAAAGAAAAACCATCACATCTAGAGTTACTATGAGGGAAAAAAGACTAGTCACAAGTTTTGACCACGCAGATTAAAAAGAAAAAGTAGGGTTCTTCTTTGGAAGCTCGGGCGTGGCGGGGAGGTGAAGTAAGGCGGGCGCTCCGGCGTAGCGCGGTCGGCGACGGACATGACCCACGCTGCTTTTAGCGCCCAAGGAAATGGGCGACGCCTTTTTCTTGACACGAAACTATCCCAAATGCGCGCTCTAAGCTAAATGTTTTCAAACTATTACATATGTTTCTCCATGACAAGATGATGCCAAATCAAAATGTTTTATATCTTGCAAAGTTTCATGGATAATTGAGAACTACATTACAATCGTCTTGGGTGGTGGTTTGTCTATCCAAGGTCACTTGAAACATTTAAATTTCAATTTCCATTTTTTGAAATTGAGACCTAGATTTTCCTTTACAAGGTAATGTCAAACCAAAAAGTTTTCAACTAGAGAGTTATTACGTTCGAACGCAAGATCTACATTTTAATTTGGTTGTTTCCCTATCCGACATAGTGTTAGACATTGTTCACAAATCTTAGAGATGTCTCTCGTAGTTTCATATAAACTCTATGTGGATGTGTAAATCTTGTGAACAATGTTACCATGATGTCGTCAGGTGAAGATGACCGGTGTAAAAGGTGTGCATCATAAGAAGTTGTACAACTTTTATATGTTCATGACTTCTTTTTTCTTTGAAATCATTAGATGCTCCAAAAATGTTGTTTGAAGTTGTAATTTTGAAATTCAAACTTCAAATGTTATCGATGAAACATGACAAATAGTAATAGAAGTAATAATAATACAATCGCCGATAGAGCATGATTTTTAAAAAAAAATAGAAAGAAAAACCATCAATTTTGGAGTTACTATGAGGGAGAAAGACTAGTTACAATGACAATCTCACGAAAATTCATGTGTATCCAAGAAGGACGACGCCCGAGGAGGAGGAGGAGGAGGAGGAGGGGACGAGGAGGACTAGGTCGGCCTTCCTCCTTTTCTTATCATTTTTAATATATGTTGTTTTTTTTTTTGTTTTTGTATATTAATAAATTATATATTATTTCTTTGTGTTGCTCCCTCGTCCCCTCGAACTGTTTAGTTTCCGGTTCAAAGACCGATTAAAATTAAATAGCTCTTAAATTTGATTTGAATCTTAACTTGTTCAATGTAAAATTTGTCAAAAACAAACAATTAACTGGTCGGTTGTGCTTTGGAAAATACTGATCGCCGTTGAGTGCCGAGGAGACGGCCATTGGGTGCGGCGATCGCCCGGTGATGTTTTTTCGAGCAACCGTCTTTTTGAAACGCCACATTTATACCCGCCCCCCCCCTCCCGTTATCCAACACTAACTTCTCTTTCGTGCCCCTCTCACAGAAAGCGGTTCGCCGCCCACGATCGTCGACATGGCCGCCACCCGGGAGGAGATGAAGTTCACCGTGGGCGCCCGCGCCGCCCTCACCAAGCTGAATGGCACGGCCGACGATGTTGGCTTCGCCAAAGGTGAATCTGCCCCTCGAGGAGAGGGCCAACTTCTACGCCCTCCGGATCGAGATCTCGGCCGATACCCGCCGAGGGATACCGCCAAACCGGAGGAGGCGACGGGGAAGGCGGCCGCCGGGAAGCCGCCAAGCGGGCGGCCAAGAAGGCCAAGAAGGCGGCCTAGGTTCTCTTCTTTTTTTTTAATGTTAATTTATCGTTGTCCGATTTGTGTGGATGTGTAAAAGATACAATGATCTATGTGGTTAATTTGCTAAGGAATCGGTTGTTGGTTAATCTGTTGCATGGCAATCTCTTTATCTTTCGTTAATTTGGGTTATCTTTGTTTCCTTGTATCGGTTTAATTAATATGATGCATGTCAATCTTTTTCTATCATTTGCGTTCTCTTGTTCCCTCGTCTTAGAAACCGCCAATGGTGAATCACCCCTTCGAGGAGAAATCCATCATGGCGCGGCACACGGGAGATGATGTCTCTAGCGACGGGAGGGCGAACACCGTGATCCCCGGAACCTAGAGTTCCTATCTATGCTATTGGATGGCGGGTTTGAATGGGCTCGCCTACCGCGGCTCGGCTCGGCAGGCGTTGACGCGGGCGGGGCGGCGGAGCGGGAGCGACACTCTCCCGGCGGCGAGGACAGCCGAGGTTACATGGACGGGATATGGAGGCATCGAGAGTGCGGCGTAAGCGGTTTTCAAAACTTCGGTCGAGGCGGGGGCCGGTCGCGAGAGGGGTTGTTGCCGTCGTGGTGAGCGCTTAGCTCAACGCGCGGCCGGCCGGCGTGTGAGCCGGCGGACACGGCGGCGTTCCAAAGGTGACCTCAACGGCACGGAATAGCGCCTTCAAGCCGACGAGCCTCGAGGTGGCAAGGTAAGAAAGAAGGGGAGAGTTCACCGAGAGGCGGCTAACTATAGCCATGCCGCCCGGGGTGCTCGCGGCGACCCATGGCTGCGTGGCAGCGAGAATTAATGGTAGACACTGAAAAGAAGTGAGCATTATAAACACGGATTATATTACAACTAATTAAAACATCTCGGTCTTCGTTCCATCCGGATCTACGTTTCTTGAACATCACCGCTAGGTAAGGATCGAACATATGCACACCATATATGCATCACCTACGACACGTGCACACTTCCCAAAAGCTACCAAAAGTTGTTATATCTAGCTAGGCGTCACGAAATCGTGAGCAACTCCCCTGCATTGGAAGAAGGAAGTACACTCATGCCCACAAGCCATCAACGAAGAACAAAGTAGACTCATCGCTGATCCTCGCGACCGCCACGCTGCGGTACACTCCCCACGGCTGACTTCCACGCTCCGACCACCATCCGGCAATGTCGCCATTACCCGCGACGCCAGATCGAAGATGCCCGTGTTGGCGGGCACCGCGGTTGGGCCGAGCAGGAGACGATGGAGAAACCGGAAAACCTGGATACGGGCGCCACCATCACCGTCGCGACAACACCGCTATTGCCTGCGGCGGCGAGGCGCGGTACCGCGATCGGTGCCCCACGTCGCCGCCGCCACCGCCGCCGCCGATCCCCCTCGCGAACACCTTTCGTGCGATTAGTCGGTGTCATCGGGCGCCCGGTGTTCATCCCCGTAGAGAGCAAGGGCGTTATGCGTGCGGCGAGTTCATGCCCCGCGATCGGGCGGCGTCGCGCAGCATGTCGGCGGGCGCGACGGTGCCGCGACCATCGGCGAACAGGGCGCATGTGCCTGCTCAAGCACGCTCCGGTTGCGATGATGGCGAGATTGGACGAGGGTACGCCATTCCGTTTACGTTGGAAAACCCGCTCGATTAAGGATGCTCCGTCCCACCATGGCGTCACCGCACACCCGCCATACGCTTCTGTGTGCGGCGCGAATGGTGAGGTCGTCCATGGGATCCTCGCCTCCTTGGCGACGGATGGCAACAAATGCAAGCATCTCCGACGGAAGCTATTTGCATGGTGCGCCGGGCGAGGACGCGGGCGCCGACGGCGGTGGTGGTGCGTGGAAGGCGACAGCGTGAAGCTAAGCTTATAGCGGCACGGGCGGCGGCAGAGATAGATGTAGGCGGGCGCGGAAGTGAGTTCGCGCCCAATTGCGCAAAGGCGCAGAGGTGGCGGACGACGTCAGAGTAGACTCGGCATGCAAATCGCTTTATTACTCACGCTTTTCAAGATCGCGATAATGCGTAGATCGAGTTGCGAACCCACTAGCGATCGGCAAGCGTGGAGTACTCCCTAGTCCAACCAAAAAACGCAATTCTTTGACCTTTCAAAATCTAATAATTTGACCATTCGTTTTATTTGAATAATGTATATAAATATTATCAATTTTGTTATGACTTATTAGATCATTAAAGATATTATAACAATAGCTAATTTATTTTGGAATTTACACAAATATGTTGAGCAAGACGAATAGTCAAATTAGATTTTGAAAAGGTCAAAAAATTACGTTTTTTTTTTTTGGTTGGACGGAGAAAGTATCACTCGAACCACGGCATGGGTGCGTAGCGGATGGCATATTAACCCGGGTGGATCCACTCCACTCAATTGACTTTTCACGGTGCAAAATCTTGACACCAAGCATTGCACCGAGCGTTGTGATATTCGCCAAATACCACAATAATAACATTGCCGGCATTTATGTCTCGGTAAGCGCGGTGACATTCTTTTTAGGGATGGAGGGAGTATATATACATTATACATACATAGGGACGGGTCGCGCACTATGACCCCGGCGGGGACGGCCCCACCACGCGCGGCGGTACCGCTGCTGAAGTGGCTTATTCTCTTTCACGGGAATACTATTCAATCAGCCAACATCGGTAGAACGACTTATCATACGTTTTACTTGTGCCCGCCCAATTTGTCGCTACGATTTTTACGCTTGTAGAGCCTTTACAAAACTCAAAAAAATTTACCCGCCTCGTCCGGGCGGGCGATTCATTTCGATCGGGGGTGTTTGGTTTCCTAGCCACACTCCTCACGGGGCGATTCTAGGGTTTCGGCCGCCTCATCGGCCCCGCCGCCCGCCCGACGAGCATCCGCGCCATTTCAGCCGGCGCCGCTTCGCCCGCCACCGACCTCCTTCTCCGGCGGCTTCTTCCTCCACCGGGCGGTGGCCATTCTAGGTTTCATATCTAGCCCATCAATCTTATGCATTGCCTCCCCATTCTTGAACTTCTGATTTGTTAGATTGCACTATTCCCGAACTATCTTTTTTGTTTTTCCATGATCCATTGCCTCTAAAGCTTTGTTCGCTTGTGTTTAATATATAGTATTCTCATGCGTGAGAGAGAATAATTTGAAACAAGATGAAGCAAGCACAAGCGAACAGGTTGACTAGTCCTCACATACCGCGTCTATTACGCATGCAATTGAACTATAATTTTATCCTCATAATATGGATATAATTGAGTTGTACATCTTGAACTTGACACCTCTTTGCTACCGGGCCCGATTTGCTACTATATATAACTACAATGTTGTTGTTATCCATTGCCGCTTATTTTCTTTATAGATGAATATGCGTGCTCAAGTAAACACGGCGCCTCAGAGAGTACTACCTTTTTTTTTGGTGATCGCCCCCTTGAGAGCCACGTTCGCTTGTTTAATAGTATCCTGTGAGAGAATAAGCTGAAACAAGATGAAGCAAAATTGCAAGAACAAGCGAACGGGCTCTCGTCTACTCCTCATAGACTGTCTATTACAGAATTGAAGCTGTATAATCGTATCCCGAGATGGATGTATTGAGTTGTACATACTTGAACTTGACACTGGCTACTACATTAATGTTGTTACCTTTGTGTTTTTGTTTTAGGGAGACGCAACTACTTCGCTTATTTTATTATAGATTTATAGATGAATATACATGCTCAAGAACAATGACTGCTCCTATTAAATGAAATGTTACTAAACTGCAGTTTGTCTATACTATTCTATTCCCGAACTACATTTAATTTATTTTGTGTTACGTGACTCTCGTGGTTCTTGTAGTCCTAATAGACCGCCTATTGCAGAATTGAACTGTATAATATTAGCCTCATATGGATACTTGGTGATTTCCATCCAACGGCCCGAGCATCAACGCGCCATCGGTGTCGCTTTGAATTTTTCGGCCGCCACGAAGTGAGGAAAGGTGATAATTGCGCTACTTATTTTCTTCATAGATGAATACACAAGCTCGAGAACACTAAGCGCTGCAGCGCGAGTACTACTACTATCTTGTCTTACAAAATTTTTCCCTGCTAGATGAACTGTTGCTAAACTAAAGTTTGTTTGTATTCCTCTATTCTGAACTACTTCCTCCGTTTCAATTTGTAAGCGCTTTGACCTTTTTGGTACATCCATTTAGCTATGTATCTAGATACAATAATATGCCCGGATACATAGCAAAATGGGACGAACCAAAAAGTCAAAGCGACTTTACAATTTGGAACGAAAGGGAGTGCAATTTTTTTGTGATCGCGTGCCTCTCGTGGATTATGTAGTCCTCATGCATCGCCTATTACTGTAATTGAGCGTATAATATTAGGGCCTTGCTAATTCCGGCAGTTTGAAATTTTCAAACTGCTCGCGACGGCGAAGCTTTTTGTTTTTAGATAATGGATGAGAAAAACATCCGGCCTCTACATCCGAGGATGTACACGACCGATTATTACAAGTAGTGGATAAAAAGGTAGAGCAAAACAAGTCTCTAAAGCGGATAAAAGAGAACTAAAGCAAATGATAAATGTACTTCCACCCTCTATAGGGAAACTCCAAAGTAATCACTTCTAGTTTTTACGCTAATTAGCGAGAGTGTGTTCTTGTCTTGTTCATCACGCCGCAACCGGGCTCGCATTACCACGCCCAATAGGCTCATCTGAAAATAACCTTCGACAACGAAAACTATCATTTTGTTAAAGATAATATCTTTCGGCGGCGCCAAATGGCCCAAAGATATAGTTTCGTGACGCCAACCCAAATCAAGTTTGTAATCCTTTTATTTCGATTAGTAAGCCATGTACCAAACATATGGCTTATGTAGATCTAAGGTTGGTTTAGGCGGTAGCATAAAAGATGATCCTCCATACCGTTTTTGAATACGGACAATCTTGGAAAAGGTGTTGGATGGTCTCATTCATATTACAACCAACACATTTCTAGCTTGCTTTCCGGTTTTACCTAGTGAGGATTGCCGATAATTTCTGCCGCTTATTTTCTTCATAGATGAATACACAAGCATGAGGACACCGGATCGCTTTCATACGAGTACTACTACTATCTTGTCTTACAAAAATTTTTCCCACTAAACGAATCATTTTGCTAAACTACGTTTGTTTATATTCCTCTATTCGAACTACTTCCTCCGTTTTGACTTGTAAGTCGCTTTGACTTTTTTGGTACATCCATTTAGCTATGTATCTAGAGACAATAATATGCCTCGGATACATAGCAAAATGGACGAACCAAAAAAGTCAAAGCGACTTACAATTTGGAAACGGAGGGAGTGCAATTTTTTGTGATCTCGTGCCTCTCGTGGATTGTGTAGTCCTCACTGCACGCCTATTCTGTAATTGAACTATATAATATTAGGGCCTTGCTAATTTCCGTGTGTTGAAATTTTCAAATCTATTCAGGCGACGAAGCTTTTTTGTTTTTAGATAATGGATGAGAAAACATCCGGCCTCTACATCCGAGGATGTACACAGCCGATTATTACAAGTAGTGGATAAAAAAGATAGAGCAAAACAAGTCTCTAAAACAGATAAAGAGAACTAAAGCAAATGATAAATGTGCTTCCACCCTCTATAGGGAAACTCCAAAGTAATCACTTCTAGTTTTCTCGCTAATTAGCGAGAGTGTGTTCTTGTCTTGTTCATCACGCCGCGAATCGGGCTCGCAGCCGCGACCAATAGGCTCATCTAAAAATAACCTTCGACAACGAAAACTATCATTTTGTTAAAGATAATATCGTTTCGACGGCGCCAAATGGCCCAAACATATAGGCTGTGGACGCCAACCCAACCCAAATCAAGTTTCTAATCCTTTTATTTCGATTAGTAAGCCATGTACCAAACATATGGCTTATATAGATCTAAATTTGGTTTAGGCCAAGAGCATAAAAGATGATCCTCCATACCGTTTTCGAATACGGACAATCTAGGAAAAGGTGTTGGATGGTCTCATTCATATTACGACCAACATATTTACGGCTTCCTTTCCGGTTTTTCGACATTTTATTTGTTCTCTTCGCCTCGGTGGTTTGTTTAGTCCTCATAAAAAAAGCCATATGTTTGAATTGAATCGTATAATTTTATCCTCACATGGATATTTTTCGGTTGTAGATCTTGAACTTGACACTGAGTGTTACTATAATGTTGTTATACATGGGGTGGTTTTGTCATCGAAAGCGCAAGCTGCCGCCGCTTATTTTATTTATAGAGATGAATATACGTGCTCAAGATAGAACAATGACTGTACTCAAGATAGAACAAGGTGGATACATGCATTTGAACTGTGTTATTTGTGTTGTGAACAATCTGTGTGGCGTGCCCTGAACAACTGGCTATGTCTGTGTGAAGAACATTCTGAGATACACACGAATTTTCAGAGATACACATGAATTTTAAGAAATACAAATGAATTTTCCATGCTGCAGGCGTCTGCCATTTGTTTGTGATCGGACCTGTGTATATGTATTATATACGTATTAATAGTACCAATGCTCGTGTATATGTGTTATACGACGTCTCGGTTTTCTAGAGGCGTCTCTAGTCTCGGCACACGATCTGAGATCCATCTTAACCATGCGTAATAAGCGAACTACTTCCTCCGTTTGATTTGTAACTTCGCTTTGACTTTTCGGAACATCCATTTAGCTATGTATCTAGATACAATAATATGCCTGGATACATAGCAAAATGGACGAACCAAAAAGTCAAAGCGACTTACAATTTGGAACGGAGGGAGTGCAATTTTTTTGTGATCCGTGCCTACGTGGATTGTGTAGTCCTCACTGACGCCTATTACAGAATTGAACGTATAATATTAGGGCCTTGCTAATTTCCGGTGGTTGAAAGTTTCAAATCTGTTCGAGCGACGTAGCTACTTCGATTGATTTCAAAGCGTCAACGCATCATCGGTGTCGCGAATTTTTCATTCGCCGGTAGTGAGGAAAGGTGTTAATTTCGCACGCTTATTTTCTTCATAGATGAATACACAAGCTTGAGAACACCGACGCTCTGCGTCGAGTACTACTACTTGTCTTGTCTTACAAAATTTTTCCCACTAAACGAACTGTTGCTAAACTACGGTTTGTTTATATTCCTCTATTCCTGAACTACTTCCTCCGTTTGGTTTTGTAAGTCGCTTTGACTTTTTCGGTACATCCATTTAGCTCGTATCTAGATACAATAATATGCCCGGATACATAGGAAAATAGACGAAAAAAAAAAAGTCAAAGCGACTTTACAATTTGGAACGGAGGGAGTGCAATTTTTTGTGATCTGTGCCTCGTGGATTGTGTAGTCCTCCTGCATCGCCTATTCGTAATTGAGCGTATAATATTAGGGCCTTGCTAATTTCCGGTGTGACTGAAATTTTCAAATGCATGTTCAGCGACGAAGCTTTTTTTGTTTTTAGATAATGGATGAGAAAAACATCCGGCCTCTACATCCGAGGATGTACCACAGCCGATTATTACAAGTAGTGGATAAAAGGTAGAGCAAAACAAGTCTCTAAAAGCAGAGAAAGAGAACTAAAGCAAATGATAAATGTGCTTCCACCCTCTATAGGGAAACTCCAAAGTAATCACTTCTAGTTTTTACGCTAATTAGCGAGAGTGTGTTCTTGTCTTGTTCATCACGCCGCAAGCGGGCTCGGTCGCACCACAGCCAATAGGCTCATCTGAAAATAACCCGACAACGAGAAAACTATCATTTTGTTAAAGATAATATCGTTTCGACCGGCGCCAAATGGCCCAAAGATATAGGCTGTGACGCCAACCCAACCCAAATCAAGTTTCTAATCCTTTTATTTCGATTAGTAAGCCATGTACCAAACATATGGCTTATATAGATCTAGGGCCGGTTTAGGCCAAGTAGCATAAAAGATGATCCTCCATACCGTTTTGAATACGGACAATCTAGGAAAAGGTGTTGGATGGTCTCATTCATATTACGACCAACATATTTCGGCTTCCTTTCCGGTTTTTCGACATTTTATTTGTTCTCGCCTCGATTGGTTTGTTTAGTCCTCATAAAAAGCCATATGTTTGAATTGAATCGTATAATTTTATCCTCACATGGATATTTTCGGTTGTAGATCTTGAACTTGACACTGAGTGTTACTATAATGTTGTTATCATCGCGGTGGTTTTGTCATCGAAAGCGCAAGCTGCCGGCCGCTTATTTTATTTATAGAGATGAATATACGTGCTCAAGATAGAACAATGACTGTACTCAAGATAGAACAAGGTGGATACATGCATTTGAACTGTATTATTTGTGTTGTGAACAATGCGTGTGGCGTGCCCCTGAACAAGCGGCTATGTCGTGTGAAGAACATTCCGAGATACACCAATTTTTCGAGGAGATACACATGAATTTTTAAGAAATACAAATGAATTTTTCCATCTTTGCGCGTCCCGCCATTTGTTTGTGATCGGACTTTGTGTATATGTATTATATACGTATTAATAGTACCAATACGTGTATATATGTGTTATATCGAGGGCGTCTCGATTTTCTAGAGGCGTCTCTAGTCTCGGCAAAGATCTGGACCCATCTTAACACATGCGTAATAAGCGAATAAGTACACCACCGTGGCTAATGGCGTACGTGGGTTTTGGAATAGTTTACGTCGCGTGAATCCGTGCGTAATATCTAAATAATTAACGGCGGGTGTTTCGATGCGTCTGTGAACCACCGTCTCGTAGTCTCGGCGTCGGTTTACGCCGAGCACCGGGTAAACGCAGCGTCGAAATATAAACTTCGGACGCTTGACTGCCTTGAAAAGGGACACGCATCGTAATTTCCCGGTAGTTACGATCGAGCATCCGCTACAAGCGCGTCGAAAAATGCGGAACGATTCGGTCGAAAAGAAAAAACCCGTCACGTAAAATAAGCGAAAGCTACGGGCGTGGCGGACAAAAAACGAGCGTCTGTAAGAGGGTTGAGGAACTACGAGACATGTAATCTACACACGCGTGCGTAAATGAAGTAGAAACCACGGGACCGGGTTTGGCATATATGCGTAACTTCACCCGTATTCTGATCGGTTATCGTCCCCGCAGGGCGTATATTACTAATGCTACGAGCGTTTCAGCGGCCGGCGTGCCGTGCGATTTACGATTCTGAGCGCGTGCACGCAGCGCGCCGCGTCGGCGTCGCGCATCATTGTTACGAGCAGTTTTTTGTAAAATGGGTCCGTGCAATAAGCTTCTACGGTCGTATCTTTGCTACCGGGCGTCACTACTTTTGGGCTTGAGTGCGGTCGATGCGATGCCGCTGGTCCGTGAGGTTTCGAGGTGCGGTCGCATCTTAGGCGGTATGTGCGTAGATCTTGTAGACCACGGTCGAGCAAAACCCGGGACACGAGGCGTTCCACGGGCGTGTGTAACAAGGGCTCACTACAGGACGGGAAGTTTGAGACGCCACGAACCGTGCGTAGTAAAAAGCCCGCTGCGAGACGCTCGCTACGGACAGTGCTGTGAAAAGTCAGACATTTAGAGACCTAATGGGCGGCAGCCCGCGCGCGTCTGTGGAAATGCCCTCACGCGCGGTTGTAAGAAGCCTTTTTACATAGTGAATACCCTAAAGTTTCCTTTGGGTATCCCACAAAAAGCACTTGTCCGACTTGGGTGTTAGTTTATCGATTGAAGTCGTTTGACATAAACTTCACAACCCCAAATCTTTAGAAAAAGACAAGCGGGACTCTTACCAGTCCACATCTCATATGGTGTCTTAACTACGGACTTAGATGGCACCCTATTTAATGTGAAAGCGGTTTGTTTTCTAGAGTGTATCCCCAAAACGATAAAGGTCGGTCCGACTGGCTCATCATTGACCGAACCATGTCCAACAAAGTCCGATTACATTGCTCAGACACACCGTTTCTCTGAGATGTTCCAGGCGGCGTAAGCTATGGAACAATTCCGCAACTCTTTAGATGATTGCTAAATTCGTGACTCAAATATTTGCCTCCACGATCAGATCGCAAGGTCTTGATTTTTCTTGCCACGTTGATTCTCTACTTCATTCTGAAACTCTTCGAACCTTTCAAAAGTCTCAGACTTACGCTTCATTAAGTAGACATAGCCATATCTACTAAAATAATCAGTGAAAGTAATGAGGTATTGGAATCCGCCTCTAGCTGTCGTACTCATTGGTCCACATACATCGGTATGTACAAGTTCCAACAAGTCTGCTTTGCCCTTTCGAGGGGGAAAAACGTGAAAGGCGCCTTGGTCATTTTGCCTAGAAGGCAAGACTCACATGTCTCGTATGATTCAAAATCAAATGAAGTTAGAAGCCCATCAGAATGGAGCCTCTTCATGCGATTCTCACTTATATGACCCAAACGACAATGCCACATATAGGTAGGACTTAACTCATGAAGTCGAGGCCTTTTAGCATTTATATTACAGACAGGTGTATCATCAAGATTTAAAATAAATAACCCATTCACAGTGGATGCAGAAGCCACAAACATGCCATTTTTCGAGATTACACAACCATTGTCTTCACTCTTAAATGAATAACCATCCTTCATCAAACATGAAGGTGACACAATATTTTGACTTAAACTAGGAACAAAATAACAATTATTCAATTCCAAAATAAATCCTAACGGAAGGTGGAGTTGCATCGTCCCGACCTTTCGAGCGGCAACTCTTTCATTATTGCCCACGCGGAAGTCAACTTCTCCCTTTCCCACACTTCTACTTCTTATCATTTCCTGCATCGTATTGCAAATATGAGCAACCGATCCGGTATCAAATACCCAAGAACTAATATAAGAATCAGCGAGGAATATGTCTATAACATAAACAACAAGTGTACAAGCAGTGGGAGTACCTTTACCACCGCTATCCTTCATGGATGCAAAGTACTCCTTGCAGTTTCTTTTCTAGTGACCGTTTTTATGACAATGAAAGCACTTTCGAATCAGCGATTGGTCCAGCACGGGGCTCGAGATGGCTTTGGCTTAGAGGTCTCACCTTTATCCTTTTCCTTCTTTTTCTTCAAATAAGGACTACCCCTTTTCTTAAAATTAGGCTTGTTTTGGACCGCCATCACATGGCTACTGCCAGCACCTTTCTTGATGTCAGCCTCTGCTGTCTTAAGCATACCACACGAGTTCGGTCAAGCCTTTCTCCGCCCCATGCATATGGTAGTTCGAGATGAAGTTCCCATAGCTAGGCGGCGAGAGATGCAAGAATGAAATCATTAGCCAACTACGGGCCTATTGGGAAGCCTAGCTTCTCCAATCTCCGAGTGTAACCAACCATCTTGATTACATGTGGTCCAAGCTGGCTGCGCCTTACGCTGGGTTCTTTGTCAACAAAAGCCTTTGAGACATTGAACCTTTCGGTTCTAGCTTGAGTTTGGAACATATCCTCAAGCGCCACGATCATATCGTCTTGTTGCATGATTGTTATCGGCGCATCTGCGGTCGGGTTCCATACTAGCAAGCATAAGGCAACTCACTTCAAGAACAGCATCACATGCTCTCTTGAAAGCATTTTTCTCAGCAGCAGGTGCATTATCATCGGGCTCTTACGGTAGGGGTTGTCTAGAACATCTTCCTTTTTTTCTCAGCCACGAGAACAATTCTCGGGTTGCGGATCCAATCCGCATAATTTGTTCCATTCAACTTATCTTTCTCAAGAAGCGAATGCAAAGTAAATGGTTGATTGCTAGGCGCCATTTATCTACAATGAAATAATGCAAAATACTATGACAATGTATCCAAGATAGAGTAAAAACATATTAACATTTAATTGAATGTACTCCCACTAAAATCAATATCCCTCAATTGAGACTTAGTGATTCAAGACCGCAACTAACTAACAAGTCAACTAGTGAGCTTTGGCATCACCGCTAGAAGACATGGTAGATCGGTAAGCAACTCTTTGCTAATCATATCACATATGACTCTTGTTGTTGGGTAGCATCTCTATGCTAAGCATAAACCTGCCATGCTCCAAGATCCCTAAGCGTTAGGATGATCTTGTTCAAGTAACCAAACCTTCCGATGAGTAAGTATCGATACAAACACAGTATAGTCAAGGAAAACCGGTGGCACTCTAATTTCATAGACCCACCACCGATTGTACAAGACTTGTGACGAGTGCAAGGTTTGGGGAAGCATCGAAAACTTAAACATTGCCGAGGATCGTTCTACTTCACAATAGTATGTAGACAAAAACATAATCGCGTGAAAGTAGAACATAATAAGAATGACATTAACGGTTTGTGACTTGGTATGGCCTTTTATCACTTTGGGGATCTCCATCTCAATGAACTGTTCATCATGATGATCTCCATCCCCATGATCCATGTATGCCATCCTCCGGTGATGAATTTGCCAAGACTAGTCTATACTAGCTTGAGATAGAAATAACAATTACATTAGCGCGATCATCACAATTTGGCACCTGAGGCCATTACATTAGGGGACAATATATAAGTGGCTCCGGCCATATTGTCATCCTCACGACATACAAGTCATGAATTAATTACATACATGCATCTCATACACATAAAGGCCATACCAGTCACATAAATCTGCAAAACATGATTAGGCGATTTCGACATCTAATCTTGCAGGGGCAAAAAACCTATTTTCCAAGCCGTTTTCGCGATCACTTTTACGCCTTTTATCACTTAACTCCGATGGCGAATTCCGGCCGGTAGGAGTAGATCGAACAAGACAGCGGCAAGATCACGAACCGAGATCGAAACTCATCTACAACGCGCATATCACCATATGCACACATCCGAATCTATAACGAGGCAGCTACGGCTCTGATACCACTGAAGAAATATGGGATCGCTACGCTAGCTAAAAAACAAAACTTTTGTACCTACTGCTAGTTATAGATCACGGGATTACTACTAGGCAGCGCAGTGCGGCGGATGCGTCGACCCTCGGCGTAGATATGCGCGCTTTATCGCGGCGATTGTCGTGCGATTGCTCACGTCCGTCCTCCGCGTGTGGTTCGTCCTTGTGCTCCGGATGTAGCACCTCCGGGTATCCCACACGCGTTTGGGAGGAAGCGATCGCCTCCGGACTACTAGGTCCGCGAGGAGCAAGAGGCGAGGGTGTGGGCGGCAGCGGACTGAATCTTTGAGGTTGAGAGAGCTGTTTAGTAAGCATGAATTTTTGTACATCAGAGCTACCAATGTTTTATAGACATTTTGCACAAGATGAACCCAAGAATCCTAAACGGAAAAGGTAAACATAACACAAGAAAGAACACTGAACATCTAAGCAATGCTACTGTTGTCACCCAAAAATGTCTTGTGTTATTTTTGGTAACTTATGTGTCAAAAGGCCATGGACATGCTTGCAGTGCAATGGCAAAGCCCAAAGATCAAAGAAATTCGGCGAAGAAGGCAGCGGACCGCGAGAAACACACGTTGGACGCCATGGCTTGGCTAAGGTGCGTCCGGCGCGACATCCCAAGAGCGTCCGGCGGTGCCACCCTGGATGCGGGCCCGACGTGCATCGGACGCTGGCCCCCGTGCGTCGGGCGGTGTCGGCGGTGCCTCAAATTGCGATCCTCTCTAGGCTGCGTCCGGCGCGCTCGGCGGGCGTCGGTGCTATATCGAGCTATGCCCGTTTCGAACCGATCTCGTTTCTATTCGGTTTTTAGGAAGGTTTGGCGATTGGAAACGTATCTAATGCGGTTTTCTAAGGGGATAAGACCACCCCTCTATATAATAAGAGGTTCATGACCGATTTTATCTCATATACATCCAATCGATCAAAGATCAATCTACAAACTCTTTTACCCTATTTTTCTCTTCTCCAACCCCTCTTCCCTGCTGTTCGGTCTTCTCCCGGCAAGATTATCGACCATCCTAGGCGGCCTCGCGTGCATTCTCCTGATGGATCTTTCGGGAGGGCATTCAGAAGCATATTTTTTTGTCGCAATAAGCTGTTTTTATCTTTTCTTTCAACTAGGAGGATACCCGCACGTTGCGGGCGGGTCGGTGAGGTATTTTAAATTTATCACAATTATCCATTCATCGGGATTACTTTGTGCATGTTGGAAATACTGATTAGTAACAACAAATTTGAATGCGAAATAGAGTATATACTCATTGGCATAACGATTATTTAACCTTATGTTTAAACTCCAAGACGAACAAACTTCAAATAGTAATATTTAGACATGTTGTACTGTTGACAACGTATAGTAGTATAATAAAGTATGTATAATAATTTATTTAAGAAAATTCTTGACATATGATTTAATCTCTCTAACTTCGTCCTTCACGTGTCATATTGAGATGAACTCTTGAGAAGTTACCTGCATTTAAAACATGGAAATATAAGATCATGGAAAACCTTCAATAGCATGATTTAACCAAATCAACAACACATTCTGTAATTCGAAACAATTATATCTTTATTAGAACTCGGGATCAGTTTACTTGCTAAGTATCAAAATGACAGAACTTGAAATTGTGCCTGCTGAGGTGAAGTTACACCAACCTAGGATATTCTCATGCTATCTTCTCCATTCTAGACATCAGGTAGATGCATTTTCGACACCAACTTGCCATCCTGGTAGCAGTAGACAACGTTTTGATGAGATATGATAGTACATCTAAGCATCTTGACAAATAAAAGGCGAAAAAATCATCTCGGGAATACATCTACATTCTTTCATTGAATTGTGCCTGTATTGCTGCATATGTATTTCTTTTATATTTTTATATTGTGCTCAGTACAGAAGCGATTATTATTATTTAGATTGGCAATGATAATGACATTTCAATCCTAGAAAAGCAGGAGACGTTACAGCAAGCTTCCTCCAATAAAGATAACTTTCCCCTTGTTTAGTTTCTAGATTTTTCCACTCTCTTCATCACATCAACATCGCATCAATTTTTGGACACATAAATGAAACAATAAATATAGGTAAAAGAAAGTAACTACTTACACAGTTTGGTTGTAAACATGGATGACGGCGAGGATGGTGAAGAAGAGGAAATTGTCGAGGCTAACCCTGAGCACCGCATCGGTCTCAAACCACTCGCGGTCGGGAGTCTTGTGGAAATGGTTAATCCCTGCAGAAAAAGAAAGAAATGTTCATGAGGTTTGGGTCAATTGAATCGATAAATCGAACCGATCGAAGGTTTGACTGGAGCAAAGGGCACGACGACCTCATGGAGCACCCAGGATGCGAAGAGGGAGAGCGAAGAGGCCACAGTAGGCGATGCGGCCTTAGCGGCGGCCAATGCTGCCGACCGCCGTCGGCACGCCTCGCATGCTTGCGCCCGCGCAGCACATGAAAATAGAAGACAACATCACCTGAGAGCACAGAGGTGTAGGTTGCAGTCATCTAAAGGAGCATCAGTTTTGTTTGGCGTGATCAACAACAAATAATTTAACAACATGCAAATAAATAAGAACAGGGGCTATAGAATAAGCGACCAAACTGCTGCATTGTTGCTATAAAATATATGTCCATATATAGTGCCAGTACTCTGTTCATAGAGAATGTAAACTAATGTGAGATAGAACACAAAGTAATAACTGTAGCCATCATCAGGAAGAAGAGTTACTTTCCCAATAACACAAATGTTTTATATTCATGTAAGGCGTAACTATTTTGCAAACATGCCTTCCATCACATTCAGGATATTAAAGAAAGCATAAGGACAAATGAAGAACTGTACCAAAAATTAGCGCACCTTGCAGTATTACTTTCCCAGGAATATATATAACATGTCAATATGGATGACAATGAACAATCTAAATTTCAGTGCTTTGGATGAAGATGTTGAATAAGCATACCATACCTCAAAAATTTGGTTGCATGGTATTGCTGTTACAAAACTTTGCTTGGGCTGTGAAGCCTATACACGATAGAAGCGGTAAAAAATTCAATATGTTGCGCAAGCATTGAGAAACTGAAAATATTTGATGGAATATAGAGACACTGGGAAATGAAGCATCCTCTGTATGCCAAATATTAGGACCAAACAATAATAGGTCCAATGTGAGACCATACAATACATTGTTCACTTCTATTCCGAATAGCGATTGAATAAATACCTGAGTCCTCTCTTCTATTTCAGATATAGACAGTGTTGCTACGATTCCATGAACCATGTCTTTTTTTTTTCAGATGTACTATCACAGACATTCGAGAGCTCAATTTGTTCACAATTTGAGAGGACAAAGGATTATTGGTGGTAGATATGAGCTGACCTGTATTAAGCTCCAGGACATGAGGGAAAATAAACACGACGATGTTAGTCAAATCGTAAGCTAATCGAGAAGGCGTAACAACCCCATGGAGATGGAACCATAGATCTGGACTGAGAAGAAGGGGACACGAACCTCGGCGGCGTCGGCGAACTCACCGGATGGCTGCGATGAGGGGAGGCCGAAGATGGAGGCGGAAGTGGATTGCTGTGATGGGAGAGGCGGCGGAGTGGGAGGGAATTTCTTGATGTACTCACCAGTCCCGGTTTCGAGGCGGTCTGGATGGGGATGAGGATCAGCGGATCGTCACGTCCACCCCAGGAGTCCGGGCGCTGCTCGAGGGCCATGTCGTGGCCATGGTGCTTGGGGGCTGCGCCGCCCCGAGTCCCGCAAGTGAGCTGGCCCGGGCGCCTCGTCGGCGGTGGCAGACCCTCGCCGGGGGTCGTCGGCGGTGGCGGGACCACGTGGCGGCGGCAGCTGCTGCGCGGGGCGGCGCGATGGAGATGACCGGAGGCGGGCTGACACGGTGAGGATAGAGGCACGGGGGAGGAAGAGGCTGGGCGGGGACGGAGGGGGACCGACCGATGGGGGCGTCGGAGAGGATGGGCGCGGCGTCGGGGAAGACCGCGTGGTGGGAAGGGAACGAAGAGGCCGCGGGGGAGTACGAAGGAAAACGAAGAGGCCGCGGTGGGGGAAATTTACGTTGCGACACCATCTTGATGCCTACGTGTACGCCCTGCATGTCGAGAGAACTCCCTAGTGGGGGTTCTCTTTACGTGGGTAGTAGTAGATTCTTTGAAAAATGAAGTAAGAAGCTTGTGAAACTGCCGGTTTTGACTCAGCCGTGGGCTGCAGAAAAGGAGCTAGTACGTGCTATATGGATGCGTGCCAAACATGACGTAAATCTCTTCAACCAATAACTCTATCATGCACAGATCTGTACGCCAGCAATGAATTAGAGCAAGTTTAATAGTTTCGTAAGCTACTCGCCAACTGCCGGCCGCAACGCTGGCCGGGCCCGCTACTGTTTATGGCATAGCTGCATGCAGAGTCAATTGCAGCACGCGCATGGTCTAGTCGCCGGCCGCAGCTGGCGCGTCGTGAGACGCTCATTTTCTTCTCTCTCTTCACTTCTCTCTCCTCCACGTAGACATGAGCCGGCTAGTCTCTCATCATAATACTTGCCCTTACTAGAATGCATTTGTGCATTAATGATAAATCCGCTGCAAATTTCGATGTGCTGTAGAATGCTAGGGGTCGGTCTAAGAAATTCAACTACAGGACCCTTCGTGTTCTGCATCTGTGCATCAATGCATGCAGCTCAAGCGTCAATAAAAACTGCAGGCGGCAGCAAAATCGTTCTCTGCAGAGCACACACCAACGTTTCATCAGACCGCAGCTAAGGCGTCCTCCCGCCGACGCCGGCGCCAACGTGGTGGCGGCCGCTACAGAGCGGAACCTCCTTCGTCTTCATCAGCGCCAAGTGAGTCGAGGGACTGGGCGGCGCTGCCTCAGGACATCCTGTTGACCGTCTTCCTCAAGCTTGGGCTCTGCGATATCATGCAGGGCGCGGAGCTCGTGTGCACGACGTGGCAGCGCGTCGCCGTTGATGAGCCTCTGCTGTGGCGCCGCATCGACATGGGCACGGTTTCGACATTGTCCCCCGTCGGGAACGTGGTGGCGCGTGCCGCGCTTGACCGTAGCGCGGGGCAGTGCGAAACCTTCTCTGGACCATGCGATGATTATCTCCTTCCTTATCTGGTGGAAAGGTATCTGTATTAGGGTCTGCTCTCGTGGCCCATGAGTCATTTCCATTTCTCAGTAATATGATTCGTTTTTGAAGGTAGCACTTAACTTTTCAAATTTCTGTAATTGTGCGGCCAAACATTGATAAATGTTCAGTTAAAAGGTGGAATCAGCTATGTTGAAATTGAACTGCAAAGTTTAAAAGATGGTTTTGCATAGATGATGTATGATGTATCAGTGTTTGACTGAGTTATGTCAGCTTAGTATGACTGTCAATCGGCATGTCACTTTTATGTAATTTTGTAGGTTAGACTATATTTTGGTTTTTGGATATGCTTTTGGTTCCTTTCAGGTTTTTAAAACGGATTTCTAGATGGTTTACAGTAACGAGTTACGTACCGCTGATATGATATTGTGGTCGTCTTTTGCAAAACTATCAATGATGTTTTAGCCTATCTGGTTATGCTTTTTCCAAGAATCAAGATTAGATTCACATATAAGTTGATATGCAGTTTTGCTTCTTATACATACTTCTCTAATCTATATTTTGGCATTCCTGTAGAGCACCCTCTTTGAAAAGCCTCCATCTCCAAAGTTTCGATGGACCCAACCAAGTGCTTCATGCAGTGCTCACGAATCTCCCTCTCCTCGAGGATCTTGAAGTACCTCCGTTGTCCCTTGACAGTAGCACTGAGAATCTGCTTGAATCTGTGTGCCAAGGTTGCCCCCTTCTCAGCAAACTCAGAATCATGTTCTTTAATGATGCATATTATTATGGCGATGACCAGAGTAGGGACAAGATTAAAGGGATATTTACAACAATGTGTGAGCTACGCTCCTTAGAATTGTTGGACTGTGACCTCACTGCTGAAGGATTGACAGCCATACTTGATCACTGCCCGGTACTCGAATCTCTCTATGTTACCGGTGATTTTGATGGTGACATGGATGCAGAGTTAAAGGCAAAAATGTGAGAAAGTGATGAACTTGATAATTCCATGTGGCTATGATGATGAGGATTATGAATTCGGTAGAACTGATCATGGTGATAGAGATGACCGTCACTATGATAGCTTGGGGTTGCCCTACCATCCACAGTACCATTATCTTTGTGATGACCTTGACCTTACGGATTATGGATTTCCTTGGGACTGACCGCGATCTCTCCCAGCTGAATTTTGTTGCAATGATTGCATCTTTGTGACCGTGATCCACTGTTTCAGCACAAAAGTATTTTTGTCTTCTCATGCATTAGGGATACTTGTAACTCTTGGGTTGTGCCACCTGCCATCTTTTTATATTATATATATATATATGTGAACTTTGCACTATGCGTCGTGCAAGAGCAAATATATAGAACCACTGAATCCTTAGGTTTGCAATGTATGTCATCAGTTTATGGTCGTTAATGCTGCATTCACTTGTGCAGATCCTTGCAATTTTCGTATCTATCTTAATTACTCTAATACATGCTTAATTTTCTGTTAGCTATGTCAAAATTTTATTCTTTGGAGATCTATTTTGCTTAAGAGGCTCGGATCCACTTTGTAATTCTGTGTACGTAGTATGTTTCTATGTTATAAGTAATGCAAGGCATGGGTTTATTTGAACTTGTAGTGAGCACTCTTTGCGCATAATAAATATGAACTTTCATTCAGAATAATGCGTTCGATCTACCAATCTGTTCATATTATATCGTGGCTCTTGATGAGAGGATTGCTGCCAATTGTCATGGTAGCTACTGAAGTATTGCCAATCCTGAAATGTTCGTTTCTCTTGAGCTCTAAAAAGTAGAAGAAGAGTGCTTGGGTTTTGGCAGCTTTTGGTCTCGGATCGAAGAGATCCTGTAGGTTTTTTCAAGATACTCCCTCCGGCATTTTGGTATTAGAAGTCGTTTTGGACAAGGTTTGGGCCAAATATCGGGAATATAAATCATCAATAACTTTTAAGTTGTTGATTTTGTAAATGTAAAAATTATATGAGTAGATTTGTCTTAAAAAAATACTTTAATAAAAGTATACATATATCACATTTCCATAAATATTTTTATAATAATAAGAGGTCAAAGTTGTGTTCGGAGACCGTGTCATTTGTCTAAACGACTTCTAATACCATCCCGGAGGGAGTAATATATAACCACACACTACAAGAGATGGCGTTCTGTGATATTTCATCTGTCATAATATCTGGAATTTATATCGTTAGTCTTATATGTCAAGTTATACACTACACCACAACCCTTAATCAGCGACTTTCAGTCCGTTGCTATAGAGGGCGTCTAGCGACTTTCAGTCCGTGGCTAAAAGTTACAGCGACGGACTCCTGCAGATGCTAATGCAGCCGTGGTTAAATATATACAGCGACGGACCCTCCTTTAGCCACGGACCGGGCAATGCTAAAGCTTTAGCAACGGACAACCCGTTAGGGCTTTTAGCAACGGATGGTCCATTGCAATATTAAACTTATAGCAACTGACAGTCCATCGATCTTGTTGGAAATATATAAAAAAAAATAAAAGCTGGCCTCAAATTATAGCTAATGATCAAACATTAGCCATCCACATATACAGAAGTGATGATATTCAAGTGATCACATTACATGGATTCATGTATCAAGCAAGTACATACATTATACATGATAATGTCACTTAACATCAAACTAGTCCTTGTTTGAAGTATCTAATGATCAAAAGAAAGACTAATCCTAGTTGTTGATCTAAAGTTTAGCGTAGCTCATGTCCATGAAAACCAACAAACATTGGGCAAAAGCTCAAAATCCACAACAATACAGCCATTAGGTCATGACCAATCAGTTGGTACCAGCATCCAAAAGTCCCTAAAAAAAATCACATTTAGTTTACCTCCAAAACAAAACATAATAGGTGAACTGGATATAGAATAGAATCTAAATATAATCCCTGCAATAACATCACATATTCCAGAGATTAAACTAAGCTAGAATGTGAATATGGTTCCTGAACATTGTTCCTGCAGTAGGAAAAATAGGATTAAAACATATTACATACGGTCTATGATATCTTGTTATATTGAAGTGGTGCCTAAACCATCAATAGACCACTGTAGTGTTCACAATTTCACATTAAAGGACCACCAAGTTTCTTCCATATGTACACAAAAGACTAAACTAAGCTAGAAACAATGATAGCAAGGATCAAAATGATACCTTTTCTCTGTACATGTTCTTCAGCTGACTGGCCTCCTCATCCATGGGCTAATCAAGGTTCTGATCCAGTTCCCACATCAAGGCAGGTGCTATCTCTGCATACCATGATATAGCTTGAATGATGATAGTGCATACTTAGAGAACTGTATCAGGTCTTTGTATCTCAGGTCTTTATTTGTAGCACAAAGTAAAAAAATGTGAAATTAGAAAGAAGCGTACTCCTAGCTATTTTGCCATAGGACCTCCCCTATAGTATTGTATCTCAGGTCTTTATTTGTAGTGTTGCACAAAGTAAAAAAACAGGTACAATTAGAAAGAAGCATACTCTAAGACACTAAAGCCTTGCTACTTCATACATTGCCTAACCTATCTGTAGGGGAATAAGAGCTTCAGAAAAATATAAATGGCAACCGACATTTATTATCTTAGCAATAGTGCACATTACAGAAACATAGAAAACATACGGAGTTCATCTTGCCCAGGCCAAAAAAACTTGGAAGAACAAAAAATTACAGATACAAAAAGCTAACAAAGCCAACAGATACTATATATACTGGAATTCTTTTTGTAGAGCTGACATATATTACTATTGTTTTACAGGATAGCTGACTGAAATTGGCCATGGCCACTAAGTTCTGGTGAAAACTCGCTTATTTACAGCCAGGCATAGCATGTTAATAACACTAACAACAGTAAGAAAATTTACCTATATATATGAGTGTGAAGGTTAATAAAGCACAAAGTCTACCAAAAATTTCAGAAATAAATTTATAGGTGTTATTTCTATGCATGATAAATTCCCTCCTCCAACCCCAGTTGATCAAACAGGGAGGGTTAATTTGGAGGATCATTACAAGTACAGCCACGCACTTCAGGTCAACAGCACAAACTATCCACAGAACTCGAGTATGAAAGAAAGAGAAACAGTCAGAAATTACTTGTACTGAGCTGATTTCTCCAATATTAGCAATTTTCTTATAGAGATCTTTTACCAAAAAAATGTCATAACACTAATGCCAGGTCTGAACATTACTACTAATACTACTATAATACAAAGCACAGTTTAAAAGAATAAGCACCCATCTGCCACTGCCGGAGTAAGAAGCAAGATAAATCCTATAGAAATCTGCACTTGTTGCCAAGGAGACTAACTTGCTGAGCAATATGGTTCTAGATCTGATGGCACTTGTGCATGTTCCAACAAATATGAATGAGCAACACAGCACAATTAGGCTTGTTACCTGAGTGTGGGCAATGACACGAACAACAGAGGCATATTTCCTTCTTGCCAGCATCACTGTCATACTCGAGAGCATACTTGGTGAAAGCCTTCTTGTTCTTGCACCAGACAGTGTTGAGCCCAAACAGTTTGGTCCTGTTAAAAAACAGTTGTGTGGTTTATCTATAAAGTTAAATGCTTTGAAATACATAAAAAAACTAAACTGCTGGTTGGAAATCGTGCATATGTTACAATTATTTTTTTCAGTTATCAAAAACTGGACAAAGTGATCAAATCAGTTGATTAACAAACAAGAGAAGGGGGTGGGCATACTGGATCCAGGCTTCTCAACCTCACGCACAATGTGTGTCATGCCAGTCTTGTAGCCAAGGAAAGCAGTGAGGTGGCAAGCGTTCTTGGGGTCATCCCTGGGGAATGACTTCACTGCAAAAACAGGGAATCTAGTATCAGATTGTTTGGACATGAAGTAAACCTGCCAAAAGAATGTGTATGACATATTAAACAGGTAAAAAAAAGCATTTAGTGCAGCATGACCAAACCAAACCATACTTTAGTATTCACAGAAACATAATTCAATTGTGATATCTTATTATATTGAAATGGTCCCAATTTCACATCACCATGTTTCTTTCAGATGTGCACAGAGACTAAACTAAGCTAGAAACTATGATAGAAAGGATATAAACGATACCTTTTCTCTGTACATGCTCTTCACCTGACTGGCCTCCTTGTCCATTGGCTGATCAAGGTTCTGATCGAGTTCCCACATCAGGCCAGGTGTTATCTCTGCATACCATGATATAACTTGAATGATGATAGTGCATACTTAGATAACTGTATAATAAAAATCAGTTTTGTAACTCAAGTCCTGATTTGCAGTGTTGCACAAAAAAAAAAAGGTGAAATTAGGAAGAAGCATACTCCTAAGACACACAAATGAGTTTTCTATGCACAAGTATGCAAAGGTTTTCTATGCAGACTTTACAGAAAGATCAACTCTTCAAATAAGTTGATGGCACACAAATGAGTTGTTAGTTTATTCAGTAGAATACTAAAGAAAACAAGCCACAAATTTCTGTGTGAATTACAAGCAAATCTGGAAACTCATGGCTGAGATAGTATAGCCAAACCCTTCAAAACAGGACATTTGAGAAGGAAACCAGGACAATAGATCATAATATATCATTTATGGTTATCTTGTTGATCCATGTTCTCTCTGAGCAGACTAATTATTCACACATGTTAGAAAACACGTAGGATAAATCTCATTGTGAAATGTAGAGTCAGCTACAAGAGCTGACTAATTATTCCACATGGATACCAAGCAGGCTGCAAGAGCTGCAGATTCACTATGCAACAGAAACTCCACATGGATACAAAATCCTACTAGTAGTACATAATTATCTCCTAAAATCAAAATTGGGTCTTAATGAGCATATATATTGTTCAGAACAAGAACCAAGTACAAGTGCATTCTACTTAATTTTTAGTATAAGGAAATTAGCAAAATATATTCATTATGCAGATAAACAGTAAGAGGAAAGCAATTAATATAAAACTGATTTACCACTTGTGAATCCGGTAAGTATACCTCAAAGAAGCACGTGTCAAAAAAACAGCAAGCACAGGAAGTGTTGAAATACCTGATAGTAAGCGCTGGTTCATTGTTAGCCATCTACGACATGGATATATATCCAGTACTACCTGCGAAATGATAGCATAATAATTATGCCATTTATTTTCTGATATCTAAATGCTAGGGACAGCATCAAGCTAGTTCAATAGCTTGTATAACCAGGTTAGTTCACTTGTTTTGTGGAACTCTTACAGGGTAAGCATGACCATTATACTGAAGAAGTGAAGATTGCATGGCTAGTATACGTATTAATAAATTCAGATAAAAATATGGAGTGAATAATTTAGTGGATTTAGAATGTCTTGAATATCTGAATGATCTTGCAGAAAAAATAATACCCTTTCAAAAGTAGATGTTCGGCCATCTTTATAATGGGATATTATATAGATTAAATGAAACCAGAATAGTTATTCTTCGTCTTCCTAGCAGTAGTAACCTACTCTTTCAGAGATTCAGTTCAAGCACTACAGATGAATGGATACGGAGCCGGGAAAATGATTCAAGATCTAGCGAGTATCGATGCAGTATCCTTACTTTGATTCAGGCGCGGCGTGTCATGCATCCGGCTAGAGGAGGACGGCCATCCCATAGTAGATCCGGTCATGGAGAAGGAAGGACGGCCAGCCCATCGTTGATCTAGAGAGGGGGAGAAGAAGGGCGGCCACCACATCGGCCGGTGGCTAGGGTTCTGGCCGGCAGCAATAAAATCGCACCTTTCCTGATCTGCGCCGCCGTCTCCGGGGAAGAAGGACCCGCCGTCTCCGGGGAGGAAGAAGGACCCGCCGTCTCCGGGGGCTGGGACAGCTCGTCGCCACTGCAGCCTCGCCGTGCTGCTCCTCCGCCCACTGCGAGTAGTCAACGGCGAGGAAGGGGTGGCGCGGCAAGCAGCCGATGGGGGCGAGCGGCACGGCAGGCAACTGGCGGGGAAGGGGGCGGCGTGGCAGGCGCCCGACGGTGTCGAAGGCGCTGCGTAGCGGGAGCGTGTGCGTGGGAGCGGCGGTGGGGGTATTCTGGATTGAGTGAGCAGCGGCGGTGGGTCGTATCCGGATGACTTAGGGTTTCCTTTTGGGCCAAATGTCAGCGGGAACGGCCCAAAAAAGTTGCGCCAATGGAAAATTTATTTAGCAACGGACCATCCGACTCCGTTAATCACATATAGCGACGGACTGTCCAACATAGAAGCAAAAAATTATAGCCACGGACCCTCCATTGGCGTATTTGATAATAGCAACGGACAGTCTGTGACAAACTTTTAACAACCCACCGTCCAATGCTAATTAAAAGTTTTAGCAACTGCAGTCGGTTGCTGTTTAAGTGTTGTGGTGTAGTGATATAGTTAGGCTCCTTTGAAGAACGGCCTTGTTTGAGATTATATTGAGAGACCATCACTTGTATCATCGCAATAATGCCATATTAGCACGGCTCGCGACTTAAAGCCAATTGTTGTTCCTCAGATTGATTGGCTAGGAAAAGAGGGAGCTTCGATGGCCCATCTACAAAATAACAAAGGTGATCGAACAATGGCCCTCAAAGGAGCATTGTGATGGGGAAGCAAATAAGGCAGCGCATAAAAAAGCTAGAGTATCTTTATTTTTGTGAGATAATTGTACGTATTTGGGTCGATGAACCCCCAAATTTTCTTTTTGGAGCTTGCCTTCCAGATAGTTGATGTGTAATCATGGCTTTCCTAAAACAAATCAGAGCAGCTTGCCTTCCCGATCAGGAATATGGACCGGGGGTATATATATTTTTTGGTTTCCCACATCAATTATTGGAATATATATAGTGTTCTATACTATCAAAAATCGAATCCAACAAGTATGGATAGGGGGTTTCTCAGCCCAGCGGCCCACATGCATCGCGTGCCAATAATAAAAGCCGCCACTCCAAGGCCTCCTTTGCCAATAATAAGCGATGTCGTCGTCGTCGTGGCCCTCCAGCCGCCGCCGTCGCGGCACCGGCACGGCACCTGCCACGCAGGATGTGGAGGCGAGGGACTGGGCTTCGTTGCCCCAGGACATCGTTCTGGACATCTTACTCAGGCTGGGGCCACGTGAGGTCATGCTGGGCGCCGAGTTCGCGTGCAAGCCGTGGCGCAGCGTCGCGCTTGAGGAACCCTCTCTTTGGCGCCGCGTCGGCATGGAGGAGAACATCCTCGACAAGCATCGGCGTTGGCGTCCCGAGAGTGTGGTCATGGCCATGAAGCTCGTTGCCGTGGATCGCGCTGCAGGACAGTGTGAAGCATTCAAAGGAAGCTGCGATGATGAAGATCTGCTGAATCTTGTGGAAAGGTACTATGACTACCGATCTGAACTCTTGGGCTATTATATAACTATATATATATGGAAGGAGAGAGGAAATGATAATTTATAAATTTTGTTCCATCAGCTACGAACTTTAGTGTGGAGAACGTATTTTACAAAAACGGGATGTCTAGCCTAAATACAACCGCTTCATATTTATGTAGAGAGATTCTACTTGTTCATCATATATATAGATGAGTTGTTGATGTGTATTCTCCTTGTATGGATGGTGTTGCTTTGTGTTCTTTTCTCGCCTTCTTGCTTTGTATCTCAGCATTCATGACCTAACCATGTAAAAGGCGCTTGGCTCCTTCCATCCCTGACCTCGCCGGCTTTAGTGCAAAGTAATTTAGGTGGACTCTATTGTCACCTGTTGATTTTAAAAAAATGTGCATTACATTATAAAGTCGTCCAATTTGTAGAGCTTCCTCCGATAATAAGCACCACAGTATGAGCGATTTGGAATTTGTACAACAATATTAATTTCTGCTTTGCTCTTTTCAAGTGCTTATTATAGCTAGAGTCTAATTTGTTCTACCACCCACATGATTTTTGAAATAAAACAGCCCTGGGTTTCTTTCTAACTGTTCCTTCCAAGCCAATATATTATGCTGACTATATTCATTTTCTAGCTTCATAGTGTTGCCATGATGAATTTTGCCTACCTTACAAACCTTTTGTGTCCGGATTCAAACATAACGTGGATCTCACAAATATGGCCTTTACTTCCATAAATTATTTTCATAAAAAAGTGGCAACTGTGAAGATGTTTTCACTGCAAATACGGCATTTAATTTCCACTTCTTTTTGGGGAAAAAAAAAAGAAATGCCGTCTGTAGGTGTTTGCATTATATGTTTCAGTATTTCAAAATGCTATCGACTTTCTTCATATTTATTTGTTTCTTTGTGGCCAGACATTAAAATGGAAACATTTACTGTAATAATGTTACAACTTACATGGTCTCTTTCAACCTTTTTTTTTTTTTTTTTTTTTTTTTTTTTTTTTTTGCATATGAGAGAAACACTGCACAGGATGGTGAATAACCTTTCCAGTTTTTGGCTCAAAGTACTTTTTGTCTCTAGTATCTCATTTTATCTTCACTCGAATGGATATTAAATTATTATGTTCTTATTTTGTTTACTATTTTGAATTTCTGTTTCTTGCAGAGCACCTTGTATGAAGTGCCTCGACATTGATAATCATTATTATTGTGATTATAAATCAGGAGAAGGTTTAGTTGAAGCACTCATGAAACTCCCCCTCCTTGAGGAGTTACAGGTTTATTTCAGTTATGTTATCGAAGATAGGGACAAGAACATACTCCAATCCATTTGCCAGGCTTGCCCTCACCTTAATAAGCTCGTTTTGATGTATGCTGCGTCCTATGACCTTTCGTGCAACGAGGATGAATATATGAAGGAGATAATTGACGGAGAAATTCCATTGATGCCAAAGTTACACACCTTAAAACTGTATGAGTGTGAACTCAAGGGTGAGGGGCTAAAAGCCATCCTTGACAGCTGTCCAATACTGGAAACTCTACACATAGATGGTTGTTTCAACAAGCGTGATATGGATAAGGAGCTGCGTATGAAATGTGCTAGGGTGAAGAATCTGACTCTTCCTAGTAGAGAGTGGAGCGACATTTATGACTCCGAGGAGGAGTATTAATTATTCTTCTGGTACTGATTCATAGAAGTAAAGGCTAGCTAGGAATTGCCTTCCAACCTCGTTTATCTCGGTTACAAAGAATCCGTCGCACTCTATAATTTCGTAGATGAAAACTTTTTTATTTGAGATATATATTGTAGAGGTACAACTTTTTTGTTTTAAGTTATTAGCATTTGATGTTTATTTTTTTTTTTTCAAATGGCTCTAGATGTAGTCATGGCCAATACCAAATTGCCGTCCCCTCCTTGCGATTTACAACTTTGTATTTAATAATTTTTTGTTTGAGATCCTTTGGATGCTCAAATATGGATTTAAATTTCTTAGATTTTTTTAAATTCATTTTTTAAAAAAACAAACATCATCGAATGTCAATATAGTGTCTATCAAATAATTTTTTTAGTTGAGATCATGATGATGCTCAATGCATTATATCTTTATAGTTGATAAGAATATAAGATTTTTGCCTGAGATATAATGGCCAGAGTATTAAGAAACATGGACAGTTGTACAGAAGTACGGAGTGGGTAGCCAAAAGCTAACACAAAGAGAACTTACCCATACAGAGCAAAAACTAAACCCCAAAGGCAGGGATAGGGTGGAAGAAAAGGAAAATTACAAAGAATTCAGCCAATTCACAATTTACACATGAAATTGTTCACGGATATGGCAGAGGTGAAGCTTAACTTTAATTGCAAAGCATCGCTTCCTAGCTTGAACTGAAGGCATGTTATTGTTGAAAACAAAAACATTTCTCTCCTTCCATTGACACCATGATGCAACCATGAAGAATGACGACTGAATCTGCCTCTTCCATTTGGAGCATTTGAAATAGACTTCCTTGCACTGACACCACTGCCAAACCAAGCACAAACCATCTTGTTACACTGAATGTACATTCAAAGAAAAGGTGTACTGCAGTTTCTTCCGCGTCATCATGACACATTGGACAATTGTATCCTTCTTCTAAGTTTTTTGTTTCTACAGTGTAGGACATTCTTCTATCCTGCAAAAGAAGCCACACGATGAACTTGAATCGTGGGATCCATTTTGATTACAGTGCCTCCACATAGATGAACATTACAGTAATTATGAATCAGGTGAAGGTTTAGTTGAAGCACTCATGAAACTCGCCCGCCTTGAGGAGTTACAAGTTTATTTCAGTTATATTATTTACGATAGGGACGAGAACATGCTCCAATCCAATTGCCAGGCTTGCCCTCACCTTAATAAGCTCGTTTTGATGTATGTTGCGTCCTATGACCTTGAGTGCAACAAGGATGAATATTCGAAGGAGATAATTGACGGAGAAATTCCATTGATGCTGAAGTTAGAACTGTATATGAGTGTGAACTCAAGGATGAGGGCTAAAAGCCATCCTTACAGTTGTCCAGTACGGGAAAGTTTGCGCAAGATGGCTGTTTGAGAAAGCGTGAGATGGATAAGGAGCTGCGTATGAAATGTGCTAGGGTAAATAATCTAAGTCTTCCTACAAGAGAGTGGAGAGACATTTATGACATCGAGGAGGAATATTATTCTTCTGGTACCAATTCACAGGATGATTATTCAGTATGAAACTTGCTATTGTCATTATATCAATGCGATTTGTTTTTCATGGATGACTCAAATCTCTTATGATCTTAGTAGCAACAATAATCACATTAATTACTTCATGCAGGACTTCCTATCAGGAAGTGGTGGATGAGAACATGTTGATGACACATCTGTGCTACATAGTTGATGACAAAATGAAGATTGCCCTGCAAAACTTTTTTGGCAGCGTTTGAACCCTTTTTGCCCTGCAAAACTTTTTTGGCAGCGTTTGAACCCTTTTTGAGGGACACACCTGTGCTACATAGTTGATGACAAAATGCCGTCACTGTGGCTTACAAAGAAGAGATCTACCTGATCAATCTGTTGTCAACTAACCAACATTACAACAACCGAGGCAACTAACCCACGACAGCAGATCAATCCATGTGATCTCGTGTATAATTACAATAACAGAAAGATTCCAATGTTCTATATTTAACGCACCTGTTCAATCAGAACTTGCCTAAGTTTGAAATTCTTCCAACTGATGCACTGTGGCTTTTAAAGTCATCTGCAATCCGGTTTTGAGTTGAAACAATTCCTACTGCTAGTAACCTTTGCGTTACTCTTGCTTGAACAAAATAGAAACCAACCTCTATATGTTTTTTTCTAGCATGAAACACCAGATTTGCAGATAAGTATGTTGTACCAAAATTATACTTAGCAGCCTTGTGAATTAGAATTTGCAACTCATTTGACAATGTTTGCATTTGACATGGATCTGTATTCAGCTTCAATACTTGACCTAGAAACAGCTGCATGTTTCCAATTTGTGTCATGTAAAGCATCAAATAAATCTTTGGACTTTTCTAAAGTGGCAGTAGAGCGATAAACATACCGTATTGTTCCATCACTCTTTGAACATTTTTTTTTTTTGGCAAATGGCAGTTTCTAAACACTCTATCATGGCCAATCCGGTCCGGACCGGTTTTTCCACAGAATGCACAAAAGTTTGTAAATTTGTCCCATATAAAGTTCTAGCACAAACTAACTAAGATATGCCTCTGTAGATGTTTTTGCCCCATAACTAGAATTGAACAGGTGAAGTAAAGTAAATGCAAAGAGTGATGCAATCATTTGTTTTACCGAAGTTCATTTTGAAGCTAGAGCTCTACGTCTCATTGAGGGAGCTTCTAGAAGGTGAGTCACTTTCCTCCAATCGGTAGGGTGATCCTTTTTCCTTACGGAGGCAAGATCATGTCTTCACAAACATTTCGTAGCTCTTCACAATCTTGGTAGCTTCACCTCCAATAGTATAACGGATGCCTTGTAGGAGAAAACAAGAGCCAAGGAGTGTGAAGATACGGAAGCGGGATCTTTGCTGAGTGGCGGCGAGAAATGGAGAAGCGGCAAGTGTTAGTAGAAATATGATCTTCTATGACGATTTCCTTGTGACGATTTGAAATTTCGTCATGCAACTTTAGTTTTCGGTGGCGAATTTTGTAACCGTCCGCAGATCATGAGTGACGAAGCCAAGCCGCTAAAAATAATGACAACAAGCAATAGGCGTCACAAAACAACATACTCATCATCACAAAACAAGAATGTCCATGCTTGGACCAATATGGGTCCCACATGTGTGGGTCCTAGGTCCCACATGTTGGTACCATGGTCGCACTATTGTCAATATGGCGATGTGGACCATACCATAGCGGTCCCACGTTGTAAGCCATGTGGTATTCCGATCAACGCTTGAGCCCTACCTCCACAGTCCCACCAGCATCGACGAGGACCCACTATAGTGGTCCCACACTGTACTGGTCCCGCTCCCACATGGCATTCCATGTCAATCGGGACCCCACCACCACTTTCCCCACCACCACTGTCCCACCAGATAGAACCACATAACAATGTGGCATCGCAAGTCCACGTGGTGACATGGACCCCACCAACATGGTCCGACGATGTAGTGGTTCCACTGCCACGTGGCACTCATGTCATTGTGGGCCCCACCAGCTTGGTTCTACTAGACAGAATCGGTGGGCCACTAGAGTTGGGCACAGTCCCATGACCACGTGCCTTCCACATCAATGTGGGCCCTACCACCATGATCTCACTAACGGCATAAGTGGACACCACGGGTGGGCCCCACTACCTTGGACCCACACCATGGTGGCCTCACGACCGCCTGGCATTTCACGTCGACCTTGGTCCCATAGAACAAAATTGGTGGGCCACCACATGTGGGAACCCCCACCGTGGTCCCACCGAGGTCTCCTAACGGGGAGAAAATGTGATATCCTGGCTTATGACTTAATAAGATTGATAGAATACTCATGACAACAAGTTTCAACTTCTTTCTAGGAAGCCCCAATCTAAAGAACTCTAAAGTTAAGCGTGCTTGGCTTATAGAAATTTGGGGACTGGTGACCGACCGGGAAGTTCTTCTAGGATATGCATGAGTGAGAACAAAGTGCGTCAAAAAAACTTGTGTCGGTGTTTGAGGACAATCTGTTTTATTAGAGAGTTGCTAGATGTAAGTGGGCCCGGGTGGGACTTCATTGGCGGTGCTATGTGATAGTCACTTCCAGGACAAAATCAGTGACGTTTTGTTTTTGTCATAGAAGATGAGCTGTTCCATGACGAATGTAAACACTTTTATGACGAAATTTCATGATTCGTCATGGTGCATCAAATGTGATGCTCGCTCTATGATGATTTCAAATCGTCACTAATTCGTCACAGAAGGTTTTCAATGACGAATTTGGCATCTTTTGTGACGAAGGCATTTTGTCATCGATGTGAGGTTCTCTACAAGTGTTGCTTTTGTTCATGTGAAAAATTCACTTATTCTAATTAAGTCGTATATTCTTGAAATCATACAAAGAAACATGCACTTACTATCACAACATTGATTATGCATAACACAATTGTTTACATTTAAGGCTTTATTACGGTGTGGAGTGAGCATTCTCTCAAATTGGCGTGGCTATAGCACAGAGTGGCACGACCTTGGTTACATTCACCAAACTTCTCGACATATCGATCCCATTTCTTTGCACCTCAACGGGAAGACTCCATCTGTACTGATTCAACAATGATGCAAGAATTGAATGCACCATGCGAATAGCCAGTGTCATCCCAGGGCAGATACGACGGCCAGAACCAAATGGAATAAGCTCAAAGTCTCCGCCTCGTACGTCAACTTCTCTGTCCAAAAATCTCTCTGGCATAAACTTCTCGGGTTCGGACCATATAGCTTCGTCTTGACCCATCGCCCATACGTTCACGAGCACTCGTGCGCCTTTAGGTATTGTGTAGTCCATGATCTTCGTTGTTGCATCCGCTTGGCGTGGTAACAAAAGTGGGGCTGGAGGATGTATACGAAATGTCTCTTTTATCACTGCCTGAAGATAGGTCAACTGGCTAATTTCAAGTTCTTCAATATTTCTTCTTGATCCGATAACTCGTGAAAGCTCATCACATGCTTTAGACATTGATAATGGGTTTTGAAGCAACTCTGACATGGCCCACTCCATGGTGTTAGAAATATTGTTCATTCCGGCGGCAAACAAGTCCTGAAACACAAATAATAAACACGTGAGAGTCGAATGCTGAATGTTACCGTGATCAGTCATAGCAGGAGAAATAAGACGAGAGAGGGTTTACCGTGAACAGTGCGAGAAGAGTGTCCCGATCCACCTGAGGCGGGCTTGCCATCGTCGAGCAGCATGTCGAGGAAGTCGTTCTTCGGGGCTCGCCCGGCGCTACGGCCCTGCAGCCTCTGGGACACCTCCGTGTCAAAAACCTTGTGCAGCCGCGCGAACAGCCTCGCCATCCGCCCGCGCGCCCTGCAGGTCGGCGACGCGGCGCGGGGAAGAAGTCGAAGCGTTGGGGATCCCGGCCACCTCCATGATCTCAGCGCACACCCCCGGAACTCCTTGCACTCGCCGTGGCGGTCGAGGCGCGTCAGGTCACGGGGAGAAGATCATGCGCGCCCAGGAGGTTTAGGCCCGTCGTGAACACCACCTGCCTGATGTCGACGGAGTGGCCCTCGCGCAGCGCCCGGGCGCCCGGCGTGGTCCACGAGCTCCCTTACCTTGTCGCGCTGATTTGGTGGAACCTGTCGAGCCCGATGCGGCGAAGAGCTCTGCGGCCATGGTCCGCCGGAGGGCGTGCCACCGAGTCCGTTGGGCAGCCACGGGACGGAGTTCCTGCCGTGGTCTCCGTGGCGTCGAGGGACGGACCGGGAGGCGAAAGGCGGCGTCGTGCTTCTGCGCAGGAAGTCGCGGGCGACCGCCCGGCGAGGAGGCGACCACCGTGGTGACCGCGCCGGACGGAGGGACATGAGCGGGCCGTGGGTCTTGGCCAGGCGGGCAAGGGAGCGGTGTGGATGGTTGCCCACAAGGTGCAGGCTACCGATGAGCGGCAGAGGGCGGGGACCTGGAGGAGGCCGCGGCGCGAGTAGTGGATAAGGAAGTCGACAACGTAGATGGTGAGGAGGGACACGATAAGCCATGCGAGCCATGGAAGCAGCATAGCCATTGCTACTTAATTTGCTAGCTCCCTGCTGTGTGATGTGATCTACTGCTAACAACCGATGTGCTATATATAGTGGTGACTGATGCTGTGCAATGAAACTAGCCGCCAGTTTCTGCAATCAGCTACACAGCAGCGCTACTTCAGATGTTACTTAATCCAAATAGAGTGAGAGTGACCCTACCAGCATTCCGGTAGTTGAAATACGTACATCCATCAACGACAGTATATGGAAAGCTAACCACTCCACTCGTAAGTCGTAACCATTGAAAAACATATCCATTTTCTGCATAGTTGAACTACACCCGCCATTATTGGCTACGTTGGCATCTCTGCCATTATTGGCTCGATCCATTGGAATCTTACAAAATACCGTATAATCGTTATGCAGGTTGCAACGATCTTATAATAAATAAAGTCTTCTGAGATGATGCAAATAGGTACAGCAATAATGCGCGATATGTGCTTACGTTTCTGACCTTACCTATATGGGTAGATTATTGTCAGCGACTTTTGCAAGTCTTGGCAGAATTAAAGAAGTAGCTAGGTTCCAATGATTGTAATAGATGCTACGCATGGTGTCCGTCGTAGTTAGATGGAGATGGATTATATAAATTATAGAAGCAGGTTGCAATGATTTGACAAGTAGTTTAGCTTACTGGATCAGGTTTCGGTCTTATCTCAATTCTATGTCTACTAAACCTCAAGCCACTACTACAGATTCATATATCACTAATGGCAGCATTACTGCCGGATTTCACATCACCGGCAGTGATGCCTAGTTCAGGCGTGGGAAAATAAAAAAATCTATATTTTTTTTTGGTGAAACAGAACTATATTAAACATTAAGTAATATATTTACAAGAGAGGGATGTAACCCAGGGAAAAAAAACAAAGAAACACCGACAATCCTTAGACCTAATAGCAAACTGCGCCAACTCATGCGCTACAAAGTTTTGATCCTGACTAATCTTAACAATATCTTTCGGTCAAAAAAAATCTTAACAATATCTAGCTTACATAACTCATCACACAAGGCACGTGTCTCTGCAACGACTTGCCAAATAGTGGAGCGATCACGCTTCTTATCAAGGAGTTTGGAGACCACCGTTTGGCAATCCGACTCGAGAACCATGGGAACATCTGGCCACCTGAGTGCCATATTGATCCCCTCCAGGCATGCACGGGCCTCAGCTTCTTCTGCGTCCCTGCAATTTGAAATAGTACGCCAAGCTATTAGTTTAAGAGCTCCTTCCCAATCTCTGATTACCACGCCCGCAGTTGCATCTCCTGAGCCTGGATTAAAGGCTGCATCGACATTAATCTTGAAGGTGCCCTGCAATGGCAAGACCCACCGTAGACTATATTTTGCACCTCCCTGCTTCCCTTGGTTACGTATAACAGGTGTCAGACTGTGTTTTCCTTTCAGGTCTACATGTACATCTTGTTGCCGGATAACAAGCAGTGAATCCATATAGCGGGTAAGGAATTTTACAGAACTATCAACAGAAGGGTTTGCGTTTTCATGGACTACCTTGTTTCGAATACTCCAAGTGTGCCAAAGCAATATGAATAGGTTAACTAGCACCTCCAAGGAGTGATGACATACCAGCATCAGCAACCATTCAGGGTTAAAATTTGCCAGGTCACGCTCTGATGGCAGAGACCAGAAGCCTCGCATAGCTTGCCGCAGCGCCAAAGCATGGGGGCAGCGCACTAATGCATGATAGACATCTTCAGCTTGCTGACCACAGAGTTGGCACACATCCTGGTCCTCCAAGTGACGGTACTTCTTGTTTACTCTAGTTGGTAAGCCATTGTTAATAATCTTCATGGCAAAAACATTGACTTTTGAAGGAACTTTCACCCGCCACAGCTTCTTCCATGCTTCTCTTCCTAGTTCTGGGTTTGAGCTAGGACCCAAATTTCCAACCTCATAGATATTTCGGACAACCAATCTGTACGCACTGCAAACCAAAAAATAGCCAGTTTTCTCATAATGCCAGGCCACAAAGTCAGCTGTATCCAGTGGTGGAGCCATGATAAAAATTTAGCTATGGCAAACTAATTACTATTGATTTGTAACAAACGCATACATGCTAATAAACATAGATATATATGTATATATAAGTTCACTAGAGACAAGCTGGAAGTCATAATTATTTGAAAATGCCAAACAGTGGTATGTGGACAATTGAATGAACATACCGTGCAAGCACTAAGTGCGGCGAGTTGGAGGTGGCCTAGGAAGATTCATCCTTCAATGTTTCAAGGCTTGAAAGCGCTTCACGATTTTATCATTATCAAGTCTTTTAAATATCTCCTTTCGATGTAGCATATCATTAAATGATTGAGCCAATCATTGTCCATCTTGTTGCGATGCTCGGTCTTGATAATTTTCATAATCGAAAAGGCTCTTTCCACAGATGTTGTTGCCACTGGAAGGAGCAGTGCAAGCTCAATTAGACGATAGACCAACTGAAATATCTCATGCGTTTTAGTTTCAACCATCTTCACCGCCAAACTCCCAAAATCATTGCAATCAGCAAAATCATCAACTCTTCTAACATGAAGAATAAATGTTTCAAGTTGATCCCTAATATTCGAAAGATCATTACTAGAGAAGTCTGCATCATAGATCCCATAAAGCGACAAGTTTGTCCACATTGAACTTAGAGAAAGGGTCCCTTGGATCAAGACAGGGAGAAACATACAAGTAACTTCGGAAGAATTTTCATTGAAGCGATGGTTCATCTCCGTGTTTATGGCATCTACAGCAGCATAGAAGGTGTCAACACGATAATGATGTTCTTCGGTGATCATTATCCCTTTCTCTTGCCTTGAGCGACCCCATCTTGGTCTTGGCGAATCCATAGATGGCATCTCAATTTTCTTTTCTTCACAAAATGCTTGAACTTCAGCAAATAGTTTCTCCCAACCATTATTCCTCAGGTCAACTAGTCGTGCTTTCACATCAACAAGCAAAGATATGGCTTGTGCGATATTTTGATCTCTCCGTTGCAAGCATTTTGACAACTCATTTGCAATGCAAAATAATTTCAGCATCATCTTCAAAATGAACACAAAGTTAAAACTCTCCATTATGTGAACCAAACCTCCTGCATTGTTTGCTCGATGTTTTTCTTGATTAACAAAAACCAACACGGGTACAATAGCATCCCACATTGACTCAATACGAAGGAATGTCATAAAGTGTGTGCCCCATCTAGTATCTCGAGGTCTAACCAAGCTAGTCATTTGATGTTGCCCTCTCCCTGAAAGTATCTCTCCACTGTACATTTTTTCCAAAATATTATCACGATGCTTCTCAATCAATAAATCCTTCCTCTTGCAGGAGGCACCAACATTGGTTACAATCTAATTGATGTAGTAAAAAAATCCTTAATGCCTGCACAACATTCGATAACGACAAACACTACCAACTGCAACTGGTGTGCAAAGCAATGAACATAAAATGCATATGGATTGTCATCACGAATTTGTTTTTGCCGGATCCTAGCATATTGGATGCTCCATCATATCCTTGTCCTCGGATCCTAGCAATTGGTAGCTTATGAGCACCAAGCATCTCAACAAAAGCCCTCTTCAATGCATCTGACGATGTTTCCTTCACATGCTTTAGGCCCAAAAACCTCTCTAAAACCTCCCCCTTGCTGTTTACAAACCTACATAACATATAATAGTAATAACAATTATTTAATGCTACAAACAGTGGGTGTCTTAAAGAATATAAAAATTATAAAACAAGACAAATCAAGAACTAACCTCACAACCACAGCCATTTGCTCTTTGATTGAGATGTCACGTGATTCATCAATAAGGACAGAGAAACGGCGATTTCCAATCTCTTGTATAATAACTTCAAGTAACCTCTTGTGCACAAGCTTTTGCAAGGTCTTTCTGAATATCGGGGAGAAAGCATTTGAGCATTTTACGGACACAACTCATCAAATGCAATCCTCACATCCTCATTCTTCTCTTTACATGAATCAATCATCTCTAGATAATTTCCCTTATTTAAAGATGAAGAGGATTCATCGTGTCCACGAAAAGGAAGACCTTGTTTAATCGGATATTTAGCGAGAATCTAGAGCAAGTAGCCAAATGAATTTTTATATTTTTTGAGTCTTTGCCATAATCGATACTTACGATCTACACCTGCTCTCGATTCTTAAAATCAACGAGTTGTATTTCTTGCATTATTATGGTGACTATCGACACCACCAACATGTTGAGGCAGAGCCTTAGATGCATTCCTCAAGTATTAAATCCTAACTTTGTGAAAGCATCATGACCAAACCGACCATCGAGGGTTGTTCCTTAAAAAGAAAACAATAAAAAGCAAAATCGGCATCCTTCGCCACACTATACTCTAACCAATCATTCTTGGTAAACCATGATTCAGAAAACATCTATTGTCCTTTGTGCGGGGAAAAGTATGGCCTTTAAGTTGTGTTGGACCCCTCAACAAATAAGCTCTCTTAACTTGATCTCTAATGTTAGGATGGAATCTTTCAATTGGAATACGAAGTCTGGATCGAAATTATATGATCTGGCTAAACTCTTCGATAACATTACCTTCTTCCTGTTGCAAATCAGTGGACTGTTGCAAATCTTGTGTTTTGCGGGGCTTGTTCAATTTGTGCTTCTTGTACTGGTGCTTTTGTTTCATTACCATCCTGGTGCTTCTGTTTCATTACTATCCAGGTTGTTGCCATCTCCTTCTTCAGCAGCAGCATTCGACTTGGACTGTTCTTGCCTAGAGACGGGGCTAAAATAATTCTTGATGCTTACAACTGACAAGTATTAGACAAAGCACGTAGATCAATTAATAATTGTGCAAACATAGATTAATTGTCGATCACTCATTATTTGAACAAATTTTCTCAATTTCTCACCTTTAATTTTTTTTTCCAACTCTACTTGCATCTGTAGTAGACCGTCGTCGACAGTTTACAGCATGGTCTTGGGGAGGAGGATTCGACGAAGATCGATCGGGCGGCTGCGGTTCAGTTTCCACCTCATCAGAGCCTCGGCGACGATCTTGTTGATTACCCTGATCTCCATCTGTCGCCATACTCAATTCTGGCCGACTGGCCGGCGGCGACGAACTGACGGAGGGCGGGAGGAGGCGGCACCCAATTGCTGGAAGGAACGAACGCACACACACTGGTCCAGGTCGATTGGTCTTCTGCAGTTCTGCTGTGTCATTCCATCTCCTCTCGTACTAGTCCATTGGGCCGGCCCACTAGGACATATTAGTCCTGGCCTCGTACGTCCTCTGTTGCCTGCTAGTTGACTCGTACGTGTATTTTGCTCTGCCATCGTTTGCTCAAAAAAAATGTTGTGCCGTCGGCACCTCTAGCGGCTGCCAGGGCTTAAAAATCTCATTAGCATCACAAGGGAAAAAATACCTACGAATAGCGGCCTCCTCCCAAGAGCCATTGTCGTCAATTAGATGGTGTACCCAGCGAAGTAGGCAAGGGCGTGTTGGACCAATCGGTTTCAGTCCATGACCTCTAGGAAAAAATCTATATATGAACCTAGCACAAACCAATAGTGAAAAGTTACATCACAACCGGTTTGGAACTTTTTTCGTGACAGTGATTTTGATGGACACACATCACTACTCTCTTGCTTGATTATAGATTAATACATCTCCTCTCCTTATATAGAGAGGTCTTACTTGACCCTTAAGGAAGCGACTAAATAACCCTAACGGGCTAAGGCACAATATATAGACCCATGACTCCTTTAACACTACACCCCACCTGGACACACAACTCGTCCTCGAGATGCAACCTAGTAAAGATGCTAACATCCAACGCCGGTCCTGAATTTTTTAGGACCCAGAACAAAAAGTTTTGGACCCTTTTATAGATGCAAGTAGTACCCATTAGTAGTATATACGTACGTATCCAATATCCGAATGGATACTAATAAGCAGCTAATATTTTGTATACATATTTTTGAGATTACACAGTACAACACAGACGCTCAACACGCACGCACACTCACCCCTATATGAAACACACGTACGCAAACCTCAAAGATTTTGTCTAACATTCCTTGATGTGAAGTCTGTCGATGATGGTTTCAATATCTATCTCATCCAATAATCGCTTCTCAATGAATAATGTTGCTAATTCATTCAAGTTCTCTTGTGACATAGTAGATCTTAAATAGATCTTCAACAATTTTAATTTTGAGAAGCTTTTTCAACTGAGGCCACAAACATGGGCACAATAAACAAGATGCGATTAATAACTGCAAATACTAACTAAATTTTAGAGAAATTAAATTCCTATCATACCTTGCTGCTGCCTGCCTAATGCATTGGAACTGTTGATTGATTGCCGAACAATTGAACAAGGATGAGGATGCACACAAGCTGTGGCGGGCGGCCGCTCGCAGCTATTGCGAGGTAGGATGGGGCTGGCACCTTCGAGCAAGCTTGGGTGGGCAGACTCACGGCAGGGGTGGGTGGGGCACATACCTGAGCATTTTTAGACGGGTCGGGTTCGGGCCGGGCCAAAAAAAACTCAGTTATTTCGGGCTGAAAAAATCCTGCCCATGACGTCCGGACCGGGCAAGTCGGTCCGAGCTTTTTCGGGCCGGGCCCGGGCTTGGGGGCGGGCTACCGCACATTTTTCACTACAAAATAGCTAAAAATGTATGTCGGGCCGGGTTCGGGCCAAGAATTTTTTTTTCCGGGCTTCAAGATCTCTGGTGGGGCCACGTCGGTAAGGTTCGTGGGTGGGCCAAAACCTGTTGAGCTCGGGCTAGGTCGGGCCGGGCTAGTTTTGCTCACGTATAGTGGGGTATGTGGCGTCTAGCGCCCCCAGTTGTTTTAGCCTAGTTTAGGTGAGATAGGCGAGAAGGAAATGGGCAAAAGTTTAGCACATCTATTTGATCACTTTTAGTCACCTGTTCGAATCCTCACGACAAAAAAGGGAGTGGGGGGCTGATAGTTTAGGACTAAAGTTTTGCCATGCGATCATACATGGTTGTTGTCATGCATTAGGGACATAGACAAATGTCGGAAAGGCACAGCGTGTAAAGCCGCCTGATTCGTGGGTATCTCGCCCTCTATGGAGCCCCGCGTCGCCTCCACATAGGCGGCACATGGGTGACGAAACCCTAGCCGCCGCCGCAACTCCACCCCTCCCTTCCCCTCACCGTTACTAGAGGGAGTGGCCGAGAGGCTCGCGCGACACCCTATGACGGCAGCGGTGAGATACTTTGCCCCGCAAGGTCTCGAGCCCCTTCGTGTGGGATGCGTGCTTGGTGACCGGGACGACAACGCAGCTCGACGCGGGCGTCGCAGGCGGCTCCATTGCATCACATCGTCGATCCTCCCCCTCCACTCTCTTCAACGGTCTTTGGCGGTGGCGGTTGGCGCATCCGGACACCATGAGCCCATGGTGTCGTCCTAGCGCCTTTGTCTTGCGTCGATGGCCGACCGCATGGAGTTGTTCCCGGTGGACAGTCTGCGAGGCTATTGTCGGCGGTGATGATGACTTTGGCTTTTGCTGCAGCAAGGAAGCGGTGATCCCCAACATTGGGAAGGCGCTGGGAGGTTCAACAACTACATCTGGTGATGACATCTTCAATTTTTGTTCGTGTTTTCATATAGCTATAGAGACTCGAGTCACCTTGGCTTCAATTCGAGGATTCTCTTACTCGAAGAGGCGATTCCATCTACACTTTGTTCCGATTGATTATGCACGTGTACCTATTGGCTACTTTGCGGCATGGTATCTCACGGAGATGAGGTTCGACGGTTTACTAGTCTTGGAGTTCATGGCCGATCGAAGTGGGTCAAGTCTAGCCTGTATGGAAGCATTGACTTGGTATGAATGGGGAAGCAACACTGAGTGACTGCGTTTTTGTGGTACTAGATACTGATTCATCGGCTCCGGGAAGAAATTCCTATGTCTAACCTTAATTTGTTGTACCTAGCAATGGCATTGCTGAAGGCATTGTTTGGATTAAGATGAATTACTCCCTTAGGTGAAAATCTCTAGTCTAACCTTTATTGGTTGGGTCACTGCAATGTCGGTACGTACATGTGCCGTTTCCTCGTTGGAGGCGTTGTCTTCGGGAGCCTAATTCATAGTCAAAGTTCTGCTATGGTTAGTGATGGAGCTAAAGGTGAAGACATATGTTGTAGTTTGCTGCGGCAAGAACTTTAGGTCTTGTCGTTCTTGGAGGTGATGACACATGTTGTTTTTTTCTATTTTTTTTTTCTTCCAATGGCTGTGTGCATCCTAGTTATTTAGAGGCCGGATTGGATCTTAGTATGATTAATTGTATAATCTTGATATAATTGTCTAAGATCAATAAAGCTTCCCTTTTCCAAAAAAAAGACAAACGCGAGAACCTTGTTAAAAAAACATGTTGTTTTGCTCGTAGAGCTTCAGGCAGCGCTCTATCTCCGGCTCATCATGTGTGTTGTAGCAATAAGCTATTTTTATCTTTTCTTTCAATTCTTTGAAAATGAAGAAGCTTGTGAAACTGCCAGTTTTGACTCACATTACTACAGAATTGTACATTACTGCCGGGCTCAAACCCCCCTTCACTACCGAAAACTGAACCGGCAGAACCAAAGCAGTAGTGATGTGGGTTTCGAAACACTACCGGGTCAAAACACCGGCGGTGATTTGCGGAGAGACTCCGGTTCGATATCAAACCAGCAGCGCGCGTCCTTTGAACAATGTCGGGTGATCCATGCCGGCGGGATTTTTGATCCAAGCAATGCGGTTCGGAAGTCAGGCGGCGAGTTGATATTGAGAGCACTGCCGTGCTTTAACGAGCAGCGAAATGAGAGAATAACACTATCGGGTTAGATTTTGGCGGACGATTGTATCGAAGAGCTAACAATGTCGGTTTACTTTGGACCCGTCGGTGAACTTTATGTGAACAGCCGGTTGTTTCAACCCCGACGGCGTTATTAGAGCGGACACTATCGGTTGGTTAATGCAGCCGCCGGCGATTTTTTGTCATCGATGGCGGTTTGTAATTCAAACCGATAGTGTTTGGTGTAGTTACACTACCCGGTTTGTTTGTCATTCCTTTGTCGGGCCCATGCCAACCGGCGTTTTGTTTTTAATTTTTATATTTTTAATTTATTCATGAAATTCAGCTCTTTTTAAATCCGTAAACACATCATATATTAATATCGTCAAAACATTACTAGATTTAATGGTGACATACAAAAAAATCCACCTAATATTCTAAAAACTAAGCCTACATCAACTTCTAAAATAAGAAGACCAATGACATAGACATAAATAAAAGCATGACATCTTTTCGGGACCAATTAAGCGGCAATTCTCGCAATCTCCATAATTATGTGGGGTGGTTTCTCTTCAATCTCTAGGGCCGGCTAGTTTGCACCATGTAGGCGATGACTTGACTTCACCTTCGGTGTTGTATTTCTGTAACAATTATTTGCGTAGCCTTGGACTTGAGCATAGCAATCTTCGGGTTAGATAGATCCTCGACACGCGACCAACAAACACTAGGTACCACGCCATGCTTGCCTATACATGTAACCAAATTAGGATGATAATGCTATATTATATATTCATAAATGTTGGACGAGTAGCACTGAGACATATATTCAAAATATCCAAAGCTGGATTTCAAAGAACACTAACTCATGAATTTCATTATCTACCTCATTTCAATCAAAATTGGAGCACTAGTATGTCTTCGATCATGCTATAAATGACCATAATGTTTTAAAGCTCATTTGTTACTAAGGATCAGGAACTGTTTGAAAGCAAAATCTAAATATAAAGGAAAATAACGGGTTGTAGTTATCCACACGGGCATTTCAACGAACACCTCAAGGGAAGTGACCGACGCACTCACTAAGCTTTTGTGCGTCTCATGCGCTCCTATCTTATCTCGAAGGATTTGAGGAGGACAAGGTCACGGCCGGTACGGTGTCAGCTAGTGAAGAGGAAGATGGCGTGAGGCTGTGGACGATAGAGAGGTGTGGCGGCGGTCCCCCATCGGCGTGGAGGAAGACAAAGTGGGTGAGGCGAGGCTAGAATAGCGGCAAATTAGTTCTCATTCTCATAGGTAAACACACAAACACGTAAAGGGATAATTAGTTCTCACCGTGGAAGGGCAGAGGATGCCGGCACGGCGTTGGGGACATCGGAGTGGAGGAGCACGGCGTGGAGAATGCCATGAAGGCTTGATTCATTTGGAGTGGAGCGGCCGGGGATCTTGTGAGCGGACGGACGGGCGGCGTAGGGGAGGCGACGAGCGATGACTTGGGAGTTCTTTGGTGCTTTGTCGGCGAATCCGGTGTTCTTTCAAATACGGTGGGGAACGAATGGCGTGGGGTTCAAATTACTTGCCAAAATTTCGCTCGAAGTCACTCCTATACAAGTCTTTGTTTGTAGCCATTATGCGAGGATAAAGTCACGTGACACATATAAATGCAACAAAATGACATTAAGTTAAACTAATTATCCATGTATTTGTTATAGTAAAGTAAGAAATAAGAAAATATTAGAAAAAATGTCATACGATGATGAATAAGGGATTGGCCTTGTGTCCACACCGGGGCGAATGGCTCATCGCCGGCGTGTGGAAACCTGGTTGTTGTGGTGGCGGCAAAGGCGGAGGACCGTTCATGCCGCCACCGGTGGCGATAAAAAGCAAAAAAAAAAAAAAAGGAAAATATCATGAATATATATAATATATATATTATTTATATGCATATATATAGGATTTCTAGACAAGAAAAATATCATTACCAATGAAATATCCTGTAGCCATGAACAAATCTCCTAGAAACAGAGAGAGAGAGGGGGAGAGAGCTAAGTGGATTTCATGCGGAGTGAGTGTAAAAAGCGACAAGTCGGGAGCTCGTGGGTGCGCGTGTGTGGGCATGTGTGTTTATGTGGCGGGCACCTTAATTTAAAGCGATTTTGAGGGCAGGTACATCAGCATCGGGTGTTAAGATACATGGCGGTGAATACATTATCACTACCGGTTATTTGTTATGTAGCCGTGAGTGAATACAATATCACTACCGGTTATTTGTTATGTAGCCGGCGGTGAATTCATAGTCTCATCACTTCACTCGGCTTTGCATGCATGCATTGTTGCGATCTGTTGCATATGTAGTAGATGCTTCACGCAACCGCGCCTAAAATTTGGATTCCGTATCACAAAGTGACATTCTATGTAGCATATTGTTATGAGTGTTTTTTATTATCATTTGTATTTTTGTTTGTTATATGGTTATATATATAACTTTATTTCATTCACATTGGATTTAGATAAGTTTGATGATTTCGATAGGGTTCTTGTTGTATTTCGTCTTTTATTATGTTCGATGAAGGGTAAACATGGGAACTTAAAGATATCGAAGAGACAAACAACATCCATATAACAAACAAAAAATACAACAGAGATAAGAAATTTGATTACATATTTGCATAACAAAGACTTTATATAAAACTAAATATACGATAACAAAGACCAATTCACGGATAGGTCAATGCTATAATCAAAGTGTACAAACACATTAAAAATTTAACCACTTCAAGTAAGTCTCTTCTAGCATCTACGGGGGTCGAAGATGCGGCGAGACTTGTAGAAGAACTGCTTCGAGGAGGTTGGAGGATGAGATCCAGGAGATAGATGATGAAGATCATACTTCACCCCCGCTTCTTGTTTTGGCTCAATGTTGGAGAGGACAATCCACCTTGGACTTCATTTTTTGGTCCAATGAGGATTGTTTTTTTCGTTGATCCATACGATTCGGATGCCCTTGTGCACGGGGTTTTGCATCTACATTTGCACCCCAAACACACAAGAGGGAGGGCATGACTCTTAATATGAGTCGAGAGATCGATCCTAATGGATCGATGCACCGCGGAATCTTCGTACCCATGGAATCTCTAACATCCGGCCTCCCTCGATCTTCGAGTAAGACTCTTCTAGCACCTCTTGTGTAAACCACTTTCGTGGACTACGCATATCTATATGTGGAGGCTTTCTCCCAAAGAGAGGTCATATGTTTGTGGAAAGTTCTCCTAGCAAAGAAGATGGACGATGAAGAATAAGAAAAATAAGCAAAGAAAAAGTTCCTAGATCCAAAACCCAAGACACTAAAATTCAAAACTAAGCCCTGTATTATGAGGAGAGAGTAGGAACTATAGGATGAACCAAGCGAGGCAAAATCAAACATTAGTAACGAAATGATTTTGCGTGATACTGAAAAATCTTTTCCGTGGCGAGGCACACAATTTGTCCGTCACGGTTAATGTCCGCCACATCCGGTTTCATTTTCCGTGGCGGGCATTTTTACCCACCACGGAAAATCGATTTTTGCGTGGCGGCGCGGTTAAAAGCCCATCACAGAAAATGCGGCCCAATAAACCCGGGGCAAGGCCGATATCCGCCTCTAATATAAATACAACACTTAGGGTTTCGGTCAATCGGTGGTTCACTCCAACAACTCTCTCCTCCAGCGGCGCCGCGTGGGCCGTCGCCCACCACTTCCTCTCGGCACATACGCTGCTCGAGCACCGGGGCTTCTTCCTCCTTCCGGCCGGTGAGCCCCTCCCACCGGCCACCTCCTCCTCACTCTCCCTCAGAGCCAACATTTCGTGGCCGCGCGAGGCCTCCGTCGGGCGCGGCGTGAGGCACGGGCGGCTTGAATCCCACGGCGTGCGGTAGGTGGCGCCGGCCGGCATCCCACGGCGGGGATGGCCTCTGGCGGATCCGGCTTCCAGGCGCATCAGCGGCGGCGGCGGCCCCCTGCCTCCCTCCTCACGGCGGCGACCCCCTCCGAATCCCACGATGCGGCGGCACCCCTCCGGTGCTCGCGGCGGTGGCGGATCCGGCTCCTTAGCGCGGGCTCAGAGCACATCGCGGCGGCCCCAAGTGGATCGACCACCACCATCACCATTTGGCGTGGTGGCCCTCTCCTCCCGGTCTTGAGTCAGGCGGATCCCAACCTTGGATCGAATAGATCCATGCCTCCTAGGCTGCGGATCGAGGGCGGGGCCAACCATCCAAAGAACGGATCTCGGCACCGACGAGCGGCGGGCTCGGCCGGGGCGTGTGGATGGGCTCACCGGGCTTGTGGATGGGCTCGATGGGCTCATCGAAGCATTTTCCTTTTTTTATTTTTCTGGGTTGGATTAACCGTGGCGGGCGTTCCTAACAGCCCCGCCACGGTTAATTGATTAACCGTGGCGGGCACTATAGCCCGTCATTTATTGTGTCGATTAACCGTGACCTATAGAACATGACGAGGCCCATTTGCCCGCCACGTTAAATAGAAAGCGTCCGTCACGCAAAATGAAATGAGTACTAGTGAGAACACGAGGAGGAAAGCGGGTGCAAAACACGGCGTCCCCCTTGCCCGTTTAGATATGCGAGATCTTAGGGGTTGAGGCGACCGCCATTTATGCGGGGACGTGGCGGCGGTGCGGCGGCATTGGATGGGGAGCGTGCGGCGGTTGACTAATGTGAAATCACTGTCGGGTCTAAGTTTTCACCCGACAGTGATATCGAATACCATTGCTAGAAAGCTTGCACCAGCGGTGATCTAGTGACCAGCGTCGGTTTGTAAAACTACACGGCGGTGTTTTTTCGCGACATTGATTTAACCGTCGGCGCGCGGTTGGGTGCCACGGGCTTTTCTCATCGGTTCGGAGACAGCGTAGGTTACCTAACGGGTAGTGAATACTACGGCAACACGGTTCTCCACGCGAGTGCCATGCATGCACCGCCGTGGCCTATGACTACTCTCCACGGGCCTCTGTGAACACGCGAAGTGAGCGTGACGGCTATAGTATTGTGCGTACTCCTACTACTCCTATCGTCAAAAAAAAAAAAACTTGGTAGCTATCCATTGGGCGGTACAAGTTTGATTCTTTAATAGCCCGACAGTGTTGTGGATGTGCTACAAACAAGTTGAGTGTCATTTGTTTGTGCTCTAGCCACGGGTAGCAGTTTCTCATCTATAGTTTCTTGCCTCCTCCCTGTTGGCATTTCTTAACGCAATCAAAGGAAAGCGGTATAAAACCCATCCCCAATAAGAGCGTCGAGAAATCGCCGACATTCCCAAGTAAACCACCATGTCGGTGATCCGAAATGGAAGCATCAGCGGGATAGATCTTGCCTTCTTAGATATTCATCGCAAGCGTACGGATCTATCATTGTAGCATTTCACCGGAAGTATTCGAGGGTATCGTTATTTATATTTTCCCAAAGGAAGGCTGTGATTAATAAATTAGCATGGCATCGAATAGAGGAACATGTGTTTGCTTAGACCAAAATGTTCATAACGAGGGGTAAGCAATAACGGTTCATGGATAGTGTGACACACACTTAAGAATCCACCAAACAAAAGGATAAAGAAAATAGATAAAGAATAAATGAATAATTGAATAACCTAATGGAGTAGTTCTAATGTATCTAGTCATGGCCATACAAATGAATAGTTAGGATCATATGCAAACCGATTTAATCATGGTTAGGTCTAGGATAGCGGGAGACTCCTGGATACCATACGGCCCGATAGGAAGCATTTCTGAACTCCTACGGAACATACGAACGTGGGGGATTTCAAGGGGACGGTCAAGGCTTGTCACGACCAAGCCGCCTACCCCTCAACCGTGGCATGCCCTCATATCCGCAGGTGTCATAATACCGGGCACCATGCCCGCATATTAGAACACTACTCTTGTCCCCCCGGGATCCCCACTCGTCGAATGGACGGACTAGAACAAGAGCAAACCCGAAGGAACAACGAACCGATATCCCACCTCTAATCAAGTTACGCATATGATGATCGATGATGAATCGTAATGAACATGTCAAGATTATGATATGTAAACTATATGCTAGTTCATATACCAACACAAGAACATGAACAAAACTATACTCTAGTTCATAAGTTAGGCCAAGAACATAAATATAAGACTTGCAAATAGAAGAATGCTCCATAGAGTGGATGTATTACCAAAGCACTTTCTTCTAGGAGACAAGCCCTCCTTGTAGCTCTTCTACTCCAAGTGTTAAGAAAGAATAAAGAAGAAAGAAGAAGAAAGAAGAAGTAGAAGAGAGAGAGGTAGAGGTGGTAGAGAGAGAGAGATTGCTGGTTTGCTGGACTTCAAGTGGTGTGTGTTGAGAGAGGGGAGAGAGGGGGCCTACTTATACACTTGGAGGAGGGGCCTAAGTGCTAATTTACATCAAAACCGACTGGTAAACCTTCCTTGTATGCGCAAACCGACCAACTTGAGGGCGGGAAACCCCGTTTGGAAAGTGCACGAACCGCGCCTCGAGGTTGGGCGAAACCGCCTCGGGAGGGTGCGGCGCACCCGGGTGGTGGCGCGCACCCCCAGGCTCGGCCTGGCCGGGTCTCGGTGGGGTGTCGTCTTTCGCCTGAAAGTTGTGGGCCGTCTGCGTGCTCGGCCCATTTGATGTTTTGGGTCGATTTGCTCTTGGGCTTGGGTTTTGCAATAATGCGCTTTCTCGGAAGGCGTACTTTGGTCGATTTTCCACTTGCTTTTATTATAAATCTGCAAAATAAAATACAAGACACTACAAGTGGAATTTATTAGTGATAAAAGTATATGAGTATAAAAAGGTTTAATTTTACTCCCTTTATGGTAGTAAGTTGACGGGGAAAAATATGTCGTTGGTTACGAGTCAACAAACTTCCCCAAGCTTACCCTTTGCTTGGCGTCCTCGAGCAAAAGAGATAAGTACTTGGTTGTTGATCGGGAGTTGCTACTATGCCGATTACGTTTTACAAGTGCGGGGTTATAATAAGAGTGTCTACTAGAGTTTGAATAAAATGGCACATCTTTTTTCCCACCCTTTTATTACCTTTCATCGTAGCGGGGCTTTCGGCTTTTCTCAAAGCCTTGAGCGGTTGCGAGATAGAACGGTTATAACAGAGGTGCTTATCATTCATCCTTTTGATCAACTTGTTTATCCGGGATTTTATTTAGATAATATTTATTTCTTTCGAGAAAGCATGGGCTTTATTGCTATATATATTTTTTTTGGAGAGGTGGGCTCTGCTCGCCCTAGACTTTGTCTTTTATTTCCTCTCTTTTTTTTTTTTTTTTTTTTTAGAGATGTGGGCTCTACTTGCCCTCGGACACTTGTCCATTTTTCATCTCATTTTTTTTAGCATAGCCCAAAAAACATTTCTCTTTTTTTTTTTTTTTTTTTTTCATAGATTCGGGATGTCAAGTTTCTCTTTTGGACGAAGTCATAGCAAATCCATTTGTACCATATCATATTTGGCAACAACTTAGACTAGATAGAGCATATGCAACCCACATGAATCGGGTTTTTTTTTTTTTTTCAGGATGAGTTTTAGAATTAGCCACTAAACCCAAACTTTAGAGAACTTGAATTATAAACTAGGCACGAGGCAAAGCATAAGGCGAGCAACTATTCATCATTTCAACAAGGGACTAAGACTAAACATTTTTATAGCTCATATATATAAGCATTAAGGCACAAAGAAGAGCTACTTATTCTATTTTTGGTTTTTTTTTTTCAATGCAATATTGCTGAAATGTAAACATGCTAAAATAAAATAAAATTTGATGGAATTAAATATGCAATGCAATGATACTGCGGGGTCCTCCCCAAGCTATCACGGAGGCCTATTGATCGGGATCGAAGCCTTGGTACCTCCATAATGCTTCCTCGCGTGCGGTGCGAGTAGCCATGTTGGACTCCAATTGGGTCCATCTCTGCCGACTCGCTTTGCTCCCGGTTCTGCTTTGCCATTATGCGGTATTTTGCACATGGGTTTGAGCGTGTGCTCAATGTTCCTAGTGCGGACGTCGAGGGAGTCCGCAATTTGGACACCGATAGCCTCCACCCCTTGTGGTGGTTGCACATCTTTGGCGGCGGGGCATATCGTCGGGTTTGTCGTCAAAGTCAAATCTGTTGGCCCTCTATGCTTGCTTTGCATCTCCTTCAAAGCCACTCGATGGTGCCGGTGAAACCGAGGCGGCGGTTCCCACCTAGGATCATACCCGGGTATTACCCCCAGGGGTCCCCATAGGGTGAGGCCATCTTTGCTGGAACACTTGGTGTAGGTTGTGGGCGATCTTTGTGGCGTGAAGTGAAGTAGGGCTCGTGGGAGGAGGATCGACCTCGGTCTCCTAATCTTGCGTGAAGAACTGATGGGGGGTATCTTTCTGCGCAAACTATCGGCCAGTCTCGAGCTCAAATGTTAGTGCGGCTTTTATACAACCGTAAGTCCGGGTTAGGTAACCCGAACTATAGTTGCATAGCACGGAAAAAGATGACCAAGCTCGCCGGATGGTAAAACCTTAATTAAGTGCCCCTCGCACTAGGCCGCGTAATGATCCAAAGGTCCCAGGTGTAGAAATGTACTCTATCTGCTGATTTTCCAAAGCCCCAATCGCGAAGCGAGGCGTGTGATAAGAGATGTGCGGTGCCGGGAACAACAACTTTTGTGATAATATGTAAAAAGTTCTGCACATCTCCACCACGAGAGCCTGCCTTAATCTTGTGAACAAAAGCATAGAGTAATTTTAATTCAATCTCATTCACCCATCTAACACCGTGTCTAGGAAACAAAGTCAACGAGATCCGGCGATGGATAAATCTAAGTGATGGGTCTTTGGATCCGTGAGTGGCGAAGTTTGAAAGTACCGGCCTCATGTGCACGGATATCTCCTCCCAAAAGTGGTTTCGACAAAGCCGGGGAGAGCGGCATCTATATTTATTGCACATCTACAATTGAAACCCCGATGAACTGAGCTAGGTCCACCCATGTAACGTGATAAAGTGTACCAAAGAGGCGGAAAGAAATTCCTAGGCGATCCTCTACTAGTGTGCATAAAAACTAAATTGTTAGGAGGCGAGAACCTTCCTCCTCGAGGGGGGAATGTCACGCCACCCGCGCTCTCAAAGGATAAGAAGTTCATCGTCCATACACATACGATCGAGGAGGTCGGAGTCGATTCGGGCGTGTGTTGGAACACACGATCCTTGAGTAGGAGATATGCTTGCATCTCCGTCCTTCCAAGAAGGTCGAGGTACGGTCGCGTCGGCCGTCGATTGTCGGGGAGCTTGAGCTTCTTCCTCCCCGACAAAAGCATCTTCTTGCATAGGAGAGTCTTCAAGGTTGTCGAAGTTGAGGGCGGAGCTTGTGCTTGTATGTCGTGAGCTCTGTCTTGACGACCGCCTCAACCCGGCGAAGATCCTCCCGGCTTTCTTCATGGCTCTTTGCAAAAAGCGATCGGCGAGACCTCGGGTGTGCAAGGGTTAGTTGAAAGTATGAACTTTCACACCGAAATCTTGCTCGGCACAATGTTTTTGGTGGAGAAAATGGAGTGTGGAATAAGCGGGGAGAGTGTGAGAGTGAGAGAGAGTGAAAATGAGGGGTGGGAGTTCTCACACGGTGCTCGGGCTATTTATAGCCGAGCCCCCGGCCGAGGGCTGCCTCACACAAGCGGTTAGGAGCCGTTGGTTTGGCGGGCCCCGGCGGCGCCAAGACGCGTGTGCGGCCGCACCAGGGGTGCTTGCGCGCACCTCGCCCGAAAGGCATTCTTTGCTCGGCTTTGGCGGGGCGTGTCCAACGGTCACGAAAAGTTCGTGGTCGTTGTGTCCTCATCTGCCGGTTCGGCCGTTTTCTCCCCATTTTGAATTTCTCCAAAAAATTTTCAAATATAAATTTATTTTTAAATAGAAAAATTATTTTAAAAATATTTTTGTATATACTTTTTATGTAGAAAATATTTTTCTTTATTTTTCATGTAAAGACTTATTTTATTTATAAAGATTTTTATTTTAGTTTTCCAAAATATTTTGTTAATAAAAATATTTTATGAAACACATAAATATATAAAAATATATATATAGAATTTTTTTAATATACCCCATTTTTTTTTCTTTTGGATATTTTTTTTTTTTTTTTTTTTTTTTTCTTTTGGATATACCCCATTTTTTTTTTTTTTGGATATACCCCATTTTTTTTTTTTTTTCTTTTGGATATACCCCATTTTTTTTTTGAGCAGGGTTATTTATAGTCGGCTGTCGACTTTCCCCTCGCTTACTAGCGGGAGGTACCGCTTTCAGGGGTCTCGAGCCGAGATCCTTCAACATTCCACACCGGTCTTGATGACGATGATTGCAGGGTGTGTTGTTGCTTGTACCCAATGAATGGGCACTTTACCGCCTTATCCTTGATATGGAAGACGATGAAGCCCTTCCCCGGCCCGATGTTAGCCTTGGCAAGTATAAAGAAATGGTCTCCCGGGAGGAGAGACACATCCTCCTTTGGGCCCATGTCCAAGACCACAAAGTCGGCGAGGGATGTATTCATCTTGGATCTTAATCGGCATGTCCTTCGATATTCCCTCGGGGCGCCTTGTTGATTGATATTATATCGGCCCCGAGGTCACAAAATGCATTAGCAAAATTGTGGGGGCCAATGGCACGGTACCGATGATCGGACGCCCGGGATCTCCCTTCTTGGCAATGAATGGCGAGTCCACGGGGATCTTTTTCGGCTCTACGGGTTGGCCGAGCCTCGGAGATATCATGTTAGCCCCGACTCGTGTGGGACCTCGGGTTGCCACAGGATCCTTCGAAGTCGATTAAGCGGCACTTGGGCTGCAATGCGGGCTAGGCTGTGTCTCTATCATCTTGTTGAAGGCGAGTTGGTTCTTCACGACCGACGTCAACCCTTCAAGCTTGTTATTCACACCTTCCAAGATCTTGTCTTGGTGGCTCATCTTTTGGTGAGATTTTCGTTAATTTTTCGCTGGCCCGGTACCGGGTCCTTTAGTGATGGCTGACCGGGGTTATAGTTGGAGTTGTACCCCCGGTTGCCTTGGAATGGTGGCACGGATTTGGTTGTTCCCCCGCTGCGGTTGGCGATACCCGTTCTTTGTTGTTGATGAAGGCGGCTTCTTCCGCGGGTCTCGGGGCGGTTATCCCCGAGTGGCCAACCTCACCACACGTCTCACGGGTCATGTGAGCGTGCGGGCGTAGGCGGGCGCTGGCGGGCAAGTAGCATCTGTCTTTGCGCGCTCCTCCGGCCTCTTTAGCGGCAGGTCCATGTTTGCGGCAAGCATATCCGCCTCCTTCCGCGGTATGCATGCCTTTTGTGTTTTGGCCGGGGCTCAATGTCTTTGCCCCCGGCTCGATTTGCCACCATTTTATCAATCGGGGCTATTGCACGATCGATGGTGGCGATAGAAATGCGCCACCAGCAGCGGCGTCGAGGTGCCCCCGATATGGCCGTGAGACCATTGTAGAAGTTACGGAGCACCGGCCGGTTTTCCATCCCGTGGTGCGGGCATGCCGTAATGTATTCCTGCGGCCTCTCCCACGCCTCGGGATAGGTTCCATTGATGTCTGGCTTTGGAAATTGGCGATTCTTCCCCTCGGGGCATTGGTTTTGCCCATGGGGAAGAACTTGGCGAGGAACGCCCGCGGGAGCACTTGGCCCGTGCGGCGACTTCCTTGTCCTTGTAGAACCTTTGTTTCGCCTTCCCCACGAGGGAGAAGGAAGCGAGGCGGAATTTGATGGCGTCTGGCTGCGACATCTTTGATGACGATAGTATCGCATAGCTCGAGGAAGTGTTGGAGATGAGCATTTGCGTCCTCGCTCGGCGATCCACGAGAATGGACCGCCCGCACCATGGTGATCGGCCCGATCACGGCTCGAAGTTTTTGTCGCCCACGTTCACCGTCGGCCCGGTGGAGCACGTTGGTGACGGCGGGAGTTGAAAATCGCGGCGACAGGCCATGGCATGAGTTGCGGTTGGTGCAGGGATGTCGGTCTCGATTGTCGGGGTTCCGGTGAAGAAGAAGCGGCACGAGACGGTTCTTCCTTAGGAGTGCCTCGGATCGGAGATGAAGTTTTCGGCAAGAGGAAAGCGACATACACTATCCTGTTTTCATCCACAACGGGAGAAAACATAAAAGATTAGCCTGTATGAGCAAATGGTATCCACGCACCGCAGTTCATATTCATAGCGGCTATTTATTATATTTTTTTTCACAATGCCTTCCCAAGAACGGCGCCGTAAATGCTTGTTGGCATTTCTTAACGCAATCAAAGGAAACAGGTATAAAACCCATCCCCAATAAGGCGTCGAGAAATGCGCGCTGACATTCCCAAGTAAACCACCATGTCGGTGATCCGAAATGGAAGCGTCAACGGGATAGATCTTGCCTTCTTAGATATTCATCCAGTTTAGCGCACGGATCTATCATTGTAGCATTTCACGGAAGTATTCAAGGTATCGTTATTTATATTTTCCCAAAGGAAGGCATGTGATTAATAAATTAGCATGGCATCTAAATAGAGGAACATGTTTTTGCTTAGACCAAAATGTTCATAACAGGGGTAAGCAATAACGGTTCATGGATAGTGTGACACACACTTAAGAATCCACCAAACAAAAGGATAAAGAAAATAGATAAAGAATAAATGAATAATTGAATAACCTAATGGAGTAGTTCTAATGTATCTAGTCATGGCCATACAAATGAATAGTTAGGATCATATGCAAACCGATTTAATCATGGTTAGGTCTAGGATAGCGGGGAGACTCCCGGATACCATACGCCCGATAGGAAGCATTTACGAACTCCTACGAGAACATACGAACGTGGGGGATTTCAAGGGGACGGTCAAGGCTTGTCACGATCAAGCCGCCTACCCCTCAACCGTGGCATGCCCTCATATCCAAGAGTGTCGTAATACAGGGGCACCATGCCCGCATATTAGAGCACTACTCTTGTCCCCGGGATCCCCACTCGCCGAATGGACGGACTAGAACAAGAGCAAACCCGGAAGGAACAACGAACCGATATCCCACCTCTAATCAAGTTACGCGATATGATGATCGATGATGAACTATAATGAACATGTCAAGATTATGATATGTAAACTATATGCTAGTTCATATACCAACACAAGAACATGAACAAAACTATACTCTAGTTCATAAGTTAGGCCAAGAACATAAATATAAGACTTGCAAATAGAAGAATGCTCCATAGAGTGGATGTATTACCAAAGCACTTTCTTCTAGGAGACAAGCCCTCCTTGTAGCTCTTCTACTCCAAGTGTTAAGAAAGAATAAAGAAGAAAGAAGAAGAAGAAAGAAAGAAGAAGAAGAAGAAGAGAGAGGTAGAGGTGGTAGAGAGAGAGAGATTCTTTGGTTTCTTTGGACTCCAAGTGGTGTGTGTTGAGAGAGGGAGAGAGGGGACCTACTTATACACTTGGAGGAGGGGCCTAAGTGCTAATTTACATCAAAACCGACACGGTAAACCTTCCTTGTCGCCAAAACCGACCAACGCAGGGCGGAAACCCCCGTTTGGAAAGTGCACGAACCGCCTCCCGAGGTCGGGCGAAACCGCCTCGGGGAGGGTGCGGCCGCTGTGTGGTCTTGCGCGCACCCCCAGGCTCGGCCCGCCCGTCTCCGGTGGGGTGTCGTCTTTCGCCCCGAAAAGTTGTGGGCCGTGGCCGTGCTCGGCCCAGATTTGATGTTTTGGGTCGATTTGCTCTTGGGCTTGGGTTTTGCAATAATGCGCTTTCTCGGAAGGCGTACTTTGGTCGATTTTTCACTTGCTTTTATTATAAATCTGCAAAATAAAATACAAGACACTACAAGTGGAATTTATTAGTGATAAAAGTATATGAGTATAAAAGGTTTAATTTTACTCCCTTTATGGTAGTAAGTTGACGGAAAAATATGTCGTTGGTTACCGTCAACACTCCCTCCCCCGTCGGCATCATCTTCTAAAGGTGCGTGTAGTTCTTGTAACAATGGTAAATAATGTAAAGCATTCCTTGTTTGAAAATAACAATGGTGTATTTAGATAAGTATCTATATCTATCTATGCTATCAAATAAATATCATTAGATTTCATGAGCAACATTTATAGCAATGGTAATCCTAATTAAACTCGAGCACCGTTCTTGAAAAAATGGTAAAAAGCGGCTCGGGTGGGGGATCAAACCGAGGCTCGGGATTGGGTGCCTTTGGGAAACACGATTTGCAGCCGAGGAAGAGGGAACCGCCTTTTGAAACACATGCGCGGCGCAGCCGGTCGCCCGATTGCCCGCGGATTTGCCTTGAAGCGGTGATTGGTGAGAACGGCATAAACGTGTAGTCCGGACGCTCTTTGAGTGCCGAGGAGACGGTCATTGGATCTCACGGTCGCCTTGTTTGAGTGCCGTGGAGCCGTCGTTTTTGATGGCGCGTTCCTTGGAAACCGATCTCAATCAATTCTTCATGGCTTCTTGTTACTATTTGTACTCCCTCGGCGACCTCGGTTGCTAATTAACCTCTCTTTCCATAAGACTAGTTTTTCCGATGCGGGCTCACGACGATTGCCATGGCCGACAACTACACCATTGAGGAGATGCGTTCACCATCGCCGCCTCCACGATGCCCTCCCGGAGGCTCAATGGGCTCGCCGACCAACTTGGCTCCCGCCAAAGGTGATCGACCCCATGGTGAACAAGGACAACTTCTATCACTACTACGTAATTGTCCATCACCGCCTGCCCAACCCCCTTCTTTGCCGAAAACTAAACCGAACGAGAACCATAGCGGTAGTGATGTTGGGTTTGAAACACTACGGGTCAAAACACCGGCGGTGATGCGAGGAGAGACTGCCGGTTTGATATCGAACCGGCGGCGACTTGTCACCGAACACCGCCGGGTGTTCCGCGGGACCGGCAAAGCATTTTTGATCCAAGCAATGCGGGTTCGGAAGTCGGCGGCAGAGTTGATATTGGGAGCAATCGTCGGGCTTTTAACGAACCGACGAGAACTATAAGGATAACACTATCGGGTTAGATTGAGCCGGACGGTGTATCGAAGAGCTAGCACCGCCGGCTGATTTCAACCCAAAGCGTTATTAGAGTGGAGACTATCGGTTGATTAATGCGGCCCGGCAACGGTGATGTTTCGGTCATAGAAGGCGGTTTGTAATTCAAACCGATAGTGTTCGGTGTAGTTACACTACCGGTTTGTTTCTCATTCACTATTGGGCCCATGCTACCCGGCGTTTTTGTTTGAAATTTTGAATTTATTCCTCGAATTCAGCTCTTTTTAAATCCGAAAAATCATCATACATTAATATCGTCAAAACATTATAGGATTTAATGGTTACATACAACAAAATCCACCTAATGTTCTAGAAACTAAGCCAACATCAACTTCTAAAATAAAAAGACCAGTCATAGACATAAAAAAAAGCATGACATCTTTCCAAAACCAATTAAGCAAAGCAATTCTCGCAATCTTCATAAGTATGTGGAGTGGCTTCTCTTCAATCTTCACAAGTATGTGGGGTGGCTTCTCTTCAATTAGCAAAGAATTAGCGTAGCCTTGAACTTGAGCATAGCAATCTTCCCCTGGTTAGATATAGATCCCGGCGGGTGACCAACAAACACTACGCACCACGCCATGCTTGCCTATACATGTAACCAAAATAGGATCATAATGCAATGTTATTTATAAATGTCGCATAAGAAGTTACGGACATATATATTTAAAATATCCAAACTGGATTTCGAACAACACTAACTCATGAATTTCATTCACAATTCGAATAACAAGGTTGTAGTGACCGAGGCGGGCATTTCAATGAACACCTCAAAGGGCGTGACCGACGCACTCACCAAGCTTTAGATGCGCCTCGTGCACTCCTATCTTGTCTTGAAGGATTTGAGGAGGACAAGGTCGCGGACGGCATGCAACCGGCCGCGGCGGTGAAGAGGAAGACGGGCGCGTGAGGGCTGCGGACGGCGAGAGAGGTGTGGCGGCGGTCCTCCGTCGGCGTGGAGGAACACCAAGCGGCGACGCGAGGCTAGGGACTGCGGTGAATTAGTTCTCATTCTCATAGGTAAAAACTCGAACACCTAAAGGGATAGTTTGGTCTCACCGTGGAAGGGGCGGCGACCGAGGAGGATGGCCGCGGGCGTTGGGGACGTCGGAGTGGAGGAGCTGGGCGTGGGAGAACGCCGCCGTCAAGCCTCGATTCCGCTGAAGCGGAACGATCGCGGATGCGCTGAACGGACGGCCCGGGCCACGTAAGGGGATGACGAACGGCGACGTTGGAGTTGGTGGTGCTCCGTCGGTGAATCTGGTGCTCTTTCGGCGCTGGTGGGGAACGAGAATGGCGCGGTGTTCAAATGGCTTGCCAAAATTTCGCTCCAAGCCACTCACCTATATATATATATAGGCAAGGCTGGTTTGGGCGCGGTGGGGAAACGAAATGGCGGGAGGTTCGGATAGATTTGGAAAATTTCACTCCAATCTCGTTCACCGCCCGGTTATTATCCGCGAACCGTGATGAAATAGAAATGCCGCCACTTCATGGATGATCATGTACCTCTATGATTTTCTTCGAGCTAAACCGGGCGACAAGAAGGCTAATTAAACCATGGAAACACAAGAATTTTTCTTGGACCTCCACGGTGATTTGCCTCCTAGGGCACAAGAGACCCCCGTGGAAAAGTCTAGCAAACATTTCGCTCTTTTCATGGGTACGCTCAGTTCAAACTATAATTACAAGGTGGCGCCACACGCGAGAAATTCAAATAAACTAGGAAAAGTACCAAACCAACTCGAAAAATCTCAAACTCGTGGGTGCTTCCCCATTTGCATGTGAAAGGCTCGAAAAAAGTTTGAGACCACTACAACACCCAAGCAAACATATGAACCACATGGAGCACAAGAACTACAATCGTATAGTCCGGGTTCGATGGTAGGGATCATGTGCCTCTGTGAAGGATGTGTAATCCTCCTTGGTGGAAATGGCTTGAATTTTTTATTCCAGCCATGTACACCCAAAAATATGACCCCACACAAGTTCTTATGTTTTTTGATAAATATTTTAATTACTATGATTTTCTTCGAGCTAAACCGGGCGACAAGAAGGCTAATTAAACCATGGAAACACAAGAATTTTTTCTTGGACCTCCACGGTGATTTGCCTCCTAGGGCACATGAGACCCCCGTGGAAAAGTCTAACAAAGATTCGGCTCTTTTCGGGGTACGCTCAGTTCAAACTATAATTACAAGGTGGCGTCACGTAGAAATTCAAATAAAGCGGGAAAAGTACCAAACCAACTCGAAAAAATCTCAAACTTCGTGGGTGCTTCCCCATTTGCATGTGAAAGGCTCGAGAAAAAGTTTGAGACCACATGGGCCAAAAAAGAACATTACAAATTAATTAGGAACCATACAACCTTACAAATAATTAACATAGTAAACACACTAATCATCATCATCGCCGCCGGGATCAATATTGGGTCCGGCTTGTGATCCATGCACACGAATGTAGGATTGTAGAAATATCGGGTAATTGATGTCACGTATTAAGTATCCGCTTGAGTCGATGAAGGTCAATGCCCTTATGATTGCACTCTCTCGCCCCTCGCAAGGGACGTAAAAATGCTCGACCATAGATATAACCTACTTGAAGCGACCCGGTGTCTAAGTTAGTAAACCTTATGCAAAAGATTGTCGCCCTTCCGTAGTTTGTCGGTAGAGGTTTTCACGTAAGTCCCAATCGCATTCGAAGTCGGGGCTCAGAAGCTTGGTCGAGAACGGCCGCCAAGCCCCATGCAAAGATAAGTATGATCGTGGAGCAAAATCGCAAGTGGGAGAATCAAAATGAATGAGGATGATGTGAATCTATCTAATATGCATTGCCAAAATTATGAATTTAATTTATTACCACATCATCATGGTTGTAACTCCCAACATATTCGCTATATTGCCATGGGGGATATTCCGAGAAGACAAAGCAAATATCTTGAAGTGCGAAATCATGCACAATGTAGCAAACACGCCGGTGCATCTAAGCACAAGGAAACGACATGGTACTCGGGCGTTTTTTCCGGCCGTTCGTTCTCTCGTTCCCCCCTCGTGGATTAGGTGGTCTGTTGTGTCCCGAATCCTCGAAGGGATGTAAAACTTATTTCACACGTATATAGTTGATGACCATGTGACGATGCTCTAGATGTCGTGGTCTCCACAAAACCGAGAGATAGAGAACCGGCTAAGTCTTTGTTTCTAGCCATTGTACTAGGGATAAAGTCTCGTGACACATATAAATGCAACAAAATGATGTTAAGTTAAACTAATTGTCCATGTATTTGTTATAGTAAAATAAGAAATAAAAAATGTTAGAAAAAAAATTACATACGATGATTGGATAAGGGAATGGCCTTGTGTCCACACGGGCTTAATGGCTCATCGCCAACGTGGAAACCTGGTTGTTGTGGTGGCGGCAAAGTCCGAGGACCGCTCATACCACCGGTTGAGCGATAAAAAGGGAAAAAGGACAAAGCTCATAAATATATATAGTATATATATATATATATATATATATATATATATATATTGTTTATATGCATATATATATTAATTCTAGACAAGAAAAAAATATCCTTACCAATATAATATCCTGAAGCCATGAACAAATCTCCTAGAAAAGAGAGAGAGAGTGAAAGAGCTGAGTGGATTTCGTCTTGAGTGATCGGAGCTCGTGGGTGCGTGCTTGGGTATGTGTGTGGATGCAACGGTAGGGCGCCTTGATTTATATAGTTGATCGGTGCAGGTACATCACTGCTGGGTATTAAGATATACCCGGTAGTGATAACAACATGACTACCGGTTATTTGGATGGAGCCGCAAGTGAATACAATATCACTACGGTTGTTTGTATGTATCCCAGGAATTCACGGTGTTGTCACTTCACTTTCGGTTGCATGCATGCATTGTTGCGATCTGCTTTGCATATGTACGCAGTAGATGCTTCACGCAAGCTAGATACCATATCACGTTCTATGCAGCATATTGTTTTGAATGATTCTAGTGATATTAAGGGGATATGGATGTGAATAAAATTCATTATACATTCTTTGTTTTTGTTACATATATAACTTTATTTCATTCACATTAGATTTGGATATACATTTGTATTTTCCTCACAATATGCCGCATATTTCATTTGACGCAAACCGTCTTTATTATGTTCGTTGAAGGGTAAAAAATGGGAACTCAAAGATATCGAAGAGACAATCAACATTCATAACAAAATGTAAATACAATGAGATAAGAAATTTGATTACATATATTTCCATAACAAAAAGACCTTACATTACATATATTTCCATAGCAAAGACCTTACATAAAACTAAATATACGGTAACAAAGGCCAATTCACGAGATAGGTCAATGCTACAATCAAAGTGTATAAACATATTAAAATTTAACCACCTCTGTAAGTCTCTTGTAGCACCTCGGGGTCGAAGAAGTGGCGAGGCTGCTAATTTAAGAAACTGACCGAGGAGGTTGGAGGATGAGATTCACTTTGGGAGCTTCATCTTCAACCCAAACTTGACCATTCGACCGAGGATGAAATCACAAAGTAACTTGGTCCAATGGGGATTATTTTTTTCGTGGATGCACCATATGATTCAGATACTATATGTCCATGTGCCCGGGGTTTTGGTTCGACGTTTCCACCCCAAAGCACAAGGACTCTAGACTCTTAATATGAGTCCGAGTTCGATCATGAATCATGGCACCCACGTAAGCCTGCAAGCCCGGTGTCTCTCTATCATCGATAGAAGACTCTTCTAGCACCTTTTCTCGTAAACCATTTTCTTGGACTAGGCATATCTCAGATGTGGAGGGCTTTCTCCCAAAGAAAGGTCATATGTATGTGGAACTGGAAAGTACTTGCTAGCAAAGAAGATCGAGGACGAAGAACAAGGAAAATAAGGAGAAAAAGATTTCCTAGATCCAAAACCCATGACACTAAAATTCAAAACTAAGCCCTCTCAGATTTTGAGGAGAGGGCGTAGGAACTCTTCGGACGAACCAAGAATGCAAGAACAAATAGGAGAAACGGGTGCAAAACACGCGTCCCCCCTTGCCGTTTAAATAGGCGAGATGTTGTGGTTGAGTCGACCGCCGATTTATGCGGAGGATCCATGTTGTGCGCCAAAGATTGGTGCAAATGGTCAGCCCGATTAGAGTTGAGAACCTGCGCGCCGTTGAATATTATGAAATCACCGCCGGGTCTAAGTTTTCACCCGGCAATGATGTCGAACCACCAGCGCGTAAAGATCCGCACCGGCGGTGATCTACACATCACCGCGGGTGTAAAACTACACCCGCAGTGTTTTAACCGACATTGATTTAACCCGTCCGACGCCGCACGGTGGTGCCACGTGCTTTTTCTCATCGATTCGCAGAGACGCGTCGGGTTTTCCTAACCGGTAGTGAATATACCGGCAACGCGGTTCTCCAAGCGGCGGCATGCATGCAAAGACAGGCCATTGTGAACACGCTAAGTGAACGTGGACAGCCTACGATATTGTGGTAAAAAAAGAAAAAAAAAGTGATGGCTATCCGTTGGGCGGTACAAAGTTTAATTCTTTAAATAGCCCGGCAGTTGTTGTGGATGTGCTACTGACTTAGTTGAGTGTGTCATTTGTTCGTGCTCCGGCCCGTGAAGTCTCTCGTCTCCCTCCCCTCCCTCCTGCTCCCTCACCCGTCCAAGACCGAAGGTACGTACGTGTGGTTGATCTTGTAGCAATGGTAAACAATGTAAAGCATGCATTCCTTGTTTCAAAATAACAATGGTATATTTAGATAAGTATCTATATCTATGCTATCAAATCAATATCATTAGATTTCGTGAGCAACATCTATAGCAATGGTAATCCTAATTAAACTCGAGCATCGTTCTTGAAAAACTGGTCAAAAATCGCTTGTTGGGGATCGAATCGCGGATTTCGATTGGGTCTTGGGAAACACCGTGGCAGCCGAGGAAACGCCATTGGAACGCAAACGCGCAAACGGCGTGCCCGGTCGCCTTGGTTGTTGCCGCTGCGTAAGCGTGGGGATTAGAGATCGAAACTTCGTGCACGCAGCCGCCAGTCGCCCTTCGTGGGGAGACGGGCCGATCGCGATGGCCATTGGATGAGCCGGTGTCGCTATTGACTGTTTTCATGGCGCCGCGTCTTGGGGAATGACAATCGACTGCATGCATTCCATGCCTTGTTACTGTATAATTGTACACATAACGCCTCGATTTGGTACTATCTCCATCGCTAGTTAACTCTCTCTTTCCATAAACCCCGTGCAGAGCTAGCTTCTTCATCGACGATGGCCGGGCGTCTACACCAACGAGGAGCTTCGCTCACCATCGCGCCTCCGTGACACCCTCCGAAGCTCACCCACCTCGCCGGAAGGTGCCGCCACGCTAACGGTGCCTTGACCGCTGGTGGAGAAGGCCAACTTCAACGCCTTCAAGGTCGGGTTATATCGCCGACATCCTCGCTAGGGGGATACCGGCGAGGTTGGTAGAGAGCCGAACGCCGCGCGCTCGCAGCCGGCGGCGGAACGCCGCCGGGCGGCGGGGACGAGGCCGCTTTTTTTTTTTTTCTGTTTTGTAAATATATTATCTAGTCCTAATATATAATGACCCGTCGTTTTTAATTCGTCTCCGTGTGCAATCTTCTATTTCTATCGTTTTTTACTATTCCTTCTTCATTCAACCCCGCGAGCTATCGGTTTTGCTTCCCCTCCCAAATTGCTATCGGTCCTAATTCAACCCGGTTGTGTCAATCTTCAAATCGCTTTCGGTTCTAATTCAAACCCGCGAAAGTGACTCGCAGGTCCATCAAGACCCTTTGCCGGGAACGATTCAACCCAAGTGGTGATCTCGGTCTTCACCGCCGAATTGGTCGAATCCGTGGAGTTTCGAAGTTTCCCGCGCTCGAACGGTTCATCATCTTTGCCGGGTGAGGTTCAACACCGCCGATTGGATTAAATTCCGCAGGTGATGCCGGGCGGTAGTGATGAGCTTAATCGTAGTAGTGTATGCCTTCAAGATCGAAGACATTGCCAAGATCCTCGCCGAGGGATACCGCCATGGTGGAGAGGCCGAGGGAGGTGATCACGGCGGCTGGCGGGGATCCGAACGTGGTGGAATAAGCGGCGACGATGGCGGTCTTTTTTAGCTATCTACTAAACCGTTCAAAATTATACTTTTGTTTGACTTTTTCAACCCCAACTTTGACCACTCATCTTATTCAAAATTTTGTGCAAAATATCACTTCTTTTGTTATGGCTTGCTTTATTAACAAATGATATTTAAAAATGATTTAAATTTAATTATTTTTGTGCAAATTTTTTGAGTAAGACGAGTGGTCAAACTTAGGGTCAAAAAAGTCAAACGACCTATAATTTGAAATGGAGGGAGTAGTATTTTATGCACATGTAAAATATATTATCCATTATTATGTTCTAGTGAAGAACCAGTCATTTTTAATTCGTCTGCGTGTCAATCTTCTGTTTCTATCGTTTGTTTTGACTGTTTCTTTGGCCTTCAACTCGCTATCAATTCTTATTTCAAACTTGCGAGTTATTTCTGTCCATCAAAGCCACCGCCGAGAACGATTCAACCCGTGGTGATCTAATTGGTCGAAGTCTCAGTGGATTTTTCTGATTTTCCGCGCCCTGAACAGTTCATCCGCCGGACTTGGTTCATCAATGCCGGTGGACTAAATTCGCAGTGATGCCGGGCGTAGCGATGAATCCGAATCTTAGGGCGTCTCCAATGGTGCTCAAATAGCTAGCTAGGAGGAATTCTATTGGCTATCAATAACACTTTACAAATAGCTAGCTAGATGAGGTATAAAAATAATATAAAAGTAACATGTTGATTGGCTATCGAGGAGAGAGACCAAATAGCTAGCGACTCTCAAATAGCTAGCGACTAATAAATATCTAATCTAGCCCGCCTCCTAGAAACATCTCTCTCACATAACTCTCAACTATAGTGTTTATTTTTTCTTATTTAGATGTCTCATCTAGCTAGCGATTTGTAAAGTGACATTAATAGCCAATAGAATTGTTTCTAGCTAGCGATTTGGTAACCATTGGAGACGCCCTTAGTAGTGCCAGCCGTGGGCTGCAGCAAAGGAGCTAGTGCTATATGGATGCGTGCCAAAAATGACGTAAATCTGTTCGACCAATAACTGTCTCATGCACAGATCTGTACGCCAGCAATGAATTAGAATGCATTTGTGCATTAATGATAAATCCGCTGCAAATTTCGATGTGCTGTAGAATGCAAATTCAACTACAGGACCCTACGTGTTCTGCATCTGTGCATCAATGCATGCAGCTCAAGCGTCAATAAAGTGGAACCGCAAGCGACAGCGAAATCGTTCTCCGCAGAGCACACACCAACGTTTTCATCAGACCGCAGCTATGCCGTCCTCCCGCCGACGCCGGCGCCAACGCGGTGGTGGCCGCCGCAGAGCGGAACCTCCCTCGTCTTCATCAGCGCCAAGTGAGCCGAGGGACTGGGCGGCGCTGCCTCAGGACATCCTGTTGACCGTCTTCCTCAAGCTTGGGCCCTGCGATATCATGCAGGGCGCAGAGCTCGTGTGCACCACGTGGCGGCGCGTCGCCGTCGATGAGCTGTGGGACACTCCAATTATGTGAAATATAGTAAGCCAAAACTGTCACTAGCCTATCATTGACGTTTATCGACCATCATCGAGGTAGAAAGAGGCCTGATCACTGCTACATAAAAACACTACCGTCGCGTTTTTTTTTTTCATTTACCGTGGCAGTTTTTTGTAACCACCATAGAGCAAAGGTCATAGTTAATACTTATAGTAGTTTTTTTTTTGAGAAAATATGTTTATAGTAGTATAACATATCAATTCATGGAGTATATAATATATTTTTTCATTTACCCCTGTTTTGCATTGTAATTGTGATTTTACCCCTACTTTTGTAACTGTGCGATTTTGCCCCTCGGTTTCACATATGAAGCATCCGTTTACCCCTGGTTAGACGGTGTTAGTGGAATATGTAAAAAAAAAACAGAAGACCCACCCGATCCCCAGGATTACCCCTGACTCCTCCCCACTCGTGCATCCCGTTCCTCTCTCCCGCCGCGACTCCAAAACGTGGACTCCCGAACTCGCAAACCCTAGATAGGCGGTGGCGGCGGCCATAGTTCCTTGGGCGGTGGCGGTAGTTCCAGAGCCAGCGCCGGCAGATCCGGGGCGGCGAGCTTGATTGATGACGGCGGGCGCGAGATCCCGGGCGTGCGGCTCCCGGCCGACGCTGGCTTCTAGGCCGGGCACGACGTTGGGATGCGAGGCCGGTGGGGGCTGGATTGCAAGGCGGGCGCTGGGCTGCGGGGCGGGCGAGGGTGGGCGGCTCCCTCCCGGCTCAAGGATGCTTGACGGCGCGATCGGAGGGAGGGCGCCGATTAACGGCCAATAGTGGCGCGGCACCGCTGCCCCATTGCGCTCGCTCCTGTCTCGGTACGTAAGAGCACCGGACTGGTTGGATATAGAGGAAAAGGATCCTAGTGCACTGGACTGGTTGGATGACAATCATCCATTTGTGTGAAGTAGAAGCAAGTTTGGCGAAGATTGGATATCAAAATGACAGGATTTTCAAATTATGGACATGCATGATAGGATAAGGCAAATGATCATTGAAAGATTTGTTTTGAGGGCCAAGATTGCTAGTAAAATGTTTGGAATAATCATCCCTTCTATTACCAGTGCACTAAATGCTAAATCCAAGACCATCAAAGACCTTGATGTGCTAATATATGGTGCGGGGAAAGCTGAAGTAACTGTGAACAGATTTAAACATGCAATCCATTCGGAGGAGAAGACATGTACTTGTAGGGCTTGGCAAGTAACTGGAAAGCCCTGCAACCATTCTTTAGCTTTCATTGGAAAGCTCAGTAGGAAAGTACTATGGATTCCTTTGTCCACAAATACTTCTCTATTGATAGGCTCAAAAAGGCATACGAAGGTACTTTCAATCCAATGGCATCCAAGGACAGCTGGTCATATGTTGATTTTGGCTACAAACCCGATTCACTACTCTATTTGTAAGACTCTTGCTTTTGATTTGCTTGATTTCCTGTGCATATTCCTTTAACCGAGCAAGAAAACGTATGCGCATGACTAACGCGCAACGGCTTTCGCGGTAGCTCGCCGTTGCTTGTTCTTGGCGAAAGAACTCCTTTCGTTAGCTACCGAACAGGAAGGGTGGAGACAAAGATTAGATTGAAGTGTGGTTGATTGTAAGAAGCCTAAGTTGAGGAGAAAACCAGGGAGACCAAGGATTGGTAGGATCAAGGCATATGGTGAAGTTGGCACTAAGAAACGGAGGCCATGTCCTAAATGCAATGAACTAGGATATATAGCTAAGCATTGCCAAGGAGGTTCCACCGCTAGTAAAAAGAGACGTAAGAGGGATTTCGAACTCGACGGGCAGTGAAGGCGTCGCTTGCGGCGACGGCGACGCCGGAGGCTTAAGTCGGAGGCGAGCAACGGCGGCGGATCGAGAAGAATCGAGCGGATCTACAGCGGAGGGGGAGAGGCGAGAGGCAGGCGGCGCTGGGTGGGGTGGGGAATTAGGGTTAGGTTTTCGGTGGGGAGGGAGGGGGACGCGGACGCCGGCCGCTTATATATGGGGGCGGGGAAGCCCGGCAGGCGGGATGGGCCGCTTCCACCGGGCCGTGCCGCACGTGCGTCCGCTGGCTGGGGAGCGGCCCCAGGCCCCGACACGCCCACCAGGCGGCCGGCCGCACGGCGCAGTGGGGAACCGGCCGTCGTTCGGCCACCCGGGCGGGCGGGCGGGCCGCAGGCTGCATGCACATATATAATCCCGAGGGACCGAATAGCTATTTGGTCCCCAGTGCCCGGTTCCACCGCAGGCCAGGAAACCCCATGGAGACGAGCCGACCCGAGCCGATCCTGTCCGCTAGCGCCTCAGGCCCAGCCCGAGCCTCCGACGGTCTCTGCTCCCACGTGTGCACCCCCGCTTCCCAACCGAGCAGCAATCTCTCTCAAAAAAAAAAAAAAAAAACGAGCAGCAATCTGCCTTGGTTTGGCTACTTTTTTTTCTTCTTCTGTTCAGCATACGTGAGTTTGAGACTTTTTTACAGCAAAGTTTTTTACTTTGATTTGTTATATCAACTTGCAATTGATTTTTAACTAAAATGGTTCTTTTTATTGATTGTGCCTGCCGCAGAAATTCTTATGATGAATTAAGCAATGAAAAATTCAATATCCGAACAACAATCATTATTTTGTTGGGATCCATAAAAGAACATGTTGTGTCACCAAACTTTTATTTAAATTTGTTTCTAGCTAATATGCAAACAACAATTAATCCGTCAAAACCCGAACATATTCTTGTGGCAACTTTTCAGTCAACTATAACATTTTATTTGTCCAACTACAGATGTTCCAATATAGAAAAATAATGTCATGTGATCACGGCAATTAAGCAGTGTACAAGTGACTTCTAAAAAGGACTTTAAAAAAAAAAAATCAAGACAACGGCTGCTTCTTGTGCTCATGAAAACCTGAAGATGACATACTATAGTTTACCAATATACAATAAGGAGATAAGATCCAATTTCTGTGTTCAGTGGTCCCTATTTACTCTGTTGGGATCCATGTTTGGCCGCTCCTGCAGCCAAAAAAAAAAAAAAGAAATTAAAACAGCACTTTTCCTGGCAGTATTAGGGCATCAAGATAGTTACTGGACAGATTTTGAAGTAACAAGAAAAAGTGAAAACTATACAAAAAGTCAATAACTTAATAATCTCATCTTATTCATAAGATACCATTCCAAGGTAAGAACCATGGATACAAAATTTAAAAAGCATGTTCAAAAATTTATGTTTGCAACCTAAATCAATTAATTAAGGGTCCAGTTGCATTCATATGAGAAATAGGAAATGCATACAACCAATATTGGAAGACATGATTAGCGTCATTAATCCAGATTCTAGCATTTATATGCTTGTGTCATCCTATTTTTATTTTTAGTGCTTCAAAATAGGAATTTGAGGGGGAAAATGGCGATCTTAAAACATTGAAGACCATGAAACCGCCATCGGTAACCATTGCTGCCATTACACTGCAATGCCGTAGATGGGGGTCGAGCATCCATTGATGATTCACCTATCTATTCATGTCATCAACAGCAAATAGAATCAGATTGGCATAAATATTAAAAAACGAGCACAAGAAATTTTAAATGACAATAGGATATGGAGCAAAGCAGAACATGTGTTGGTATGCATCTGGCCAACCACTAATTGTAACAAGATGCACATCATTTTTAATGTAAATTCAGATGCACTAAAAAATAACAAGCGTATCATTTTAATGTAAACGCTGATGCATAAAGGGAGAAGAACAAGGATGGTACAAAGTAACAAATGATGAGAAAGAGACATGCATCCTTGTGATGCCCTGCCTTTTCCTCCATGCTTATCTGTCTATTGATGGTCCCATCACAGGCAGAAACCATGAGATCAATGAACTACATTATACTGACGTTTAACAAATTGCGCAAGGACTGAATAGACAGGAACAAAAGTGCAATGCAAGCTCTCAAAACAGCCTAGGTTGAGAGGCATGCTACAAAGCAGGCGCTGACCAGCATCCATCCAGCAACCAAATGGAAAAAGGGTTTGTACCTTTAAAAAAATTGCATACCACAGAAATGACATTCGGACATCATAAGTTATACATCTATTGAGTACCAAGGCATTCTATCAGTTGTTTTTTTTGGGAAAGAAGGAACAAAACACAAATAAAATGCATGAGGTAAGTGATTGGTTGTCTAAGGAGATAAATTCAATAGACAATAGAAGCAAAAAAAAAAAAAATGTGCATTATATTTTTCTAGGTTTTTCTAATTCATAATCTGGTTAGGAGGTGACCAGCAAGGCACCATTTACTGATCCATGAAGATCACAGGATCATGTATTCATGCTGCTACAGTAGCACAAGCAGCGGGTACAGTTATAGATACAAGCAGTAGGCACAGTAGACTAAGCATTCCTCTTGGATTGTAGCCACGACATCAATTTTACGATAGACGTGAACTTTTATGGTTTCAACTTTCAAGAATCAAGAATAAATAGTCAGGGATTGATAATTATTTGTACATGAGACCAAAAGAATATATTGTCCAACTACAAACAAGTCTTTATGAACCAATAGGTAGGCATGATAAATGCAAGAACCAGTGGCAGTTCTGTGGTATGATTGGATATCTAGATCTTCAATCAATTTGACTTAACTTTAGGTGAAGTGGTGATAAAGTTCAAGTCTTAATTTGCCATGCTCATCCTAATGAAGTTTCTGACCCATTAGATTATTGGATATCTAGATCTTCAAACAATTTGACTTAACTTCAGGTGAAGTGGTGATAAAGTTTAAGTCTTAATTTGCCATGCTCATGCATCGAGCAAAAGAAGAGTTACTCCCCCAACAAGCGACTGGTTATAGTCTTTACCATAGTTTGTGATCCTGATTTCTCTTTTCTTTCTATTTTTCTTGTAAATAATATCACCTCTTTTAAACAATGTGTCAATAGTCATGCTATGTTGGATAATTGGTCAAAAGATTGGTAAAGAATAATACTAAAGTTCCAAAACTATGTCAACAGAGTATGTTAATTGCACAGCATAGGCATATAGGACCTTCTAGTTGGGTAGTCACATGCTACTTCTTATTGAAGAGCCTAAGACAATATGTTTCCTATCAGCACACATAAATTAGCAGTGGAAATAAACAAATTGAAGGAGGAAAATTAGGATAGGAAAACAAGAAATCAAAGCCAAAGAAAATTTATAGACGGCGCTGCAAGACATATCAAATGAAAATTAATTGTAACTGAAGAGATGGCCCTCTAACAAAATGACTGCGGTGGCATAACAATTGGCAAAATGATCAAGTTCCCACAATAGAATTAAGAATTAATTATTATTGAATCATCTTGTGTTGTGTGAGCCTAGAAATTTCTAGTGTCATCAATCATCACCATGATTCTCATCTACTTTGGTAGCATTAAGAGTGTCACCACAAGCACAAGCATAGGCACCCATCAATAGTGCAGGCAAGAAACAGTGATGCACTCCACACACACAATTCTCTAACGCCTCTACATAATAACACTGCAGACAAGAAACAATGGTGCAGTCCACCAGAAAACATCCTCTAAAATCCAGCCATGGCTCACCTTACATTTCATCCAACACTGCCTGCAAAATTGATGGATTATTATCTAGGTTCTGGTTGAAGCTGCCTCCTGAACATCCAACCTAGTGCATGTCAATGTTCCAAATCTGAAAAAGGAGGCAAGCAGGAATCATACTGGAAAATGCAACCGAGATGAATTCTTGGAGCATAAAAACTAAATTTCGCAATGTATACAACTTTTTTAAGCAGATGAGGTTTTGACATTTTTTTTTTTTTTTGCCATAGTTCTAGACCTGTAGAATACTTAATAGATGCTTAGATATATAATAAAAAAGTAGCAGTAGTAAACAATGTATCGTGAATGTCTATATAAATTAGGGATCTTAAATGTACAGCTATTTGTACTATATGTATATATAGAAAAGAAGGTTACTGTAGTTTGTACTCCGAACAGGTTGATACAGATTGTCAAAGATTATTTTGAGCTAAAATCTAAGAATCTTCATATTGCTATCTATAAAGTCCAGATGTATTGTCCTACAAATAACTAGTGTAGGAAACTAAAAAATAGCTTGCTAATTTAATCAGAATAGGTCGAAAGTGGTCTGCAATTTGTCAAAAGAATACATTTCAGGTGACTAATTAAGTATTTTTTCAATATTATTGCAATTTGCTCTCTGAACATGTCTATAATAATGTGATAATAAGTAAGAACACACACTAGGGACAGAGCATGCCGTCTTAAACATGTGAACTACAGATGATTTCCATGAAAATTAGATGACCAAAACTACTGTACAGCACATTCTCCCCGAAGAAAACCGCTTAAACACATGAAAAGGGTGACACGTAGATTTGAATGAAACAAGACCCTCAAGATATGGAGACTCCCTGCTCTGTAAAGAACCCAATCTTCACATTCTTGGCAAGCATTAAATTATATGGTATTGGTATGCATATGCACCATGCTGGACTGTTGCACTATATATGACTGACATCATGCACTTGTCTGTGTAATGTAAAGCTGCAAATCAAAAAGGCGTTCATCCAAGGGAGCTTGAATTGCTCTTCTGGGTCACAGCTCAACTTATATATATTGTGGCGATAAATCAAATACTAGTACTAGTAGTGTTACTAATGGTTCTAAGCACTCTAATCTTGCACATCATCACAAGGAAATGGAATGTGACATCTAGGTCTTAAGGGGTAAGCTGGTAAGCATCAAAGAAATTAGCAGTTGTGGTAGTAAAATGGTTATAGTCAAAAGAAAATATTCAGCATTGCCACTGATAAACAACAGTAATTACTACTAGATTTAGAGTGCTGCAAAATATTACCACTACCAGAGAGAAATCACAAGGCAAAATTGAGATTCCGACCTGACTAAAAAATCATATGAAATTAAATTGAAATCACAAGCACTTTCTTTAGACCTGCTGCCCTGCTCGTGGTGCAGAGGCTCTAGTCCGTCTCCCTATTGCCCTGTTCGTGGGATGCACGAGGCACGGCATCCCTGTGAGGAGCTGGGGAAGCCGGTGGCCGTCATGAGGAGCTGAGGAGAGGAGCCCAGCTCGATCGCAGCCAAGCAAGGACGAAAGAGGGCAGCTGATGCGTTGCTGGTGAGGAAGAGCTTCAGCGCCTAGATCCAGAGGAGGATGCGCCGCACCTGGTTGTGATTAAGCAGGAAGGGAGCTCGCCGCCCAGGAGGGAGCCGACTCACGCGGCCTTGCCGTACCGACCAATGCACGAAATTCGGATTTAGGGCAAGGCAAGGATGCAAAGGAAGACGGAGCCGGTGGGCTGTCGGGTGGCGCCGGCGGGGGTGGTACGGAAGAGGCGAGCTAATGAGGTCCGACGGAGGTGGGTTGAGGAGGATCGCCGAAGGTGGTAGGGAGAGGGAACCGGCGGGCGGTGCCGTCGGGAGGGAGGGCGGCATCGTGCGTGGGTGGGCCGGGCCTGTGAGCCTCAGGCCCGAACCACTGGGTGCGCCTGCTGTAAGGCTATCTTCAAAAATGAACATAAAAATAGAGACTCATTTAGCTCTCTAGGTCATCTACAGTGAAAGTTTATAAACCCAAAAAATTCCAATCTCCAACAGGGCACTTTTTACAACTTTGCGTCTAGACCCTTGACCTTTTCAGAAATCAACTAAGCCAGATCTAATAAAACCTTCTCTCCGCTCTTTTGCATAAGAAACCACGAGACCGAAACAAAATTAATTTTAGGTCCTTCTCCTTCTTCCTCTTGATGTGAGCAGCCCGAAGCGCCGCCGCCGCCGTCGCGCCGCGCCCGCCGCTTGCTCCGAGACCGCCGCCACGGGCTCGCCTCCGCCGCCGCCACGAAGTCGCCAGGGCCGCGCCGCCGCCGGCTCGCCGCGACATCCTTGCGCGCCGTAGCATCACGCTGCCGTGGACCCGCCCGGTGCCGCCGCCAAGGACTCACCGTCGCGCCCGCCCGGGTACCAGTGATCGCGCCCGCCGCGGCCTGCCCCTTCGCCGCCGCCCCCTCCCCCCCGCGGCTGCGTCGCCAAGGGCCCACCACAACAAGCACCGAGCTTTGCTTTCGCTCAACCAAGACGCTTATTTGCCTGCTGGATCGAGGACTACACAAAATGCCGGCTCAGATAATGCGTCTACCGTTGGAGGTGTATTGGAGATGTAAAAGCACCATTTTGCTACTTAGTTTTGAGTTTGCGTTTGTTGTTGGAGATAGCCTAATAGGAAGCTGGGGACCGAATGTAGAGCAGAGGCACCATCATCGGTTGCACATGAGCCTACTGCCTGGCGGCGCCGCTGATGCTGATCGTAAACTACGCTTCCTCCGTTGACTCTGGTGACGAGCTTCTTCCCTGACTCTGGTGCTTTGGTGTGTGCTCCGTCGACTCTGGTGCGGTGCTTTTGCCATGGTTCCAATTTTTTTCGATTTAGTAACTAGCTGCCTATGATGCCTGCTATGAAACCCTAGCATGTGCCACTGCCTATGATGCCACTGTCAATGATGCCTCAATTATGATTTAACTGAGCATAGATTCCATTTTCAGTTAATTTTCACTGCCTATGATGCCTCAATCATGTTTAAACTGAGCATATGCGTTTTAATTGTTGTGTGGCTGCTATACTATTCCTATTGCTACTACTTTATGGTTGTTTGTCTACTCCTAATCTCTGGTCTAAGTGGCTGTTGTTGTTGCTCCTGTTGCTGCTGCTTAGTCTCCTACTCTTACTACTCTACTCTGCTCTGCTCTTACTTCTACTACTCTACTGCTACTCTGCTCTACTCTGCTCTTCTACCACTCTACTGCTACTCTACTCTACTCCTACTGGCCTCGTTTAGTTGGTTGAAAAATTTACAAAAAGCACTGGAACTCTTGTAACACACTGTAGCACGTTTCGTTTGTTTGTGATAAATATTATCCTACCATGGCGTAACTAGGCTCAAAAGAATTGTCTCAAGCAATGTATATCTAAACTTGTAATTAGTTACTTTTTTACCTACATTTTATACTCCGAACATATGTTTTTTGATGTATTTAATGTGATGTGATGGAGAGAGAGGGGAAAAAAATGTTAGAAACTTTAGCCATCTAAACGAGGCCTTACTACTCTGCTCTGCTCTAAGGTTTGTTTACGTGAATTATGTTGAGGCAGTAGTACACGGTAGCCACCTTCTTTTAATTCACGAGTGGCCTAGAGATCTGCGCTTCAACAAGTGGCCTCGATATGGATGCATGTTATCTCAGCTGGCCAAACATATTCTTTAGATGTAATCTTGTTTTATGCTACCTTGAGATCTGCCCGTCAACAAGTGGGCTCGATGGATGCATGTTATCTGAGCTGGCCATAATCTAGTACCTTGAGATCTGCACTTCAACAAGTGGGCTATACATGGATGCATGCTATCTCAGCTGGTCAAATGTACTCCCTCAGTCTCTGATGTGTCAGTCAAACTTTTTAAAGTTTCCCTAACATTAGGGAAGAGTATCAATATCGATGATATAAAATGAGCATATTATGAAAGTTTATTCTATGACAAATCTAATAATACCAATTTGATATCATAGATCTTAAAGGTTTTTCCTAGAAATCAAGTCAAAATTTAAACATTTTGACTGAAGACAATCCTAAAAATCTATTCTTTAAAGGACAAAGGGAGTATCTCCTTAGTTAATATATTGTTTTGGAAGGCAGGTGTTAACCATCAAAGTCTTCCTTAAAATCTATTCTTTAAAGGACAAAGGGAGTATCTCCTTAGTTAATATATTGTTTTGGAAGGCAGGTGTTAACCATCAAAGTCTTCCTTTGGTATTTAAAGAAGAGTGTTATTTTGACAAAACATAATTTTATTAAAACGCGTTTGGAGTGGGTACACTAAGTGTTGTTATTCCAACTCCAAGGAGACAGCTCAACATCTCTTTTTTTTTAATTATCATATTGCTACATATATTAGGAATGCACTGTTTATCATTATCAATATACAACCACCACTAGGGTTGAGCATTTGTTTGGTTCTTGGGCGAGAAGTTTCTTCCATGTTGACAAACCAAATTTTAGCTGGAGTGAAGATTATTTGCTGGGCTTTTGGTTTTGTAGAGATGATATTGTATTTAGATCGAGCTAACTTATTCTCTTCTGCGGGTATTTTTCAGGTTAACCTATTAGATTAGTCGACTAGACACTCGTCATATCTATCTAAAAAAATGGGCACTAGTGCACAATGGCTTTTAATACTGGTTGGGAAGCCCCCTCTAGTCCTGGTTTCCCAACCGTCATTGCCAAACCAGGACTAAAGTCAAAGGTTTTCTAGTCCCGCTTTCCCAACCGGCATTGCCAAACTAGGACTAAAAGTCACAGGTTTTAGTCCCCGGTGTTACCAACCGGTAATAAAGCCCATCCTCAAGACAAAAAAGAAATAGAAACTTTGGAAATCTCCCTTTGCGCTGTGTGAGATTCGAACCAAGATTTATCGCCTTATGTGTAGCGTGCTTACCAACTCAACTACACAATACATGTGACACAGTCCTGAGTCCTCTCCTATAGAATTTGCTCCTTAGGGACTTTTAGTTCCACGTGAGAAACCTTTAGTCTCAGTTGGTGACACCAACTAGGACTAAAAAGTCACCCTCGACTCCTGGTTGGTGTTAAAGTTTTGCTAGGTTTATAACACCAACTGGGACTGAAGATAGTGGGGACTAAAGATAGCTTTTAGAATGGGTTGGTATTACGGTCCAGTACTAAAGGTCTCCCTCCTTTCCCCCTTTTGCAAAAGTCGATGCCAGAGAGCCCGTTGGGGAGGCCCCTGTTGGTGACCCCATTTGGGACTAAATCATTCTTTAGTCTTGGACCTGAAGATGGATGGGACTAATGCCCTAACCTAAAGTCTTTTCTCTACCAACGGGACTAAATCATTCTTTAGTCCCGGTCCGAAATGGATGGGACTAAAGCCCCTGATGTTGAAGTCTTTTCTACATGTAGTTCTCTTAAGGAAACCACCACTAGAAATCTCATTTCTATAGGCGATTTGCTATGTGAACCGCATGCATTTGTATAGATGGTTCACTTAAGAAACTGCTCGTAGAAATCTCATTTCTACAGGCGATTTGTTTAGAAAACCACCAATACAAATAACTTAAAACTGATTTTTTAGTTTTTTCAAACGACCTTAGATAAGAAAACATCCAAAATAAAAGTTATAGATCTCGAAAAGTTATAAAACTTTGTAGTTGATAACTTTTTTTCATTTAAAATCATCTTGTCATCGAAAGCTACGTTCGAGAAGTTGTTAAATTTAAAATTCAAATTTTTATAAACAAACTCAGATGGAGAAATTATCAGATATTGTAAAGTTATGAAACTTTCTAGATAACAATTTGTCATTTGAATTCGTTTAAGGCCTCAAACAAGAAAACTTTAGTATAATACGTGGGGAAGCAAAATAGAACCTAGACACAAGTGAGGAAACAAATATAGCCTTCACAGATTTGCACGTGGAGTCCAAATTAAAGGTGGGAAACAAAGTGAGCTGCGATGCCTAGAGTGGGAAAGAGACCAAAAAGTTACTAATATATACCCATAATTATAAAAAACCGATTTTATAAATAATATTCACTAATAAATGGTCAGAAAATAATAAAATACAACAAAGTAGCTGCAAGAACAAATACTTTTCCGACCATCATAAAGGACCTACTTGGTGAACACGGAGAAAATTACGAATCTTGACAAATGAAATGCGTTAATTAGCATCTAGGGCCTAGTGGCTGATGAAATGTTACACTAATTTTAGAACTGGACTATTGTTGAGATTGTTGAGCTGGCTCTGCAGATATACCTTCAGTTGCTCATCAATGGAACCCCGGCCTTACACAAACTTCCTTGAGCTCTTTTAGACGATCCAAGCCATCAAACTTGGGTATGGAGCAGTCAACCTTGAGCTGCTCAAGTTTTTTCAGGGCTTCCTCCCCAAAATTAATAGCAGCCTCTTGGCTGGAGCCACAAACAATCTCAAGGATCTTGACATTTTCGAAACTGCTAATCTCAACACCATTCGAAATGACTTTGACATTGAGCTTGCCATTCTCAAAGTCCTTAGCACGAATACGGAGAATATACAATTGTGGTAGCTTGCCGAGGAACCGCATGACACCTTCCTTTTCAATATTTGTATATTCTCTTTCCTTCAAGGGGGCAGTTTCCTTTACTGTGGTCATCTCCAGATCTATCTTTGTCAGCTTGGTAAACAACTCTCTCCATTCTGGCAACTTGTCTCCAAGCCCATGCAGTTTAAGGCTCTGCAAGCTCTGCATCTTCGGAGGAGGAAGGGAAATACCATCCAGGCAACCTTCACTATTCTTGTCGAGCCACAAGGACAGGGATTCTAAATGGACAAGATCCGAGATTGCTGAGAAAAATATCTTGCTGTTACTCTTGTTGATCCCAGACACTCCAAGCTTGCACAACTGCGTGATCTTTTTGAGTTCCCAAATGACCTTTGTTCCAGAAGCACTGATGTCAATAACACCTAGAGTGTGCAAAAGTGTCAGTTTCTGAATGCCGGGAGGCATCTTAACGCCAACTCCATGACGACTTCTGCAGTCATCTGAGAACCAAGACAACGGAAGATGTTGTGGGGAGATGTCGCCAGCACGGACGTACTGCAGCTGCTGTAACTTGGTGATGTTTGCTGGCAATGTTTTTATGGAGGTGCGTCTAACGTCCAGGGTCTGGAGCTGCCTCAGATCACCTATTGTCCCAGGCAGATGATATATTTCGGCTTGTCCTCGCAGGGAGAGGAACTTGATGCGAGGACACCACTTTGAAATCTTCTCAAGATCACTATACCTCACACCTGATGCATCCTCCAGATCTAGCACCCGAAGCAGCCTCATGCTTTCAGAGATGAAGAATGATTCCCATACGCCGGACACAGTTAGTGACCGTAGCCTGGAGAAGTCGATGTTGTCAAAAACAACTTTGTCCCTGTCCCAGCCTTCTGATATGCATAGGTGCCGTCCTGTGCGCTGACTGGTTACGGCACAATTGCCATCCAGTTCAAACACAAGGTTCTCTTCCATTCGCTGGTAGACGATGTACTGTCGGAAAAACCCATTGACTTGGCATGAGACAATCCTTTTCCTTTGGTCATCCAACCCCACTGAAGATGGCTGCTGGATTATGCTCAGACTGAGGAGTTCGTGGAATTGCTTCTCCCCTCTCTTCTCTGCAGATTCTTCATGGCTGTCTCCAGAGTATCCTTCTGCAATCCACCGCCTGACGAGTCGCCTGCGGCGAATGTCACGGTTTGGACAGAAAATTGACAGGTAGAGGATACATGGCTTCAGAGAATCAGGGCAATTGCGGAAGTAGAGTTGCATCCAATAAAACAGATCCTGCAGTCCGCCGAACTCTCGCTTGTTTTTCAACTCTTCTATAAAATTATTATTGATAGATCGTGCTCGATCGGTCCAACCAAATCTTTGTAACAATCTTGAAATTTCAACTATAACCTTGGGAAGACCGCCACACTTTGAGACAAGTTCCCGCACGTCACTAACAGCATTGGACGGCACAGTCTTCTTGAATTCCTGTTGTTCAAATAAATTTGATATCAAATTCAGATGGCACGCCAAAAAAAAAAAAAAAAAAAAAAAAACCTAGAGTTCCCTTCGTTGGCTATGGATATATAGTTAAAGTACGTTGCTCGTGAGTCAAGTGATTCATATAATTTATCAAGCATAGCAGTCAAGGTGCTTGCTCATTTTTTACGACACCAGTCTAGGAATTGAGAAATAGACAAGAAATGATTGCATTAGTGACAGACTATGTATGTGCTAATCTTTATAGATAGATTCCTACAATTTGATTTCAATCAGCAATTTACCTCACTACAATGCTCCAATTATGATCTCGTTGACCCCTATGGATCCTTAAAATGAATTCACTTTAATAATCATAATTTAGATAGATATTAATACGGTTTTGTATGGATTATATTTGTATTTTATTGTTAGCTATGCGAGCGACATACTTATATTTTGCATTTGTACTGTAGAAGAGTGAGTTGAACAATGTGTTACAAGTTGCAATGTAGAAACATATAATGCTGATCTATAGAATCAATTTCCATCTCTCACCCTATGAATATTTGACATACACTTATATGTGAACCTAGAAAAGTAGTAAAATATCAAATTCCAAACCAAATAGTTTATGTTACTAAAGTAGATTTCAATTTCTACAAATAAATGATCCAAACATTAAAAAAATAAGTTAATCTTGATTCATCATCCATCTTCATGATTTAGACAAAAAAAAAAAGCAATGGTACTTTTTAATTTGGGCATTGCTATGGTACAAGAGGTCGATCAAATCATGACCCTTGATTTTTAGAATATAATATGTACCCAAACGGTTGCAATTCTGGAGAACGGGGTTTTGTATGAAGTTTCACCAATTATATATAAAAAGTATAAATATATATAATATTTCGACAGAAACTAGAGATGCACGAAGTAAAGGAAACTCTCGCAAAATGACGGAGGAAAATGTTATGGGAAAAACACACCTTTGTGAAGAGTTGAAAGGCCGCATCAGGTCCTAGACCTTTGACATTATACGTGTACGGTCCTTGAGGTCCACGGCAGTGCGTGGCGATGCTTTTTCAGATGCAACGACGACGACGGTGAGCATCTTATTTTTAAATTCTTGTAGCAATTCAGCATTTATAGAGTCCCATTCTGTGGTGGATTGAACACCATCAATGACGATGAGGCACCGTTTGGCTTTCTGCAGCATCTCACGACACTCCAATACGGGATTTTTGCCTCCCATTGTACGGTGCTCTGCATTCATCTGTGTTTGGAGGGCTTCAGATTCAAAACTCAAAAGTAAGCTTCGCGAGAAGTCCGATATGTTGAATGGACGGGATAAGTCCACCCAAGCATACTTCTTAAACCGATTCTTAATGATTTTGTCGCAGAACATGTGTTTGACGAGCCTAGATTTTCCAACGCCTGCAATGCCCCACACTGACAAAACCTGATATTGTTGGGCAGCTTGAAAGTGCTGGTCGATGTCCTTGGTTTCTGAGTCGCGTCCAACGAGGGGATGATCGTCCTTCCACGATGTGGCTGCCGCCACCTTTTTACTGGGGCCGCTGGAGTCTCCATCACGTTGAGTCTCCTAAATGGTATTAGATTTACTGTGAGGCAGAGGGTACAACATAATAGTAGAAAATATTCATTTTTGCTAGAGTACTTCATCCATCCCAAATTTATCTCAAGTTTGACCAAAATTACTGTAAAAATTACAAAGATTTATGACATGAAATAGCTATAATATGAAAATATGATTAAAAAGAAACTTATGATACTTAGTAGGGATCGTAAATGTTATTATAATATTATATAAAATTAGTCAAATTTGAGATAGTTTGACTCTCAAATATTCTTACAATGAGTTATATTTTTTAGGATGGAGGGAGTAGAAAATAAAATAATAATACAATTTTTGCAGCCTCAACTTCTGCCGAATGCCATATATAGTAGAAAAATAAACATAATAATGCAAAAAAAAAAAACAACAACAGCAACGATCTCGAAACGAACACTTCGCTACAACTACAACTTACCGTATTTTGTAGTAAAGAATTATATTTTATGTATACTGAAATAGTTAACACAATTACAGTGTGAGTTTTGACCCGCCGGCTGTAACTTAATCTACAGTTATAATTTTTTTTAGAAAGGAACAGTTACACTGTCTCAAAAATAACTGGGACCAAATTGAAGGACACAATTACAATATTAGTTACGGCGGGAGCAAAGCTAATTAAGGAGTCTTGTAAAAAAAACTAATTAAGGAGTAACTGATAATATTGATTCTACAAAGTAAACGAAGGAGTAATAACAGATTAAAATTGATTGTAAAGAGGTGTGTAGCTTACCATTTCGTAGAAGCCATAGACAGAATGCTGGGCTGAGAGCTGTTTGAGATGCAATACGCTATACGAATCTCCCACGGACAAGGATGCGACCTCGAAGTTGAGCGTGGAGACGATAATACAGCTGCCCTTGCCCCCTTTTTGGGGAAGAACTTGGTGATAGCATTCCATTCTTCCATGCTAGCCAGGTCTTCCAGGACGACAAGGAACCTCTCCTGGCTCACATACTGCGCGAGCTTAGCCTGGAGCTCGCCTTGGTTGGCCTTCATCTTCTTGAGCACATCTAGAGCTACTATTCCTCCCCTTGCTCTTCGCACGTGCTGGAGAAGAACTGGGACGCCAAGGACCGCACGAACTCGTGGGGATTGAAAGGGCGCCTCAGCTTGATCCAGGCACGGCAGCGGAAGCCCTCGCGGGTTGCTTTGTCGTTGTAGACGCTCCAGATGACGGATGTGATCCCAAGATCGCCACCAGTCGATCCCCACACGGAGATCACTTGACGGTCGCCGCCGCCTGGTTCCTTGTGGATCAGGTCGGTGAGTTCCCCCTTTTTGGTACCGGCTGCATCGAGGAACCTGTCGAATGCAGCCACGCCCACGCCGAGGGCACTGTCGGACGACGCCGGCTGATCCTCCGCCGCAGCGGGCTTGGAGCCGGAGTCGCTGATGACGATGAGGCTGTACCGGGCGTTCCTGAGCTCACGTCCTCCACCCTGCCCTTGAGCCGCTCCAGCTCAGCTACCGCCTCGTCAAGCCAAGGCGGTGGCAAGCAGGGCATGACGCAGCGACCAGGCTCGAGAAGCCTGACCCACCAGCGGTTCTTCTTGTCCAGGTGGATAACGAACTCGAGGCAGTCCTCCACGTCGTAGGCCAGGTCGCGGATCTGGCGCACCCATGTCATCACCACCCCGTTCTCCAGGCGCTTGCCGTCCGCGACCCTAAGGAAGGATTTCATCATCTGGAGCTCGCCGGTGATGAACACCAGGTTGCGCTGCGCGCTCTGCCACTGCTTTTCCTCCTTGTCAATCGCCGCCTGTGCCTTGGTTAGCGCCCCATCCACCACCGACTTGGCGATGCCGACGACAAGGTCCGCCATGGCCTCCTCCTCCTCCTCCCTCTCACTATCTCCCAAGGCTTTTTGTGTTTCTTTGTCCACCGTAAGGTGATGCTAGGTTGATGCTTCCACCTACTACTTGGGTTATGCGTCCACCCAGGCTAAGCACACGGCATTGTTAAAGAGGATACTGATGAGGTGCGTCGCAGCAAATTGCTAACTTTTTTAATCACTTTTTCTATACTTTAGGTGCCTGAATTTTAAGGTAGTTTCAGGCAACACTCTTTGTATACTAACTAGTGTAAGTAAATTTTTTGTTACTTTTGTAATTTGTTATTTGTCTTTATGTATAACATTAATTTTTTGTCCTTGTTTTTCCTATACAAAATAATTGCTAATTGTTACTTGTCTTTCTACAAACCATAGGAGCTAATAGTTTTTAATATACCTATATAAAGTTTACGGCCGCCTCCTTTGGACTTTTTTTCTGAGTCCCAATCTAAGTCTACATTCAGAGCTCCATAGACTTGTCCTCGACCCGGACTGTTGTAACATGTGCGCAGGGCATGTGGAGGAGGCAGCGAAGGAGGTTGAAGCGGCGCCCCCAACGGGAGGCAAATTCAGTGCGGATAGCCCCCACCCGGCGCCGTAGGCACCTCAACCCAAATCACGACACGTAGCAGCACCTGGAGAACTTGGCTTGAGCTGATCGCTACCAACTCCGCTCCTAACTCGGCTCACGACATCAATCACAGGGCTGGCTTCGAGTAGAAGGATTCCGGAGACTTGCAAGACAAGGATATGGCCTACATGAGACTTGCATGACAAGGATCAAAACTACAGTGATGAATCTTGAGAAGAGCGACGTGCTTCAAGATCTACCAACTGAAGGGCTTGCCCGCTCCAGCTGCCTCTGATCTACCAACTGAAGACGATTTCTGGTGGTCGTACGTGTCTCCGTGGTCGTCCGCCTCGTCTGATCGAGTATCGACTCGACCGTGACAGCGTGCCAGACATGCTGCAGCAAGACTGCAGCGATTCGCCTGGGGCGTCCACCAATGAGAAGAGCGCCGTGCTTCTAGATCTTCAGCCAGAAATTAGCGGGGTTTACAGTGCCAAATGCGCGTTGACATCTTCCAGTCTACCCGGCAAACCAGCCTCCATCGACCTCCAAGCTCAATCACACGCTGAGAAGGTATCTATCTGAATAGGCTATTTTTTTTCCAACCGAGATAACTCATTTCCATTAGATGAATGGAAATACAAAGCATTTGAGAGGATTACAGATAGCAGAGATAAAGGCAGAGATGCCCATCCAGAAATTAAGCTAACGAGATAAGCCGCTGGCCTTTGCTAACCTGACTTAGCCACCGCTAACATAAACCTGACTAGACCAACGATAACCAACAGAGTTCACGTTTACTAAACGAACCGGAAGCATTCATTATTACATCAGCTCATCGCTGTGAGAAACAGACAGAGTTCATGACCAAAAGACTTGATATCGTTTTTGGACGAGCAATGCCAACCGATGTGAGGTATCTTCCATCCCCACCGATTGAGGTCGGCCGCTCATCAGATCTCGTCCAGGTCTGAAAGGATCGAGATGACCAAGAGGGGGGTGAATTGGGCTAATCTAAAATTTTAACTTAATTAAACAACCTACTAGCCCATATTCACCCTCTTGTGCCTAAGTGTGTTTCTAACAACTACGCGACAAAGTTTTGCACCCTAGGTTCCAATCCTACTCTAGCATGGCAATTCTAAGAATGTAAAGACATGAAATAGAATTGCGGAATGTAAATGCGGAAAGTAAAGAGAGGAAGGAACACGGCGATTTTTTCCCGAGGTATCGAGGTGTCGCCACACCCCCCCTAATCCTCGTTGGAGCACTCTCTCAAGAGTATCGCTCCCCCTTAGTCCTCGCAAGAACTAAGTGCTCTCTACGGGTTGATTCTTCGACACTCCGTCGCGGTGAATCACCCAAAACCGCTCACAAGCTTGCTTGAGCCACCCACAAGCACCACCGGGTGATCTTCAAGCCATGATCTGCCACCAAGCCGTCTAGGTGATGGCGATCACCAAGGAGAAACAAGCACAAACTCTCACTTGACCTCAACAAGCCTAATGAGAAGAGTGGATGCACACTTGTAACTCTCAAAGCACTAAAGAGGTCCTTAATCTTGCATATGACCACCTTAATAGGCTCTTGCACTCTCTTCAACTCTCAAGGTGTTTATCCAACTGAACAAATGAGCAAGAGAGAGAGTATGGACGAGCCAACCAAGTATTTATAGCCCAAGGCTCGAAATCCAACCGTTGGCTCAAATCCTGGGAAAAATGTACAGCGCCGGACGCGCCAGGTGACTTGCGCCTGGCGCGCCAGGCGCTATACAAAATTCAAATTCCCGCTCAAAATCTCCACAGCGCCGGACGCCGCCGCGGGCGCGTGCCGATCGGAGCGCCCGGCGGTCCTCGAGCATCGTCGGATCGGATTTGCGTCGGCGTGGCGCCCGACGCGCCCGGTGCGGCGTCCGGCTGTAAAAAAACTTCTTAACGCTTCTCAACGGCGCCGGGGCGCCAGCAGCGCTCAGGCCCAGCCCGGTGCGGTGCAATCTCTACCGCTTCGACTCCAAATCCTTGATTTCTTGAACGGCTTCGACTCAATCTTTTCGGGGACTTTTTCATGCTACCTAGTGCTAGAATCAACAAGTGTGCACCACATCTCATCACTAGACTCACCTAGGTCAAGCTACCCGTCTGTACCCCCTTAATAGTGCGGCCAAAAGCGAAAAACAAAGTCCTACGACTAATCCGATGTCTCTCAACTCCATCGACAATCGGAACTAACCGTCCTAACCTTGTCGTCCGTCTTTTCAAAACCGAAACGATTTCCATCGCCGGAGGGCATACGAGACACATTCCCTGAAACCATCATTACCATGACCTAACTTACCCCTGTTTCTACAAAACACATGTTAGTCATGGTAATATACATATTGTCATCAATCATCGAAACCACACTAGGGGCCTAGATGCTTCAAGGTCCATCTCCTGAGCCTTGGGGAGAAGTTGATCAATTTGTCTTGTCGTCCGCTCTTTGAGAACCTCTTTGGCAATGTGAAGCATGGTATTTGTAATCGATATCCAAAACTCCTTGTCATCTACAGCAAACAAGCCTGCCCAGTAGATCATATATGTATGAGCTTGACATATAATTGCAATTGGATTCTTAATAAATTTTTTATCAAAAAAACAGCTTTATTTCTTGTTTTCCACATAGCCCGACATAAAGCACCAATTCAAAGAAGATGAAAATCATTTCCTAAAGGAAACCACATTTGACACCATTCCCAACTTTGATTAAAATTCTGTGGGATATTTGAAGCTCCTAAGCAAATTGCTATAACAGTTCAAATAACCTTAGCAACATGACAAGTGAAAAACAGATGAGAACATGTTTCTAATTCATTGCAAAATGCACATGAAGTCTCACCCCCGATTTCTTTTCATCATGTTTTCCTTAGTCAAAACAGCATCTCTAGAAATTTGCCACGTAAAACATTTTGATTTTTTCTAGAATTTTGCTTTTCCGGATCTTCTTGTGATAAATCCCAACATCAGAAATAGTCAAGTAGTCATATAATGATTTAACAGTAAATCTTCCTTTTTCCCAATTTTCCACAAAATGCAATCATCCCCATCCTTAAAATCAAAATTATCCATATCATATTTAATATTGGTCCATTTACTTCTCAAGGTGATGTCGAACCATTCACGACATCAAGCACGTATATTTTTTTTGATTGGATAAAACAAACAAAGCGGGATATTTATCTTTAATAGGAATCTCATATAGCCACTCATCCCACCAAAATCTTGTCAAATTTCCGAAGCACATACAACTTTTCTACCTTGTAGGTAGATTTCTTTTTAAGTTTGAGAAGGTCTCACCACATTGGTGAGTCATCCATCTTATGCTTTACCTCAAAAATATTCTTACCTCTCATATATTTGTATTTGACTATTTGTTGCCATAACCCATCTTCTATTTCAAGCTTCCACCACCATTTTGCCATAAGGCACATGTTCAATTTCCTTAAATCTTTGATACCTAAACCCTCTTTCTTTTTACTTTTGCAAATAATTTCCCATTTCACAAGATGATATTTTTTCTTTAGACTACCACCCTGCCAAAAAAAGACCTCCTTTGTTTTTCTAATTCACCAACATTTGTTTTGGTAGCAAATAAACCGACATGTGATATGTTGAAGCATTATTCAAACTGGATTGTATTAGAATTTTCCTACCAACCATCGATGTCGGACCACCTTGCCACACATCCAGTTTTTTATTCCCTTTCTCAACTAAGGGCTTCCAATCTTTCACTTTTAATCTACTAGGGCTCACAGGCACCCCTAGATATTTTATAGGGAAGGTACCACTTTGACAGTTCAACATGCTAGCATAAACTAAACTCCAATCATCATTATCATTAATCACAAAAAAATTTCACTCTTATTGAAATTAATCTTCAAACCAGCAAGTTTCTCAAATAGGCAAAGCAAAAACTTCATATTATTTGCATTTTCTAGGCCATGCTTAAGAAAAACAATTGTATCATCAGCATATTGTAGTAGCACCACCCCATTAGGAATTATATGACTAATCAAACCACATATCAATCTGTTTTCCTGAGCCTTATGCACAATTCTTGTTAAACAATCAGCTACTGAAGTTGAACGGTAAAGGAGATAATGGGTCCCCCCAATCGACCCCTTTGAAACTTTTAATGTATGGCCCTATTGTATTGTTAATCTTGACACTAACAGTGCCAATTTAAAAACCACCCTTTTAATCCAATTGCACCATTTATGATGGAAACCTCTCTTCTCTAGGCAAGTAAATAGCAAATCTCATTTTACTTTGTCATAAGCCTTTTTCGAAATCTAACTTTAGCATCACACCAATTTCCTTTTTTCTTTTAGTTTCATGCATAATCTCATGCAAACAAGCAATACCACTCAAAATGTGTCTATTTTTCATGAAAGCTGTTTGAGTGTGGTGAATCAAATGTTTCGCCACCTTTTCAAGTCCGATTGTTAAGACTTTTGTAAATAACTTGTAAAGGCAGTTCAACAAACAAATGGGCCTATACTATTGAATTCTCGAAGCATCACTAATTTTAGGAAGCAAAGAAATGATACCATAATTCAATCTACTAATCTCTATTTTATCATCAAAGAAATCATGAAACAACTGAACTATATCACTCTTAATTATGGACCAACAACTCGATAGAATTCTATTGGTATCTTATCTGGACCTGCAGCCTTATTTTTTTCTCCATTGAATCTAGGGCATCTTTAATCTCTTTCTCTCGAGAATTTTCTACACAAAAACTCATTTTCATCATCGGACACTTTAGAGATGTTTTCCCAAATGCTATCATCCATCGTATGTCATTACTTTTCTGGAGGGCCAAACGAGTAATGGAATAATACTCGTGGCATGTTTAAGTTGATTTTCATCTCCCTCTATACTTTCCCATCATTGTCAAAAGTAATAATTGTGTTCTTTCTCTTTCTACCACTAGCACATTTATGAATATGCAGAATTAGAATCACCTTTTAATAACCAATTTTCATGGCTTCTCTCATGCCAATAGACCTCCTCAATTTCAAGACTTTTCAAATTTTCTAGTAATAACCAAACCTTTCTATCTATCCGAGAATCGATAGGCCTGAAGATTCCTCAATTAATTCCAATTCAGCTAACTCATCTCTGAATAACTTTCTATTTTTTCTCCATTCACCTTGCAGATTGAATCCCCATCCCTTAAATAATTGTTTGATCGGTTTCAGCTTTTTGTCTGTATTTTATCCAAAGTAGATTTAGCTCTACATGGTTTCTCCCAAATCTCTTTTACTTTAATAAAGAAGTCAGGATTTTTCAGCCAATTGAGATCAATAGAGAATTGAATTTTTTTGGCGATTTTATAGTCATTCTTGAAGAAATGATCAAAGGATTGTGATCTGAAATGTCCCTTGGTAATTTCCTAACAAGTAGCCTGTGGGAAAATGTCTTCCCACTCTTTTGTCATCAAAACTCTATCCGGTTTGACTAACACTTTGGAGGTGTTTGGTTATTTGACCAAGTGAAACCCCCACCTGTCATGGTTAACTCTCTAAGCTCATAAAAATGTATCAATGAATTGAAAATTGGTGTGTATCTGTGCACATTATCATTTGGACTTTTTCACTACAATATCTTATGATGTTAAAGTCACCACCTATAATCAATGGTTCAGTTGAACTAGCACAGTCATGGGAAAGTTCGTTAAAAAAATCCAATTTCTTCTCTTCTGAGCAGCCCCATATACCACTAACAAGTTCCATTTACACTTGACAACTTTATCCCACAGATTTAACTGAATCATGAATTCACCTTTCTTAAAAGATACTACATCAAATCTCTCAAAAAGTATAGCACACAAAATACCTCCAGATTTGCCCTTCACAGGGTTCCATAACCAAAAATAGGATTGATAACAATCAAATGATCTCGAGTAATGAATCAGAAAAATCCTCAATCAAAGTTTCTTGCAGCCTAATAAAATGAAATCTATGTTCATAGATAAGATCTTTTAAGAATATAGAGACACCTTTTTTCCCGATGCCTCTACAGTTCCAAAAAGGCCACTTATTATTTTTTAATATTTTTTTTTCCTTTTCTTCAGATCCACAAGAATCTTATTATTCTTGGGATCCGGTGACTCATGAACTTCCTCGATCTTTCTTCCTCCCACTTGGGGAGGATTGTTTTTGTTTCTTTCCATGAACTGACTTTTTTTTTTTTTTCTTGAAAAACCAACACATCATCCAAATCACTTGTCATCATTCATTTCATTCACATCACCCAAACTAACATTCTCGTGAATAAATTCATGTTTTTTTCAATGTTTTTTGTTTTGCTATCTCACATTGTTTGCTTAGCAGGTTTAATTTAGCTTTCTCTAGATCAGCAAACAAATTTAAAGAAGCAAACTCATCACTACCAAATGTAAACACCCATGTTTTTAGCTATATCATGCAAAAATCGATTTATCGAAATGGCGTAAGGTATGGTTTGATTTTTATTACCTTCCAAATTCCTCTTTTTAGCATACTCTTCATTTCTCTTGTCATCAATAGATCCTTCTTAAGCCTTTCACTTCTCCTCCTCTCTTCTTGCTGTCCATCAAAATGATCTTGTTGTTGCTTTGTTTTGTTGGATTCTGATAACAGGCCTGCCCCCAGATTCTTACTGCCTTCATTGATAGAGTCAATAACTTTCACATCTTTAGATGTATCAATCGTGGTGTGTTGCCTTGACTTTATTCTTCTCGGTCAAATCATCACCCATTTGTGTTTCGTTTTCCTGAGATCCCACACAGGTTAGCACACTCTCTTGTGAATTGAGGTAAACTTCTTTCTCATCCCCAGTTGCCATATACTGCTGCTCTTTGATCTCAGCATGTTTCAGAGCTGTTTGATCAGTATTGAAGTCCATCTTCCAAATGTCTTTACCACTGGAGCCTTCAGCTTCTTTATCAACTTGATTCAGTTCTTTAAGCAGCCCAATTTCTTTTAGTCTGCTTGGCAGAGAATTGCCATCTTCAGATTCATATCCTATCTCATTGATGTTATCAATCTCAGTTCCAGTGTTCTTCTTATTGTAACCCTCATCACATTCTGATAGAACTTGGAAACTGTTAGATCTTTCTTTGACAATTGAAGCATTTCCCTCTGCAATTTTGCCCAAACTTCTGTTGCTCACCACCATCTGCAGTGTGTGTTGGTATTTGTTAAGCCCACAAAAATATTTATAACTTGTATAATCCGCAAGCGCACGGCTACCGGCGAGCACTTCACCCGGGAGGAGGGTTTTAAATATCGTATCCACAAGGAGAATGGTGTGAGGGTAACGGAGCTAATAACTAAACCCAGGAGGTATGACAAGAAGGACAGAGAGGATTAAGAGTTAAAGAAGATTTCTATGGTTGTCTAGTTCCTATCCTTGTAAGCCATGTTGATATTGTCTTATGGGGAAATGATTCAATGGGATAGACATTTGCAAAGAATGTCAACCCCAAACCAAGGATCCTGCCAAAGCCTATCCAACGGGATGTGGAATATAAAGAGTTAACGTAGCTATAAGTCACCTACGTTAGTTACCACACTCCGGAAGGTAGGGTGCATCCACAAGTAACCTTGGTCTAAGCAGCACGCCTAAACCTACAGCTACCCCTCTAATCTATAGGGTCCTATAGATTAAAGTACTCAAACAAGAGTTGTGAACCTAAGAACAATAAGAACAATGTTACTTACTCAAATAAGAAGTCGATCCGCCATGAAGTCTTAGAACCAAGCTCCAATGGAACTTGATCCCGGAGGTACAAGATGTAGAGGAGTCACCGACATGTCCGGTGCTTCCTCCAACAGCTCATGCCTTTACCCTCGCTCTAGATCTCTAAAATAGAACTAGCTCGGCTACTCTCGCAGGGGAGCCATTGATCTAGATCTCTCAACTTGACTCTTGCTCCTCAACTCAACTCTAGGGCTTCTAGTTCTACATGGTGTTCTAGTTCTAGTTCTAGAACTAGAGAGGAGAGGTTAGGGTCTCAGCCCGTTGAATGGTGAGTTGAATGAATTCGAATGAATTAGGGTTTCACCCTGGGGGCAGGGGGTCTCCTTATATAGCCCTAGGCGATGCACGACAGCCCTTGGATCAAACCGACCTTGAAAGACGGCCTAGATTGCTCCTCAATGGCGGTGACAACCGACCTACGAAGCGGGCCCCGAGTGGGCCCCACAGCAGGGCGGCCGCCTCCATGGGCCAGGGCGGCCACGGGCCCACCTTGGGATTTGAGCCCAAACCACCACGGTTTGCGTAGATCTTTTCGATAGCTTTCCAAAGAGGGGGTAGTTTCTTTCGGAAACGGAGTCCGGATGAGAAAGTTATGGCGTTTTTAGTGAACTCGCTCTGCAGATGATATCTTTGATTCGGACTCGAATATAGCAAACAATATATCCGTTTCGATCGTCTTGATGAGCTCTTTACAATGGTGCTATCTTGGAATATGTTTAGAACATGTTTATGCTTTGTATGCCTCGTAAACTCTAGGCTTTTCCTGTTTAATCCCTGAAAATATATAAATCACCAAAACTCATGGAATCATGTTAGTCAAGCCCCTATACTATGTTAATATTCATTTTAAGCCCTTATTTTTGTTTTAAAAACCTCTATATTTTATGCTATAAGATATATCAACAAGCTCCCCAAGCTTACCCTTTGCTAGTCCCTAGCAAAGCCAAACTTAGCAATGGATCAGGAGTTGCTACAACACTTTCACGCCTCAAAAGTACACATGCTTTCAAACAAAATTTCTCCTCCGGATTAGAATAAACCGTTTCAACCGTCAACTTACCCATATTACCTTTAACTATGGAGCTTATAGCCTTTTCTTGGGATCTTGGGCAATTGAAAGATAGAACAATCAGGTCGAGTACTGTGTCTCAAACCCTTCGATCAACCTTCATTCCGGAGTTTTTGCAAGTTTTTGAAATAAAACTCAAAGTTCCTTTAGTATGACCCTCTCAAGTCTCTCATTTTTGGTATTTGTGGATCCTCACTAAGGCAATAATGTTGTATTGCCTTTCTCATAATATGTGGTATTTTTGGAAGGCGGTAGGACACTATGCCTTTTTCTCTCTCACCCTATATCTAAGGCTTATATGTGGAGCTCATAGGTGGGAGAAGACTAAATCTACTTACTAAGCATATATTGTAAAGTCAAGCAATGGATCCAAAATCACGAGTCATGCTGCATGTGCATGTGTATGGTGTAGTGGAATGAATATGGTGGTTGGTGTATGAGGCGAATGAAGTGAAAGCCTAATTCTACTTTGCTCCTGAAGGAAACATATCTCTCTTGTGAGACCTGGAAATGTTTAGGAGAACCTGGGTTGTATACTCTTTCTTTTTTTTTTTTTATAGAGAGGCGGGCATCTAAGTACCCATTGTTTTCATAGCGGACACTTGTCCATTTTTTTTACTTCCTTTATTCTTCATCATTACTTTTTTTTAGGGAGGTAGGCTCTACTCGCCCGTAGGACACTTGTCCATTTTACATCTCCCCTTTTTTTTTTTTGACTATACAACCCAAGCCTCCTTTTGCAATAAACTTTAGAGAGATAGAAACAAGGATAAAGGAGCTTTATGAGATGTTGGCTAAGTGGATATGTGTGGGGAATATTTTTTGGTTGTTCTTTCCTAGGGTAGGAGTAGAACATTTTTTTGGTGGATCTATGGTGGATGTGCGGAGGATGCATACTTCTAGGGTAGAAGTAGCATAATTGTAAGTGAATAGAGTGGAGTGGAATGTGTGCATGAGTAGCCGTATGACAAGTTTTTTAAGGGTCAACACAGATTGACCAAACTCAATGCAAAGTAAGCAGCCTATATATATCAAAAAGGGTTTTCCTATCTAAAGAGCATGTATATATGGTCTGTGGTAGGAGTTTCAACACTCTGTCATAAGGAACTCATCATGTGCACTTTTAATTTTCAAAATATAAATCTCCAGAAATCTAGCATCTCTAGGAGTAAGATAAACAGTAGCTCAAACATTCATATATCATATCCGTCAATCACCTAGACTTTAGAGCAAGCATTTGCTACACATAGGTTTCGGGTTGAGCAAATCTCAAGTCAAAGCAGGTTTGCATTAAAGGCTCAAGAGAAATTAAGCTTGAAAGTTAGGTACTTGAAAGGAATTACGACGGAGCAACTATTCATCATCTCCATGCTTTTTATTTATTTTAGAGTTCATTTTATCTTGGCAGAAAACAACTTCTTATATACTCTCTACATTTATTTATTCCCAAACCTAATGATCATACTATACTAAAGACTCTTTAAAAGACTATAAAGACTAGACTCTTAGCAAACTAAGCAAACCAAGATATTAGCTAATATTAATATATAGTAGAGATACTTATCGTGATAACGGGGGTGCTCTCCCCAAGCTAGATTGGAATGTCGGGTTGATGATGTGGAAGTTGAGGTAGACGGGGGATGACGGTGTTATCTGTCATGTCTCTCTCCCTTTGAATCTCGCTGAGCTCAAATAGACAACAAAGCCTTGTGGAAGTGATTAGGCGTTAGTGGTTGGCCACATCGGCCTCATGTGTCTAGAGATTTTCAAGATGGATCATGATTAGAACTTCAGCAAGAATTCTCTTCTAAATATTTTTGAGTTTTGTATATTTATATGCATGCAAAGAATTAAGATGCAAATGCAACTAGATGAATGAATATTCATTTTTATGCCACCACGGTGAATATCCTTATGGGTTGTTACACACCACAAGATTATTCACATGGGGCTTTAGAATTTTTCAATGCAATGCTGATGCATAAATGTAAATATGCTAAAGGAAAATGATTATGCAATGCAAGAAAATAAATATGGTATGCATCAAATATGGATAACAACCGATCTTACCTTCCGGCGAGGGTTCAGTGTTTTAAGTCCTTGAACAAGACTTCTTACCTTACTCACTTCTCAAATGCATTATCGGATCTTGGCGGTTTTGTCTCTTGAGATAGTGATTTCAGAAGATGGCATCACCCTTGTTCTTTGTTGGTCCCATGGGTTGAAGTGAAGCTTTGACGAGGGGGCGGGCAACATCTTGTTTAGTGCGCATACGTTTGTGGGTTGGGACATATACTTGTAGAATTTTGAGGAAGTGACAGACTCCTCCACATTTTGCTCAAAGTGTGTCCTGTTTGCAAAGACAAGGTAGAGATCAAGTGCATGGGCCTTTTGTTGGTGGGGAAAACACCAACGAGAACCATAACTTTATTCATTATCCTCTAGCCTTAGGCAGAATAAACAAGATAGAGTTAATGTTTATTATTATATTTTTTTTATGACAAGGGTGATAAGATCAGAAAATTGAGCATCAATGGCTTAATGATTATGATTATCTTCCAAAGCAGGATGTGCAACATTTTGACTTATACGGTTGGGGACTATGAGATAAGGAGAGTGGTGTTTAGGAACAAAGAACTAAACATGTGGAGTTAAACAGGATGTATAAGGTTAGGTTATAACTCCAACATGTTTCATTCTTTATTTACAAACATGCCAAAATTAGGGAAAGGCTTAGTTTAATGATAACTTACCTCAAGGTGTTACCTTTTATTGGAGTGTGACGCTTTGTAACACCCTTGTGATGATTCTTTCCTTCTTCTTGAAGCTTTCCTTATTTGGCCTCTTGTGTATCTTGTTCCTAACTTGTCTCCTTTATTGCATCACCCTGTCTTTCTTGTCCTTTGAATTGCGTTAGGACCTTTTTGCTCCTCTTATGGTTTTATTCCTGCAGCGTTAGTGGACAACACATACCCGAAGGAATGTACAAGTAGTAACAAGGATAGTGTTGTCGCAGGGCTAAAGGTCACTTTCTATGCTACCTAAAAGTTTGGTTGAAATTTTAGCATAGATCATTTATCTCATGTTTCGGTATTCACTTTGCTTCTTAAAGGAATGATTTTATTCAACTTTAAGTTTAATTTTCATGCAACAAAATCATTCAAACTTGTGGGAAAGAGCAATAGTGAATGGAGAGGTTGCAAACCAGCATGTGGAGTGATGATGGCACGTGAAGAGGAAGAGTACGATGGATCATCTTTGATGGCTTTGTTCTTCCTCCTCCATGCATTGATCATTCTTGAGTTCATCCTTGGGTGAGTGCTCTTGATTATTGATTTTGTTTATGGCACTCATCTTCTTTCTCTTGCTTCATCCTTACTATGAGTGTATCTCGGGACATCCCCAAGCTTGTTTTTAGAGATTTTCTTCCCTACGGGGGTTAGTCTAACAAAATATACCAATGTCTACACAAGTAATTTTTTAATTCAATAATCAAACAAGACTCCATGTCTAATCGATCAAGGAAGGCTATTTAACCTAAGCACCACGCTTAATTTAAAAGCCTTTGAAAATACCCTACATGCATATAGAGTAATTTCAAACTAAAGCATACTATAATAGACAAGGGTAACATGAAAGCATAATTGAGATTTACTCAAGGTGGAGATGAAAAATTAGGATAATCATTATTTATTTATTTATTTATTTTAGCAATTTGAGCATGTCTTTAAAGGTAGAGACAACCAAAATAAAGTAGCAACATGTCAAGAGTGATTTTGTAATCAATTTTGCATGAGGGTAATGATAATTGGTTGGACATACCTTTGCACTATCATCCTTCGTTCTGTTTGTTCTAGACCTAGAATGGTTAGTGACAAAAATACCGAAGGTATATTCTCATAATTATATCTCTATGCTCCTTATGCAAGGGGTATCACAACAAAAGATGAACACTTAAGTTATTTCGCCCTAAAAGAGTGCTTGTTTTAGGACAAAAGCTCGTCCTTGGGAAACCTTCAAATATGATTCAAGATGATGAAAAGATTTTCCTTTATATCACCTATCTCAAAACTCAAGCCAATGAGATCAACAAACCTCTTTTCTAAATCTTTATCAACAAATAACACAAGAGGGTTAAAGATGTATGTGGCCAGATTAGAGGTGGCAATTAATTCAGGAGTTTGCTCACATGAGAAAAGATTGGATGAAATATTAGGTGGGGTAACTCATATGCTCATGGGTGTTTTCGGCTATTGATAATGCTCTTTTATGGTCTTCCTTAGATCCTTCACGATGTCTATGCTTGGGATTTCTAGGATCGTAGGGAGACTCAAGAAGAGAAGCACAAGAGGATTCATTGGGGTCAAGGATGAGGTAAAGATGGGTTTGGATAAGTTATCTAGCCAAAATGGAAGGGGAGAAGATATGAATGGATTCTAGATAGCTTTGCTCTCCTTCTATGGCATCATTAGATATGCCATCCTTGGGCTTTTCCCAATGTCCTTTGTAAGAATAAGGACACTTTCTAAAAGACTCTTCTTTTTTAAGAGGATTGGTTTATAGGCACTCAAAGGTCTCTTGTTAAGCTAGAAGTTTGTCTCCATCCCAAAGTCATCACCATAAAGAGATTTTCAAGGGTAGAATTACTTCTTCCCTTGGAGGATTTTGGAGCATTGATGATTTGGGGTTGGTAGCTTAACTAAGGGATTGGAATGATTATGATCCAAACTATCAAAACTTCTTCTTCTTTTCTAGAGGATGATTCCTTTTCTTCCTTTTGGGTGTTCATAAAGAATTCTAGGAAAAAGCTCATACCCACCGAGTTTGTTAAGGACAAACCTTGCTTAGAAAAAGGAGAGAAAAGTTCCTCTAGAAACTGCATGATGATCATGCGGGACAACTTTTTAGGATGAGCCCAAATACATTATCCTTTTCTTTGAAAGGATAGGATCTCGGCCTCTGAGATTAACTAGGGGACGACATCTATGATAGAACATATGGTCTTCCAAGCTCCTCACTTCTTCTTTGGAGTTCGATTTTACTATCGGTAAGCCCTTTTTGAAAGAGAAGAGAAAAAGGGCGGTGTCAATGGATGGTTCTCGAACTTGTGTAGAAGAAAGACGTAATTCTCTCCTATAATGGGTTGTCTCATGATCATTTCGACCAACCGTAGACGCAGCTCATAGCCAAGTGATAAGATAGATTCTAAAGATTCTAGTGGCTGAAGCTTACGCTTGTGGGTGCAAACATAAAGATAGGTGCGGAATTCGTGGATCCCACAAAAATATAAATAGAAAAGAAAATACAAAAAGAAAAAGACTACGCTACATTATCTTACAGGATTTAGCTATACTCAATGTTTTCTCAGCAGCCATTCTCCCAGAACGGCGCCAGAGAAATGCTTGTTGGTATTTGTTAAGCCCACAGTAAATATTTATAACTTGTATAATCCGCAAGCGCACGGATACCGGCATGAGCACTTCACCCGGGAGGGACGGTTTTAAATATCGTATCCACAAGGAGAATGGTGTGAGGGTAACGGAGCTAATAACTAAACCCGGGAGGTATGACAAGAAGGACGGGAGAGGATTAAGAGTTAAAGAAGATTTCTATGGTTGTCTAGTTCCTATCCTTGTAAGCCATGTTGATATTGTCTTATGGGGAAATGATTCAATGGGATAGACATTTGCAAAGAATGTCAACCCCAAACCAAGGATCCTGCCAAAGCCTATCCAATGGGATGTGGAATACAAAGAGTTAACACAGCTATAAGTCACCTACGTTAGTTACCACACTCCGGAAGGTAGGGTGCATCCACAAGTAACCTTGGTCTAAGCACCACGCCTAAACCTCTGACTACCCCTCTCGTTGGCGGTAACCAACTACATATCAAACACCGTCAACATACACCAAAACCACCTAGAGATAGGGGTTTTAAACTAACAAATTCCATAGTTTTGGTGTATATTTGGTTCTTGTAGGTACAAGACAAGACATGTGCACTTTGGGCCAAAATACAAGGAAAAAGAATAAAAATACAATAAATAGAAAAAAGCCCACAAGTGACAAATGGCAAGACCAACCCAACTTACCTCGGCCGGGCCACCAACTCGGGCTCTCCACGCCCGAACCGGGCCTAAGACAACGAAAAAACGATGACACGACAAAAGCGGGGCGAGGCCGGCCGGCCAGTGCGCCCGCACCCATATTCTCGGCAGGTGGGGGCGGGCCGGCGCGTGGCGGTTCATTCAATCCAGAGAACGTCGGTGGCAGGCTTGACCAGGTGCAGTGAACCTCCAAACCGCCTATTCCTGGTCGGTTTGGACATTATGGTGGTGGTGGCTATTTTCCAAGGACCCCCTCTACTCAAGCTATAAAAGGAAGGCTCCTACACCTCTCTCAACAACCATTCCAAGGAGAATTCAGCACATTTGAGCAAGAGGAGTAGCTTAGCCTTCTTTCTACCTTGTAAATTCTAGAGAGTGAGAGAGGAAAAGCTAGAAGGAAACTTGGCTCCTTCTACTCGGAGTTGTCGGAGTAGCCGGTGATCCGCGGTTCCTAGGAGGTCGGAGTGCCGGACTTGTCGGCACCACGGACGCTTGTACCTCTACGGGCTTCTTACAATTTGGTGAGCAAGCTTGTGTTCATCTCGGCTTATTGTCTTTTCGATTACATTATCTTAACTTGTTATAGTCTTACGGGATCGGTAGATTGTCTCGTATGAGCATTAGTTCTTGGTGAAGGAACTCTTTGACCGGGGAACCTTGGCCAACATCAAGAAGCGTGACCAATAGTGCAAACGTGGTGTTTGGGCTAGCGTTCACCTACCTTTTGTGAAGCATCCCACGGTCGTGAGGGTAGGCGGCGGGGTTGTGACGGCCTTATACGTCCCTTTGTAATCCCTCCACGTTCGGGTGTGACGTAGAGCTAATTGCGGAGGACGCGGTTTGGGCGAGGGCCGGCCGTAAGTAAGGAGATAACAACGCGAGAAATCAGCGACCGGAAATCTAAGCCCATAGGGAGACCTCATTACTCGTAGAACCTAACCTTGCCTTGGGTAAACACAGGTCCAGGAAGCCCTCAACGCAACCGTCCTTGCAAATTGTACAATACCCCGTTTATCACGGGTGAAGTGCTACAACGGTATTTCCCGCGGCGCTTATGGACTTTTTGCCGCTAAGAAACACCAACAAGCATTTTCGGCGCCGCTGTCGGGAACGGTTGTCGTAGTTGTATTTCGGACCTAGTCGACCCGTGTGTCTAGAATATCTCCTATAAAACAAAACCCAAAAAGTTCCTTACCCATGGAGCAACCCACCATTCAAATCCTATCCGCTCCTAAGGGCGAGCTCAGAACCACTCCGTCTGGCGGCCAATCACAACTTCCGATTATGAGCTCCATACGGCTTTATAGCCATGGTTCGAGCCCGAGCCTTTTCGGGCTCGAGAATATGAAAACCCATACCATCACTTACGGGAGTTTGAGCAGCTCGTGGATGCGACTATTGCGGGCATGACACATGACACGCGTTGAGGTGGAAGTTGTTTCCGTTCTCTCTCACCGAGAGGGCGACTCAATGGTATGCCCATAACGTAGGGTTGGTAAACGGAGAATGGGAAGAACTGCGCGGCGCATTCTGCGTGTAGCGTTCTATCCTTTATCCGAATCGCGGCCCCCGCGACAAGAGATCCTCAACTTCCAACAAAAAGAGGGTGAAACCATAGGTGCAGCACGGGACCGTTTTACCATTCTTACCGGATCCGGCCCGGACCGTCCATCCCAAACCATGTGTTGTTACAACACTTTTGGTCGGGTTTGGATAGAGCAAATGCACTACTGCTTGATTTAGCTGCCGGAGGGTCGTTCGCACATAAAACCACAGCGGAAGGAGAAGCTCTCCTAAACCGTATTCTTGAGAATACTCCTCCGCTAGAACCCATCCGAGTAGAACCCAAGCAGAAACCAGAGGAAGTCTCTTCGGCTACTGCCGAACCTGAAACATCTTTAGAGAGACCCTCGCCTGAACCAGAACCAAAGGAGACCGCATGGTCGGATCTCCCGTTTTTCGAGGAAGACCCTACTGAGCAATTCGGTAATACCTCGAATTACGAACAATGGAAGAAACCACTGGCCCCGCTTGGCTCGAACCACCCCGACGAACTTTTTCTCCGTGAGTCTATTAAGGAGCTAACCGCTATCATGAGTACGGAATGGCTACAGGAGGAAGGGCCCTCTTTCGAAGAAATTCGATTGAACCATCCCTCTACGCCTATCTGTTGCAAATACCAAGGGGACGTAGTGGAGGTCATGTATAACCCTGCTGTGGGCATAAACATCATGTCCAAATCCTTTGCACAGCAATGTGACAAGGATGCACCTAGAACCCACACAGCACGGACGTTGCGCATAGCACCTCGAACCATCGTAAAATGCCGTGAGGTTATACACGACCAGATTCTTCTTCATAGGAATGTCAAACTATCTACGGATTTTCATATTTTTGATATCCAAGATTTTGACATCCTAATCGAGCATCCCTTGGAAACAATTCTTGATCTACCACAATCAGGGATTTAGATGTCAAACTGGGAGGCAAATCATTGTCCATACCAGTTACTCGAGCCAAAAACTCGGTAACGGACTCCCTCCATGAGTATGACATGCCCGAGGAGGTCAAAGGAGTCATGCTCTATGAAAACCCTGAAACAGACCTAGAACGTGACGCCCAATTCTTCATAGAAGAAGAGGACGACTCGGGGGACACCATAGAACTTCCCCAAGAGGAAGAGGCGACTCGGCCTCGGTTGAGCTTAAACCCCCGCCCCGGCCTACGCTATGTATTCCTAAACGGTGACACACAAACTCCGGTTATCATTAGTGATAAACTTAGTGACCGGGAGATCGACCCAACTCATAGCCGTTTTAGAGAAACATAGATCGGTCTTCGGGTATTCCTTACAAGACCTAAAAGGGTAAGCCCAACACTGCACACATCGTATACCTATTGACCCTTCCAAATTACCCCATCACGCGAACCACGAGAGAAGGCTCAATAATGCGATGCGTGAAGTCGTGAAGAAGGAAGTTCTCAAACTTCTTCACGCGGGATAATCTATCCCGTACCACATAGCGATTGGGTTAGCCCGGTCCAAGTGGTCCCTAAAAAGGGAGGAATGACGGTTGTTGAGAACTCTAAAAACGAGCTCATTCCGCAAAGACAAGTCACGGGGTGGAGAATGTGCATCGACTATAGAAAACTTAACAAGGTGACTAAGAAAGATCACTTCCCGCTTCCATTCATTGATGAGATGTTGGAGCGGTTAGTGAAACATTCTTTCTTTTTGTTTCCTTGGCGGGTATTACGGGTACCACGGATCCCGATCCACCACGATGACCAAAGCAAGACCACCTTCACATGCCCATACGGAACCTATGCCTACCGTAGAATGTCATTTGGTTGTGTAATGCACCTGCTTCCTTTCAGCGGTGTATGATGTCTATTTTTCTCGAACATGATTGAAGAGATCATGGAGGTCTTCATGGGACGATTTCTCGGTCTATGGTAAGACTTTCGAAAGCTATGCGAAGAATTTAGACAAAGTCTTGCGGCGATGCCAAGAAAAGGACCTGGTACTAAATGGGGAAAAGTGCCATTTCATGGTTCGGGAAGGCATCGTTCTTGGACACCTAGTGTCGGAGAGGGGGATTGAGGTAGAGCGAGCTAAGATAGACGTTATCGAAAAGCTACCTCCCCGGTGAATGTCAAAGGGATCCGCTAGTTTCCTAGGCCATGCGAGGTTTCTATAGGAGGTTCATAAAAGATTTTTCACAAATCTCTAGGCCCCTCACGAACACTGCTAGCCAAGGACGCACCTTTCGACATCACGGATGAGTGCATGCACGCTTTTGAAAACCCTCAAGAAAGCACTCATCTCGGCCCGATCATCCAACCCCGGATTGGTCATTGCCGTTTGAAATCATGTGCGATGCTAGCGACTATGCCGTTGGTGCGGTCTTAGGCCAAACCAAAGACAAAAAGTAGCACGCAATCGCATATGCTAGCAAGACTCTAACAGAGCCCAGCTTAACTATGCCACCACAGAAAAAGAGCTCCTTGCAGTAGTCTTCGCTATCGAGAAATTTCGCTCTTACTTAGTGGGTGCAAAGATAATCGTTTACACCGATCACGCTGCACTTAAGTATCTCGCTCACTAAGAAAGGCGTGAAACCTCGGTTGATCCATTTGGATTCTTCTACTCCAAGAATTCGATCTAGAAATAAAAGATAAAAGGGAGTAGAAAATACCGTTGTAGATCATTTGTCGCGTATGCAGGTCACTAACATGCGGGAACCTCCGATTAATGACTACATGCGCCGACGACATGCTACTAAAGGTGTCGGACTCCAATCCATGGTATGTAAACATTGTCAACTTTATGGTTGCGAGGATATGTACCACCCGGAGAGGACAAGCGGAAATTGCAAGTAGAAAGAGCGGCGACACCTTTGGGATGAACCGTACCTGTACAGAGTATGTGGTGACGGCTTGCTGAGAAGATGTGTACCAAGGGAAGAGGGGATGCAAATCATCGAGAAATGTCATGCATCACCCTACGCTGGCCATACCGGAGTATTCCGTACACAAGCCAAAAATCCGGCAAAGGCGGATTCTACTGGCCAACAATGTATGAAGACACAAAAGAATTTATCAGAAGATGCAAGCTGCCAAAGGACCGGAAATATCACTGCTCGTGATGCAATGCCCCTGCACTACAACCTTCAAATAGAAATATTTGATGTGTTGGGCATTGATTACATGGGGCCGTTCCCTAAGTCCCATGATTGCGAGTACATCCTGGTGGCAGTGGATTATGTGTCAAAATGGGTAGAAGCAATGCCATGCAGAGCTGCTGACGCCAAACATGCACGCAAGATGTTTCACGAAGTGATCTTCCCCCGTTTCGGAACTCCACGCATGGTGATAAGTGACGGAGGATCACACTTCGTGGACAAATCATTCAGGGCATTCCTGAAGGAACTTGGCGCCAAGCACAACATTGCTACCCCGTACCATCCGCAAACTAGCGGGCAAGCCAAAACCTCAAACAAGCAAATCAAAAACATACTTCAGAAGACGGTCAACGAGATGGGGAAGGGATGGAAAAACAAGCTACCGGATGCTCTCTGGGCATATCGGACAGCATATAAAGCCCCCATCGGCATGTCACCCTACCAGCTGGTATATGGCAAAACCTGCCACTTACCAGTTGAGCTGGAACATCGAGCTCACTGGGCCATCAAGAAGTGGAACATGGACGTCAAACTCGCCGGAAAGAACCGACAGAGGCAAATCTCTGAGCTGGAAGAATGGCGGGAGAAGGCGTACCACAGTGCAAAGCTCTACAAAGAGCGCACAAAAAGATGGCATGATCAGCGCATCAAGATCAAAGAATTCACCACGGGCGATAAAGTACTCTTATTCAACTCCCGGGTGAAATTATTCGGCGAAGGAAAGCTGAGAAGCAAGTGGAAAGGACCGTACACCGTCATCAACACCTCGCCACATGGCGCGATCACAATCCAAGATGACGCCGGTTCGATCCAAAAGGTAAATGGACAACGTCTCAAGCTTTTCTTTGAACCCCTGCCTGATCTTAACCAAGAGCTTGATAGAATAGATTTATGCTTTGAAAATAACTAAATCAGCAGAAAAAAAAAAAAAAAAAAAGCTTGTGAGGCCATGTTTATTTTATTTACCTTTTTTGCCCTCACTAGCTCATGCTGATTTGTGCTTGTTTGATTTATTTATTTATTTTGCACAATTTTCTATTTTCAAAGAATAAATCAAAAAAAAAAAAGAAATCAAACCTGGGATTGGGAATCTGGGATTAGAGCTCGCGCGGCAAACGGCATAGTTCAAAATTTCAAACCCATGATCTAACGTGGCCGAAAACTTCGACCGGGGGACGCCAGTGGGGTGCGCCCCACCGGCTGGCTTCGGCTGGCACCCCCCGATTTCGTCCTGTGTCTTTACCCTACAAATGAATAGCATTGATGCTGTTTATTCTGTCAAATTCGAATTGTGTCGAGGCAGAGGGTGATCCTTGTCCTATAAATACCTCACCTCTCCTCTCCTCTCCTCTCCTCTCCTCACACACTCATCTTCAAGCTCACCACTCCCAATCCTCCATACTACTCTTCACCAACCAGCAAGCAATGGCGAGCCATGCCCTCAAAAGGCCCGCAAGATAGGCACTTCTACGTCCCCCGAATAAATTAGGCGCACGCAAACTTTAATTTTCAGCATTTCCCTTTTTCAATTATTTTGTAATTTCTTCAAGTGCGTGTCTACATTTGTATTATAATATATTTATGAATTCAATAAAGTTTGTCTTTGGAATATTGTGTATGTCTCCACTTGTTTTTGTCTTGTGCAAAAAGAAAATAAAATAGGTACAAAAACAAGTGTGGGGGAGGCAACCGTCTCTCACAAGTCAAGGTACGCAATGTATAAATTCAAAATTTGACTTGTGGCATACTTTCTCTACCACCCATGTTTAAACATGTTGCTAAACCTGAACCCAAGTTGGCAAAACTCCATCTCTAGTCTACCAATTGAGAAATGGCATGCATACATTTTATTCCTAGCCAAAAACCATTCTTTGTTGAGCAACTACCTGTTAGGGACCTCATGTTCATCTAAACAATTGAGCTTTGAGATATGGTAGAATGACTTGACACTTGCTCTCTTATGCAATGAGACTTGGTTTTATTTCAAAAATTCAAAATAAAGCATGCTCCTGGTTTGACTTAGACAAATCCTACCAAAGCCTGAACATTGTCATGAATATCCACTATAGCTACTACCTACTGTATTGAGTTTTGTCAGGCTCCGTTGATCTGCGTTGAGAGAGGCTCATACTCCCAAGATCGAAAAACACATACACCCACATATACACGCCGGTTCTCACAATGAGAATTGCGCACAACATGCATCTTTACCATCCACTGAATAACCATCTATCATACCATGATCATCTCCTGCATCAGAAAAGTGTCGTGCAGAAAAGAGATTCAGGCTATAGAAAAAGAAAAGAATAAAGAGATGAAAAAATGGACAAGTGTCCGAGGGCGAGTAGAACCCACATCTCCAAAAAAAAAAAAGAGAGAAAAAGAAAGAAAAGAAGTAGCCTGTATCTCTCCAAAAGCATACAAAAAGAGAAAAGAGAGAGATCATGAGTCAAGGAGTAACCACAAAAGAAATACCACAAATATTTTCCACACACTTTTGCACATTTCGATCTAGGGGTATGGCACCTCTTTCCAACGATCCAGAGCTTGACCCGACAAAACATACAGAGGTACGTATGCATCACTCTACTCAAAGATCCACAAAACCCTGCAAAAAGATAGGATGAGTGAGAGCGAGAGAGCTTTGGCAAAGAAACACAAAATGAGTGACCATGTGAGAATCAACCAAGGAGCATTGCTACTTTATCTTTAAAAATTCAAATATCAACCAAGTCTTCGCACATGAGTAGTAGCAAGGAGATACGATTTCACACTGTTCCATTGTTCAATCGTCCAAGATAACATGATAGCCACTCTTGAATGCTCACAAAGCAGGTGAGGCCCGGAATAACTTGTATGCAAGTCTACATCTTAGAGATTGAACCACTCTAGTCCTTACGCCTTCACTTGAGGACGAGTAAAGGGCTAAGTGTGGGGGAGTTTGTTGACGGTAACCAACTACATATCAAACACCGTCAACATACACCAAAACCACCTAGAGATAGGGGTTTTAAACTAACAAATTCCATAGTTTTGGTGTATATTTGGTTCTTGCAGGTACAAGACAAGACATGTGCACTTTGGGCCAAAATACAAGGAAAAAGAATAAAAATACAATAAATAGAAAAAGCCCACAAGTGACAAATGGCAAGACCAACCCAACTTACCTCGGCCAGGCCACCAACTCAGGCTCTCCACGCCAGAACCAGGCCCAAGACAACGAAAAACGATGACACGACAAAACTGGGCCGAGGCCGGGCCAGCCAGGGTGCGCCCGCACCCATATTCTGACAGGTGGGGCCGGGCCGGCGCGTGGAGGTTCATTCAATCCAGAGAACGTCGGTGGCAGGCTTGACCAGGTACAGTGAACCTCCAAACCGCCTATTCCTGGTCGGTTTGGACATTATGGTGGTGGTGGCTATTTTCCAAGGACCCCCCTCTACTCAAGCTATAAAAGGAAGGCTCCTACACCTCTCTCAACAACCATTCCAAGGAGAATTCAGCACATTTGAGCAAGAGGAGTAGCTTAGCCTTCTTTCTACCTTGTAAATTCTAGAGAGTGAGAGAGGAAAAGCTAGAAGGAAACTTGGCTCCTTCTACTCGGAGTTGTCGGAGTAGCTTCGGTGATCCGCGGTTCCTAGGAGGTCGGAGTGCCGGACTTGTCGGCACCACGACGCTTGTACCTCTACGGGCTTCTTACAATTTGGTGAGCAAGCTTGTGTTCATCTCTCGGCTTATTGTCTTTCCGATTACATTATCTTAACTTGTTATAGTCTTACGGGATCGGTAGATTGTCTCGTATGAGCATTAGTTCTTGGTGAAGGAACTCTTTGACCGGGGAACCTTGGCCAACATCAAGAACTGTGACCAATAGTGCAAACGTGGTGTTTGGGCTAGCGTTCACCTACCTTTTGCGAAGCATCCCACGGTCGTGAGGGTAGGCGGCGGGGTTGTGACAGCTTTGTCCGTCCCTTGTAATCCCTCCACGTTCGGGTGTGACATAGAGCTAATTGCCGGACTCTGCCTGGTTTGGGCGAGGGCCGGTGCCCGAAGTAAGGAGATAACAACGCGAGAAATCACTGACCGGAAATCTAAGCCCATAGGGAGACCTCATTACTCGTAGAACCTAACCTTGCCTTGGGTAAACACAGGTCCAGGAAGCCCTCAACGCAACCGTCCTTGCGAATTGTACGATACCCTGTTTATCACCGGGTGAAGTGCTACAACGGTATTTCCCGTGCGCTTGCGGACTTTGCTGCTTTCGCTAAGAAACACCAACACCCTCTAATCTATAGGGTCCTATAGATTAAAGTACTCAAACAAGAGTTGCGAACCTAAGAACAATAAGAACAATGTTACTTACTCAAATAAGAAGTCGATCCGCCATGAAGTCTTAGAACCAAGCTCCAATGGAACTTGATCCCGGAGGTACAAGATGTAGAGGAGTCACCGACATGTCCGGTGCTTCCTCCAACAGCTCATGCCTTCACCCTCGCTCTAGATCTCTAAAATAGAACTAGCTCGCTATTCTCGCAGGGAGCCATTGATCTAGATCTCTCAACTTGACTCTTGCTCCTCAACTCAACTCTAGGGCTTCTAGTTCTACATGGTGTTCTAGTTCTAGTTCTAGTTCTAGTTCTAGAACTAGAGAGGAGAGGTTAGGGTCTCAGCCCATTGAATGGTGAGTTGAATGAATTCGAATGAATTAGGGTTTCACCCTCGGGGGGTCTCCTTATATAGCCCTAGGCGATGCATGACAGCCCTTGGATCAAACCGACCTTGAAAGACGGCCTAGATTGCTCCTCAATGGCGGTGACAACCGACCTACGAAGCAGGCCCCGAGTGGGCCCCACAGCAGGGCGGCCGCCTCCATGGGCCAGGGCGGCCGCAGGCCCACCTTGGGATTTGAGCCCAAACCACCACGGTTGCGTAGATCTTTTCGATAGCTTTCCAAAGAGGGGTAGTTTCTTCGGAAACGGAGTCCGGATGAGAAAGTTATGGCCGTTTTAGTGAACTCGCTTTGCGGGTGATATCTTTTGATTCTCGACTCGAATATAGCAAACAATATATCCGTTTCGATCGTCTCGATGAGCTCTTTACAATGGTGCGATCTTGGAATATGTTTAGAACATGTTTGTGCTTCATATGCCTTGTAAACTCTAGGCTTTTCCTGTTTAATCCCTGAAAATATATAAATCACCAAAACTCATGGAATCATGTTAGTCAAGCCCCTATACTATGTTAATATTCATTTTAAGCCCTTATTTTCGTTTTAAAAACCTCTATATTTTATGCTATAAGAGATATCAACAGTGTGTCATCCACTTTCTTCTGCTTAGTCTGACTAGCAGATTCACTTCCTTTGAGCTCACCCATCTGACTAGATTCAGTACTGGTGAGATTCAATTTTCCTCCACCCCCTTGAATTTCTTCACTTTGGTGGCTCTTTGTCTCCCACCTTGATCCCACTACACAGAGTCCTGCTGTGTACCTCAACTGATTCCTCCCTTTCAAAGGTGAAGTTTATCTTGTGCATTCCCAGGAAAGCTTCAGTTGTTCTTGGAACCTTGTAAATATTCCTACAGGCAATCTTCATCCTCACATACTCGGCCTTGAACCTTGTAGCCTCATCTAATTCCCAAACCTTCCCCACTAGAGCACCCACTTTAGCTATTGTTCTCAGAGATCTCTGATCTCCTGGTATTTTCCCAACTCTGAACCATGCTAGCTGCAATGTTTCCTCAGATTCTATCCCATCAGATTGAATGACTTTCATGTAAGCATCAGTCACATTCATTGCTAACCCACGTTTCAGCTTGCACCAGTCCTTCAAAGACCTTGCATTAGGAAATCTCATGATATATCTTTTGTCAGTAACCATTCTGGCATTCCATTGCCAAGCAGATCCCTCTAGATAATCAAACTCTTGCTCCACTTGTTTTTTGTAGCATTTCCCGAGATGATGTCAATAATACCAATGCACTCTCTCTGTCTAGCCATGGAAGGGTCAATACATTCTTCAATATAGAAGAAACTCTGGTCTTCTACCTGGGCAGCACATAACTCTGGTCCAAAGTTCCAAGGCAAACATATCTTATAATCATAGGCTGAGTGATTGGTATAACCACACATCTCACATCAGATTTTCCTACACTCTCTAGTCTCATGATTGTAAAGCCCACAGTTCTCACAGGGAATCTTGTTACTTTCAGAACCAGTCTATTTGGCAGGGATTACCTTAGCCTCTGCAGCAGATTGTGTAGCTTTCCTCGAACTTGCCTCTGGGTCGACTACTCTAATCAATAGTCTCCAAACTCTTCTCCCGTGAGATTTGCTTCTCTGCAGCTTTGTCCCAATTTTCGTGGAGCCCGCTTGATTGGTTCCCTTGTCCCTCCGACTTCTCAAGTACTTTCCTCTTCCTTCTGCGCATCCCTTCGTTCCTGTGTGCGGTTCCTATTGCCACCGCCACCACCACCATATCCTCCACGAATCCCCCTGGTAACCTCATCCACCTCGATTCTGATTGCCCCACCGTTACCCGCAACCTCCTCCCCCCATCCTCTACCACCATCGCCTCCCCATCTTCCTCCACCACGATTCATCCGCACCTTCACAACCGGAGCTGGTCTAGTCTTCACCCAAAGCCCGGCGAAGGATCTAGTATTCTTCCTCTAGAAGTGGCTAACAAATCTAGCAATGTTGCTACACGGGAAGAGTTGGATGGCGGCGGCTGGATTGGGTTAGGGTTTTGATGAGAGGTGATTTCACCTTGAGGTCCCTTAGCTTTGCCAATTTCTGTACTGGATCCATGAGGGCGATGCTCGACGCGTGGCTCGATCCACGGTCCCCGTCCGAAAGTACTCCCTGTGACGATCCGCACTTTTTGAGGTGGCCTGAACCACGGTCGCTGCCGGTAGGTCCGTTGCTCTAGGCCTTCTTCAAAACTTGCTCGCTTTTTCCCGCCGGTGGCATATCCGACTCCTTCTCCGTGTGTGATCTGCCATTGGAGCACCACTTCGAGAGAGATTGGAACTGCCTTGAGCTTTACCTCTTCTCTCCCAATAGCTTCGAATGGGATTGAGCTTCTCTCTGATCGTAGGATGTATCGCTTTGCAGATACATCGATAGGGAAGCTTGTTCCCCTTTGTCGCCCCGATCAACTTTGTACCATTGATGGAAGGGAACGCTAGGTCATACCGGGGCGGTGCCGCTCCGACCGCGAATGAGACGGGAAATGGGGAAGCAAAGTGGAAGCGTGAACGGCGGATGAGTAGGAACGCACGGGCGGAAGAGTGCGCAGAGCATGCGAGGGGAGCGGTGGTGGATGGGGATGGGAATCGGACGCGGTCGCCGGAGTTGGGGAGAGACGGTTACGCTCATTCCCTCCACAGCTCGATGATGGCGGCGTCGACCCGAGCTTTGTATCTCGCAATCTTGGTCTCGTCTTTTAGATTGGTTTCCTTCGTCATCTGAATAGGCTATTGGGTACAGGTCTATGCAGAAATAGGCTATCTGAATATGAAACTGAATATAAAGATGATCCATAGTGTTAGTTTTATGCCTCTTTTTTTGTTGGTTAGCTACTCTTGATGCCTAGGTCTTTGCTGATGATATTACTTCTACTAGTAATTTCAACCCATCTTAAGTTATAACCGGATTTGTTTAGATTATTGCTGAAATCAAAAGCATTACTTAAAGAAACAACAATTTCCTTTTCCACTACTGATCTATAGAAATTAGTATATATATATCGAGTAAGCAACCTTTTCATGCAAGCATAGATTTACTCATTGTTGTGCTCTCTGATCGCTCGCAATAGACCCCTTTCTGAATCCATATTTTTACCTATTCAATAAGTTATTGATTCTACCTATAATATCGCAAAAAGACAAAGAAGAAAAGTGCTTTCAAGAAAGGTATTGATTCTACCTATAATAGCTATTTTTTGTTTGCACTATAGCTGTTGCAATAGTGACCTTTTTAATACAGGAAAGGATCCAAATAATTCATCCAAAAATAGAGATGAAGCTTCTGAACCACATGAAGTGATTGTAAGACATGATCTAGACTCATCCGTTTGATTTTTCATTTTTATATACTTACTAGCAAGATGTGTGAGAATTTTCATATTCTATGACACAGTGCCTTCATAACGGGGGTCAATCTTCTGCCAATCCATGGATGGCGCTTTAAACAAAGGCACCAATGCTAATGCCACAATGCCAAGCTTTGCAAATGGGGTGCCTATGCATTATTCGACCATGTCTATTCCTTTCATCCAAGGTGGACTTACAAGTTTTTTACATGGAGTTGAGCAAGTGGCCACACTGTCATCATCCGCTAGAAAGTTACATTTTGATTAATAGCATTTTGTACAACTCGTAATGATGTATGTTGGGTGGACAATGTTAGATATGTATGAGAGTTCTTGTTTCGAAGGCCACCTCTAACATTTTCCTGTTTAAATGTTACATTTATTTATATGGTTCCATTTGAGAGGTGTACCCATTTGTAGGACCCACCGCGCGAGCAGGAGACCCTCGCCGCCCGGCACAAGCAGGAGACGCCGTTCTCCGCTGCCAGCGCAGGGAGCCGCCGACCGCCGCCACGCTGGAGAGTCGCCCAATTTTTTTCTACTCTCGTGCGCTGGTGTCGGAGGGGACGGGGAACGAGTGGATAAGCCACGCCGGTGGGACACGAGAGCTCCTCTCTTTTAGGTGGGCCAAAAATCCAATGCGGGAGTAGAAATTGGACCTTGGCTCTTTTTTCGCAGTTTCTATGCGCGGCAAAACAACGCGTGCTGGGCTAAATTTCGTGGCTGGGTCAAAAATATTACCTGGCGGTTGACGCTCAAGGAAAAGGGGATTTTCTTGAGTGTTACCTATTTTTCTTGAGGGTCCGAAATAACACTCAAGAAATATATATTTTCTTGGGGGTTTTCAACAACCGCCAAGGTAACTTATATTCCTTGAGGGTTTAATCTCGGCGCTCAAGGAAAATGGTGACCCTCAAGGGTATTCCATTTTGTGGCAGTGAGCGTATGCATCCTTTTATTCTTCTCATTAAATTCTGCATATTCTCTAAACAATCTAATTTTTTGAAATCATTACGAGAAACAATCACATATATAGTAGTGTAATCATTTTCAGCATAGACAACCTTCCACACAAATTTGAAAACAGCCAGCATCCGTTATGTATTTCAGATAAAAGTTACAATGTAAATATTACATTGATGATGGATCATGTGTTGCATGGTTATGCACCCCACAAATGTGCAAAGTCAGGTCAATGTCATATACACAGGGGTAGCTGATACTTCTGCTAGATCACCTAATGAGACACTGATAGGACAAGAAGTCGTTGAATCTGAGACAGCTGAAGATGGTCAAACAATAAGGTAGGTGCTCTGGATCATCATCAGAGGTTCCTTTCAGTTTCAAGAACAAAAAAATCTGTCTATCTGGGAGCATACAACCTTGCTGCTGTCAAGTACTGGAGGCCGACCACCTACACAAACTTCCCAGTCCAACCAACCTTGTAACATCTTCAATATCCTTTAAATCAAGTTACTGTTGAAAATTCAACTTGGTCTGCAACCAGCAGTGAACCACACTGGACTAGTGAAGTTTGACATTTCCATATGGTTGTGCTAGTGACTTGTTTGAGTTTGTATGTCTCAGATCATGGACTATGAGAAAGAGTTGAAGATAATGGAGAACCCCACAAAGGAAGAGTAGTTTGCATCACTGAGGACATGCACATTGTTGCTGTAAGAGAATTATTGAAATTAGTGAATGGCTTGGTAATAGACGAGTGATAACTGATCTTTCCAACAGTACAATGGTCCTGCATCTTTAACTTAACAAATATATATCAACTTGCCCTCAATCCTGTATTTTGAATGCAGAGGCAATAAATAGACGAGCCAAGAGCTGAACCAACCAGAGCTCATTCTCCAAGAACTGAACTAACAAACCAGAGCTCCCAATCCTCAAGAATCCAATACCATGCTCTGTACAGGAACAAGCATTTGTCCTCAATCCTTCATACCAAAAGCAGAATTCATTTACAGGTACAGCTGCCTTTCTAAAAATTTACAGATACAGCTTACATGCTACGCACGTAACAACAAAACGATCACTCGGTACAATCAAGTCGGGCATTCTATGTAAATGTCTAGAGCACAGTAGTAATATTAATATCTTTGAAAGGTAGCACCATATCTTTAGAAGCACAAACATATTTGACAGTACCGACGCCTTCATGCCCCATCAGCTGGTCTGAAATAAAAAACGCCTGGCTCCAAAAGTTATTCTGAAAATCTGAATTACTTTCAGGAGCAACATTTGATTCATGATGGTTGGTTTAAGAGATAGGGGTGCTCCAAAGTTCGGTCAGTTTAAGAGCAACTCGAGTTCAGATTCAATTCAGGTAGGTAATCTCAAATCAAACGGATAAGATACAACTATATACTACTTCACACTAGTGAGAAAAAACATAGGTGAGGACAAACGAAAATCACCCCCATGGCCTATGTGTGAGGAACCGGGAAGGAATTGGGGGCAGATAGCAGGAACGGGGTAGGATCAGAGGAAGAGCACGAGGTAGGCGATGGAGTCCGGCTGGAACCCGGATGGTGTTGAGATATTAGGCAATTTCAGATTAATTCCATAAAATAAATCAAGATAAATAGATCTACTAGATAAAGCATGTCAACCATACTAGCATAGCATAAACGCATAACACCGATCATAGCATAGCATAAACGCATATCATAGATCATAACATGATTCAACGACAAATAACATAGCATGATCATAGCAACAGATGTAAGCACAACTAGCACACCAGATAGATTGGAGAGATAGCATAGCATGATCATAGCAACAGGTGTAAGCACAACTAGCACAGCCCATACACCAGATAGATTGAACAAATTGAACATGATTAAAACAATAGGATTAGATCATGGATGTAATACTACCCGATGTAGAAGTACTTGGTGGTGAAGAAGCGGGGCGGCGATCGCACGAGCTTAGTCGATGAGCGGTCCTTGCCGACGATCCCGTGAAAGATTTGGGGCAGTCGCGAAGAGCGCTTTCCCAAAACCTTATTCGCCTTCTCCTGGTGCAGGATCGCAAAGACGGCGGTTCCGGAGACACCTGCCGCCCGGCCACTGGTGCACTTGAACGATCGGGTGGAGATTGGCGACGGCGGCGCAGCAAATGAGAAGAGGAAAATACTATTTTACTACTTTAGGATTTTCTAACTGAAACTCCCAATTGTTGTTGTTATATTGTTTTTGTTCCCGAGAAGGCTTGGTACAAATATATAGGGAGGAAAACTCCCTACCTCCACATCAACTAGCAATATGGTACTAATTGATATTGCACCTCCCACCTTTACTCATGGGCTGAAATAATAAAGCCCATTAGGGAACACAAATATTGGGCCTTTGAGATTTATCGAGAATTTCTTCATATGAATTTTAGGGGAACTATTCATATATAAATTCTAACAATCCCCACCAGATCTCAACTGGCCCAAAGTATAGATATTTTCCTTATCTCACTACTGTTTTATATACTAGTGTTTCAGTGAGAGACTGTTAAGTTGAACAACCGCCTAGAGCTTCAAGTTCTACTCATCCACAACTTGAACAATGGACTACGCCTTGAATTGCAAGTTTTGTGTGAATAAGTTTTTGCTCAAAGTCAAACTAGTACTTGGCTGCCAGTAGCCTTTCTCCGTGGGTGGAGCATATACATCATACTCCTTAGTCTCTTCATGAGCTTACTAGAGATCACCCAAATCTCATGGACTGCGACGATTAATAGTCGAACTCATATAGGTATGCCCTTTCAAGAATGCTCTGTAGGACAGCATCTTTACTTATAAAGTCAATAGGACATATTAAGGCATTCTCGTCAACCTACCATACAGAGCCTCTTTGCTCTTGAGAGTATTGCATCTTCACATAGAGAGGGTTTATTATTTTACTCTCCTCGGTTTACCAATAGCTTGTTCTTCCCGGATCCTTAGTCACGGGATCTCCGATCAAAAAAGGTTGGGTTACTACTATGTAAACTCATATGGGTCTCATACCCATCTCCCTAGATGCAATTTCTATCACATTACGTGATAGCCCTTTGGTAAAGGGATCTGCCAGGTTTTTATCATGTCTCGTATATAAGACACGATTATTACTCCGGGAGTTTCTCAATTTCCCGATTGATTTCAAACGTCTTTTAACGTATCTTGTTGACTTTGAATTATCCTTAGCACTATTCACCTTAGTGATCACAGTTCATAAGGATAGCCGGTACCGGTTTTTCAACCACCCAAGCAAGTCGGACAAGAGCTCACGCGACCACTCGCCTCTGTAGATGCTTTGTATCTAAAGCAAAGAAGTTCTCGCTTCCATGGTTGACTTAGTCAAAATAGTCTCGTTTACAAGACCTCCATGACACTGCGCCACCTCCAAGAGTAAATACATACCCACATGTGGCGTAGATTTGAGCAATATCGAAATCCGGTTTCGCATCACTATATCCCTCTAACACAATTTGGGTGCCCTTAATAGTGAATTCCATAGCTCATTGTACCTTTAAGATAGCACAAGACCCTTTCTAGTACATGCCAATGATCATCACCCCGGGTTGGACATATACCTACTCAACTTGCTCACAAAGAAAAAAGAGATATCCGGGTCCGGTTACATTCGCTAGATACATGAGTGAACCAACAATCTGAGAGTACTTGAGTTAATCTCTAGTACACTTCTTATTCTTTCGCAATGTCACACTAGGATCATAAGGTGTTGGAGAAGGCTTTCTATCCATAAAGCCAAAACGGCTCAGGACCTTCTCAACATAGTGAGATTGCGATAAAGTAATCCCACTCTCTTCCTTAATAAGCTTAATGTTTAGAATTACATCAGCCTCTCCTAGATCTTTCATATCAAAATTCTTTGACAAGAAAGACTTGACCTCATTTATAACATCCATGTTTGTTCCAAAGATTAGAATATCATCAACATATAAACATAATATAATAGATTCGCCCCCACCATGTCGATAATACACACACCTATCGCCTTCATTAACAATATAGCCAAAGACTAGTTAACGTAGTGTCAAACTTCTCATGCCATTGTATTTAGGTGCTTGTTTCAAGCCATACAAAGACTTCAATAATTTACACACCTTCTGCTCTTCACCTTTTACTACAAACCCATCAGGCTGATCCATATAGATCTCCTCATCCAACTCTCCATTAAGAAAAGCTGTCTTCACATCCATTTGATGAATGATCAGACCATATGAGGCAGCCAAGGATAGTAGTGTTCGAATAGTGCTCATTCTAGCAACAGGTGAATAAGTATCAAAGAAATCTTCTCCTTCCTTTTGAGTGTAGCCCTTAGCCACAAGCCGAGCCTTGTACTTGTCAATAGTACCATCAGGTCTAAGCTTCTTCTTGAACACCCACTTACAACCAATTGGTTTATAACCAAAAGGTAGTTCAGAGAGCTCCCAAGTTCCATTAAAAAGAATCGAGTCCATCTCACTACTGAACGAGCTTCTTTCCAATCATCTACATCCGGAGATGCATATGCCTGAAATAGAGGTGGGAGTATCATCCATAAGGTACACAATGAAATCATCACCAAAAGATTTTGCAATCCTTTGTCTCTTGTTCCTCACAGGAACTTCATTGTCATCCTCCTCAAGTGGTTGCTCAAACGACTCAATAGGAGACTCGATAGGTATAGTAATATCAGGAGCTAATTCATTAGAAAACTTAGCATTGCTATGCATATCTTTTACAGGAAATATATTCTCAAAAAATGTAGCATCACGAGATTCAAAGATAGTATCAACATGCATATCAGAAACTTCAGATTTTACTACTAAAAATCGATAGGCAATGCTATTGTGAGCATATCCAAGAAAGACACAATCTACCGTCTTTGGTCCAAGCTTACGCTTCTTATTAATTGGAACATTGACTTTCGCCAAGCATCCCCACGTGAGCATGTATGAAAGTGATGGTTTATCTCATATGGTGTTGTCTCTTTATTTCGTTTTGGAATTTTATTCGGGACATGACTCGCAAATCAATATAGCTTCCCCCACCATGCCTTAGATAAACCCAGCAGTGTCTAACATGGCGTTAACCAAGTCAGTCAGCGTGCGATTTTTCCTCTCGGCAACCCCGTTGGATTCGGGCGAATAGGGAGGTGTCCTCTCATGAATAATACCATGTTCCGCACAAAACTCATCACATGTTATAGGAAAATATTCACCACCACGATATGACCTTAGACGTTTAATCTTTCTTTCTAGTTGATTTTCACTTCAGCCTTAAAGATTTTAAAGTAGTCTAATGCCTCATCTTTAGTTTTCAGCAAGTAAATATAGCAATATCTAGAAGTATCATCAATTAACGTCATGAAATATCTCTTTCCACCTTTAGTCAACACACCATACATCTCGCATAGATCAGAATGTATGAGCTCTAGAGGTGCCAAGTGTCTCTCCTCCGCTGCCTTGTGAGGCTTTCGAGGTTGCTTAGATTGCACACAACTATGGCACTTAGAACCTTTGGCAATGGTGAAATCTGGAATTAACCGCAAGCTAGATAAATGTGACATCAAACCAAAATTCACATGACATAAACGAGAATGCCAAACACTTGAATTATCATCAATTGTGCCACAAATATGATTCACTGACTTATTACAAAAATCTGCCAAACTTAGGCGAGAACAAGCCACCACAGTCATAACCTTTACCAATAAACTGTCCATGCTTAGACATAACTACTTTATTGGACTCCATCACTACCTTAAACCCATCTCTTAAAAGAAGGGAAACACTAACAAGGTTCTTGCGAATAGTAGGGACATGCTGCACGTTCTTCGGTTGCATAATTTTTCCTGAAGTAAACTTCAGATCTACCGTGCCAACGCCACGAACAGAAGCATGTGACCCATTCCCCATTAGGACAGAAGAACCTTGTAGCTCTTTATAAGAAGAAAACAAAGAGATGTCAGCACACACATGAATATTAGCACCTGTATCAACCCATCAACTTGGTGATTGAAATACCGATAGTACAGTAGGAACATTCTTTGTACTCCTCATCAACATTGCTAATAGTCACGAGGTTAACATTCTTATTATTCCCATTGGAAAAGTGACTAAGCTGTCCACAAGTGAAGCAAAGCACCTCATCATTATTTTTCTTCTTCTCAAAGGTAGTTGTTAATTTGGCATTGGAAGATTTATTCCCTTTGTTCTTGCCATGTGGGTTTTTTTTACGCACAAAATTAGTGCTAGAATGGCTCTTGTTCCCCTTATCAATAGTATTCTTCACCCGAATCTTTTTCTCAACAACAATAGATGCTATCAGGTTTACAACTAATATTTTTACGTCTCTTGTGTTTAAGAATTGTGCGAAGCTCTTCCATGAAGAAGGCAACTTAGCAATATTGCATCCAGACTACAAACTTATCGGGTATGACATACTTAAGGAGTTCAAGTTCTCTTGCCATGTGTTGAACCTCATGCGCTTGCTTGACTATAGATTGGTTAGCAACCACTTGTAGTCATAAAAGCTCTCCATAATGTACAACTCGGATGTACCAATGGTTGCATTGAGTTGATCCCACAATACCTTCTCATCTTGGAAGTGCAAGTTTGCATCTTCTAGATGACTAGCAAGACTATTTAGGATTGTTCTTCTAAAGATAGTGTTGTCTCCCCGGAATCTTCTCTTATCTCTAGAGATATTTCCCTAAGGTGATCCAACAAAGTAGGTGATCCAACAATAATCCATCACATTTTAACCTCTAGCTAGAGCATGGCCTTAACTCGCCATCTCTTAAAATGTGCACTAGAAAACTTTTCTAGTCTCAGCACGTCAGTGAAAACAGCCATAGTTAAATCAAGAAAAAGCCTATTATAAGGTTTTTGGATTGTTGAGATATTAGGCAATTTCCAGATTAATTCCATAAAATAAATCATGATAAATAGATCTACTAGATAAAGCATGTCAAGCATACTAGCATAGCATAAACGCATAACACCGATCATAGCATAGCATAAACGCATATCATAGATCATAACATGATTCAACGACAAATAGCATAGCATGATCATAGCAAAGATGTAAGCACAACTAGCACACCGGATAGATTGGACATATAGCATAGCATGATCATAGCAAAGTGTAAGCACAACTAGCACATCCCATACACCGGATAGATTGAACAAATTGAACATGATTAAAACAATAGGATTAGATCATGGATGTAATACCCTGCCCGATGTAGAAGTACTTGGTGGTGAAGAAGCATCTACGGCGATTGCACGAGCTTAGTCGATGAGCGGTCCATGCCGACGATCCCGTGAAAGATTTGGGAGCAGCGATCGCCAAGAGCGCTTCCCAAAAAACCTTATTCGCCTTCTCCCGGTGCGGGATCACAAAGACAATGGTTCGGAGACCTGCTCGCCCTGGTCATTTGGTGCACGCGAACGATCGGGCTGGAGATTGGCAACGGCGGCGCAGCAAAGTGAGAAGAGGAAAATACTATTTTACTACTTTAGGATTTTCTAATTGAAACTCCCAATTGTAGTTGTTATATTGTTTTTGTTCCTTTAAGGCTTGGTACAAATATATAGGGAGGAAAACTCCCTACCTCCACATCAACTAGCAATATGGTACTAATTGATATTGCACCTCCCACCTTTACTCATGGGCTGAAATAATAAAGCCCATTAGGGGAACACAAATATTGGGCCTTTGAGATTTATCGAGAATTTCTTCATATGAATTTTAGGGGAACTATTCATATATAAATTCTAACAGATGGCAGATTGCTTAGTTCGAGTGTTCGTGAAGTTTGATACAAAAACGTGATGCCTTTCCCCTCTTCGGTCTCTCTTAAGTACACGAGGCTTGCCTCGACTCGCCTTCCGCAGCGCGTTCTATCGGGCCCAATCCGCACCTCCATAGCGTGTGCTCGGCTTGATGGGCCGCCTTGCCCCTGGGCGTGCTTGCCGACCGGGCCAACGTCCGTTCCGTCGCCGCCCGACGGGGTTGCGACATCTCCCCTCCTTTGGCGCCGCTTGCCCCAAGCAAGCGGATCGAGGAAACTCTTGGCGGATGGCCGTAGTCTTCCCAAGTCACCGGGGACGCCGGCCGCATTGTTCCACTTGATGAGCACTTGTTGGATGATGGCGCCATTGTGATGAGGGGACCGAGTTTGAAGCACCTGTTCAGGGAAAGCCGCATGGTAAAGTCAGGTGGAAACATAGGAGTCACCTTGTGTTTTCGTCCCCTTTGCCTTCTTCTTCGGTGAGACACGTGAAAGACCGGATGAAGCTGGCTGAATGTGGAGGCAATTGCGAGACGGTAAGCGACTGTTCCCACACGAGCTTCAATCTTGTATGGACCAAAGAGACGGAAGGCAAGCTTCTGATGCGATCGTGGGGCTAAGGACATCTGCACATAGGGCTGTAGCTTCAAATAAACCAGATCACCCACAGCAAATTCATGCTCAGATCGTTTTTGATCGGCCTGCTTCTTCATGCGGGTCTTGGCGCGAGACAAGTGGCTGCGCAACAGAGTATCCATCCAAGCTCTGGTGGAATGCCAGGCACCAGCCGGAGTTGCAGGATCAGGATCCACATCAGGGGGACAGACCATCAATCGGGGGGCGTAGCCATAGAGAGCTTCGAAGGGTGACCGCCCAATTGCAGAGTGAGGAGAAGTATTATACCAGAATTCAGCAGTGGCGAGCCACTTCTTCCATTGTGTTGGGCATGTGTGGAGGAAGCAGCGCAGATACATCTCGAGGCGTTGATTGATGCGTTCCGTCTGGCCATCGGACTGGGGATGATAGGTTGTGCTGCGAGCCAACTGCACATCAATAGACTCAAAGAGATCAGTCGTTACTTGTGAGGACACGGTCGCGATCGAAGACAATGGTCAGGGGCAACCCGTGTAGACGAAAGACGGTATCCAGGAACTCCTTAGCCACTAACTGAGCTGTGAACAGATGCTTCAATCGAATGAAATGTCCATACTTTGTAAAGAGATCCACAATCACCATAATACAGCTATACCCTTCAGAAGTTGGTAAACCTTTGACGAAATCCATCGAGATCACTTGCCAAGCGGACTCGGGAATGGGCAAAGGTCGTAAATGTGACCAGAGAGACTCGAACGGTCGGGCTTGGACTGTTGCCTGTTGGCAAATTGCACAAGCCCGAACGAAAGCTTTGACTATTGATTTCATACGTGACCACGCAAAGTGGCGTTTCAGCTTGGCCAAAGTAATGGGAAATCCAGAATGTCCACCCCAAGCTGTAGCATGGAATTCCTGCATCAATTTCTGCAACACAGATTCATCGTTGCCCACCCAAATACGGTTGCGATAGCGCAGGACCCCTGATTGGAGAGTGTAATTGGGCACAACACTAGGATGGAATGCCAATTTGGAGATGGTAGCTCTGGCAAAGTCGTCATGCTCATAGGTGGCTGTGATTGTTGAGATCTAAGATGGCACCAGTGTCGACATGGCTGCAAGAGTAACTGGAGTAGCAGTGGTGGGCAACAGGACTGCACAAGTGTCTAGCGGATGAGGGTGCCGTGACAGAGCATCTGCTGCTCTATTCTCTGAGCCATTGCGGTAGACAATCTTGAAATGTAACCCTACGAGCTTGGAGAACACTTTGTGTTGCCGGGAAGTGTGCGGCGCCGATCGATAGCTAAGTGAGACTCTTTCGACCGTGAGAATGAGAAACTCTTGAAACTGAAGATAGGCGCCGCGACGACCGAACAATAAGCAAAATGGCCATGTACTCCTTCTCGTTTGTGGACAAGCCGCGGGTCTTGGGACCCAAGGATTTGCTAATGTAGGCGAGCGGGTGACCGTCCCGCATGAGCACCAAACCGATGCCGTGGTCGGATGCGTCTGTTTCGATGCAGAATGGGCGATCGAAGTTTGGCGGTGCCAACACAAGCGAAGTTACTGAGTGATCGCTTCATTTCTTTGCTGGAATGCCGTGTCGTGCTCATCGGCCAAATGAATAATGCGTGCTTCTTGAGCGAGATGTGAGCGGCTTGGCGATAATGCCAAAGTGGCACACAAATTTCTCGATAATAATCGGCCAGGCCAAGAAATCCACGAAGCTCTTTTACGGACGGCGACAGCGGCCAAGCTTTGGATGGTAGCAATCTTGGCTGGATCGGTGCTAACCCTGGCGGCACTGATCACATGACCGAGGTAAACGAGTTGAGTTTGAGCAAAGCTGCACCTCAATAGTTTCAATTTCCATTGGTCCTTAGTGAGCAGATCAAGGACGATACCAAGATGATCCAGGTGGGATGCCAAATTTGGACTGAAAATCAGGATGTCATCGAAAAAGACCAAGACGAAGCGGCGCAAACAGGAGGCCAGAGTTGTGTTCATGGCGTCTTGGAAGGATCCAGGAGCCCCTGTCAAACCAAAGGCCATGACGCAGAATTCGAACTGACCGAAATGCGTCTGGAATGTTGTTTTGTGTTCCTCCCCTTCTTTCATGCGAACCGGTGAAAGCCCGCGAGGAAGATCCGCACTTCGTGAAGTACTTGGCACCAGATAGCTCGTCGAGAAGTTCATCAATGACCGGCACAGGGAACTTCCTTTTAGAGTGATAGCGTTCAGGTGACGATAGTCCACGCAAAAACGCCAGGACCCGTCCTTCTTCTTTACCAGCAACACGGGAGAGGCGAATGCACTACGACTTTTCTCGGATAATCCCTTGTTCCATCATATCGACACTTGACGCTCAATTTCAGTCTTGAGAACCGGAGCGTAGCGATAGGGGCGGATAAACACCGGCCGAGCCCCTGGTATCAAAGGAATCGAGTGATCACACTCACGTTGCGGAGGCAACGATGTTGGTGGCTCAAACAGGTTGGCGAACTCTGATAGCAAAGACTGAAACTCGGGCAGAAGCCCATCAGGTATCTTCGGTCAAGTAGTAATCGCCAGTGAATAAGAGATAATTGAATCATCGAGCCCACGGCAAGTCCGGTGCATCACCCACACAAAGCACCACGGCTTCACCCTGGTAGGGAATGCACAGCCAACGCTTGCGCCAATCCATATGCATAGGACTGAAGCTGGAAAGCCAGTCGAGACCCAAAATCATATCATATGTCTGAAGAGGTATCAACTTCAAATCGGTTATGAATTCACAGCCCTATACTGACCAAACTGCACTAGGTACGTAAGTAGAGCAAGACATCAAAGCACCATTAGCCACCTGGACAGAAATAGGATGTTGCAGATGTTGTACTGTGGACAAAGACGAGGCAAGAGCAGACTTGAGGAATGTGTGTGTACTGCCCGAGTCCACCAGTATGACAATCTTGTGACCCATGAATTCCCCAGACAAACTGAATGAATTCACTTTAGAAGCACCAGCTGCTGCTGTGACAGAGATGTGAGCCATCACACGGGAATGGACTCGAGAAGGAGGTTGTTGCATGTCGCCCCTCATCAACAGCTTCAAGAAAGAGATCATACATCTCCTGCACAATATGGAGCTGAACTGTCTCGGTGCATTTGTGATCCCGACTCCAGCGTGCAGCACATCGCACGCAGAGGCCTTGAGCTCGGCGCTGCGCCCTGAGATCCCGGAACTTGTCCACAGCTGTGTACTATCCTGGGGCCGCCATCGGGCGCTTGTCATCAGCTTGGACATTGCGCGTAGGAGGAGGAGGTAATTGCATGCCTCCTGGCGCGATGAACCGATCAAAGCGTCATGGAGGACGACGCTGATCGCACTCCAGGACTTCTTCCTGCAACAACGCGAACACGCAGGCAGAATCCCAAGTAGATGGACGTTGCATAGTAACAGCAGAGCGAATTTCAGGTTTGAGGCCATCAATAAAGCGCTGGATGTAGTATCGTGGGTCTTGGTTGGGTGAGTATGCTAGCAAATCATCCATGAGGCCGGAGAATTGGGTGTTGTACTCGGTGACTGAGCCACAGACTGGGTAATATGCAGCAAGAGACGCACAAGCAGCTCATGCTCCTGTCTGCCAAAATGTTCTAGCAATAATTCCCTGAAATGAACCCAAGAGCAATTGCGAAGCTGGGATTCAAGTGACTGCTTCCAGCGACTCGCATCACGTTTACATTGCATAGCAGCAACTTGGACCCATCGATACTCAACAATAGAGTAGAGGTCAAAATAATCCTCGCAATCCTTCAGCCATGCTTTAGGATGCTCACCCTCAAATATAGGAAAATTCATCTTAGGCAATCTAGGCGAATGACCCCCGTCATGGCCCCCTGTTCTCCCAAACTCATAACCATGGCCAATAGGTGGTGGTGGAGGTGGGCGACTGGGTGCATGTTGTAACGTAGGATTGGCGGTGATGTGGATTTGGATCTGGGGGGTGGAGGTGGGAGGTGGAAGGAGTGCATACCCTGTTGAGAGGGAACTACGGTTGTTACCAACCCGTAGTTCCCTGGTTCGACGCGGTGCCCGCTGGGCCTGTTGGCTGGGAACTCCGCAGATGGGCGCGGACCAGCCCAGAACTCGACGGCCGTGTGACTTGCCCGCGGGGTGAGGAGCGGCTTGACGCCGAGATCCATTGCCACCGGTGACGACGGCAGGGATGTAGCCTTGGGACACGGGGGCGGTGCACTCGGCAAGGGGGCCGAGTTGTAGTCCTCCCTTTGGTGGCGCGGTCGCAAACACGCCGATGTGCGCCGCGGGTGTGTCCACCATGGTGCGCTCCATGAACTTGGTCGCCTTCCCGACCTCGAGCTTGAGCGATGTCAACCTCTTCACTTCCAGCTGTAGGTCATCGATGAGGCCGTCCACCTCAGGGCGCCACTCGTCGAACACCTTGTGGGCACGCTCCAATTCGTCCAGGCGGGCAGCAGCAGTCAAGGCGTTCGCGCCCATCTTCGTCTCGAGTTTGTCGAACCACTTGTCCTGCGCAGCGAACCACTTGTCGAGCTCGGCGAGGAGAGCTTTTGATTCGGACCCATGGCGCCGCGAGACGGCGAGGGAGTGCAGTGGTGGTGGTGGGTGGAGGACGAATCCAGGTCGTGGCGGACGCTCGCCACAAACCGCGATCCGGGGGATTGAATTACGGATCGTCGAGTTCACTGGAGCAGCGAATTCGAAAATCGACCAACCAACTCCGTTTGGATACGAGCGATCGATGGAGTTTGAACGACACGCGACGTACGGGGCCGAGAATCGTAGGTCTCTAATACCACTTGTGAGGAACCGGGAAGGAATTGGGGGCAGATAGCAGGAACGGGGTAGGATCAGAGGAAGAGCACGAGGTAGGCGATGGAGTCCGGCTGGAACCTGGATGGCAGATTGCTTAGTTCAGTGTGTTTAGAAGTTTGATACAAAACGTGATGCCTTTCCCCTCTTCGGTCTCTTTCTTAAGTACATGAGGCTTGCCTCGACTCAGCGCTCGCAGGCGGCGCGTTACTGGGCCCAATCTGCACCTCCATAGCGTGTGCTCGGCTTGATGGGCTGCCTTGCCCTGGACGTGCTTGCCGACTGGCCAACGTCCGTTCCCGCCGTCGCCCTGACGGGGTTGCTGACACTATGCGCCTGATTGAAGGTCAACCTGTTGCATCTCCTGCACCTCGTTTTGGTTCAGGTGGACGGCAAGGGTACCGAAATAGAACTCGATTACATACTGATGGGGGCAGACGACGAGACGGCGGCGGAGGGTGGGTTCCTTGGCGCCCTTCTTAGATGGTGCCATCAGCTGTCTGCACAGGATGCCCATCCATGGTGGGTGAGGGCAGGCGGCAAGAGATGCAGCGGCTGTCACCCAAGATTCAAGAGATGCCGGGCTGTGCGAAGCGAAAGGCGGCCAGCAGCACTGGAGAAGAGAGATGAAACCGTGTAGATTGAGCCATTAACCGGGAAGTGGGTGAGCTGCGCGCTGCGTTTGGATGTGAGGAGAAGCCGAGAGCCGATCTATCATGTGAGGAGGAGCCGAGATAGCTTTCCTCAGCGCGCCGCACGTGCCTTTGGATGTGGTTGCTGGTACACGCGTCTCCAATCGACAATAGGGGTCTACCGACGTCCGGTAGGGACGATCCGCACTCAATTTATTTCCCAACTACATTCTTGGTTCGTTTTAAAGAGAATGTCACAGCTCACGCAGAACTGAGAGGAAGTTGTGGGTTGAAACTTAAAAGAAAACAGAAAAACAAGTGGATCCGTACAGTTATCCGAACATTGGAGATGAGCGTATTGATTCTGATTGGGGTCAATCGTCATGCGCCCCTCTCCTCTCTCAATTGCCATGAACACTCAATGACTCGGATGAACATGGACAGAAAATGGATTTTTGGTGCAGCGCACGAACTGCTGCTTTTTCTGGTTTTCCTCTTATTGAAGCAAGATTACACGACCACATCCGATCGCGCTTGCCCATGCCTTGCGAAATTGCCGTTCCATCCCACGGCCACAGAACGTGGGCGATCCATATGTGTGAGCAACCGTGTCCAAACCCGTCAAGCTAGCTACAAAGTACTAACCAGGAAAATCCAAACAGCCTAGGACTAGGACACGACTCTACGGGCACAGCATGCATGTTGCAGACAACACAGCATTCTGTTGTTATTACATAATAATCAATATATAATCAATAAAAGAAGAAAGATGTCCACGTGTGCGTGTCGAAAACCATAAGAAATTCATGGATACTATTGGTAAATTCAGTCCGTCTTGGTGCCCAAAATTCTGTCAAGCAGCTTTGAGAAGCTCTCTGACAGCTCGGGTCTATCTGGAACTGGATCGCAGTGGAACTCCCCACCCTGTGAATTCTTCGCAATGGCTTCCAGACCCTAGGATCATATACAGGACATATATAAGTACTCAATTAATAATAAATCGACAAACCATGATTAGAGCTCTGAGATGACACCTACTTCATTGTATGCGTCTCCGCCAAGAGTAAATGTGTGCACAGGGACTTCCGACTTGAAGTTGTCCGTTCCATCATAGTAGTCTCCCTCCTTGTCTATCAACCCGCCATCGGAGAAGAACAAGATGATGCCGTTTTGATATCCTCGGCTCTTAACCATCTTATTCGCCTCACCGAGGCCAGATGCCATGTTTTTCGTGTAGGTTAACCTGCGCCGCGCGAATCTCTTGAAGTCAGTATCCTCAGAGTCAACCACTTTCATATCCGACGTGTAATAGTTTTCGGATGACATGGGGTAAATGTAACCCAGGCAGCTGTCCTCCTTTTGGGTGAGCTTCTTGTGCACCATCCAAAAGATCGTGCCATTCATCCTCTTCCAGTTAAGGTTTGGCACGCTGCAGTCAAACGCATACACCAACACCACGTCTAGTTGCTGTGTTTCTGTAAATCAGTAGACGAATTGGTCATTCACATATATATCACTCCGAGGCGGACCCAGCTTTCAGTTTCGTTACTTATAAATACCTGAACTAAGAGTAGGAGGTTTCTCGTCTTCAATTGTGGTGCGGCGATCAAAGATGTTATCCAGTAGCAACGAGAAATGGTCAGACAGCTTGGGCCTGTCTGGAAAAGGGGTAGTATGGAACTTTCCACCTGAGGAATTCACCGCAATAGCACGAAGACCCTAATATATACACAATGGACACACAGTCATAAGTGTTGATCAATATAAGTCGGTCATAGTTTTGAGCTGATCTAGCATGGAACAAAATGCTAAGTTACGTAAGCATCAAATGTTTCATCCACAAAAAAAAACTATTCAATTAAGTACTTTTGATATCCGCCCCCTCTTCATGTACAAAAACAGTGGCTACACTATAATTTTATCACATCTCCTATAATTCAGGTTCCTGACACACATGTAAAACAAACTAGTACAAGTAAATTGTAACTTCTGTTATTTGTAATCTGTACGTCTTTGCATCATAACATGTTAAATTTTTATCCTTGTCCAACTATAGAAACAATTGTAAATTTTTAATTACTAGGAAATTTGCCCGTGCGATGCAACCGATGAAAAAAAACCTATTACACATTCATGCAAAACAATGACGTGAATGACACATATCTACTTACACTTTTAAGCTATTATAGTTTATCTTTTTTTCACGTGTAAAGCATTTATCTTTCCGCCAATATGCCCGTGCGTTGCACTAGAAAAAATCAGTAAATATTTATGCAAACACACGACTACGGAAATTCTACATATTTATTTACATATATCTTTTCTATAAAACTTTAAAGCTATAATTTATTTTTCATGACCGTGACACTGTCTGCATCAATAGATGGAATTAAGACATTGACAGGCGTACGTGTGGGTGCTTCACTCACCGGCATGATTGATTTTGGTATTAAGCTAGATTTCTTTAACATGGACGATGCGTGCTAGACCATACCAGGGCGATCCGCGTGGTCTAAACAGCAAAGTTGCATAGTCCGGTTGGTTTACGTAGCCAGTGCAGAGTCCTGAGGTCCCAGGATCGATCCCTCGTGCAAGCAACAGTTTTGCACTTTTGCCAGCGTGGACGGGAATTGAGGCCAACATGAGGGCAGTCGGGGACAGCCGGGGACCGTAACTCAGACAGACAGTTGGGCCCTACACGTGCAGGCAGGCCGACCTAAAAAGGGTGGACAAGAAATTTTTTCTCTTTATTAGTAGGTATAGATCGTTGTGCCAACACGGATGAGGTGTTGGGTCTGTGGGTTTTGTCTAATGGGTTTTGTTATTCTCATAACGGAAATTTGCAGATTATACCCACATAAGAAATTCCAACGAGCTAGTAAAGCTGCAATTTTAGTATAAAGTATGTGCAATAACCATTGCTTGAAAGAAATCTTAAATTTAGGTGAATTTTAGCAAGTCCAATAATTTGTATCTGGCTGTGAAAACTTTACCCACTAATTTATATTTGCTTTATCGTTAGCACCACAACCTCTATTGGTTCAGAGTATGTATTTTATTGATGGGGCTTAAGAATATCTACCCTATTTTGAAGCCCATTGTGATTTTGCCCTCATTTTTTTATTTTACCCTGCACTACAAGCAAGTCAATATAAAGGCGTAGAAATCACAAGCAAAATTGCATTGACTTACTAGTAGCGAAAGGCTAAATCACAAAGTTTAAAAAAAATGAGGGTAACACCTTGCACTTCAAAGTAGGTGTAAAAATACCAAAAACCCTTTATTGACATGTTAGTTCAAGTATATTAGATGTTGCATCATATTTGTGTTAAATCTTGATACTTATATCCTGTTTCAAAACTTTCATATTAATAATTTGATACAAAACGGATTCTAGTTCCTAAACTCTACTTTTAGTAATTACAATGGAATAAACAACCATAGCAACCTATAATTTTCTCATACTAATACTCAAGATGTTTAATTTCCTCTATCAAAGAACTAGGCACTTATTAGTATTTTAGAAAATAGACAACATGAAATTAAGATGACAGTATGCAATTCTAAATGTATAAAATTATTAAACTAATATATCTAAATTAATAACTACAAAATTGACCGTGAAAGAGTTTTTAACATATTGTAAATTGAATTCTCAGTCAGTGGATCATGATTGTTACTGTGACATCTTTTTATGTTTAATAACTAAATATTATTTCTAATGTTTGCATGACTGATATATGACATTACCTTAATTCTAAATTAACTGTTCAAAAATTGGTCAATATCAAAACATATATATTGTATACTTCATAGTTATTAAATTCTTTTCCATAATAACTTATACCTGTGATGTAAGTTAGAAGTTAGAGATCTATGTAGTTTACATTTATGATGCATAGGTAACAATTTAGATGAAATTTAGTGGAGTTATTTCATATTATATTTAATAATAAGATGTGCTTAACTAAGAATAAAAACAATACCATTCATACCAAATTGTCATGAATAAACTGTTGTTTGGGTGCACATGTAGTTAGCTTAGCGCACATTTTTTGAAGTGGTTTGGAGTGGAATTAAACTAAGTTCTACACCGTTCCACCCCAGCACACATGGTTTGAGGTAATACATTTGCATCCAAACAAGCCCTAAGGTTGATTGGCTAAGGAGGCGGATGTTCCCAAGGAATATGTCCCTATCAATCCCAATCCCTCACGATGAGAACAGTGATAAGAACAGTTACTTTATCGCCTTAATATCGGAAAAGTGGATGATCTAGTAAGAAAAATTCAAAAGATAAAGCCTGAAAGTTGATGAATCTCTATTCCAATCAAGTCAGCCTGCACATTGATGCACTCCGGGCTGATTGCATGAGATGTGGTCTGGTGTACACTGGGATGTGCAAAGATAGAGATTGAAGTTTGATTTGTTAACTCTAAAGCAAAATTAGGAGATCAACTTTTGCTGACATAGGTTGGTTATATTGATTTTGTGATCATTTTTTTTTTTTTTGTAGTGCCTAGAGAGGGCTATATTTCTAGAGAATAGGATATATCCAATGGGTATTACTGTTTATGATGATTAGATTCTTTAGTGTTAATGGACAGATGATTGTGGTTACTATAATAATTTCTCCGATTTATTTTTTTCTTGCACAATTTTTGACGGTTAATGTAGAGGCTTTGTTTAACTCATCCAGCAAGTAATATTCAGAAAAGAGTTGTCATACATTACATGGTATATCTCTGTTGGTCATGGATATGTACTTATTGCAAATTTAAGATTAAGCTATATCAACTGTCGTTGCCTCCGTTATGTGACATCTATAATCTGTATTTTATCTATCGCTTCAGGTCGTACTAGTAGTCTACATGCGCATGTTAGGTCAAACTCTAATGCTTATTTTATGTTACATACAAAATATACCTTCTATATATCTTATTGAAAGTGTATTATAGGTTGTAGACTACAGTCAACATAAGCAATTAATTTAGCGTGCAACATGACACTAATGATATTTCATTTGCTATATCCAATAATTAATTATATTTGTAGTTGTATTGTTTAATGAAAACATGAGTGCTTAAAATTAAATTACTAGCATTGATTTTTGATAGTATCCGAGTAAAAATGCATAAACTTATCTAAATTAACAACTTATAAATTTATCACAAAAGTGAATTTTAGTGTGTGAATGGTATGCGGTTTAGGGAATTTTCACGGTAATAAATTATTAAGATAAGAACTGATAACATTTATCCTTTTTATTTTTTTCTTTGTGGAGGCGCATATATAGGATTTGAGCCCTTTTACGGTGGTTGGAAATATCTTCCAATGCCTCCCAATACCTCCCAATGCACGTGCAAAATTCTTATTTTCGTTGTTTTAATTTATCCGAGGGCAAGACGGTCTTTTCTCAAAACCCTCAGCAGCCCCCGGCCCACCCTCCCGGCCCGCCCCACGCGCCCTGGCCTCTTCTAGCGAAGTGGAAGACGCCCGTGGTCGCGACTCCTTCACCCCACACCTCCCAACAACACGCAATAGCCTCTCTCCCTCATGGCATCACCCTAGCCGCCCGCCTCCTCCTCCTCATGGTTGCCATCTCAATCTCCCCGAACGCCAAGACGCGCCACCGCCAGAGCCCTACGGACGCCATGGGAGGCAAGGTGAGGGTCAATCAAACTCAAACGACAACGACGAGAGCAACACACCTAAGACCGCACGCGCAGATGGCGACGGATTCGGGCGACGACTCACTTGGTCGGAAGAAGCCCCGAAGGTCTCCTCCCACCGGTGGCGGCAATGATGGCGCGGATCAAATTGGCAGAGGGTGGCCCGGCGCGGTAAGCCCCGCAAGGTCTCCTCCCCCACCCGGCGGCGATGATGGCGAGCGGCGGCTCGACATAACGGGCGGTAGAGACGAGAGAGATGAGAATGAACTATAATGAACCCTAGAAGAAAATATTCTTGAATCATATCATGAATCTTTTGTTGTAATTATGAATGTACAGTTTTACCCTTAGTTAAAAAAAAAACTATGAAAAAGCAATTAACTTTCATTTATTTAGGGTCTTAATCGCTCAACATTCGGGAGGCGTTAAATCTCGTGTGGCCCACCAGTCATAGACACAAGAAACGCCTCCCGACGCCTTTTTTCCCATTTGACGCCTCCCAACGCCTAGGCCCACAAGTCATAGACACAAGAAACGCCTCCCAACGCCTCTCCAACCATTGATAGGATTTATGATTCTACTTAATTTAACTATGATAGAAGAGTGTAGTTTATAAATATATATAGCGTACTTTATGGTTGTTGAAATATTTTTCATAATTGCTTGTATTAGTATTTATATGTAAATTATTCATGATATTACAAACATATATGGCGTACATGGTTGCTATTTTTTCATAATGACATTTAGAATGGCATCTATGATAACTTGGATGTAAATTTAATTGGTTATGGCGATTTATCTTTGATAATGGCAGACCGAAAATTTCAATTGAAAATTCAGATTTACTTTACATGAATTTTTCAAAAATGATAGAAAAATGGCGGTTGTTAACGATGATAGTGATTGAAGTATACAAAACTACAGCTTACTTGTTTCTGGCTATTTTAAGGAATGTTAGTATTATGAAGTTTCCTAGCAGATTTTGCTAGAACTAATTTGGAGGTTTGGTTGAAGAGAAATAATTTGTAATATATTGAAGATAACATACCTCATCAAACTCATCCCCTCCGAGGGTGAACGTGTGGACGGGAACTTTGCACTCGAATTCTTCAGCTCCATCAAAGAAGTCTCCTTTGTGTTTCAAGCCGTCGGAGAAGAGCAAGATGATGCCATTTTGGTAGCCACGGTTCCTGATCATCTTTTGTGCCTCGTCGAGGCCACATGCCATGTTTTTGGTGCAGTACTCCCAGCGCTTTGCGAATCCTGTGTAGGTCTGTGAGTCTGTTTCTTCAGAGTCAACTATTTTCATATCTGACTTGTACGAGTTATCTTTCATCAGGGGGGTAGATGTAACCCAGGCAGCTTTTCTCGTAGTGGGCGAGCTTCTCTTGCACAATCCAAAATATCTCTTCATTCACAGCGTACCAGGCTTTACTCCAGTCGGAGCAGTCAAATGCATACACAATCACCACATCTAGCTCCCCGGCCCTGCAGACCAGTATCGATCCACGAACGATTGATCAATATTCCTAGTATCTATACTTTGTAGTATCCATATGCATGGCGTTTTATATAATTTACCTGTAATGGGATTGACGAGAAGCTGGTGTGCAGAAGGCCCCTTCAGGGAATTTAATTCTAGGGCGTCGAGACCCTACCATAAAAAGAAGATATGCGGAAGCCAATCAATATTATCATCATGACCCTTCGCTGTAGTACACTCCACGTTGTAATAATACAACTGGCCCTTTTTGGTTTAGAAAAGTCCTAGGACTTTTTTAATCCCAGGAACTAATAAAAAAAGTTCCTCTAAAAGAGTCTTTTAAGACTAATAGTAAAAAGTCCCTAAAAAGTCCCAACCTGTTTGGTTTCTCAGGGACTAAAAAGTCCCTCAACCAAACAGGGCCAACTCTAGGAAATCTTGCAGATGAATATTATTTGAGATGAAAAAAAACATGGCTACCCTATATATAATTATTGTTAGTTTCTATGCGCATGCATGGGGGCTGGATTTTAATTATCAGTACTGCATGCAAAATTTAGAGTGGCCAGTCCAATTATTTTTTAAAATCTATCCCAAATACCTTTTGTTTGGAGAAACATTTCGAACACTTCTATCCGTAATCCGTTATACATTTCATGGCAGACGCAGTTATCTATATGGCACTATGGCACTATGGAGTGTATGATGTTTATCAAACGCATCATTTCATTAATTTATATATAACAATAATTTTATTCTGAAATTGTTTCTGTGGCAAAGATCCTTCTCCACGAGGTCAGCTGACACCACAAATAAATATGTAGATCGATGTATGTTAGGTATTAAACCTTCTAATTTTTTTTTTCAAATAATCAGAAATAAATTTGTAGATGCTAAGAATTAAACTTGCCTCAACACTTGAGTTTCTTTATTCGAATCCCATTGACCTCGGACCTCTTCTCTTTTTTTTCAGGATCACACAACCTAGTGTCATTTTTATGCAAGTATTCTTCCAATTGATGTAAATATTGTGCTGCATAATTTGTTTCAGTATTTCATAATTTAATAAGCTTTGCTGCGGTACACTAAAATAACTTTGAGTCATTCATTTGTTTTCGATTGAACGGTGCGATCATCTATTACCACCTAGGAGGTAATATGTGAAATACATATTTATTTATTTCTTATTTCATAAAATAGGATAAAGAAGGAAAGTTCTAAGTATACAAATCTTTCTTCAAATTTGATGGATGTGTGACCTGGTGGATATGGTAGGTTTTTTTTGTTTTGCATCTTTAGACTTGATATATTTTTTAGTTATCATGTCGTTTTATATTTAATATGATACACTTAGAATTTGTGTGCAATATAATGTGTACGTGTGATTGCTTGTGATTAGGTGTTGCAGTGCATGATCATCATGTGTGTGACCCTTTTTAATAGGCAGAATTTGCGGGGACATTGAAAAAGGTGGCTTTTGCCACTGGACACTAAAAAGAATGGCTTTGCCACAACACATTACAAAAAGATGGTCCTTTGCTGCTGGACACTATAGCTCATATAATATGATTTCTCAATCAACGGGTAAGTAAACATAATATCTAGACAGATATACCCCTGTCCTTCAATTCAAGGTTGCAACAAGATAACAGGTCATATGTCATCACTATAACTTGTGTTTAGAGTCTATCTTAATTTCGGTGCCAATGTCAAGAAGCAAATCACTTCAATTTGTGGTATCTCTGTCTAAAATCTTAACAATGTTAAGACCATCACAATAATCACGATTGCCATCTTGAGTCAATTTAACAAAAGCACCTACATGTGCAGCAAACTTGTAGAACTTAATTGGGATCCATCCTACAGAATACATGGACAGAAACACATGATTTACTTGAAAAATTAGGGCTCTACAGAAAAATATCGCTCAAGAACCGTTGAGGTTTGCTGCGGGATCGAGTTGCCGCTCTCCTCGGTTTGCTGCAGGGCGCCGAAGCCGCCGTCTTCTGTGCATGTGCGTGCCCGCCGCCACCGAATACGCGCGCCGCCGCCGTACGCGCGCCGATGGCGGAAAGCGGCGCAGCTGGCCGCCGCCGAGGACCGCCGCCGCCGCCTGCTCTTTCTTGCGCACGCTGAGTGCCCTGAATCGGCGGAACGCAGGAACACACGCGAGGCGAACAGACTTGGCTTCGTGGAGAAAGGGATGAAAGGGTAAGGGTATTCTCGACATTTCGCGTGGCTATTCAATAAACTTCCAATATAATATTCAGTTTGTGTCCTGTGTTAAAGTGGGTACGTTTTTACGGTGTGTTATAGCAAAGACGTCTTTTTTTGATGTCTTACGGCCAATGGCAAGTTTTAACAAAGTGTGTTGTAGCAAATTTTGCCTTTTTTAATATTGGTACATGTACCTGACCCACATGAATGTGTACTACCTTGTATTTTTCATTACTGTGTAGTTTTATATTTAACTACCATGTAGTCTTATATTATAATCTGATAAAAAATTTAAAGGTATAATAATTTTTTGATATTTTGATGGAAGCATCACACATATCATTGACGAATACAAATTTAATAGAATGAATTAGGAGTTATAGTTAGAAATCAACGTAATTTTAAAAACGATGAATATTGTTCGAACCCAAAATTGGCTTGGGCTAAGGCGCCGGTAAAATTCCAGTGAGGAAGATCGAAACGGGCTTCTTCGAAGTGACCGACGCCGGGACCGAGCGCCCGTCAACCACCGTGGCGCCCAGTCAAAGGACACGTTCGAGGGCTTTGATCGACGCTGACCACCGAGCGCCCGGTCATTGTTCGCGTCGTCGGTCGGTCGCGCCGCAACACGATTTCAGAGCTCTCAGGAATCAACCGGACGCTTGTGACCGAGCGTCCCGTCGCCCCGATTCCAGCGGTCGGTCAACACGACGCGTTGTGTCCGTACGATCCCGAACCGATCTCTTTCCTAATCGTGTTTGGGTCGGTTTTTGAGATTAGAAACGCCCAAGGGCGGTTTCCTAAAAGGATAAGACCACCCCTGAACCGATGTCTTTCCTAATCGTGTTTGGGTCGGTTTTTGAAGATTGGAAACGTCCAAGAACGGTTTCCTAAAAGGATAAAACCACCCTCCTCAATATAATAAAGAGGTTTATGGCCGATTTGATCCCATTTACATCCAATCGACAAATCAATCTACTCTTTGTCTTGCTTGTTGGTCAACTTCCCCTCTACCCCCTGCTGTTTGGCGGCGTTCTCCGCGAATTTCGTCGGCGTTCTAGGCGGCCTTGCCGGTCGTAGGGCACCCTCGTGTGCGTCCTCCGGACGGGTCTTCTCGAGGTGCGTTCAGAGGTTCTTCCCGCCGTCACCGAAGCTCTACTACATCGCCCTAACGATCTCTTGATCGCTCGCGGATCGATCACGTTCGCGGTGTTCGCTGCTTTAAGATTGATTGCAACCTTCGTGGGCGCCCAAGGCCCTCCCGTGTGCTTGGCGTGGAACCCTAATTTCACGTCAATAAATATCAACACTTGATTTATACGTGCACAATTATATTTTTTTCACTGACTCCATGGAAAAGGAAGGTACCACACACGCACGAATGGAAGGGGATCTTCTATTTCCGTCAATAGGGAATTACGTAATATTTACTTTTTTATTTCTCTAACTCAAATAATCAATTAATTATTTCAGAAATCTATAAAATCAAAGGCAATTTGTAATATATTACCTCCTACATGAAAGGAGGTACCATAGCATTGCCCTAACTTAATTGCATCCAGCATTGTTTTGTTGAAAACAGATGCTATCCAATATATATAAAGTAAACATTTTACTTTCTAATGTGTAGTCTAAAGCCAGAAGAACTATATATGAAGTATTTGGTTCCATAGATTTGTTTACGGAACACACATTTGAAACATCCGATAGCATCCATATCCAGATTGATCGCGTACGTACCTCAACAATTCGGTCATCATCATCAGATAGTTGTGACAATTTATTAATTTCTTCATCAAATTGCTTCAGCTGAGCAACAATCTCCTTCGTAGTTGGCCTTTTGTGACGGTCCTCTTGAATACATTTCAAGGCTAATGCTGCACATTTCTTCACTTGTAAGCTTTGTATTTTGCGTAATGGATGACCAGGCTTGTCCTTGAGCCTTACGTTCCATTTTTCGCATACCTGATTAGTTGGCACATAAAATAAAATTAGGAAACACTTCAAATTAATCTCTGTATTAAAAATTATACAAAGTTCCGATAAAAGGGGAGTTCCCCATAGTTTTTCATACATACATTGTCAACGAACAATGCAGCAGCCTTGGTTACATCATCGCACTCAGCAGCTGTTTCATCATAGCGCCTCAAAACCTCGTTTCCATCCAGTACGTTTAGTATTAGAACTCCAAGACTGAACACGTCATATTTATCTGATATGTGCTGACTGTTTATATATTCTGGTGGCATGTAGCCTCTGCATATATGATGGATCGGAATCAATAGGGTTAGTACAGATAGAAGGATCGATCTATGTTGTCATAAGACTAGTTTCTGGGCACTACACAAGAAACAAGAGGCAGCAACTTACAGTGTTCCTTTGACATTCTTTGCTACCAAAGTTTGTTTTGCCATTCTGGACAAGCCAAAATCTGCAATTTTGGCGTTGTTATTGTTGTCCAGCAAAATATTAGCAGGTTTTAGGTCCAGATGCAAAATACGCTCCTTGGGGCGTTTATTATGAAGGTGAGATATGCCCTCACATGTTCCTTTGATAATTTTGTAACATGTGGGCCAATCAAGATCACAATAGTCACCTGCAAGAAAATGGAAGGGATAGAAAGGTACACAAATATATATATTATTCATGCTAACAAAAAACACGGTGATATATATATATATATATATATATATATATATATATATATATATATATATATATATATATATATATATATATATATAGACACACACACACACACACACACACACACACACACACACAGAGCAAGACTGGCCATCATACCTTTGATATGTTTATCAAGGGCTCCACCAGGAATATATTCGAAACAGAGAATTCGCTCCCACTTTTCGTCAAATGTCTGTTGGCCACGAGGTTGACCAAGTTTGGTTTCTAATAATACACGACTGAAGCCAACGAACGTTACCACGTTCCTATGTTTGAACCTTCTGATGTTCAATAATTCATTCTCAAATTCTTTATCACTTGCACGCAAGCGATTGAGCCTCTTCACAGCAATATCCTGGCCTTGATAATTCGCCTGTCACGTGTAATTAGCGGCCGGGTTAAATATGCAATCCAATGTAATTATAAATAAATCAACCTATTTACGGCGTCCGAATCCATCTCCAGCTCCAGCCTGAGCATGTCCTGGCTCCTCCTCCTAGCGACCGCCACCGGCGCGCGCCGCTGCCTTACCCTCCATGGCCGGCGGCCGAACCTGGTTGTACACCAGGCGTCCACATCAAGGGCAGGGCAGCAGAGCAGCTTCGATGTCAGCGCCGTCCCTGCATGCGTACGTCCACCTCCGATGCTACCGCAGCCGCGCTACCGCCGGATCTGGATCTTCGATCTCGTGCGGCAAGTCAGCCATCGTGGTGGCGTGGCTCGATCCATGGGCAAGGCGGCACCCGGCGGTACCTCCGACCAGTGAGCATGGCGGCAGCTGCCGGTGGCCCAGCTACCTCGCTGGCAGCGTGCAACGGCACCTACTCCGGCCCTGCTCCCCACCGATGGCGGCAGGCTCCCGCAACCACAGAGGCAACCTCTCGCCTTTAATTTGGTACCACGCGGCTTCCCATCCCGACCGGCGGCCGCTGGTGGTGCCCTCCGTTCACTGGCCGGCGCGGCGCCCGTCTCCCACCGTCTCTCGATCTGCTCCGGCAAGTTGCTATGACTCTCCGTTCACTAGCCCGCGGCGGCACCCGTCTCTCGATCTGCTCCGGCAAGTTGCTATGACCACGCTCTGCTTCTCCCTACGTTCTACTAAATCTGATAAGAGACTCAATAACATACTAGGATTCATTCCACAGAATTCATACCTGGTAAACATCGCCATAACCTCCACTGCCGATCTTCTGTTCCTCGCAGAAGTCATTCGTTATACTTTTAATAGTATCGAAAGGGATACTGATATCAGCAGACATTTTCGACCACGCTTACGTTGGATCCTTTTCCTAAGACAAACAAAACAAAAACTCTTGCCGTTAATGTTCACATAGAATTTGTCTAACAAAAGAATATGTCGAGAACCTAAAACACACGGAAATTGGACTATGACTTTCATGACATACAACTAGCTAATTTTCACGGGACACTGGACAAAGAAACATTGCAATTAAGACTAGCACACACTTACCTGGATAGCTAAGACACAGCAGAGAGAAGAGTGGTCTGCTCCTTGGTAATGAGGGCCCCTTGATCCCATCCAACCTTATGTAAGCGAGAACGAGGAATGTTGACTTGACGACTGACCAGCTATATTTTTTATTATTATACCCAATAGCTATACTACACAAACGATTCATTTTGTATATTGCAAATGTATCATTTGAATGTTAAAAATAGATACAGTGTAGCACTGGTTTTTTTCTTTTTTCAAAATAAAAAATAAAAGATATTGCACTGGGACCCACCTACCTTAGAACCCTTCTCGCAGCTGCTGAGCCCGTGCATGTGTGTGGGATTGGAGGGAGCGGGAGCAGCAGGCGTAGGAAACGAAGCGGGCACAGATCATCGAGACGAGCAACGAGACGCAGCGCCCGTATGTGGGTCAGATGGAGCACGTGGGGCCCCATGTGGAGGAGGTGCGCGAGCGGGCACAGTACGCGGGTGGCAGTAGGACGCTACTGCCGGACTTTGTTTAGATGGCTAAAATTTCTAACCTAATTTTCAAGTCTTTTTTAGTGTCTCTCCATCGCATCACATTAAATACAAAAGACATATGTTCGAAGTATAAAATTTAGGTAAAAAAATAACTAATTATATAGTTTAGATGTACATTGTGAGACGATTCTTCTAAGCTTATTTACCCTATAAAAGGATAATATTACCACAAACAAACCAAACGTGCTACAATGTGCTACAGGAGTTCCAACAGTGTTTTTTGTAAATTTTTTCGACATCTAAACAAGGCCTGATCTGTTAACACTGAAATTTGGTAAGACTCAGATGCTAAACTGAATGGTGCAAGATGTTAATAAAGGCTAGTGCAAAATGCTAATAAAAGAAGGTAATCTGCAAAAGACCATTCGGCAGGACGCTTGCACGAGACTGGGCAGTCGGCAATACTGTAGCGTTCGGTGAAATGTCATCATTCGGCCAAGTCACGTATCTGAGAAGGATTCGAGAGCATAGCGTCAAAAGGGCGATTCGGTGAGCTTAAGGACATTGAGGCAAGCTATTCAAGAGAAGCCTGTGTCATGTACGACTTCAACGACTCCGAGAAAGCTTGGAGAACAATTTATCTTAGCTAGATCTTTTCCGTTTTTGTAATCATAGTCGGTTAGGACTCGTGTCAAGTCCGGGGTATAAATATAAGACCCATGGCAACTGTAAGCGAGACATCCAATCAATATAACAACAAACCCGGCTCCGCGCCACACCTTCGAGTCCAAGTCGTGTCGTCAATCTACTGCGAGAGGATACATCGACCCGTCGACCTCCGTAAGTACCGGCAACCTTACATTATGTTCTAGGATCGTGCGGCGGATTTAGATCGTGATGTAAGTAATTTTGTTACGATGCTTAGTATCGTGCGGCGGATTTAGGCAATGGAACAGGAGGGTTCTTTGTTAAATCATGAGTCGTGCGGCAGGCTAAGGTCCAGCTTGGAGCTAGTTATCGGCTTCATTAGATTTGGCAAATCTAGTGAATTCATTAAGTTACCACGTAGTGCATGCTTTTACTTATTTATTTTATTATGATTGCACACACTTTTGCCCAATTTAGATTCATAGGGTTCGGCTTCATCTTTTGTTAGATCTAGTTGACATCAATGCTTTCAATGTTTATCTTATTTTGTCATTAGATCTATTTGCTTATTATAGCCGAGCTTAGATTAATCTAAGTTGTTACATGTTCTTGGGTTCGCATAACATTTAGTCATGAGTCGTGCGGCGGGCTAAGGTTTTACGTGTGAGTTCCTTCTTCATGGACCCCGATTCGGCAAGCTTGCCGAATACGGTTATGCATCTACACGTGGCTTGCATGTGTAAGTTTGTTTCTTGTTAGAGTCTAGTCGACAAGCCGTATCATGCGGTGGATTAGCTTGTTGCGAGTGTATCATGCGATTGGATTGCTGTTAGGGACGAAAAGAGTTTAGGATGGTTAGTCGTGCTGCGGACTAATAGGAATAGATCCCTGTCTTTACCTTTAGATTAAGCTTGATTAAGCTTAACCTTTAGATTAAGCTTACATGTGCAATTTTTACTGTTTATGCATATACGCTTAACGAGTAATGAGTATTTATAGATCTATTTAGATGTATGCGTGCTTTTAGCTTGTCATGGTTAGATTGTATCATGCGATGGATTGATCTAGTTGTGAGAAGTGGTTTAGATCTGTAGCAAGCCGTATCATGCGGTGGATTAGCTTGCAAGGGTTTAAGCTAAACGGGTTTAGGAAGGCTAGACGTGCGGCAGACTAGTTGGGTGAAACCTATGCATGTGTTATTTAGATTAGATTTATATCTATGATTTACCTGCTTTATGTATCATGTTGTCAACTGATTCGATCTATGCAATAAAGCTTTATGATATCATATCTTGATGATCGATTTACTTGTTCAAACATGTCTTCTTTTGTTCATTCAGTAAATGTTATTACTTCATTATCTTGTACATGTTTGCGAATGCATTCATAAACCTCGTTGACAGATAGCTTTTATAGCTATATGTCATTGCAAGTGGCTTCGGGGCCGTACATGCGAACTGTCTTGGTCTCATCGACATGTTCAGATTTCACGTTTATCTCCTTGTCAATTTACAGGTCAAATTGATTGGCACGCGACGGCTCAAGACGCTCGGGCACCCAAGTTAAGCTAGCTAATCCGGCTTGTCGGTGTGTGAGGCACAAGAGGAACTTTTTGTGTCAACATGATCGGATCAGGCATCCGGGCACTAGCAGCTCAATTATTTGTTTGTCATTAGTTAAGAAATGAAACAGTGTTCCATCTGGTTCGTGGACCATTAGTAGGTTTTAGCTTTGGCAAACTGATCGGTAACTATCATGTACCTGAGGAACCAAGGAAGAGTGGGGCACTATCTCTCGCTCTGGGCACAAAATATCAAAAACCGAAAACCGAACCGAGCAATACCCGAAAACCGAACCGAAAAACCGAAAACCGAGAAATTCGGTTCTGTTCGCATTCACGATTCTGGGAAACGAATTTATCGAGGTACTTTCGGTTCCGTACCTCGATAAACCGAGCGAACCGAACAGAACCGAATTGCGGTGTAGCCCATGAGTAATTGGGAATTTTGGCCCAATAGCGGGCTAACAGCCCACGAAACCCTAGTTCTCGGCCCGGCAGAGGCAGTCCACACTCCCTAAGTCCCCGGCGCGAGACACTCCTCACCTCGCGGCCTGGCATAAGGCGAGCGCAGCCGCCCGACGCCCGTCCCAGCGCCTCTCCCGAGTCAGCGCGCCCCGATGCCGTCCCAGCGCCCACCGCTCTCGCGCGCCGTCCCAGCGCGCCGCTGCCCAACTTCGGCGACTCCGTCCGGCTTCCGTCCCAGTAGCGGCCGCCCGTCCGGACAGCGGCAAGCGGCAACGCCGTCCCATCCCGCCCGGCGCCCGTCCGCTGTCCCCTCGCGCCACAAGCAACCGCCCGGCGACCGTCTTCCGCCCTTCTCAATTTGGCTTCTTCCTTTTGTTTGATTTGATTTCGGTTCTTTCGGTTTTTTACCGAACCGGACCAAAAAGAACCAAAACCGAAATGCTCGGTTCTGGTAAATTTTAGGAACCAAGCGATTCCTGTTTTTGGAGAACCGAATTGTATAGGGGAACCGAGGAACCGAACCGATCGGTTCGGTAATACCGAACGCCCAGGGTGAACTACCTCCGCGAACCCAAAGGGCAGGTTGCTGCCATCAGGATAAAGAACGCAGGGCCCTAGCGAACATCGTGGAAGCAGGTTGCAGTGATGTTGTTTAGGCTGGCCTTACTGGATGGTGCACCTAGACACACAAGGATACTGGAAGAAAAACTGAAGGAGCTCCGTGGATTGTTTGTAAATCAGAGGCAACTTTATCTTTGTTTGAAGCCAAATTTTTCTAATCCTCCAAGGTTGTCGAGAGAAACACAAATAATGTACAACGTATCAAATGATAACAATTTCAAAATGGACCGCAAAATTTTTTCTCGTGGTCCACTTATTTGGTAGTGCATAGGTGTGAAATCAAATAGTCAGACTTACAAACGATAGAATCTATATATCTGTACCTAATAATAAAGAGCCAAAATTTCTTCCTCTTTTTGGTCCGGTCGTTTTTGGTCTGGTTTATTTACTGATCCAAATATTACCGTGATCGATTAGGATTCGCCGCGCACGGCGCCCCTGCAAAATAACAAATAATCATAACTCTTGAATATGAGCTCTGGTGACGACAAACTTTATATCAAATTTGTAGCCCTAGATGAGATCAACAACTTTTCAGTTGATAACTTTTTGATTTGAAACTGTTTAAGATCCCGAAAATATTATTTTAAAATTAAAAACTAATAAAAAAATCATAACTTTCTTATATGGACTCGGATAAAGACAAACTTTATATCAAAATTGTAGCACTCAATGAGATATACAAGTTTATAGTTGATAATTTTTAATTTGAAAATGTTTAGGGTTCTAAAATATGTTCGTAGAGCTTTTTGTCGGCCTTCCCCAAACCACTTTCTCTCACCCTCCTTGAGGGTCGGAAATGTACTGTTGCACCAAATTTTTATGGTGTCATCGTTATGCTTTTTTACCCTTTCCTTGGTCATCCCCAATGGTCTGCTGTAGAATGGAATTATAGTAAGTAGAAGTATGCAGGAACTCATATAGTCATATTTGGTCCTCTAATCTTAGCCTCTTGCTTATAGTTATCATGCGTGTGTCATTATAAGTCCTATTGTACCACATAACACCCCCAAGTGTAGTCGGTACAACTAGTTAGTAGATACATGATGGTCAACTATCACCTTTTTTTGCTTTGCTGTGGATAAATATGATACCCTAGAATACACTCAGGTGAAATGCAACAAAGTCATTTTGTGCGCTTGTGAATATTTTACATGAGCATAAGAAATACCATCATGGTTTTGACAACAAAGTTCGAATGCCACAATCCTATATTATTTGAAAATTTTGCAATTCAAAAATTATAATTTCTAAAAGATACACTACTACACAATTGAACTTGCATGGTGTTCTATTGAGTTGTGGAATAGACAGGACAAAAGATGTCGTTGCGACCTTCCGACAAGATTCCACGAGAAAAGAAAAGAAGAAAGATTGAAGCACCCAGGGGTGCTTGATCATTCAAGATTCATCAACATTGGAACCCTATTATCTCAAGGTATGCATTTATATATATATTATTCTAACCATGTATAGATTGAAGAAGAAGTCGCCGTCACAAGAATTCAATGAACACATCTCAAGTGACGCATACATAGAAGTTGCACATCGTGGTAAGTATGATCAATAAAGGTGAGATAGTCTTGCTCATGGACTTTAAACCTTTTGAGTAGTTACCATTTAATTTCTTGCATTGCATTGCATGTTTACTTGATCAACTCATGCATTCACTCCGCTTAGTTTATGTTTTACCATAGTAGATCCATTGCATGTTTAGTCCTTTGCATACATCCATGTCATTTGCATCTAAACAAAAATCTCTCACCATGATCATGCTCTTTCGTCTCTAATTGGATAAATCTCTATAGTGCTTTCATGCTATCTTTACCTACTATAGTATGCTTTAGTTTGGGAGTACTCTATAGCCCTATAGGGTATTTTCCAAAGGCTTTTAAATTAAGTGTGGTGCTTAGGTTAAGTAGCCTTCCATGATTAAATTAGACATGGAGTCTAGTTTGGTTATTGAACTAAGAATTGCTTGCGTAGACATTGGTTATTGTGTTGAACTAACCCCTGCAGAAAATTCTCAAATCCTAATTTGGGTAAGTCAAGAGATGAACTCAGATTAGAGATGAAGCAAGGCATATGATGAACTCCAACCTTGTGCAAAAGACACGGCTCATTCATCATTGATGGAAGAATTGTAAGTATCAAATCATTCGCGCTCTCTTTTGCTACAAGTTACCTTTGCCTTGATCCACATGCTAAGTGCAGCCATAAAAAAAAGTGTTATAAGACATGAATAAATAAAATATGTGCTAAGAGTAATCAAAGAACCACCTTTTCATTAGCATAGATGAAATCATATAAACCTTGGACAATAACCCCTGCTTCAACCATGTTGTATATTCCCTCGGGTATGTGTCCACTAATATTTTGTAGGAAAGGATCTGTGTTATGTCCATTCAATGAAGAAGAGTGTCATACAACATGATAGAAAAGCTCTCATTCGAAGGAAGAGGATGGACAAAGCAACAGGGCCATAAGAACATCAAAGACAAGAACAAAGGACGAACAACGTCTAAGGATATGGTGATTGCAACACACAACTAGGGATGGTTCAGCATTCACACTTAAAGTGTCAAGTGACAGGAAGGCTCGAGAATGGAATTATAGTAAGGAGAAGTATGTAGGAACTCATATAGTCATATTTGGTCCTCTAATCTTAGCCTCTTGCTTATAGTTATCATGTGCGTGTCATTATTCATAACTCCTATTGTATCACATACCCCCCCCCCCCAAGTGTAGTCGGTACAACTAGTTAGTAGATACATGATGGTCAACTATCACCTTCTTTTGCTTTGTTGTGGATAAATATGATACCCTAGAATACACTCGGGTGAAATGCACAAAAGTCATTCTGTGCGCTTCTGAATATTTTACATGAGCATAAGAAATGCCATCATGGTTTTGACAACAAAGTTCAAAATGCCACAATCCTATATTATTTGAAAATTTTGCAATTCAAAAATTATAATTTCTAAAAGATATTTACTATTGTAATGACAACAACTAAGAAATTTGTCATCAACTTCGAAATGGAAAATTTCATTGACCACTACAACTTTGCTATAGATCATGCCAGCACTACTAGACACAGTTTTGGAAATTTGAAAATAAATTTTCAAAATATAACAAGTTATAACACCATGGTAGAGCAAACAATGCATGACTGTCGGTGGCATTGTCATTGCTAGTCTGTGGTTTCAACCGACAGTGGTAGCATAATCTGGATAGATGGGTTGTGTACACACAAAAAAAAAATAACTTTTTCATATGAGACTGGATTAAGAAGAATTTTATATCAAAACTGTAGAGTTCGAAGAGATCTAAACTTTCATAGGTGATAACTTCTTTGTCTGAGAAGGTTTACAATTACTAAAATTCAATATAATTTGTTATTTAATATAATTAACAATGTCAAATGTACATAAAGTCAGCATCAAAGTTACACTAGTCGACGAGATCTTTAAGTTTGCAGTTAACAGCTATTTCATTTGAGACTACTCTCAGTATCAAATATATAATATATATACGATTGAAAATTGTGTAGCTAAAGGAATAGTGCCAGCTATGTAGACATATGTTATGTATCATGTAGCTCGGCTGATATGTACACTCGCGGGAATATGTGAACATTGAGGTCTTGAGTTCAGATACTAAAAACAGATTACGATTTGGTTTCTGGCTGTGATAATCTCTCGTGGGTAGTTGAAGGCATTGTGACGCCTAGCTGGGGTGTGAATTAGGCCACTTAAAATCTACTTGTCAAACTATGGCCTCTAATTTCAACCAAGTTGAAACCTATGTAATAACCAATGTATCCAAATGTCCAACTAAGGTTTTGCTTGGTGTGAAACCCCACCTTTAAGTGCTTGATAAGATATCTACATTTTCTCACTTCAATTGAGTTGTCTCTTTCAAGTTCTTTCTTATGTTCTTTGTTTCGCAAGCAGACATCAACCTTATCAGTGAAGTCATCTGAATGTGACACATTTGATAACTAGAGTAGACGTGGTGCCAAAGTTGCAGGTTCGGTCTTCTGATCTGAAGCCGAGGTGAGTGTGTCAACATAAATTAAATGAATAATTATCTCCACCAAACGTGTTCCAATCAAAATGCATCTGAGTGTGGGTTGTTGTCGGTCACCCATCACCGGTTTGCACATAGTTTACTACCTCCTTGTCCGTTCCAAACTTCCAATCCAGATGCATTTGAGTTTTGTGGGTTGTTTAGTCACCAATCACGTGTTTTCACATGGTGTACCCATCTAGGTCAATAGCGTCTGAGCATCAGTTTAAATTAAATTACAATTCTTGTCGACATCACTGGCATCGTATACTAGCCGTCAACTTGTCCTTGTTTACCCCACAGGATTCTCATTGGGTTCCTTTATATACCATTGAGCCACCTGCGGCATGGAGTGGATTCATTTCCGAAACCTTCTGTCTCTCCTTGTTATTTCCTTTATATCAGGAGTAGAGTAAGTGAACTTGAAAATGTCATTGTTACGGATAGCCTCCTCTTCTTGCTGTTCGACTGTAGGACCCTGCTCAGAATGTGCGTGTGTAGGGTTGTGAGTGGGTTGAGAACATGGATCTATTTGTTGTGGAGTGGTGTTGCTGGTGGAGAAAATGTTAGTGAAATAGGTGACAAGAGTGTTGGCAAGCTGATCAGGGGTGGTGGAGTGAGTGCCATCGGGGTTGACAAGGTGGGATATATTGTTTTTCCTATTTCTTTTGACAATAGCATGATGAAAAAAATAGGTATTCCTGTCGCCCTCTACAGCCCGTCTCTTATTAGCACGCTGCACATGATAGGTTTCTTCTTTGAATAGCAGAGCTGTTGTTGCAAGGCGTAATCATGTTGGGAGGGGTGAAGGTTTTGTTGGTCAAGTAACTGATTCTCAACCTGTGCAAGAAGATCACTGTTCTTCGGCTTTGTCTTCCTCCATTTCCGAAGATTTGCAGCAAGAAACTTAGTTTTTTGTGAGAAGTTGCGAGAGGAAGAGCGTTGCCAACTTTTTTTAGCTATGTCATCGTATTCTTTTATCTTTCAACCACCAATTTTCAAATCGGAAAGGTTTGTTCACCCGAGGGCGTTGGGAATTAAGCACCACCAAGATGGGAGCGTGGTCGTTGTACATCATGGAAGGTGATAGATAGTAGTAGAGGGGTACACCAAACACCATTCTGCATTACCTAGACATTGTAGAGGCGGCTGTGGGTGGTCCGCGCTCTATCTCTATGTACAAATGGAACATTTTGCACAGCTGAATATCTGACCACCTCTAAAAATAGATTATAGAGACGGCTATATTTCGAGATGTTCCATAAAGTCATCATTTTATAAAAGCACAAATCTAAATCGAAGAAAGCTCCGTCCAGGAAGCCCAAGAAAAAGAGATAGATTTGGAGACACGACACAAAATTGAAGTGTCATCGATAAATAACATGGAACAAAAAAGGTAAATATATACTCCATGGACTAATGACGGAGATATGGCTAGCTCACATACCCATGGAGCCGCCTTGTTGAAGCACAAATCTCAAGCAAAAAAACTAGTTATATTGGTAAACCGATGCAAGTTAAGCGAGGCAATTAAAAAGAAGTGCTGATCGCCGGGTTTTGACTTGCATGCTAGACTCCACATGATAGCATACAATTTGCATCGGTATCCATCCTGGACTTGTTGTTAGGAGAGAGAAAAAGAATCGATCTAGGCATGTGCACGCTTAGGATTGCTGAAATAGCGGAGAACGTGGAACCTGCCGGATAAGCTGTACTCCCTCCGTCCCAAAAAAAGAATGACACCTTGACTTTTAGAATTTGTGTTTGACCGTCCGTCTTATTCAAAAAAATTTATGCAAATTACAAAATAAATAAATCAATGCTTAAGTATCTTCAATGATAAAATAAATCATAACAAAATAAATCATATTTATATAACTTTTTTGAATAAGACGGATGGTCAAACATGATGTCTAAAAAGTCAAAAAACGCGTCATTCTTTTTTGGGACGGAGGGTGTAGATAGCTAGGTTGAAAACAAACTGTAACGTATTGGCCAAGCTTGGATACTCTAACTCTAACTGGATAAGAGGTAAACTAGCACTAACCAAAAAGTTGTTTGGATGCAAGGGTTAGATTGACAATAGATGCACTCTCCCAATCATTTCATTCATTTAAACCATGTGTGCAGCTGGCCGACAGCTCTGCAATAACGTCCCTATACTTTTACAAATCAAAATAAAATAGAAACACTATTCAAATGAGTCTAGGATTTTTTTGCACTCAGACCCCTGAACTAGTGAAATTCAAGTTTTCACAGGCCCTTGCCCATGGGACGAGCAGAACACGACGGGGCCGCGCGGCTCACGCGGCGGGAGGGACCTTGGAAAGTGGCGGAGGAGCGTCCGGGAGGGCGCTGAGAGCAAGGCGGACACGCGGAGAGGCGAGGGCGTGTGACCGTGGAGGGCAACGGGCATGGCCGGCGCTGGCCTGGCCTCGCTCAACGCGTGGGCTTCTTGGTGGCGGCACGCACGTTCGAATGAATGGCGTCGACCGGCGAAACAGGGAGGCGGGGAACGAAAGAGCGACACCTACAAGCCGGAGCGAGGGTCGGTTTGCGGTGGCCACTAGCTGGAGGAGCTTCAGCGGTGGGTTGACCGCGGCGGCGGGAAAACGATCACGGCGGCGCGGTTGGTAGAGCGATGTAGAGTGGGTCAGGGAGGAGCGCAACGTCAAGGCGGAGCTGCAGCTGCGAGCAATTGGACGGTGGTGGCTTGGTGGCGGTGAATTTGGCCGGCGACGCGAGTGCGAGTGGCGGTGGCGCAGAGGAAGAAAAGATGACCACGGTGTCCGGCTCGGGCTTTTAAAACAGGCGTCATCAAATGGAGCAGCGACACACAACAGCTTGAACGCGCCACACGGCGGAGCGGGAGATCGACGGGCGGAGCAAGGAGAGAGGGAGGGAGGTGGTCACACCGAAAGGGGATTGAGCGGAAGACGACGGTATCCGGTGCGGGTTCCCAACCGGAAAGAGTAACTATTGTGTGTAGCCCAAATAATCTTCACTACAAGAAATGTGTTGATACATGACGGTTTCCTGGTGACGGTTTCTGAAACTGTCATCCCATACTGAATCTATGACGGCCTTATGACGGTTTGCATATTAGCTGCTAAGTCTATGACAGTTTCAACCATTTGTCATCTCCGTAGTTATCTATGACGCTTTAGAATATACATTACAGTGGAGTATGTGGTGGCGTGGATGGTGGGACCCCTAGTGACATGGGCGTCATGGTGATGTGGATGTCCTTTTTTTTGAAATTTCATAACTTGAAATTTAAATTTTTAATTGTTCAACCAAACTTGTTTGACGAAATGATTGTAGATATCGATGAATTGTACAACTTGTTTTTGATGATTTGTTTTTTGTGATGTAAAAACATACGAAATAACAAAGGAGAAAAAAAATAAAAAAAGAGAAGCTATAAAGGGGCTCAAACAACCGTCTATTTTAAAAGGCACTTGATTTCGATTTTTAAAAAGAATTTACAAAGCCAAACAAAATAATATATATATATATATATATATATATATATATATATATATATATATATATATATAAAGAAAAGGCCGGCGTCTCTGTTTGTCTTCTCTCTTTTTTATAGGCCCGGCCTGTACTCCCTCCACTTTCTCTCTTTGGCCGGCCCAGCTTCACCTCCCCTCCCTCTCCCACTATGCCGAGAAAACGCTATCGGTGACACCAAAATTAGTGACTCAAAAGTAAAAAGCAGCGTTGATACAAATTTTGTGACTCGTCTAGTGAAAACACGTCGCTCATGTATTTTTTCCAATAACACGTTGTGGCGCGTGCTCGAGAATACGAGTCACTCCTACCCAGTCCCGAACTTGTTTCTCCCAGAGCTCACAGATTGTGACGCGTAAGTGGGAGCCGCGTCACAGCGGACCCGAAAAAATAATTGACTCCAGTTGATGTCGACTCAAGTCCGGAATCGAGCCCGTCACCCCTCGTCCGGTGGATCCACACGAGTCGTCCCCCACGGTCTCTTTGGGTCGTCCCCTCCCCCACGGTCGCTCTCCCTTCCACACCCCAATCCACCGGCGTCCCTCAGCCTCCGTACCGGAGTCCCCTTGGCGGCTCGGCCTCCCTAGCATCAGCAGCGGACCCGTCATCCCCACGGGCGGCGTCGACCTCATCATCCCCACCGGCGCCTCTCCTCCAACGGGAAGGGTGACTACAGCTTTACCGAGATCCAGATCGGGGGCACCAACGGCGGCGGCCCCGGCCCGTTCCCCAACGGCGGCCATGGATCTGGCGGATCAGCGTCCGGTGGAGGGGCGAGATCCACACCATCACTGTCCTCAACATCGATGGATCCAAGCGTTCTCGTCCTCCTGGCCCGTCCGGGATAGCTGATCCATCGGCGAGGCAGGGGATGGTGGCGCGTGGTGGTTCCCCCGTCCTCCCTCCGGCGACGGCCTCGTCCTTCCCTCCAGCGGCATCATCCTCCCCTACGGCTTCCCCTTCTGTCGATCTGGTTGTGTTGCCTTTGAACTCCTCAATTTTCCTACTTTTAGTTTTACATTTGGTAGTAATATTGTTTGCATATACCGAACTGATGAGAAAAGTTTACTAGCTGAATCTTTTTTTTATAATACTGCTATGTATGCACAACGATCTGGTAGTAATATTATTTTAAATCTACGCATGTGTTTTCTACCTGAATCTTTTGGCCCAGTCATCAAACAGGTTACTAACTGAATTCCTTCTCTCGATCTAGTAGTAATATTTCAAATCATGTTACAAGCAAGGTGGTGTCGGAATCTAGACATTGTTTTGATAATTTAAGCTAGATACTTAGTACTAGCTAGTGTCCAGATTATAAGTGAATTATCCTTTGTAGAAAAAGGAGCTCTATTAGAAAATTACTACTATTAGAGAAATTATTACTGCTAGCTAGAGATCTATTGTTCAGTGCATTACTTGCCAATGAGGAAAAAAACAACAAATATGTCTAGTAATGCAGAGTTATACTGTTTGATGACTAACTAATGACTTCGTGAGAGGAGTTGCTAGCCAGGCAGCAGCTTCTCCTAACTCCTAGATAAGTACAAACCAGTAGCTAGTAGTGGAAGCTCGTTTTTGTGTGAACTGCAGCAAAAAGAATAACCTGAACTGACTCTATCAGTTGAACGTTTGTTTCATGTTAAAAGTCACTTTAGTTCAAATCTATTTGCTAAGTGCTAATGAATGTGAACTACTTGATGACTGAGACCTGGTCTGCTTGATTGATGGTGCAAGAGAGTTGTTGCTTGTGTTAATAATTACTGTATCTATGAAGAATGCACCCTTTGTTATCTTCCAGTTCTTTGTGAGTGTAAGTTAGGCCACCTATTCTAGACAACTGCTAAACCACTATAATTGGGCCTTGGTTTTCTGCTCATGAGAGGTTAGTGTGAATTGCTCAAGAAATGCTAGTATTCACTCTTTGTTCCATTTGAAAGTGGATTTGCAGAACTCCATTAATCTATCTTCAAGTAACATTTATTTTAGACTGTCAAAAGTGTGTTCTAAACTCCACTCCTTAAACATGGTTTTCAGCTTTTGTTCATGTTTGTTCCTGCTGATCATGCAGTTATCATTGCTTTGTGGTAGTGCAAAACTGCTGCCTTGGAAGAAGGAAAGCAAGGGTTCTTTGATCAACAAGCATCTACAAGTATGTGAGGCACCGATGGGTAAGTGAGCTGAATTGAATTCCCTCCGAGTATGAGCTGACTGGCTAGAGTAGTTAGTCCTGTATATAAAGCAAACACAGTAACTAAAACAGTAATCATGTCATCCTTGTATAAGATTTAAGAGAGAAGCTACTAATGGATGAATATTTTTGTGCAGCCTAGGATAAATTAATGACTTCGTGAGAGAAGCTACTATTGAAATTAATGAAACATTTCAGCCTAGGAGAAAAAGAGAGAAATGATGTTTCTTCAAAATCTTGTTGCAGGAAGCAGTAAGGTAACTTCTTTGTTTGCCACTTTTAATTACTTCTCATATTTTTAGTCTGAGCAGTGAACGTTGACTTAATATGCACTATTGTAACTATATTTCTGAGTTAATTCTACCTATTTAGTTTGAAATATATGTCATCTGGTTGTGTATGCTATGGCCAGTACTGGTGCCAACCTTTATAGTTGCTGCAAACCTACAGCTGAAATTTCTCTCTATGATGCTAGATAAAGGAAAAAAAAACTACAGCTCATATGTTGCTGCAAACCTTTATAGTTGCTGCAAACCTACTGCTTGATTCAGTTCTACTGCATCTGAAGTTCTACTGCTTGATTCGAAATAGCCTGCTGGTTCAGAAATCTAGAATGTACAGGTGCTTGTGCTCAACTTGATTTTTAGGATACGTGAGTGTTTTAAATGGTTATTTGTAATCAATATTTGCATATTTGCTTGGACTGATTATTTCTATCACACATTTTACAATGACTATTAGAGACTGAAGGTTTCTTTTAGCTAATGGTATTTCATTGTGTGTTCGACTTTGTTAGGGAGCACAAAAATTCAGGCACTCCATTATTTATTAATAACTGGGAATTCAGATTGGGGAATTGTTATGTCTCGAAGGTTAGTTCCAATAATTAATTGGGAATCTTCATTACTTTTTTTTAATTTGACTAAGCGAGACAAATATTTAAAACTTAAGCAGACTATTTAGCAGACAATACATGAGGCCTTCACTTTTCTGAGTAGATAAAACTTAAGCGAGACAATATTTAAGGATATATAGAGCTTTGTTGATATATGCAAACAATTTGAGAAGTTATATTCGTCAAGTTATTATGAATACCAATAGTTACTGACCTTTCAGTACATATTTTAGGCCTTATGTGAATTCTATGCATCTCTGAATGGCTTCAGTCTTTCTACTTGTAAAAGCAGAATAACTTTGTTCTACTAATATGTAAAAGCATTCAGACTTTATTCTTGATATATGCTCACTTGAAATCACAAGTAGAGTCTGCTAATATGTGGATGTGAGCAGCAAATGCACCATTAAGATTCTAGCTTAATTAACAAGTACTTTATTAGTACATGATATAGCAGAGCACATGGCCAAAATGGACCTTTGTCAAACTAGTAGTGGATTACTTAGACATCCTTCGGTTTTATTCACTACTATAGCAGCAGCTCATGCTTTTTCCTGGTTGTTTTTTCTTCACTGCAGTTCAGCAACCACATTTGTAGGAGCGGATGCGGAGCGATTACTCTAATGCGGCTGTCATTTCTTATGTATTGCACTCGGTGTAGTCAGTCTATTTAATCTCAAGAACAATCCTTGTACTATGTATAATCTGCTTATGTACTATTAGAAGTCTTCTTGGTAACGATTCTTGTTTTGTGGCAGGAGTTGTATCTGAAGTTTGTAATAAAGAATTTGATTGTTGAAATGGTGAAACATGGCTGATGTATATAGGACCCTAGTAGGTTTTTTGTTTTTCTGAATTATTATCGGTGACGTTCTATTTCATCACTATATCTTTGTAGTCATTTTGCTGTAAACTTGACGAACAGCTATTCCATGACGATTATGGTCGTCACCGATCCGGCAGCGTCTGTGGACGGTTTTTTGAGCAATGAAGGTTTATGACGTGGATTCCATGACAGATTTACGAACCCTCACGGATAGTTACCTATGACAGTTTTTAGAGCGTCTATGACCAATTGATAACATCATGTATCAACACAATCCTAGTAGTGCTTCCTCTTAGAGGGGATAGTTTTTTTTTTTTTTTTTTTTTTTTTGCATTAGATACAACAAACACCAATTAACTCTCCTGTGTTTGGATTTTTAAGACTATTTAAGCTCCAAATAGCCAAACCAACTCTAACCTTGGCATCCAAATAGGGCCATTGACATATGGGGCTCTTTGCTTCTTAACCACACCTTACGACACCTAACCTTAGACAAGTTTGACTAATAGTTAGCAAGTGGTTGGATGGCAATTAAGTTTAGCCATGCTTTTTCCGGGCTCCTCATGTTATGGATTATAAAAGTGTGTGGTACGATTCTTTTAGGCATGGCAAAGCGTGGTAAGAGCACTCACAATGCGAGACTCTATCATAGTTTCTATCCTCATTTATTACCCCTCTATTTATTGTCTTTTGCTGATGTGGCGCTGTATTTATTGAATAGAGAGAGGAAAAATCCAAGAAACCAAGTCTAACTAAGAAACCAAGTCTTCACGTAAACCAAGACAATTTGTGAGAGTGACAAGTGGGTCATGTGACATCATGATAGAAAAATGCATTGTGAGAGATAGTTTCTTGACACAATGTCCAAGACTATAGAAACTATGATAGTTTCTAGCATTGTGAGTGCCCTAACTAATTTGATTGCCACAATTTTTGTGCCTAAGGGCAGTCCCAATGGAAGAAAGCGACACGTTTTCCATAGCAAAAGAAATCACCTATAGAAACCATTCTTCCCGGTGGTTGTTTCTTCGAGTAATAATTATTTTCTCTTTCTCTCTCCCAATTCCACCAATGGGGAGAGTTGCATTTACCCCATAGAAACCAGTGGTTTCTCTCCAATGGCAAATTCATGGTTTCTTATGCATTGGGTCAAGAGTAGACATGGTTTCTCCATGAAGAAACCATTTCTATGATTTTTGCTCTCTTTCCTCATTAATTAGGCTGCCACATCATCATTTTGCTTAGTTGGTAAGCCATTTAATAGAGATAGAAACTACCATTAATACACCATTGGGAGTATAGTTGGCCATTTGGCCCGTGACCATGGCCCGGTCCGAGGCCCGGCAAAATGGGCCCGGTACCTGGGCGGCCCGGTCCGTTCTGCGGCGGGCTCGGGCGGCCCGCCCGGTGGCGGGCGGGCCATGGGCGCCGCCTCGGCCCGTGGCGCGGTGCGGCCCGGTCGCGGCCCGGCTGGCCGGTCTTGGCCCGTTGAATTAATCATTTCAGAATTTTATGACTACGGTAGAATTTGGCCCGACAAAGAATTTGGCCCAACAAAGTTCCCGACTTTACTCAAAAAAATAAATAAAGGTCCCGGCGCCGCTCCTCATCCACACCGCTGCAGCGTCGGGGCGGGAAGGTCGAGCTCCGCCGTCAATCCCGGATGTGTTCCTCGCCGCGGCTGCCGCTCTCCTCTCACGCGATGGCGGCGCAGAGGCGAACCGGCAGCTGGCGCTCCGGCGGCGAGCTCGGCGGCGGAGAGAGCAGCTCGCGAGCAGCCCGGCGGCGAGGGCGCGCGGCGGCGAAGTCAGCGGCGTGGCGGGGGCGGCGGCGGCGGCAGCGTAGCGCTTGGCTGGCGCGCGCGCGAGCGGCGGAGGGCGGCCTGGCGCTCCGGCGGCGAGCTCAGCGGCGGAGGAAGCAGGTCGCGGCAACCGGGCGCGGCGGCGGGCAGCGCAGCGGCAGCGCGTCCAGCCTTGGGCCGGCGCGCGGCGCGGCGGCCGGCGAGCCAGGCGCGGCGCTTGGCGGCCGCCGAGGGAGCGGCGGGAGAGCGGCGGCGCGGCTTGAATGGCCGGTGAAATGCGGCCTTGGCGAGGCGGCTGCGAGAGGGCGGCGAGGCGGCGTCTTGTCCCTCCGCCCGTGGCCCCGCCCGTGAAATGCGGCCCGTGTGGCCCGTGGCCCGGCAAAATGGCCCGCGGACCGGGCCATGGGGCGGGCGGCGGCCGAGCCGACAGCGCAGGCCGTAGCCCGTGGCGGCCCGTTGGACATCTATAATTGGGAGTGCCCTAAGGTTAGTTGTCTTACACTATGGCTAGCAACCAAACATGCCCTAGCATTTTCACACATGCACTACTACGCGAACTTAAAGACAGACAGGGTTGTTTTGTAGAGGCTGCTTTGGTAGTTTGCCCATATCTCTACATATGTACAAATGAAGAGTGTGTACAACTTAACATCTAGCCACCTCTAAAAATTAGATCTAGGGATGACTGGATTTCGAGACGTCCCTGAAAACCATGTTATAAAAAAACACAAATCAATCAATAATAAAAGGTACAAACAAGAGATTTAATCCACAAAGCTCTGGTAAGAAGCCCAAACCAAAGACATGGATTTGGCTACATACATGAGATACATGCATCCATTGATCCCAAATGTTGAAGCACTGATCTCACGCTATAAAAGCTATAATAGTAGATTATGGTGAAGCACAATAATCCACAGGCTACAAAAGTTGGCACATACTCCCTCCGGGCTGGTATTAGAAGTCATTTTGGACAAGGTTTGGGTCAAACATCGGGAATATAAATCATCAATAACTTTTAAGTTGTTGAGTTTGTAAATGTAAAAATTATATGAGTAGATTTGTCTTAAAAAATACTTTGATAAAAGTATACATATATCACATCTTCATAAATATTTTTATAATAATAAGAGGTCAAAGTTATGTTTTGGAGACCGTGTCGCTGTCCTAAACGACTTCTAATACCATCCGGGAGGGAGTACATTTGTATCATTCTTTAGTGGACTAATTAAGAAAAATTGAAGTGTCATCAATAAATGGTTGGTAACAAAGAATGTATAGTATGACGCAAAGAGGAAAATATGGGTAGCTCAGATCGATACATTCATCCATCGAGGCAACTTGTTGAAGCGCAGATCTCAGGCAATAAACAAGTTATATCCGTATCATTTTTAATGGACTACTTGGATTACATCATCGGTTTTTTGACTTCCACATGCACGAGTCCACATGATGCATTTAATTCCCATCCAGTATGGACATGCTGAGACACATGCATCCATCAAGACGACTTGGTTGAAGCGCAGATCTCGAGCTATAAAACAAGCAGTGGCTAGTACTAGTACTGCATAATCTACAAGTTGTATGGTTCTTTAACGGACTAATTAAAGTAATATTGTAGATAAAACTGCAGTCATAATACGAGGCATCTTATCGTGCACAATCGGTCTGGTACAGGGCGTGTCTCTATCAAAATTGTTTGGAAATTTTGAAGACCACGTGAATTTTAAAATTTAAAACCCAAAATCAATATTTAAGTTTGTAGTTAACTACCAATAAAAAAACTTCTTAGCTTCAAAGCCGTAGACCGAGTCGATCACTACTTACTGCTTAGTGTAATAGGCTATCCTTTTATACTGGCATTTAGTAATATTGCATTAAATATTTGTACCACGAAATGACCTGAAACAAAAATTGGTTTCGACTACAAAGTTCTACATGTTGACGCGAACCATAACTTTGGTACAAGGCATGATCCAATATTATTTGAAAATTTTACAATTCAAAATTTTATAATTTCTAACAGATATTCACTGTTGTAACTAACAAAAAATTCGAAACTTGCCAACTTCAAAGTTAAAGATGTCCATGACCACTACAACTTTGGTCTAGACCAGGACTATCGGAGGCCTCAGTTATCATATGTGACTAGACTAGTAATAGATAGTAGAAATATGGTGTCCAGACTTTTGATTGCATGAGTTTGTGCCCAATCTCACGTATAGTTGTGGTAACCCTAGAGGTGATAGCTCTGGTAGGCCGTTGTAATATTCCACATTCGGGTTTGTGTTCGTAGAGCTTTTTTTGTCAGCCTTCCCCAAACCACTTTCTCTCACCCTCCTTGAGGGTCGGAAATGTACTGTTGCACCAAATTTTTATGGTGTCATCGTTATGCTTTACCCTTTCCTTGGTCATCCCCAATGGTCTGTTGTAGAATGGAATTATAGTAAGGAGAAGTATGTAGGAACTCATATAGTCATATTTGGTCCTCTAATCTTAGCCTCTTGCTTATACTGTTGTGTCATTTTTGTTTTATAGTAATATTGAGGTCTTGAGTTCAGATACTTAAAACAGATTATGATTTGTTTTCTGGCTGTGATAATCTCTCGTGGGTAGTTGAAGGCATTGTGACGCCTAGCTGGGGTGTGAATTAGGCCCCTAAAAATCTACTTGTCAAACTATGGCCTCTAATTTCAACCAAGTTGAAACCTATGTAATAAACAATGTAACAAATGTCCAACTAAGGTTTTGCTTGGTGTGAAACCCCACCTTTAAGTGCTTGATAAGATATCTACATTTTCTCACTTCAATTGAGTTGTCTCTTTCAAGTTCTTGCTTATGTTCTTTGTTTCGCAAGCAGACATCAACCTTATCAGTGAAGTCATCTGAGTGTGACACATTTGATAACTACAGCAGACGTGGTGCCAAAGTTGCAGGTTCGGGTCTTCTGATCTGAAGCCGAGGTGGGTGTGTCAACATAAATTAAATGAATAATTATCTCCACCTGACGTGTTCCAATCAAAATGCATCTGAGTTTTGTGGGTTGTTGTCGGTCACCCATCACCGGTTTGCACATAGTTTACTACCTCCTTGTCCGTTCCAAACTTCCAATCCAGATGCATTTGAGTTTTGTGGGTTGTTTAGTCACCAATCACGTGTTTTCACATGGTGTACCCATCTAGGTCAATAGCGTCTGAGCATCAGTTTAAATTAAATTACAATTCTTGTCGACATCACTGGCATCGTATACTAGCCGTCAACTTGTCCTTGTTTACCCCACAGGATTCTCATTGGGTTCCTTTATATACCCTTGAGCCACCTGCGGCATGGAGTGGATTCATTTCCGAAACCTTCTGTCTCTCCTTGTTATTTCTCCGTGCCAGCTAAGTCACTCTAGTGTTCCCCTCAAGGTCAGTGCTCTTGACAACTTTTTGTCTGCAAATATCTGTGAAGAAACTTTGTTTTCAATCCTTTTCAGTTTTACCAGCTTTCTTTCATTGATTTGTGATCTGCAAGCTGTCCTTATGCCTTGCTCACATCGTTTGTTGTCTTTAATCGTCAGCAATGGCAACTCTGGATAAGAAGAGCCTAGACGTTTTTAAAAAAATTACTGATGATTTCTCCGACCAGCGGCTACTTGGTTCAGGCTCATTTGGATCAGTTTATAAGGCATGAATTTCTAAAACATTTTATTCCTATTCAAATTATCATTATATCGAAAACAATGTAACATAAAGCAACTGCGAGGTAAAACAGGGATTTTGGAAGATGGTAGAGTGGTTGCTGTCAAGAAACTCGGAGTAAATGCGCCTGTGCCTTATAAACAAATATTTGACAAGCAGGTCGAAATTTTTTAGGGTGCAGAAACATGAAAATATTGTACAGTTGATTGGATCCTGCCATGAATCTGGCGAAACTTCTGAAGCCGGTACTGTAACTGTACTCTGCTATGAATATTTTCAAAACGGAAGCCTTGACAAGAGTATTTTTGGTACGTAGCATAATAACTTGTTATTGACCTTGCATTTATTTATTACTGAGAATCATAAAATCTCGATTACTTTGTGCTTTTGTATAACTGCTTGTTTGATAGAATATTTTCACATTTTGCCAGTTGGTAAGTCTGGTGTTATTTTTGTTTTTTGTCATTATTTTTGTTTCATCTACCCTGATATTTTGTGTCATTAGGGCACTCCCAATGGTGTATTAATGGTAGTTTCTATCTCTATTAAATGTCTTGCCAACTAAGCAAAAATGATGATGTTTAATTAATGAGGAAAGAGAGCAAAAATCATAGAAATGGTTTCTTCATGGAGAAACCATGTCTACTCTTGACCCAATGCACAAGAAACCATGAATTTGCCATTGGGGAGAAACCACTAGTTTCTATAGGGTTAATGCAACTCTCCCCATTGGTGGAATTGGGAGAGAGAAAGAGAAAATAATTATTTTCGAAGAAACTACCACTGTGAAGAATGATTTCTATAGGTGATTTCTTTTGTCATGAAAACGTGTTAGTTTCTTCCATTGGGACTGCCCTTATGATTCAATGAAATACGTACCAAAAAAATTGTTTTCTTAGTCTAACTGTATATTCTGCCATTATTGACATCAGGTGACTCTAATACCCTTAGTTGGAACACGCGCTTCGAAATAATCAAGGGCATTATCAAAGGTGTACAATATCTGCACAGCTTCCGTCCACCCATCTTTCATTTGGGTCTGAAGCCACAAAATATATTGTTGGATGATAAAATGGTCCCAAAGATAGCAGATTTTCTATACTCCAGAATCTTTGATAAAGAGGAATCCCGAAAAACAACGATAAATCATGTGGGAACAGGGTAAGCTACTCTTTAATTGTTATGGTATTTGATACCCGATTGCTAAATTTATGGAACTCTTTCTGTGGATGCAATTAGTGGATACATGGCCCCAGAATATGTAAAATATGGTGATATCTCCGCCAAGTCAGATATATACAGCTTAGGCCTTATTATATTAGAGATCGTAACGAGAGAAAAGAATAGTTCCTGCAAGGAAAAGAAGCACGCCGAAGACTACATAAAAAGAGTAAGGAAAACCATATGGCATATTAACCTACTTGAAGATTTAAGTTAAGTTGTATTGATAGCATAGTACGGAGGACCATAATTTGATGAATTTCTATCTGTAGGTAAAAAACACCTGGACGAAGGAGGACAAAATATTGGATGAGTATGACGAAGAGCTAGATTATGATAATGAGCGTATATGTGAAGTAAAGGCATGTATTAAGATTGGTCTAAAGTGTGTGAATACTATTCAGAAGGACAGACCTTCCATACAAGATATTGTCAACGAGCTCGAGCTCAGCGGATAATGATTGAGGTACGAATTTATTTTGGAAAAATGAGTTTCCAGTTCACAGTATCATATTATTATAGTACTATACTGAATGGCAAAAGGCGACCTCTACATGTCAGTTTCGCTTCTTTCGATCTGCAGACAACTTAAGAAAAATGAACATCTACAAATTCATTATGGTCTTCTTTGATATACATGTCTCTCTAACTCAATCCACATGCCTGAGTGGATCAGAGTGAAACTTAAACAGATTTTCATTTCAATCCAAACAAGGCCTAATATAGTACTTCCTCCTGGTCTGTCACACCAGAATATAAGAACATGTTGGGATGCATAAAGTCTCATGCGTGTCCCTAATCAGTCACACACATTGTAAAGAACTACGGCAAACGTTGGCTGCCTATCTTGGCTTGCCACAGTTCCATGTTTCCTTATATAGAGATTACAAGACTTGAATTACAAGAAAAATTGGTTATCAAGTTTCCCAAGATACACGGCAGATTAATATCTAGATCACAACAACCTATCTCATCTATCCTATCTGCCGTGTACAACTAACTCACGCACACCGTGGTCATTGCCACGTTACATCGTGTGTTTGTTACAATGTCAAGTTGCCATATATTCTAACACACATAAGTCACCAAATTACAAAAGCGCCATCACAGTGCTAGCGAATAAATATTCAATACAGAGTCTTAAACAATAAATGTAGCGACTAAAAGGTAACTGTCTCATGGAAGCTTCAACACAGGGACGATTGACTGGTTAACTTCAAGCCAAACACTCGTTACGGTAGTCCTCATTCCAGCCTTTATATATTACCCATTTGCGATATAGCAAATAACGAATATAAAACAAGCATAAGTACGTGTTGTACTAAAGAAACATAGCTATGGATTTATGAGGTTCAAACAGCTGACACTAGTTTAATAAGGTATATGTCATATTTGGCATTTATTAGCAACAAGGTTGTAGTATTCCTAACAACACATGATCAAGTGAACAAGATTAATAAATGTCATACAAACATTAATAATATACATTTACCATAGTTCAATATTAATCATATTTTTCCTTTCGTTTTCTGGGTTGCTCATGACCGTGATCATGGACGATATATCGGTTTAAACCTTACGTAGAGGTGTACACTTTAAGCGTGAGTGACAATTCCCAAATTCTTGGGGTAGCTACTCCCAAAACATGGAGAATCATATAAAGCCATCTACAGGTTTGTCTAACAAGTTAGGGGCGCTAGGTTTCGTGGCAAACAGGTGTGGAATACCCCTTCCCAAATGGCACAATGTGGCCGGCCTATACACATAGGGATAGGAGCCACGCTACACCGATTCATTAGACCCTTTTGAGCCATTACATGTAACCTCTAACGAATTAGAAAGGGTCCTTTAAACAACTAATGCTAGAGCCACATAGCCCTCAAAGTTGAACGATTTGTCAAATGTTTTGCCAAAGGGCTAGAGTCATCTTTATGTTGATTGCATATTCATTAATCAAATTAAAAGATTGTGGTTAAAGCACTACTAGGAATCAACCCTTGGCCAGCGCCTATATTTGGTTGCAATATGGCTATGTTGGTTGCAACTACATTATATTGCACCAGATGGTTGCAAGTGGAACGGTGCAATAACCTCAGGCAACCACTTAGATGTGGCGTTGCAACAGATATGGTGCTATTGCAACGAACCGCAAAGCCTAATGCAACCAATACTTGGTTGCAAAAACAAATATTGCAATGAACAAAAAAGCCTAATGCAACCTATACTTGGTTGCAAGAACAAATGTGTGGTGTTGCAAAACAATTTCGTGCTCTAAGGGTCAATTCCTAGTAGTGAAGATTCAGCAATAGCAGCATTACTGCCCAAATTCATATATCCCAAGGTGTCAAGGTATATAGTATTCAATTTCTAGGAAATCCTTAGTAGGTAGCAAAGGACACATGCATATGTAATTTAGGGATATTAACATGAATACGTCAACAAGGAGAGTTCCTAGTTATACTTGCCTTGATCAAAAGACTCCTGCTGGTCTTGCGGGTCATCAAAGTATTGATTTTCATCATCAAAATACTGCTCACCGTCTATACTCGATTCACCAACATAGCACCATACAAGCATCCACACAATCATAAACAAAGCAAACAAAACGAATTAATTAGTACAGTACACCAACACTGAAAATCCAAGTCAAAAACTATATAAAATTTTTCTACACATCGTTACAATCACACAGACACCAACTTCACCAAGTATTGGCTGAGAGCATCGGATGAGAGCGGATGACACCCCGAACTCACTGAGGGCGATTTCTCGGGCAACGAGGTGACGGAGACGACGGGTGGCTTAGTGAGGCGGACGGCTGGTAAGCAACGGAGAGCATGAAAAAGACATAAAACAACACAGGGTGCTTCGTCACCTTGAGGGATGAACTCGGCAGCAAGTCGAATTTGGTGGAGGAGCTGTGTCCAAGGATGAGAATGAAGGGGAAAACAATTAAGGGAGATCCTGTAGTACGAAGTGTACATGCTCAGCGGCTTACTCAATTCGGAGGGAGGTGGCTGACAGTAAACTCCGTGGATGCGGCTGAAGGCTTCGAGCTCGTGGCTGCGCGTGCGGACTTATACGGCAAGAGCAAGGAGAAAGGAAACCGCTGACACATGGGTCCGGGGTGGCAGCGAGACTGAGAGGGAAGAGGGAGACGCCTGTGTGGGCTTCGGCTCCAGTTGGGCTGGGCTAGCTAGGCCGGTGGGGTTGCTGGAGTGGGCCGGCAGTGAAGGTAGCAAGCAGGCCGAAATGGAGAAAGGATAAAGGCCAACGGCCGGGCCGAAATGGAGGAAGAAGGGAGATGAGAAAAGGAGATAGCTTTTCTTATTTTCTGAAAAGAGATTTCAGCTCCCTTTTTCAAATTCAGTTTTGAAGTCCATTTGATCTGCAGTTTAAAACAACACAATAATGTAAAAATTAAATATGCACTAGCATGTATGCAAACACATGTTTGTAGCCTTATATTGGATTTTAATTTAGCAAAAAACATATCATTTACTACATTCAAATGCTCACAAAATTGCATAAATAAATCCATTTAGCACAATTCAAAAGATGCAAATTTTAGGGTGTTACATGGTCACCTTTATATGACGAACACACAAAAGAAAATTTCAAACCTAACTATGAACAATTATTTGGTGAATAAATTTTAATGTTATGATACAAACTTCATACAATTAATTAGATTCATGATCAAATATACAATACAATTATCATAATTTTAGAATCATAAAAAAACTATAATAAAATATAGGATAATTAAATGATCCGTTCATAATTTAGTTGACAGTGTCATGTTTGACTGCGCCTTATAAAAGGGATCAAACGGAATAGCTCTACCAGAAAGAAAAGTCATTTAAAAGAATACATTTAATTTGTCATTGCAATTAATGCTTAAGAATTCCTCCAATCAATTGTATTGTGTATGGAAATAACATAGGAGTTTCAATCTTAGATACATATTTGTACATCAAATATCTGAATCTTACTCATGCTACTCTTTTCTCACATTTTGTATTATGCAGTAGACTTGGGAATCAGTAAAAGCTGAAAAGCTGGTACGAGTACGACAATGAGAAAAAGTAGGAACTCTGCTTGTCAATGCTTAAAGGATAAAGCACAACAACATATAGAGCATTTGTAGTCACCGTCAGAATTAATTTCTAGGGAAAGAGTCTTGCTAAAACATCTACTCTATACAATCTCTAGAAAATAATATATGCTAGGGGCAATCCTTTTCCATAAAGTGAACACCAGCCATGAAAATAGCAAAAGCGATTTCAATGCGTGGGTAAGCCCGGTGGGGAAGTATTATGCATTCATCTTCAAAAGGAAGCGTCCAAAAAATTGTTTGTTTAGTATTCATTTAATATCATGGTATCTTAATCTCTCTGGACGAGATGAACCATAAAACATCCTAATTAGAACGTACTAGTTCATCAACCTATGCTTTTGCACGGGTTAGAACCTTTGGCAACACTAATAACTAATAAAAATTACTTATATTATATATTTTATGTTCACTAATGTTCTAAAATAATAGTATATAATATTGTAAGTTATCATAATCTATCAATTATTGATTTATATGTTTACCATCCATATCCAATATTTTATTGTTAGATAGTATTACAATATATCTCCAATGTATATTTAGTTGATCATTTTCTTAAACCATCATAGCTTTAGGTATTCTATATTTTGACCGCACATACCTAAATGCCTATTTTTTTCCCCAAAATTTTAAGCTTAATTGCTTAGATACAACGCTATTATTTACACGGTAAATATAGTTTTACACCATTCGATGGCAAAATGCTTTAGATTTTTGTTATAATTTTAGGACTTGTCTTTTTTTTTATTTCTAGTGGTTTATTGGGTAGTAGTTTTTAAGGTAAATCTTTTTAGCATGAATTGTATTTGTTTGAAACATAAACTTAAAGTATATAAACTTTTATTTCATTCTTTGTTTATCGATATCATCAAAATCTATAATTTCACTTTCAACATTTGATCTAGTTGTTGTAATATTTTATACACAATGTTAATTTGAAATATCAATTCTTATTTTATACTTTGTTCTTATTATTTATTTTTATTTTACTAAATGAATATTATTCTAGACCTAGGTTACCTTCTTAGTGTTTACAATGTCGCAAAAAAGATAAATAGTTGTTTCAACATGCACCACGCCACGCAAGATATTAAATACAAACTAATAATTATTAAAATTTAATTACAAGTATTCATATGATATAATGTTTCAATCAAAACAATTAAAGATATTTTCAACATAATGACTTACAAAATTTATTATGGTGTTTGCTAAGAATATTTTCAACTTAAAGTAAAATGTAAGTGTCATTATCATGTTGTTTGCTAAGAATATTTTCCCATGCTTGATAAGATTATAAAATAAATATTTGTCCTAATGCATGCTGTTTCCTTTGTCCATACAATGGAAAATAACTTTTGTATAATTTTAACATAATAGTGGCAGAAGTTTGGATTTCAAATTTAGGTGCCATATATATTGGTATATGATAATGCCATGAATAGGTAATTCTGAACGCAAACATAGGGGTCAAAGCATTTTCTTCCAAAGTGATATAGGTGGACAGAAATTTATATAAACATATTAGTTTAATTATCATTTTTAATTGTGGAGGTTTGAGTTTCTCCATATAGGCTTTTATTGATTACACCAAACCATCGTGCCCTAACTTTTTAGGATCATTAGCATGTAATTTGATCATTGTCCCTAATTTGTAATGAAAACAATTACTTTATTCTTAAAGCAAAAATTAAACTATACGTGATGGTCATTAAAGATTTATTTGTTCCAAAAATAATACTATGACAAAATACTAAAACAAAAATTTTATACACACCAGCAAATAAGTATCACACCATGACTTATTTGTTTACCACAAAATCAAGTAACTCACCAAATAATCCTATACTGCAGTGATTCTTGCTTTGACTTTTTTAATTAAACTTTACAAACCACACGCCTATATGGTATAACCCAATGACATTATTATTAATGTGAAATAATTAAACTTGATGGTAAATAAAGATTATACCAAGACTTATTTAATTCAACTAAATGAAGAACATTAAAATTAAAACAAAATAATACCTAATGGTCAATAGGGATCATATCATAACTTATTTGTTTGCCATAAAGAAAGATTGCAACCCATACTCTAGTCACACTTGCTTTGATTTGCCATAATTACAATTTAATTTAGTTAGTAATAGTATGATATACAAGCAACCCATGGCCTAATCAATCATTGCCTCGTCCTTTGCGGTAGGAAATAATTTTTGGCACTATGCGCTAATTCTTCTTTTATTTTGACTATAAAGATAGAAACAATGAATGACACAACGTTCACGCTGACAGTCTACATGGAATTTCAGGTGCCTCATCTACATTGATCATGAAAGATTACAATGACGAAGCACAACAGGCCATGACGGAAATTAAGAGAAGCACTTTTATTTGTACCACGAAACATGTTTATTTTGGAAATCAAACAAGACCTTTATTTCTTTATTTGTGAGCAAATTAAAAAGACCGTTATTACTGCATAGTGGAAATTATATAAGTTCCACTTCATTTTGAAATTCGTTTTGTTGTCAGTATATAATAAAATGTATTGGACAGCTAGTCTTTTCAAGATGACTAGGATTGTGCGGTGCGTTGCAGCGGGTGTTATACTATCAGTTGAAATGAGATTTTCTCGACAAGATTACAAGGCTTCTATCTCATCTGTCATGGTACACTTAAGTACTAATGACAGTTGTTGGGACCTAACTTCGTTCGAAACTTATCACGAAGCTTTGAAATTGTAGGGAAAATTTAATTTCATAACTTTTGAAGTTGTGGGGAAAAATTTCATAAGCCTAAAATTTCATGAGGTAGTGTTGGCATTTCTTAGCGCAATCACTAAGAATAAATATTATCTTTAATGATAACACCAAGAGAATGTCGGGTGATAGATAAATTGATTATTGCAAGGGTCAACCAAGCGCGCACGGATCTATCATCGTAGCATTTCACCGGGAGTATTCGGGTATCGTTCATTTATAATTTCCCATGGGAAGGCAGGTTTAGATTTAATATGATGATGATAGCCCACAATGTGCGTATGGATAGCCACTAATCATGTACAGGGGGTAAGTGACAATAATATTGGAGATAGTGGTGACACACACACTTATTGAGCACTAGAAGGAATAAATAGAAAATAACATTAAAGGAAAAATCTATGTCATTCATGGTTCATAGCAGAGATGGGCTAAAGTGATGAGGAGATGCCGCATTTGGTATATGCCGCCCCGGTGACACCGATAGGACTCCAACCCAACACCGGGACGTGGGAGGTGCAAAGGACGGGACAGAGTTGTCACACCTCGCGCGCCTACCTCACTACCGTGGGATGCCGGCATTTCCCCAGATGATTCCCTATAGACCTAAGCACCATGCTTACGTTTATAGAGAGCTACCTAAACCCCCCACGGTACCCCGACCCTACGGATCGACAGGAAAGAGTAAAGGTAAAGCCGAAGGTACACCAGACCATCACTCAAACTTAGTTCTACTACGTTCCAAGAATAAAATATGATTCAATTAGCCTAAAGTTAGTCATGTTAATTATCACATTATACTAACTATACTCTAGTTGGCACAATATGAATATAACATGAGGATAACTATACTCTAGTTCATATGCATTGCGATATAAATAATGAGACTTGAATAAAGGAAAGAACTTCATAGTAAATTTACCAAAAGATCCTTCCAAGGAGACAAGCTCTCCTTGAAGCTTTGCCTAACTCGAATACTAACACTAAACTAATGAAGGGGAGAGAGTGGTGCTCAAGGTGAGAATGTAACAATGTGTAGTGTAGTGTGTTGTGTGTGTGTGTGTTACAAGTGAGGAGTGCCTCTCTTTATATAGTGGAGAGGAGGAGGGAATGGAGGGCTCTCCTTGCTTCGAGCTATTCTTGGCGGGAACGAAACTTTGCACCGCATGCAACCGCCGCTTGAAGATCGCTCCAAAACCGCCGGGAAGGGGGGGAACTTTGGCGAAATAATGCGGCAGGCCGCCGCGGTGAATTTTTGTAGGCCCTGGGCTGCGCCTCCCGCCCCCGGCCTTCTCTGTCGTCGCGCGTTTTGTCCTTCGTATGTTGGGCCTATGGTGGTGCATGGGCCAGTTTGTGCGTGGGTTTGGTTCTCTTGCTCAATCCACTCCTTGGCGTCTTTTATTCAAATGCGCTTTCTAATTTATTTGGCAACTTTGTACTGTTTCCACTTTTATACACGCAAGATATAATTTCTGGTATATGCATCATAAGTTTGCCCCTTTCTCATGAATTGGATATAAGTTGGCGGTATAATATACTCGATAATGACCACCAACAAGTCCCCAAGCTTAACCTTTGCTCGTCCCCGAGCAAATAGCTAAAATGTTTGGTTGTTGATCGGGAGTTGCTACAATGCCGATATATTCCAAAATGTACCATGCTCATAACAAAGTATTCTTCCGTTGTTTAAATAAATTGGCATTTCTATCTATCCTTATATACTTAAATCATATGGGGCTTATAACATTTTTCAAACTCTTGGGTCATTGCAAGATAGAACGGTTTTTATAGAAACACCAATCATTCGTTCTTTGATTGATCATTCATGTGGAGATTTTTGTGTAATGATTCCTTAAATCATCTCAGGTGTGCAAACCATAAGGAGAAACAAGTCATAAACCTTGATCAAGATGTGCAAGTGAAATTTTATTTCTTTTTGATAAGGTATGGGCTAGCTCTTATTTCTTTTTAGAGAAGTGGGCTCTACTAAGCCCTCGGACACTTGTCCATTATTCTTCTCTTTCTTCTCTTTTTTTTTAGAGGCGGGTATCGAAGTACCCATTGTTTTATTTTTTCGGACAGCGTCCATTTTTTTCTAGCTTAGCCCATAACCTATTTTTGTCAATGTGAATGTGAATCTTGATCAAAAGCGTAGGTGTCTCACATAGGCTATCATGAGAATTTTGATAATTAAGGAATTTTGGAAATTATTCTCCGAATGATGAATCTCTCTTAGAACAAAATCATAGTAGATTCTATTTTTACCATATCATATCCGGCAATAGCTCAGAGAAGAATCATGTGTTTGCATACCCACAAATCATTAAGTTTTAGGACAAGACAAGTTAAGCCAATAAACTTAAACATTGGGGAATACAATGTTATGAACTAGGTGCAAATTGAACTATAGACAGAGCAACTATTCATCATTTCAACTTCAGAGAAATTAAGCATCCTTATACTACATATTGGAGTGGAATCATATTTTTGTTCTTTTCATTTTTTAAAGGAAAATGAAAATGAAAAGTTAAGGGATAAAATAAAATGATAGGGAGGTAGGTACTTACCTCCATGGGGGTCCTCCCCCAAGCTAGCTGATGGCCTATGGGTTAGAGGGGGTAGTACCCCATGTGGCGCGAACGCCCGGTGTGCCCTAGTGCTCTGCCGTCTCCGTTACGCCTCCTGCGCTTGGTGTTGCGAATGCTGGCGATGGCGTTGATCGGAAACCTGCACCAAACCCGGTGAGTGACTGTGCAATCTCACTGTGCGGAGTTCCATATTCAGTCGGGTGTTGATCTCTTGGGCGCCCGGGATCCACCGTAGAGTGGCGTGGTGGTGGCATCCCTTCGAGTCGGAGGACACCGCGTGTGTGTCTCATGCCATGTTGACCCTCTGGCAGTGCGGATGAGGTGTGAACATCCCCTCATCTTGGAAGGTGGGTGTGAGCCGGGGTTCAGCGTTGGTTTAAAGAACCGGGCGTGGCACTGGTATGGGTGTAGGTTGTGGCATCGTGAACCACCGGCCTCGCCCGTAGCTCTCCTTCGTGATGACCTACGAGAAACAGAACTCTGTGTGCCGTCTAGCTCAACTAGAGCGAAGGTGAGTGATGGGGATTTATATAATGAGAGTTCGGGTTAGGGAGAGGAATCTCATTTATATATCCCGAAAAATAATAAATAATCTTCTCGTGGTCATTCTCATCAAATTTTATTATGTGCCCTTGTATTAGGTGTGATAATGAAATTTCGGAGGTGGAGTATCTAGGTATGTGACATTCTCGCCTTCCAATGCACCAATGTTACTAGCAATCCTTGTCACAAGAGAGGTACAATAAACAGGTGTGGATTGTTTAAAATTGCTAAGCATGCATTTTATGATTTCTTTTACGAGGGGGGCAATTTTTCTCTTGTAAACTATGGCATAGAGGCAATGCATCTCAACATCTAAGAGGCGGTGAAATTCATGCCTAGGAAACAAAGTTATGGCAATCCATTTTTGCATGAATTTCAATGTTGGATGATGTATGTTGGCATTAGAAGGGACGAAACCTAGGATCTGTAGGAACTATGGTGGAGATTTCGGTGAAAAAGGCGGCATGATTAAAATATGGTAAAGCAACGGCTAGGTTTGTGCAACATTTCTTAGCATCAAAGCCTATGTGCCTAGCCAGATTCTTGCCAAAGTGTAATAGTAGTATTTACTAAAAGTCGAAACTAACACCACGATCATGAACTTCCAAAGATCCTAGAAATTGGATGGTGAGGAGGCGAGAGCCTGGCTCATCGGGGAGCAATCCCGGACCATCCGAGCCGATTTTCCAAATGATGGGGAATTCGATATCCATACCTAGTTTTTCGAGGACGTCGTTGGGGAAGCGGGAGCGGGAGCGAAGTCTCGATTCTTGAGGATGTTGTAGGCTTGCATCTCCCATTCTCCTTCCAGGTCGAGGTGCGGTGCATCGGCTTCCTCGATCGTCATCCCCGTGGGTGCTTGTTCTTGCTCTTGCTCTTGCGGGGTGCGTCTTCTTCGTATACTTCGGCGTTGTCGAAGTGTGCACCCGAACTTCCTTGGGAGAGCCTCGTGCTTCTTCTCACGCCCTTCTTGATCGCGCTTGCCGCTTTCACGAACATGTTAGCGAACAAAAAGCTAACGGAATGGAAACAAGTGCTTACTCTTGGAGAGAACTTGGGAGAGAGAGCTTGTGAGAGAGAGTGTCTTTGGTGTTCTTGCACTAGAGCTTGGGAATGCTTTGTGGAGTGCAAGAAGTGAGCAAGTAGCAAAATGAGAGAGTGAGGGAGTGAGAATGAGAGGGGTGGAGAGCTCTCCCGGCCACCTCACGAATTTATAGCCCGATGCACCCCGACACTCGGACGAGGGCAAGCGGCTAGCGCTCGTGACCGTTTGGGCCCGTGGCGGGAGGCGTTGCCCGGGGCGGTCGGCCCAATCGCGCGGCCGGCCCCATCCCGAGCCCTCTTTAAGCCTGCTTTGGCGGTGTGTTCAAACGATCCCGAATCCGACGTTGTGCGAGTGGTGCAACGGTCGGGTTCGACCGAAACTTTGTTTTTTCATTTTCTCTCATTTTATAAATGTTTAAGAATTTTTTTTGGAATAAAGTTTTATTCAGAGTATGAAATATTATCAATCTATTTATTTTATTTATATTATTATATTTTAATTGACATGGGAAATATGGCAATGGGATTAAAATATAAAAGGGAATTCTTTTAGTATTAAAGAATAAAAAGGAAATGAATTAATTAAAGAGGTTTTGAATTCAAATATTAAAAAAATAATTTAATATGAGGAAAATAAATTTATAGAAGGAAAATATTTATTTCTTACCTTTTAGTGAAGCTTACCTTTAGGCTTGCTTCACATGCCGTGTACCTTCTTCATATTTTTTGGATGGTGACGTGGTAGGTGATGGCGACTTTATTTCTTCTTGAATCTTTTAGGGGGTTGCGGGGGTACGTTCCTCCTCCTTCTTGGCGAGGGGAGGTACAACTTCCTCTTTGGTTTTGTCGGCCGTGCATTTCACGGGGTCCTTTTGCCTTGTTATTTGTCTTTGCTTGGGGTTCAACCTTTTTCTTTTTTTAAGGATTTCTTCGGTTGTATCCATTGAATAGGCATTGGACCATGTGTCCTTGAATTCGGAAGTCGACCCTTCCCTTGCCAACATGGATAGTAGCGTTTGTTGTGTTGAGGGCGGTCTCCCCAACAACAATGCTACGTGATCTTCTTCTCCCATGTCGACGGCGATGAAGTGCGTGGGGACATAGCTATCCTTCACCCTTACGGAATGTCTCGAAGAATCCCTTCCGGCTTTATTCTTTGTTTGAACCGCCATTCGAGTTTGGCCTTGGTGCGGGATAATGGGAAGTGTAGGAGTGTGTCATTGGCCTTCTTTGACATGATGTTGACACTTGCCCCAAGATCCGCGATGGCGCTATTTTAACGTGTATGGGCCTATTGAGCGAGGTCATTGTTGGGCTCCCCGGATCCTCCTTCTTCTCTCGCAAAAGGTGAGTCCACAAGCGATATCGGTATAACCCGTTTACAAGTGTGGTTGTTTATTGTTACCATGTTAACGGATTCAATGGGGCCCTCGCCTTCGGGGTGAGTCCTTTCCCATGTTGGGTGCAAGCCGCAGCAGATTAATTGAGCTATTTGGGTTTCTATCATTTTATTAAAGCTCAATTGATTCTTTCTTGCAGAAGATAGGGTTTCTAATTTTGTGTTTACATTTTCAAGCATTTTGTCATTGAAAGATAATTTCTTGTTTAGACTTTCATTAATCTTAGCTTGGCCGTAAACTAAATCTTTCGGAGGGTTGATTGGAATTGAAATTGGAATTGTAACGAGAATTGTAAATGTTACCTCCTTGTGGGCGATTCGATTGTTCCACCCATTGTTATTACGGGACGAAATCCGTTGTTGGCGTAGGCTACTTCTTCTCGAGTTTCGAGACAAGAACTTCCTGAAAGTCCAACCTCTCCACAGACTTTGCATGTCATATGTGAGTCCATGGGGAGTGTAGCACTGCTTGACGGAGCTGGGTCATCCAGTCTTTTCATCAGGAGATCGATCTTTGCAGCCAGCAGATCTGTCTCCTTTACTATGTGCATACCTTTTTTGTGTCTTCTAAGGGGCTCGTTCTTCTCCCGGCCTTGGTTCTCGATCATCTTCTCGATGAGCGCTTACCGCTCTCAACGGTGAGGGATAAGAACGCTCCTCCAAGCGGCATCTATGTGGCCCTTCGACATGGTCGTAAGACCATTGTAGAAGTTCTACGAAGGGCGAGCCACTTCTCCATGCCATGGTGTGGGCGGCGAGGATGTACTCTTGCAGCCTCTCCCACGCCTCTAGTATGGGTTCCATTGCTGTCTGGCGAAAATTGGAAATTCTTGCCCGCCCAGGGCATTGGTTTTGCCCATTGGGAAGAACCTTGTGAGGAATGCGGTGGAGCATTTACTCTAAGTCTTGGCAGCCTCCTTGTCCTTGTAGAACCATTGCTTCGCCTTCCCCACAAGGGAGAAGGAAACAAGCGAGCCTCGATTGCATCCGGCTCAACGTCATGATGACGATTGTGTCGCATAGCTCCAAGAAGTTCGGAGATGAGCATTTGCGTCCTCGCTTGGCAGTCCACAAAAATGGACTTGCTTGTACCATCGTGATGAGGCCGGTCCTTATCTCAAAGTTCTTGTCGCCCAAGTTGACACGAGGGCCAAGCGGGACATTGCCCACGACGGGGCGGAGAGTAGTCCGGAGTGTCTTGGTGGCCATGAGTGTTGATGAAGATGGTACTTGGATGGACAGGTGCAACCTCCTCGGGAGTGATGACGGGAAGAGTGGCGAGCCCGACTCATACGGCGACCCCTCGCGGATCATCGACGAAGTTATTCTACGGTAGCGACGGTCATACACTATCCCTGTTTTTCATCCACAACGGGAAGAAAACAAAAAAGAGTTACCTGCAAGGATTAGGGCTATCATCCATACATGTGGTTATGATCATCTTTATTAATATTTTTTTTCTTTTAACCTTGCCTTCCCGGCAACGGCGCGAAGAAATGCTTGTTGGCATTTCTTAGCGCAATCACTAGAATAAATATTATCTTTAATGATAACGCCAAGAGAATGTCGGGTGATAGATAAATTGACTATTGCAAGGATCAACCCAAGCGCCGCCGCGGATCTATCATCGTAGCATTTCACCCGGGAGTATTAGGGTATCGTTCATTTATAATTTCCCATGGGAAGGCAGGTTTAGATTTAATATGATGATGATAGCCCACAATGTATGTATGGATAGCCACTAATCATGTACGAGGGGGTAAGTGACAATAATATTGGAGATAGTGGTGACACACACACTTCTTGAGCACTAGAAGGAATAAATAGAAAATAACATTAAAGGAAAAATCTATGTTGAGTTGGCTATTCTAATATCGCCAATGCGTCCGGGACTATAGTCTACATATGTCATTCATGGTTCATAACGAGAGATGGGCTAAAGTGATGAGGAGATGCCCGCGGTGGTATATGCCCGGCCGGTGACACTTGATAGGACTCCAACCCAACACCGGACGTGGAGAGTGCAAAGGACGGACGAGTTGTCACACCTCCGCCGCCTACCTCACTACCGTGGGATGCCGGCATTTCCCGGATGATTCCCTATAGACCTAAGCACCATGCTTACGTTTATAGAGAGCTACCTAAACCCCCAGCGGTACCCCCGACCCTACGGATCGACGGGGAAAGAGTAAAAGGTAAACCCGAAGGTACACGAGACCATCACTTTCGAACTTAGTTCTACTACGTTCCAAGAATAAAAATATGATTCAATTAGCCTAAAGTTAGTCATGTTAATTATCACATTATACTAACTATACTCTAGTTGGCACAATATGAATATAACATGAGGATAACTATACTCTAGTTCATATGCATTGCGATATAAATAATGAGACTTGAATAAAGGAAAGAACTTCATAGTAAATTTACCAAAAGATCCTTCCAAGGAGACAAGCCCTCCTTGAAGCTTTTGCCTAACTTCGAATACTAACACTAAACTAATGAAGGGGAGAGAGTGGTGCTCAAGGTGAGAATGTAACAATGTGTAGTGTAGTGTGTGTTGTGTGTGTGTGTGTTACAAGTGAGGAGTGCCTCTCTTTATATAGTGGAGAGGAGGAGGGAATGGAGGGCTCTCCTTGCTTCGAGCTATTCTTGGCGGGAACGAAACTTTGCACCGCATGCAACCGCCCGCTTGAAGATCGCTCCAAACCGCCCGAGGAGAAAGGGCGGGAACTTTGGCGAAATAATGCGCCGGCCGCCGCCCTTGGGTGGGCGGCCGCCCCTAGGCTGCGCCTCCCGGCCCCGGCCTTCTCTGTCGCCGTTTTTGTCCTTCGTATGTTGGGCCTATGGTGGTGCATGGGCCGGTTGTGTGCGAGGGGTTTGGTTCTCTTGCTCAATCCACTCCTTGGCGTCTTTTATTCAAATGCGCTTTCTAATTTATTTGGCAACTTTGTACCTGTTTCCACTTTTATACCTGCAAGATATAATTTCTACGAATACAAGTGGAACTAGGTTAGAAGTAAAAGGTATATGCATCATAAGTTTGCCCCTTTCTCATGAATTGGATATAAGTTGGCGGTATAATATACTCGATAATGACCGCCAACAGGTAGTAAATCAGGGGCATATCTGGGATGCAGTTAGCTACATTAATCAAACCTCTTGATTCCACATATACAGCACTCCCTCATTCTTGCTCCAAATTAATTAAGGCATCTAAAATTAGTTAGCGACGTCGAGCTCCTCCTTGCCTTGAGGCGGAACATATGGCCCGAAGCTTGCAAATTATTTTGTTAACAGCACTCAATTCCTTCCTGTGTTGATGCCGCATGAACAGCCCTAGGAGCCAGAGACCACATGGGTATAGGTATCCAGAAGCCCTCAGTTCCTCCGTAATCTGTTGGCTTTAGTTTAGTGACTGGTGAGCAGTTTCAGGAACAATAAAAGAGTACTTTTCATTGAGCAATGTGGCCAAATCCAAAAACAATCATGTGAAAAATTTCATAATAACCATACCTTTATTTGCTACAACAGTATGTGTAACAGGCAGCATAGCCACCATCACCCGCACAAAAATCAGCCCATGCCTCTCGTCCAAGTAGAAGTACTAAATGCATGTGCAAAACAAGTGCCTTTTATTATTTAGCTGTCAGCCAAATGCAAAAGAGACAGCAGGCTCCAATATCTTTTTTTCTCTTGTACAAATCCATCACTTTTTTTCTTCAGCGAAAATGATGCCATTGTCCTTATGCTGCTCACTGCATCATTTTCTATTTGACTCGCCTCCTCATACATCAGCTGGAATCATAGGTCAATAACGCAGAATCAGTGATAGATGAATTATGTGAATATAACTGAATAAACAACATTTGTTATGGCTTCTTGTCATTCCTTTGTATCTGCACTGAACCCTGAATAAACTTCATCTAGATTCATCTGTTGAAGTCAAATCATGTAATTGCAAATTCATAGGCTAAGAAGTATACTGGCATGGGGCATTTTATCTATGAGATTGGAGGCACGTCTGATTTCCTCGTCAAGTACCGGTTCATGGCTCACGAGGGCAATTTTCGTTGTAATCGCTCAGCCAAGCTGATAACTGTCGATTGTCGATTTGCCACTACCACTCTACCCAACAAGTGTGACTGTTGTGCCAATGAGTCCTCAAGGCTAAAAAACCTCTGAAGATTTGTTCTCCTACAAGTGAGTTATGCTGTATGCATCAGTCTCAGTCTCAGTCTCAGTGATCTCTGAATGTGAACCAACTTCCTGCCTTTTGTGCTGTACAAGGAGCCAAGGAGGAACCTGAGGCCAAATTTGGCAGGAACGGAGAGAGATGAGTGCTGCGACAGATCATGAAGAATCATATTTGTTGATTGTTTGAAAGGAGTATCTTGCTAGTGATGCAACAAAAATTCAGAAATTTGATAATCGGACTTTTAGTATCTACTATCTACGGATTCTAATCTAAATGAGAAAGCTAAAATCAAAGTTCAGATGGATGTGTACCTATGGCAATCCTGAAAATGGAGGCATGAGTCTGTAAATCTTATCTTCAGCAGATGGAGATAAATAACATGAAAAGGTAATTCCTCTCTGCAGGAAATAGACACAACTTAATTATTTTAAAACCGGAATCTAAAATTGAGGCTCACACATGTGAATACACATTTAATCCAAATCAAGTACCAAAACTGTATGCCTGAAAAGATGAAATTCCTGATAGCATTTGTTCTATCATTTCTGAAAAAAAGATAGCATCTCTTCTATCATTGATGCCTAAAAGATGAAATTCCAGATATAATAATGACCTCCAAATTGCAACTGTGGTTTCAGAACCCGATCAACACCCTCATCAGCATACCTTCAACATACTTGGACATTACCAAACATTATCCAGATCTTGGAGTTCCAGCGAGTTCTCAAATTCTTATTCACGTTCTTTGAATTTTCAATCATGGCAAATACAATTTTTCCATGAAAAAATTAGGCCATAATAGCTCAGCTCAGACTTGACCTTCTTACTGGCATTTTGTCGAGCCACAATGAAACATTGAAAAACACGTTTATAGTAATTACAAAGAATACGTTCAATAGAAGCATGTTGGTCAAAACTGGTTATTGAAGATTTGAAATAGCAGTTATAGAATTGGGGGAGAGGCCTGTTTAGGTAGTGGGGATTTAGATCCAAAATAATGAAGATTCGTCGGGGAAATCCCCTCAGGCACACCCCTTGTGTCCAAGGCCCTACAGAAGAATAACAGATGGATTTGCCCATATATCCCCCTTACACACCAGCGTGGAAGTCCATGAATATGTGAAGCTTTGGGAAATGGTCAACTCAGTCGACCGTACCGGAATGAAACTTTGGAAGATCAAATCAAATGGCGATGGACACCAGAGGGGAGTACACTGCAAGAAGTGCATATCAGATACAATTCCAGGGCCGATTCAAAAGGAAGACAATCACACCGATATGGCGGGCAAAAGCAGAACCAAAATGCAAGACCTTCGCTTGGATTCTACTACAACGGAAGATCCTCACAGCTAACAACCTAGCAAAGCGTGGCTGGCCACATGATCCACTTTGCAAATTATGCCTTAATAATGCACCTGAGACACCTGAGCATCTATGCAAAAATTCCACCTACACTTGTACTGTTTGGGATCACCTTTCCCGGTGGCTGGATCTCCAGAGGTTACCACCCATGAATGGATCAAATTCCATTTACAGTTGGTGAAGTAGTGCCGTCGCCAAGTTGCAAAAAGATCACAAAGCCGCATTTGATGGTGCTATTCTCCAATTTTGGTAGAATATTTGGAAAGAACGTAACAGACGCACCTTTCAACAAATTGCCAAACCACCTCTTGAACTCGCCTACCTCATCAAAGAAGACATTCAACTTCTTCATGCAGGCAGGGGCACTTGGCCCCACAGGAGTAGTGTTTACGTGTGTTTTCTGTTGTTGGTGTTCACTTCTTTTTATTTGGGTTCCTTGGTTCTTCGTTTCGTGTTTGTTTTTCTGGTTGCCGGATGCTTTGTAGATCAGTGGCCGGACGCCTGTAGAGGTAGTTGTGTCTTGAGCTGTAAAGTTTTGTTTTTGTTTTTTACTCCTTCTAATAAAAATTACGACAAATCTTTTTGCCGTTCCGTTCAAAAAAAAAAAAAAATAATAATAAGACGCATCAAGGGTCACTGAGGGCCGCAACTGCCTACAAAATACATGAGTATTGTCTGAAAAATATAAATGATGAATTTGTTACAGCTAGCATAACGCTAACACCATGACGCTAGCTAGCATGCGTCCTTATTGTCAGCCTAAATTAAGTAGCTGATGACATAAAATGCTGAAGCAAACTTTCAAAACAATGAAAATGAGCGAATTCGATTCTGGAAAATGTGAAAAAAAATAAATCAGGATTAGCGGAGATCTTTCATATGTCAACCTGAAGGTCTGAAGGATTGCAAGCTGCATCGAAACCCCACCCAATCAGCTCCTCTTGGGGAATCATGGTGGAGGACGACGGCGGTGATGGTTCCAATTCTGAAACATGACCTTCCAAATAATGCTTAACTTGCGTGCAGGATGGCCGCTTTTTACGATCCGGGTTAACACACATGATCCCAGCTTGTATAACACGCCGCATCTGATCCTCGTCAAAGTTACCATTCAGTCGTTTATCCACCTTATGAAAAATTGCCCCGTCCTCATACCAACGCGAAGTCTTTTGCACGAATGAGTTTGTAAGTTGACCTTCTTTTGTCACCAACGCCTTTGGAGATTCGCCGAGGACCATCTCAAGCGCAACAACCCCAAAGCTGTAAACATCCGACTGCTTGCTTGCCTGAAGTGTTCTGAAGTACTCTGGATCCATGTAATGAATAGTGCCACCAAAAGTAGCCGTCTTTTTGCTAACTTCATCGTCGATTTCACGCACCAAACCGAAATCACCGAGCTTGGCAGTGTAGTTCTCATCCAACATAACATTGCTTGGTTTGATATTCCTGTGCAGGACAGTCTGCAGGTTGGAGCCCTCATGAAGATATGCCACGGCGGAGGCTATGCCGGTTATTATTTTGAACCTGGAAGTTCGAACATATATATTGTCATCAACCTCTTCAACTAAAACGACTCTTTATTATGAGTTTATTTAATATAAGCAACACCCGACAACTAAATCAGATAATATGAATACTCCCTCCATGCATCTATGCAAGATCTATTTTTACTTGACTCAAAGATCAAAGAAATCATGCATTCTCGTCATTAGTTTTTCTTGAAAAGAACAATGGGCTTTTATTGCGGATTCGATTATTCTCTGCATGTGTTTCGCTCTTGAGGCATGCATGCGAAAAATTCCCAAAGCATCACATCCAAGAAAAAAAATGAGAATAGACCTTGCAAAAGTGAATTTTTGAGATTTCATAATAGCCCTTGCATAGATGAATGGAGAGAGTGCCCCTCAACTATTTGGTGCTGTTTGGTTGGTGTTGCAAAGCTGCAGACAGTTTAAATGTTGTTTTTATTTTGTTAAGGGGTTATTTATCTTATACTAAAGGGAGGGAGAGGAGAGGAGATAGAGCTGTGAGGAAATAGAGTTGTGAGGAGATAAGCATGGAGGGGATGTGTGGCTGAGGAAATAAAAAGAGAGAGAGAAGTAGAGGGCCGGCGGTGGATTCTTTAGTCCCGGGTGGAAACACCACCCGAGACTAAAGACATGTGTCAATGATTGATGTCATACTAACCTTTGGATGAGGGTCTTTTTAGCCCCGGTTGGTATTACCAACTGGGACTAAAGGCTCGGTGCATTCACAGCTATTTGAGGCCACGTCGATGCATGTCGTTTAGTCTCGGCTCCAAATTTCACCCGGGACTAAAGGCCTGAACCAAAGGTCGATTCTCTACTGGTATCCGTCACCACCACCTGCAGATGCCACCCGCGGCGGCGAGATCCCGGCGCCCGCCATCGAGGTCGGGAGCTCACTCCACAGTGCCTTGGAGAGAGGGCACTCTCTCCATTCATCTATGCAAGGGCTATTATGAAATCTCAAAAGGAAACTAGGTCCTATCTTTCTAAAATTAGCCACTCACGGTGGCACCTGCCTTGGCTGCACGCTCTGCAGCCCTCCTGGCATCACGACGGCGCCTATAGGTGCGCCCGTACATGACATCTCTCCCCCCTCGACGATCAGCTCGTCCTCGAGCTGAAACTGGGGGAACCTGTCACGGAAGTCTTCAACATCCTCCAATGTAGCACCAGCAGTGGACTGCTCTTTCTAGCGAATGAGCACCTACCGAACACCCTTGGCCAGCCGGTAGCGAACAGCCTGCTCAGGTTCTGGAGTCACCGCCACATGATGAGTGTGTGGGAGGTGGCGTCTCCGGTGGTGCGCCGACAAACTTTTGAAGGGGCCGACGTGGAAGACATTGTGCAGCTTGGCACGCGGGGGTAGCGCTAGGCGAACAGCCACCTCGTTGATGCACTCGGTGACTTGGTATGGCCCGACGAAGCGTGGCTTCAGCTTGCCCTTGGTCGCCTGGGGAAGAGAAGAGGCCGCCCGTTCGCGAAGGCGCAACAGCACCCAGTCACCCACGGCATAGGAGACTGGTCGCTGCAGGCGGTCGTAGAACTTCTTCCGGACGACTGGCTTGTTCCCCAGCGATAGCGGACATCCGCTAGGAGCTCCTCGCGTGTAGCCATTGTCTTGGCCACCGCCGCCACCCGGTCTCGCCGGGCTCATAAGAGCGGATGGAGGGGGGTCCCGACCATAGATCACCTTGAAGGGAGTGTCAGCGAGGGATGATTGGTACGCCATGTTGTAGGCGTACTCTGCCCATGGCAGCTAGCGCAGCCACTGCCGTGGCCGATCCCCAGTGAAACACCAGAGGTACATGACGATGACTTTGTTGGCCGCCTCCGTTTGGCCATCGGATTGTGGGTGGAAGGCGGACGTCATGTGCAGCAGGGCGGTGAGCAGCATCAGCTCGGCCAACTCAAACGGCGTCGCTGATCGGAGGGGTGGCCCGAACCACAGGTTGAGGAGGTCTTTGAATCGTCCCCACGGCGGCGTGCCCTCGTCTTCCGCAGCTGGTAGTACCACAGCTGTGCGACGCCCCTCCAGATTGTAGGAGGCCATCCACACGCGCTCCTCCGGCATGGTCGCGCTGTCGGTAAAAAATAAGATTCGCACTTGTTGATGGAGAGCATCGAATCGGTCTTGCCATCGAACCGGGAAAGTCGAGCTTCTAGAATCTTGGGGGCGATCCGGATCCGCGAGTAGGTTCCTCGTGACCGCCACCGCCGCCGCCGCTGTTGTCCGACGACGATGACGATCTGTCCTTCACGGTGGCGATGTCGGCCTTCACAGAAGACAACCCCGTTTGGAACGATTTCATCATCTCCATGAGGTCCTTGATGGTGGGTTCAGCCATGGTGGTGGACTGGCCCGATGGAAGAGGTGGGCGTGGAAGGGGATGGTGGAGGGCTGGAGCGGGTGGAAGAGGATCTACGCGATGCGATACCAGGTTGTCAAGCGCCTCAATGCCCAACGTCGCCCGGACCGCGGCTACGTAATCCTCGTAGTCGCGCTCGGGCCTTCACCATGAGATCTCACCGGTGGCTTGAGAGAGTTTGAGGGAGAAGAGCAACTTTAGGATAATAGATCTTTTCTTAATTATCTCCAAGTCGTCACACGGCATATATGGCCAATCGCCCAACCATTCTCTCCTAGAATTAAGGCATGCAAAAGGAAACTAGGTCCTATCTTTCTAAAATTAGCCACTCACGGTGGCACCTGCCTTGGCTGCACGCTCTGCAGCCCTCCTGGCATCACGACGGCGCCTATAGGTGCGCCCGTACATGACAGGAGCCAACCCCTTCGGCAAAGAAAGCTAGCCAAGGACACTTGATACATAACCGGATAGCTAGCAGAGAATTTTGGAGAGGTGGTTGGATTCCATTTTCATTTTTTACCATAATTTTGTTATTTTTAGCTAGTCAACTTATTTTACAGAGATCTTTGTAGATGTTTTAATATGGGTGTGTTATAATCCCAACATGTTAGCATGCTGCATGGATGGGTAACAACCTTAACCTTTGCACTTGTGGATTGTTGTCTACTCCTGCATGTTATGCCTAATTATTTTTTCATATTTAATTTTAAGTTTTATTTTGTATTCAAGAATTGTGCAGATCTACTGATGCAGCGTTTCATGAATTGTGCAGATTTACTGATGCAACGATGAGCAATTATGCAGAGCATACCTTTGATTCCATTGAAGAGTGTTCTGTTTCTGATGAAGATGATCACTGAGAGATCCTTTTGGCATCAGTTTGTAGACAATCAGAAGTTTGGTTTTGTTAGCGTACCAACCGACAAGAGGCAAGATATTCTGATGTCTTAGTTGGCGAATAACTTGAATATCCGAAAGAAACTCCTTAATAGCTATGTCGTCAACTCTGAACATTTGTTTCACAGCCACAGAGATTTGGTCCAGTTTACCTTCATAGACATTAGCAGATCCACTCGATCCGATTATTTTTAAGAAACGATTGGTCGCTACTGACAGTCGTTCATATGAGTACTCCTTCGGATCAGATGCATCATCTACTGTAATTGCACAATGAATTGATTTGTTAGAATAGTTTTGCTCCATTTAATTTCAATTTACTAAAACAGTTTGAATTTTGCAATGTAACATTATAATCCATTAGTATTCTAGTTCCAGCCCATTTGGCACACATTTCTGGTTTGGTGGGATTAGTACCTATCTTAGCAGTCAAGTAGTTTGGCCCATATTAGACATAGTGTGTGTTTTGGTTAACCATCCTACATAAAGCTAGAAGGAAAGTGTAAACAATATAATATGCATACATAGACCCATTATTTCACATAGGAGTTAGGTAGTAAGCAGGTTTTATGCTAGGTGTTACGGAGAATCTTTTTGAAAACATGAGTTTGCACAATAGATCAATCAAATAAGTGTCACCTAAGCCAAAGAAAGCACCACTTTTACACCGTGAATACTATAAAAATAAGAAAAAAGGGTAAATATTATAGTGTTTTAAAACATTTTTTTGGTAGTGCTAGACATATTAAATTATAAAATTTAAACTGGGAATTTCAAATAGTTATTGTTGGTCAAATTAAGTCTAAATATGTTACATGCTCACATTTCATATCGACACTCAATTATACTATATCTTAACACAGGGCATATATAATTATAAAGGGCGCATATATATAGGTACCTTGTATGGCCAGCGACTCTTGATCTTTCCAACGAGGAGAAGGTGGTGGAACCGTACCGCTCAAAAAATTCAGCACTTGCCTGCAGTTGGGCCGCGTGCTGTTGTCTTGGACGCACACAAGCCCAACACGTATCACAAGTTGCACCTGCGCCGTGATGAAGTTACCATTGAGGCGACCATCCACTGCGTCGAGCAGGGCGCCACGGGCATAGGACATCCTTGCCTTCTCGATGAGGATGTTTGCACTGGGATCCTCATGTCTGCACGTTGGTCTTACGCCGCACGCAATCTCAAGCAGTAACACTCCGAAGCTGTAAATGTCAGATGCCTTGCCCGCCCTGCCTGTCCTGATGGATTCAGGGTCTATGTACCCCAAATCCCCAGTGATGGTCGTCATTGTTTCACCGGGACGGATTCTTTGCCTGAGCAGCCCAAAGTCGCCAAGTTTGGCATTGAAGTGCTCATCAAGCATCACATTGCTTGGCTTGATATCCCTGTGGATGCAGTTCTGTCCGTGCAGGTGGTCGAGAGCCTTGGCTATGCCAATTGCTACCTTGTACCTACCATAGTACGAGTGGAAAAGCACAAATTATATTGTTGATCTTCAAGTCACAGAATCAATGTTGAAAAAGTTATGATGATGAATTCATGAATTATTGTATGTCATGTGGAAGGAGCTAGATCGCAAAACCCATACCTTATATCCCATTGTAATGGGGCTTCTTTTTCGTGGAGGTGCTGATCAAGGCTGCCGTTTGGTATCAGCTCGTATACAAGAAGAAGCTCGTCGTTTTCGTCACACGAACCAATCAAAGGAACAAGATTCTGATGGCTCAGCTGGCTTATACTGTTAATCTCGTCGGCATAGTTTCCTTGTGCTTGATCATCGACTAGCAGAATCCTTTTAACGGCCACAAGATCATTATCCAAGACTCCCTTGAAGACTTCACCAAAATAGCCTCTTCTTCCGAGCGTGCGCGAAAAATTTTCGGTCGCACCTAATAGCTGCTGATACGAGAACTGCCTTCCTCCGGTGTGCACTGAGATCGAATTCAAAGCGGCATCAGAGCTTTTTGTTTCATGTGCTAAATTAGCGAAAATGATGATGGCATATATACGTACCTTGTGTGGCCTCCTGGACGACGGTGCTTTCTGCTGTCTGCGTCCTTTCTCCAGGGGTCATCTCCGGGGAACGCATATCCTCAAGTCGGTTGTGCATGCTTCTTGAGAGCCGGCTGCGCCGATTGCGGAGATATTGTACCAAAAGAGCTGCAAGGCTCGGCACCCCAACTGTTACGCCGACAACTGTTCCGACAGTTGCCCCGGTACTCAAGCGTTTCCTAGGGGAACCTGGACCTGTTACTCACTAGAGATATTAGTTTCTCTGAAACTATATTTTGAATCTATTGTTGTATTGTACTGCAAAATCCTAAGATGGTAATTCAGCAAAACATTCAGCAAAACATCATGGACAAATAATTTGTTGGTACATTATTTCTGACATCTGGTATGTTGTTTTGTTTTTCTACACTAGTAACGAAATGATTTTTGCGTGATCTTTGCAAAATCTTTTCCGTGGCGGGCACTATTTTGGCCCGTCACGGAAAATGCCCCGCCACGTTAAAATCTCATGTTTGGTTTTGGAAATTGATGACACACTTGTAATGCTAATCCTTTGCTCTAAGCGTGACTTAAGAGATAGAATTGCATGGATGACGTGGAGCATGATGATCATGAACATGGACAATGATGATGGACATGGTGGATCGTCAAGCTCGGCATGTCGGTTTGAGAGGAACCCGCAGATCAAGGCAAAGGTATATTTGATAGGGTTTTTCTTTCGGTGATCAAGACATGATAGAGCGTGTGATCACATTATAGGTTAGATAGCCGACTATCAAGAAGGGATGCCGCGACTAATCCTTTGGTGAAGTGCTTCTAGGTCTAATTGACTTGCATATTGCATTTAGGACATGAGAGCACTAACTTCGTTCTTGCCTAATCGATCGACATGCTAACATACGTGTTATTGAGATCATCTTCGACGTGTTGGCAACTTGAGGCAAGAGGCGAAGCAAGGTTGAAGCAAAGGCGACAACACAAGGCTGAATTTCGCAGGAAATGCCGACCGAAGCACCGACCGGATCCTCGACCGGACTCACGGTCTTTGACCGGACCGTCCGGTCAGTGGCTCCAATCAGAATTACAGAGAGCATGTTTTCGACCTTCTCTCGTGGGATCGACCGGACGCATCGCCGGAGGCATTGACCGGAAGCACGAAGTTTGTTGTCAGCCGTGGGCCCGAGTGCGCTGTCCCCGTCTGACCGGACACATGATTTGGTGCGACCGAACACTTGACCGGACTCGCTGGTGAGTCCGGTCGGTGCGTCCGGCCATCTTGTGAGATAGCCCATTTCAAAGCACAACGGCTCTATTTCGTGGGAGGCTCTATATATACTTGTTTGGCCGGTATTTGGAGAGCTCTCTTGCACATTTGAACACTCTAACTCTATTGTGAGCTTGTGATACTCCACTCCACTCATCTCTTCATCCAAACTTCGAATCTTTGATGAGATTGAGAGTGATAGAAGTGCATTGCACTGCTTGGTTGCATTTAGAGGCACTTCATCCTTGGAGGAGCTATGGGATTTCGTTTCTCTTGGGAATTTGCTTGGTTCCCTAGCGGTTTTGGAGCAAGAGGCGGTGTTGAGCTCGATTGGAGCTTGTTCGAGGCCACACCGGTGGTTTGTGAGGGGTCGTTCCTTACCCTGTGGGAGATGCATGAAAGGAGCACTAGTGAATTGCTCGTGGCTTGTTTGATCCTCTCTTATGATCGGTGTGCTTGAGCTCCCACCGAGGATTTGGCACCGTGCCATTAAGCTTAGCAACCGTCAAGTGAGTGCATCGCCACAACGGGGACTAGCGTGCCGACAAGCACGTGAACCTCGGTGAAAAATCATCGTGTCAACCTTGTTCTTGCTCGTTGGAGATTTCTTGTTGATCACGGTGATTGGCTTCCACCACTACTCATCGATGTCGGTATATCGATCACTCCTCGACGTGTATTTACTTTGATATACTTGTGTAGCTTGAGTAGTTTGGTAGAGCTTGCTAGAATTGTTTAGCTCCTAGTGTTAGTTTTAGTTATCTTATCTTGTCCACCTAGGAGTAAATTAGCAACCTAGACATTGCTTGATATTAGAGACAATAGAATTGACTTGTGGCTTGCATAGCTAGTTCGTAGCATCGCTTACTTAGCTTCGCCATCTTATTTACTAATCCGTTTGTTTAATGTTGTTGCAAGAATTTTTAATAGGCTATTCACCCCCTCTAGCCATTAGGACCTTTCACATGTTCGGGTTTTTATTTTGTATGGTGGGCGTGTTTTTACCCGCCACGGAAAATTGATTTTGCGTGGCGGGCATCCTAAAAGGCCCGCCACGGAAAATAAGGAACCAGCTTGCAGCCTAGGCAAAAGCCCATACTCCATATCCTACCGGGCTTGTATATAACTAAAAGCTAGGGTTTTCAGTTGAGATCAGTAGCCGGCCGAGAGTCTCCACTCGTCTCCATCTCCTCCCCCACTCGTCTCCTCTCCTTCCTAAACTCCGCCCACCAGCTCTGCGCTCCTCCCACTCTCCACTCGGGCGGCGCGCCCCTTCCGGCTGGCCCCTCATCTCCGGTGTCCAGCGGCGCGCAGATCTGCCGCAAGACGCCCCCCACCACCCACCACGGGGCGGCCGGATCGGCGGCGCGGCCAACTCTTAATCTCGGCAGCCAAGCAAGAGGCGAGCTTGGGAGCCCGGATCCGCGCCCCCTTCCTCCTCGTTGACGCGGCTGGGCGACGGGAGCCCAGATCCACGCCCCTTCGCCACGCAGGTGCAGGGGCGGATCCCGACGTCTCCACGGGCAATGGCGGATCCACACACGTGTGTGGCGCTGCCCTCCTTCCCTCCTCCATTGTACATGCCGTGCAGATCCAAGGCGGGGACGGCGAGATGGAGGCGGATCCGTGCACGGGAGGTCTTCCGGCGCCATCTCCACACGCAAGCAAGGGCGGATCCCGACGCGTCCACACGCTGGGCAAGGGGCGAAGGAGGCCGATCCAAGTCCCGGCGGCGTCTCCACGCCGCAGCAAGGGCGGATCCACTCTAGGCAAGGACGAGCACCCGGCGGATGGAGGCGATCGGGCGCGGCAGTCCCCCCCGGCGCACTCCACGCCGGGCAAGGGCGGATCCATGCCGGGCAAGGCAGAGCACGACGGATGGAGGCGATCTAGCGCATGGTCCCCCGGCGTCGTCTCCACACCGAGCAAGGGCGGTCGGGCGAGGTGGATCGACGACGGCTCCTCCCCGGTGGTGGCGGTGCTCCCTAGATGGGCTTGGCGGGGCTGTCTAGGGTTTTTGCTCTTTTTTATTTATTTTCGAACCATACCATGGCAGACATCCTCACGTATATCCGATTTATCGTGATGGGCAATTTGAGCCCGCGACGCAAAATCACGCCGTGACCTTAGCGGGGTGACGAGCTACAGTGCCCGCCACGCAAAATTTGATATGCCCGTCCACGCAAAAAGAGTTTGGGTACTAGTGCTAGGCCCCCAACCGTATTTGATTGCTATATGTGTTATGGCAATTGTGTTAATGCAACACAATGCATCTCAAAACCATGTAAAGATATCTAGAAGAAAAAACACAATGAATGTATATTATGACACTCTTTATATAATTGGTATTTTGGCCTTTTCTTCGCCACTTTCAAATTCCATATCTCACAAACAAAGCTAAAGGTCAACTTCGACATTATTAACAGTCTATTTGTTTTTTTTTAGGAAGGAAGATGTATTGAACTTAGCATAGTACACTCGGCCCTTTTACAAAGACCGCAGACAAAAAGGAAAATTACAAAGAACTCCAAAGCTCATGTTCATCTTCCTCGAAGACTCCAGGGATCCATTCGTCACCGCCGTCCAAGCAAGAGAGCATATCAGGTGCTCCCACAGCTCATGTTCATCTTCCCAGTCGTCGTCGGACGCCACAGCCAATCTCCACAAGGTGGAGGCTACATAGGAGGACTTCTTGCTAGGCAAAGATGTCGAGTACACTCGGACACCCACGACGCAACCTTCGTTTCTAATGCCGTGAACCCCGAGCAAAGCTCGGACCACAGACCATCTTCCGCGAGATTAAAAAGGTCAGCAACATCATCACTTGAAGAAGATGACGATGACGGCCTCGGACTCATGTACAGGTCTCCCCAACCACTCCGTTGGTGTCGAGTAGATTGCCGGGAGCATGGAAGAAGTCGTGAGAAGTTATTCCCATGCAACGCCCGCCGCTTCAGATCGCCCGGCACCGCCCGAGAACAACAAGCGAGAGGAGCCCTGCTCCTCCGACGAACCCTAGCTCCACCGCCAAGCATCGACAAATGAACAAACCCTAGACCTAGGTAGACTCGACTATGAACTCTAGAAGCTAAAACTATGCCGGACGTAGATCCACCCCGTCCGCTCCGGGCGTTGGAGTAGCCGTTGGAGGGAGGGAACGGCTGGATCGACGCCGGATCCTAGTTCGCCTCCGCGTCAGCTTGCGGTTGCTAGGGAGAGGTGTCGGTTGGGGGAAAATAGAAAGAGGAAAAGTTCAAATTAGTCCCCTCAAGTATAATCAAAGTCTGGACAACCCTCTAAAGTATTTCTTGGTTTAGTTCACCCCTAAACTATACCATTTTGTTCAATTTACACCTTAACACACTTTGTCTTTTTTTTTTTATTTCTTCATGAATAAGTGGAGTTTGAATTTCGAATTTTGCAGGATGATAACAGACAACATAAGGCATGTTTAGAAAATATATCATGATTTTTTTCATCACCATTTTTATTTGGTTTTGTAATATTACCGCCTCCACACCATGAGAGCATATCAGGTGCTCCCACAGGTTTAGACGGTCTAGCTAGTGTTTCCTAAGTATTAGATGCCCATCTAAAAGTGCATGGAAATTTTATTAGAAAAATATGGACGACTATTTCAAAGTGGTGGGAAGAGGATGAGATGGGAAAAAAAAAAAAAAAGGAAAAGAGGATTGGTTAAATTTTGTTTAAACCAAAAAAGGAAAAGACTGTCCTCTCGGACTAATCACAGCCGTAGCCTTGTTCGTAAATTATATATAGATATAGAAATACTAGATATAGATATATAGATACTTGGTATGGAAGGTCACGTAGCACCATATGAGACCGCGTGCCAAGGTCAAACACACCATATTTTGGCCCACCTTGTAACTATATGACACGCCAGTTTCAATTGGATCACAAGGAAATTATACTTGTGATTGGAATAAGCAGTGGCTCTAATACATTATTAATTAACTAAGGTTTTTCAATCGCGACAATGTGGAGGAGCTAGCCGCCCGAGATGCATGAGGGTACAGTAGTAATGACGAATTTCCTCTTATCCTAATGAAGATTGTCAACTCTTGGTCACTTCTTGTCATTATTCTTCTTTCTTGGTCTAGTATATATGTATAACGCATAGATCTCGTTACAACAACCAAGAAAGAAGAATATTAGACAAATAACACAAAGGACTAAAAGTTAACGATAAGATTTGTTCACTTCCATTATAGGGCAGTGATGAAAATAAAGTTGGAGCCTTAATCAATTACAACCAAGATATTAACAATTGGGTTTAAAACAGGCTATATAATCAATCTTGTGATAATAATTCTTTGGCCGAACCACAACTATTATATTATATTATATTATTCCATATCTAGATTAGATATTTCAGTTATCTCTTAATCGTTAATCACCTTATTAATATGTGATTGCTTTTGCCTAATATGATCTTCTTGTTAGAGTAGAATAAACCTTCTGAATGCTTGTCTTTTACTAATATTTTTGGATTAAGTACTAAGCATAGAATCCACTAAGCAAGGAAGAACCAAAGATTAGCACAATGTGGTTGTGGTTGAAAAATGTGTAATAGAAATCACCAAGACATGCCTCTAGCATGAGCTAGTGTTCTCTGTTCGGTAATCGGTACTACCTATTTATATCGGATTAATTACTGAAAATTCACTAACTGTCTGCCGCTCTTCTTTACTCTTGATGAAATGAAGATCCAATGGCTCACCCCACTTAACATATAAAACTAAATTTCCATCCTTGGATAAAAGCATAAAATATAATATATCAACCTGACAGTTTGTCCCAACCTTAAGTATGGAACAATTCAAATTTAGAAAAAAAAAATTAAAGTAAGCATAAAGACTCAAGGAAAAGTATAGCAAAGTACTAAGGATAAAGACTACCATTTTGAAGCTCATTTAATTTGGCAGATTAATTAGGTAGCAGAGATCTCGATGACACTCAGTTGTTGAAGACCGTACCGGTCAAATTTACTATGCCAACTATATATATATTTGCAAAACCGTAAACGTTCATAGTACATACCTTGGACATTTTTCGATGGCGTGGAGTTGCTGGCATCTGTCGAAGCCATGGTGGAGTTATTGCTGGCATCTGTGGAAGGCGTGGTGGAGTTGCTAGCAGCATCTGTCGAAGGCGGCGTGGTGGAGTTGCTAGCAGCATCTGTCGAAGGCATGGTGATGTTGCTAGCATCCACGGCATCTGACGGTGGAAAAATGGGGAAGTTGTCGATGCTGCTGTATCTTAACAAGCAACTGGGCGTCTTGAACACCGCCGCCTGATATGTGAGGATTGTGCTCCCGAGCATATCCAGGCACGCCTTGCACTTGTCCGTCGGCAAGTCCCTGGTACACTGCGCAAGAATGTATGCCAGATTGGTGGCGTCGCCACTGAAAAAGCCATACCCGAATCGCGTCGCCTTGCTTGCGGCAACCGCATTCACGTCCTGAAGCCACCGAGAGAATCTCCTGTATACTTGGTTCGCTACTGGACCGGGAATTAGAACCGACGTGTACACGACGTCCGTGTACGCCGTGCCGAAGAAGGCCGCGTCCGAGTAGTGCACGAGGCACCGGTCGTACGTGGCCACCACCGTGGTGCTGCCGGGGCACTGCTTCACCAACCCGCCGCCGGAGTCGTCGCCGCTGGTCGCCGTGGCCAGGCAGTCGAGGCAGTCGGAGAGGGAGAAGTCGACGAAGCACAGGGCCAGCCCGTAGGCCATGCCCGGAGCGCCTGCCTGCCCGATCGTGGCCTTGATGAAGCCGCCGTGCTTGGTGGTCGCTATCGCGGCCAGAAGCTGGTTCAGGTTGGAGGCGTAGGCGTCTGAAGAGGTGTAGTTGCCGGCCGTGGAGCAGTTTAAGTACTGCAAGACGGCAGTGCCGGCGGCATCGCAGACAGTGTGGAGGTGGTGGACGGAGAGGCAACAACACAGCAAGAGAAGGCATGCCAACGTTGCGTGACGACTAACGACCGCCATTGTACGTACTACTACAAGCTAGCTTGCTGCAACTACGAGTTACTGAACTAGAGCACGCTGGAAGAATATAACCTAGCGAGCTAGCTATTTATCATGTACTGGCATGGTGGCATGGCTGGGCTAAAGCTCGCAGCAAGAGGTGCTGCCGTCCGAGTGATCTTCGAGAGATTGTGACAAGCACAAGGGTTTTTTTTTTTTGAAATTGACTTGGCATAGTAAATTTGACCGGTACGATCTTCAACAACTGGAGTGTCATCGAGATCTCTGCTACCTAATTAATCTGACAATTGCAATTTTTAAGAGCATGCTTGGATCCTAGGCAAGCGCTCCCCTCGCCTTGCTCACCATGAAATCGAGGTGACGCTAGTGTTTGGTAAGGCGAGCTCACCTCGAGAGACGTCAGCAAGCTTTTCCCTTGCTTTTAGGAGAGAGCAAGGCATAAAGTTTGGAATCGAGTATGTCCTAAGGCTAATCTCAGTAGAGTTTCATTCCGTTGTTTCCATGATAACCACATAAGCCAAAAAAAATTGTGTTTGAAACTAGCTACATCCCAACGCAAAATTACATAGTTAAAAATTATTACATATTTTTGTTCTACCTATGAGGACACAACCATATTGACCGGCCTACACTATCATCCAATGCAGTCATGGGAAAGTGGGAACTGGACAACTAGTAACTCTTTCATATAAACTTCCTAAATTGAATTGTAGGGCTGTTGCATGGGTTGACCATGTGTACGCCTGACTGCCTCAGTGCCAGACCTTGGATGTACATTGGTGTGCACTTCACTTCGTACGACACATCAAACCTTTTAGGCATTGTAGTTGTCAAAAAAAATTTATAAAAATTTCTGGTCGACAAAAACAAGCCCTATTATAAGTATTAAACATATCTTAATTACAAAACTAATTACACGGATGGACTGAAAATCGCGAGATGAATCCATTAAACCTCTAATTAATCTGTTATTAGAGATTGTTTACTGTATCACGATGTTGTCTAATCATGATATAATTAGCGTTAGATTCGTCTCGCGATTTGAATCGGAAGTTATGAAATGAGTTTTGTCACTAATTCATGTTCAATACTTCTAATTACTCAAAGAAGATTCTATGTGACAGATGAATATATTTTTAAAACTAAACAGAACAAATATAAAAGATAATCACACTCTGCACGAGGCGTACTTGACGGGTCAAGGGAACCAAAATAAACTTCGGCTGTCAGGGCAAGTTAAATTATGGCCGGCAGAGCCAAACAACCAAATTTTTGGCTAATGCACATGGTGACAGCTAGGTTTTCACACGTATCAGGAGCTTTAATTATGTCCTCTTCACGTACCTTCCCGTCAAGTCAATCCGGTAATACAGGGTCAGATATATAAATTCATAAGATGAGATACAGACAGAAGGGATAAGATCGCACACAACACGAAAGCAAAACTGGAAAGGGCCTGGGTAGCTTCTTTCGGGAATCCATGGGGTGTTATTAGAGCTTCTTTCGGCTGTACCCCAGCATACAAATTTTAGACACCCGTATCCATCTCTGTAACACCCCATGGATTCCCGAAAAGAAGCTACCCAGGCCCTTTCCAGCTTTCCTTTCGTGTTGTGTGTGATCTTATCCCTTCTGTCTGTATCTCATCTTATTGTTTGATGGATTTTTGGCACATTGAAATCCATGTGTATACATATATTTGTGTATTACACCAAGAGAATTAAAAGAAGAAGAAACTATACACATATATATGTGTGTGTGTTTGTTACATACAACAAGCAAGGCTAAGAAGCTAACAAGGCTTCTACGTGCTGCGCCGTATGTGCATATATATCAGAAGCTAATAACAAGCTTTGATGTGAAGGCCATGCACGCATTCGTACACTTCGACGTGCCAGCAAAGGAAGCTAGCGCGTGCGGTACGAGACGTATATATACGTGCACTTATAAACGTGTACGTTCAGATAACCAAGTGTAGAGTTTGCAAATACACGCCGGCCGGCCTATGTAGCGTATATTCCTGATATTCTACAACTTGCGGTATATACGGCCAACACGTATGGATTCCCAGGCGACGTACGTCTATCAGCTACAGATCGTCGAGTCCAGATTTTTTTTTTTTTTTTTTTTTTTTTGAGAATTACAGTACAACGCAGACGCTCACAACACGCCACGCACACTCACCCCTATGAACACACGTACGAAACCCTACCCCTATGATGCTGGGCGGGCCGGCGATCACGGAGATTCTCGAGAAGTCACCATAGGCGCCGTCGCCGACGGAACGCCGCTACCACTTAATGCATAACGCCGGTAAATCCTTGGAAAAATTCCAGGAAAAGATCGAGAGGATTTGAACCGCGGTGAAGAAGATCCCACTGAACCTCCTACCAATGGACTACAAGCCAATTGCTAATGAATAGCCTTCCATCTTGCTGGGCCCGCATGTCATGGGCTGCATGGGAGAGGTGCTGATGATTGATCTCGGTGTTAAATGGAACGCACAAGCGCCGTGTACACGTACGTCTACGCGGCCTAAATATCTCGGCTTCTAGAAACGCGATCAGGATAACTATCACGTGGGATAAGTACGAAGGTGGAATCGATTCCTGATATCTCGGCAAGCCACAACAACCTTCTGGTGGCGCAGGCGTGCGGCAACAATAGCCTGCCCCCAACCCTAACCCTTGCCTATATAAACAACACCCTGGACTCCAGAGAGGGGGATCACACTTTGCATCAAGGCGCCGTCGGGCTGCCGAGCAGGGAGTGTATGATCGCATCGCCGCCGGCCGGAGGAGCGCCCAGGCGCTGGCTTGATCCAGCCCTGCCCTTGAATGAGGAGGAGATCCAGAGGCAGCCGCCGGCACGGCACCACCACACGGTGCTCGCCTCAAGATGGCTTCGTCCAGTCCTATCTATACCGATGCCGAGCAGCTCGTCTGCCAGCGTCATCGATCCAGTAGATGAGGTGCTGCCCAGCAGGAATGCCACCCGTCACCACCGGCCAAGATCCATTCACGGCCAGGCGATCGTCACGTAGCTGCTGGCCAAGATCCATCCACGGAGGAGGGCACCATGATGCTGCCGGCCAGGATCCATCCATGGCCAGGCCATCCTCACGTGAAGAGGAGGGCACCATGAAGAAGGCAGCTTGATCGATCTACACAGGGCGCCTCCATGAGCAGGCCGCCGGCCAAGCCACCATCAAGACATGCATCGGCCGTCACATATGCCCGTGCGATGGCCGGAGCTCGGAAAACGTAGGGTGTGCCTTGCGCGTTCAACTTACCACGGGGAAGCCAACGCACACGCCACTTACCTCTCGACGTCGGTGAGGCAGCCATGCCAAATGAGCGCCATCGACAATGGCTCCGCTTCTACACCAACAACGACACTGCCGCACGTACAAAGGGAGCGCAGTCGTGCGCACGCCCCGGCTGCGCCAAGCCACTACGTCGCCGCCGGCCAATATCCATGGACGAGCAGGCCATCGCGTTCGAGAGAAAGAGCGACAACGACGAGGCGGCCGAAGGCACGTCGTCGAGTCGGCGGCTATCTGCATCGCCCCTGCATGCGCTAGGTCCTGGACGTGATGGCCATATGCATGGAGTACAAGGGCGTGCGTATTTCCCATGGTGAGGATACATATATATTTTAGTTTATATTTTTCTTGGTCCCTTCCTACTTGGATGCAGGAACAGCCCGTATTGATCACCATGGAGCCGCCCGCCGGAGCTGACACTAGCACGGCGCCATGTCACAGGCAGCCGCAACATGCACCGAGGCTGAGGCTGATGTGTTGCACACACCAGGAGTATGGAGGCGGTCTTCATTGACGCCCACAACCATATCTGCGCCACTCACACATCTGCAGTGGAGGCGAGCCCGGACGCCGTCAACGATGGCTCCACATCAGCACCAACAACGTCACCAGGCGAGGCCGGCCGGGCGCAGCTGGTCAGCGATGGTGCTGACTCTGGCCGGACATGCCGCCACGAGGACAGGAGCTTCTCCTCCTATACAATGAAGCATGCCAGCCATAATGAACGGCGGCATAAGATTTAACTAACATATCCAGATCTTGTATTCTATCTAATATGCAGGATACATGGAGAAGATGACGGCTACATCTATCCCGGCGTCTACACCATCGACGACACACCGCGCGCTACACGACGGAGGCGAGCCTTGACGCCATCGACGACGGCTCCATCTACCCCGACGTCTACACCATCGATGACACTGCCGCGCTACGAAGACAAGTCCGGACGCCGTCAACCAGACGCTCCACACCTACGCCCGTCGGCTGCCGTGCACCAACGACACGCATGCCAAGCAGCGACCGATCGACGCACGCCCACGCCATCTGCTGCCGTAGTTGAGATTACGCTGAGGTGTCGTGGAGCGCACTAAGACACATCGGCAATGACGCATTCATGCATATGCATGGGTGCTTGCACATTCGTGCTCATATACGTGTGCTAACAAGCCAAGAGGATACCAGCAACCATCAAGTTGTATGTATACATGCATATACCTATGCGTGTACGTGAGTGCCCTTCATGTGCCTCATAGAGTAAACTATGATCCGGAGCTTGACTGTCGTTCGAGCCCTATTTATATAATTTTATCTTTCGTATTTTGTGTGCATCAGGTGAAGCTGTTAGGCGATCGAGCCATGTACATCTTCCAACTACTACTACTACGACTCCAGCCCACGCCGACGAGGCGGACGACGAAGGCGAACACAGGTCTTCATCAACTACTACACAACTTCAACTACTCTACGTGATCAAGTTCCACGGCGTACCCGACGGCGTTGCGAGGAAGTCCAAATCAGTCAAGCTACATCAACCATGCAAGTGCTCCTACCACTACAACAACGTGCCGTTTGACACCGACAAGGCGAACGACACGGCGGCGTGGCTAATACTCTAGCCCACGTTCTACCGGCTCATGGACCGGCGAGGCCATGGACACGCCCGGCGCCAACCCCATCTACACCAACACACATGCATGGAGAAGTGAAGCAAAGACCGGCGACAACGACCAACGCAGCTTAATCGGAGGTACTCGTGAGCCCGACTCACGGGGGTAATTAACTAGGAGCTTTCCGAGGCCCTAGGAACCATGAAGACCCGCATCGCCTATGTCGGGATGGCGCCCGGCAGGCTACCCATGGAGCGCACATGTACTAGGGAACATATATTTGTATTTTCATTAAATATGAATAAAGTTTGTGTTCCCTCTATTTATTTCTTTTGTGTACTTTTTAGTACAGCGGCGCGCTCCAGCGCATTTATTTTTATTTCGCATAGAGAGATCCTCCCACTCTTGAGTGATTTTTCAGCGGAAACAAATTTGCGCCCAGTGGGACATGGTTCTCCTCCCATCTTTTGCTGTGCAACAATGGTCGTCATCCTCTCATACTCGTGCCTTCTCCATTATACATGTGGTAGTAACATGGTGCTATTTTGGATGTCTCACCTTGTTTGAGACTCCTCGTTTCATAGCCCGGATCTTCTGCGGGTAGTTATTATTTCTACCCGATTTGTTTTCTTTTTTGTGTCCTTTGTGCAGGGACCAAGGTGGATGCTTATGCATGGATAAAGATGAGAGCGTATCTACTACACCCACGAGGTCAAGGTTCATCTCCACGCTTGGGGCAATCTTGCCTGTCATCTCTGGTTCTTCATGCTGGTGGCAATTTGGCTTGCCATGGTGAGGCAACAGCGACAACCCCTCTGCGCTCCGTCTTGGCAGGGAAGCATGAGAGGGTCAGAAGGAAGCATGAAGGTCCAGTCACTGAAGCCAGTTCCACCTTATGGTGAGCACAGTGGCAACAATGCCGGTCGGCGCACATCTATGCTGACGGCATGGCCGGGTGCTGTCGACAGTACATGCCCCTGATTAGTCGCTGGGGGCAGCCCCATCTAAGTTGATGCAAGAACGCACCTTGCCGCAGCTCGCATCTATTGGCGGCGATGTCCGTCTGTCGAAAAGCGATTGTCTTAGGAAATGGGTTGTGAACGAGATGCACACATCCAGTTTGGCAGCTTGGCCGGGTGCACAGAGAAGTCCGTAGTGGGAACTTCAAACATTGAGCCCCTGATTAGTCGCTGGGGGCAGCTCCTTCAAGCCAACGGCGTAAGGATGCACCTTGCCGTGCGCATGCATCGAGCCTCCATTGAGGCCGCCCAAGATGTTCGGATGGCGCAGGCGAGGTGCGGGCTTCACAACATTGTTGCCTAGTCGATGGCATCGGGCTAGACCCTGTAAGCTCATTTCTAGCTTGGTGGTGGCTCGTCGCAACAAGGCAACTACGGCGAGAAACACCTCCACCATCCTCCGGCATTGCAAGCAAGAGGGTCCAGGAGTCATTAAGATTGAGTGGCAACACCATTGTATGCTGCTCATCTACATCGACGAGCCTTATCTAAGCCGATGTGGCCTTGGGGCAACCCCATCACGGTGAAATAAGGGTGCGTATGGCCCAATATACATCCTCATCTACCGGTGGTGCCACCGTGCACAACCAACTTCACCTTCACCGACCGCGATGTTGGCTGTTGGACGACCCGCATGAAAGGCCGCATGACGCCAGCAACGGAGTCCATGGCCGCGACAAGCTTCCGGCGCCAGTATGAAGGGACATCCTTATTATGCATGCTCCCTTCACGCCGGCAGCAGCAGCAAGTGAGTGTGCCTCGGACGCGAAGGTTGCCGCAAACAAGCTAGCTGGCGGCCGAGCGTCTTCATCCAGGGCGTCCTAAGAAGGCTGCACATTCGCTCCCAGATTTGGAGGCCACGTGCAACAGAGGAGATGATCTACACATCGTTCTCCATTGGTAAGAAGCTAATCCGGTTATTGTTTCTTCCCATCCTTGCACACATGCACGTCGGCCGTGGTCACGATTCTGGCCGAGAAGATTATGACATCGCAGCCAGATGATCATGACGGAACCAGACTACGAGAATCCTCGTGTCATGAGTACACAGAGCATAGCCGGCGGGCTTCGGCTTGCTGGTGTCATACATGCCCTGAGGCCTCGTCGTGCTGGCCGCGGCAAACTTCCGGCGCTAGCACGAAGGTGTCACTACCCTCTACGCATCGAGAGTAGCATCGAGAGTACGATGCAGTCCAGCCTCGCTCTCTGCACTTTTCTGTCGGAGCGACACGCTCTCGCCCAGCAACAAGGGGGCGTCCTCGTCATGCTGCATCCCGTCACGCTAGCAAGCGAGTACCCCATACAACATGAGAGTTATGTTGCTGCAAGCCAACTAGTTCTTGTGCATACCTGATTAATTAACCATACATGGAAGCCTTGTTGATGAAGCTCCGACGACTACGTCAACCTTGGTGCTGAGCCAACAACACCAAGCTGGTGGGCGTTCTACTTGTGGAAGCCGCATGGCAGCGGCTCCAGTCGACATTGCAACACTAGGCTGCCACCTGCTGCCTCGCAATTGCAGGAGAGGCGCAGCGTCTAGTTGGTCAAGCTCATGCTGAAGCTCGTCACCGCGAATACATACACGACTCATCATGCAGAAAAAGAAGGCGCAAGGGCTGGTGCGTTTTCTATTCGCATGTGTCGTTCAAGGCAAGGATAAAGTATATGTGTGCATGTACACTTACTGCTACGACCACGGGCTAGCAAGCAATTTATCCTGAGTGGAGCTCCACACCGGAGTAGCCTGCTATCAAATCAGGCGTTATGTGATGCCTGGGTCGTCCATTGCGATACTCCTCAACGCTCTCGGCTTTTACAAGATGGCAAGGATCTACTATCTAGCGCCCCGAGCAGGCTGCTAGTTCAGACTCCGCCAAGTCGTCGGTATCGTGATAAACGACGCCGAGGTCCATGGCAAGCTAGCTGATAGCCGGTGTAGGCTCATCACTGGGGGCAGCACGTCAAGCTCCCCGGTGTCTAACGGTGCCGACAATGTCTCGGCGCCGACATCAAGCACACTACAGCAGTACCATTGCTCCCTGGTGTCCTATGGCGCCGATTGTCCTCTGGGCGCGCGACACCACAGCTCCCCGGCATCCTAGATGCCACCGTTCTTCCGGTGTCATCTTTTACATTGACACCGGGCGCACGAACCGTAAAGTCTCGAAGTCGCGTGTTGAGAAGCAAGGATGCATTCTTGCCTCAAGCACTTCATGTTCGTACGTGCCATCTCAAGCCATTGCAGCTTGCCTCCATGATCCGCTTCGTCTCTACGAGATGACCGTGACGCGGAATGTGTTCATGCTCTACTCTGGTGCCGAGCAGGCCGCCAAGTCCGGTAGACTCCGCCAAGTTGTCACCATCAACAAGCTGACAGCCAGGCTTATCATGTCGAGGGCGGCACCACACTGCCCCAATCGCATGACAAAGACGGTCTTGGGACGTCACCTCTTCTACATCAAACACACTGGGGGCAGCATCACAACTCCCCAGTGTCCTACAATGCCGGTTGTCATCTGGCGATGTCTTCTGCATCAACAACTCACGGGAGCTGCACCACAGCCCCCCCATTGTCCTATGGTACCGATGTTCTGCCGGTGCCCGCAGCGGAAGGCTTCATCAGCACATAGCTGAGGAGGACGTCTACACGCACGCAAGCGGAAGGACACGGCTGGAACGTCTACCTGGGAAGCCTCGTGGATGTTAGCTCCACAATGCAGAGAACTCGAAAGAGGATTCAGGCTGTAACCCTGTGTCCGCATCACCAGATGTAAAAGCTGAGGAGATGCTAGGACGCTGGATGAGTGCGCCAAGCTAAAGGATACTCCAAGCTAGACAAGGAAGCACAAGCACGCCTCTGCATCAGCATGATGATGGCGACGACGTCAAGCGTCCCTTTGCGTCGACATGCATGATGACAAGCATTCCTCAGCTTCGACACGATGACGACGGCGGCGAGCGCCCCTTTTGCATTGAGAACGGCGGCAACGACGCCTACAACGACATGACGGTGATCGGCTTCGAGTGCCCTCTTCATCAGCAAGATGGCGGTGGCAAACATGATGTCAGCCAACACCTGGATAAACTGCGTACCGCGCCACCAAGGTACAACAGGCGTCATCTATCCTGGGTCACGGAAGTTGTACCTGGAGTCATGCCCGAGTGCCATACGCTAATTACATCAATGTGATTAGAAGGGTGGCTGACGAATCTCACGCACGCCCACATCCTCGCGGCACAAGAAGAGAGGCGTGCCCTGGAGCTGGCACCATCCAGCCCTGCGTCAAGGCAGCTGCAACTGTTGCCACCACCAGTATTAGCAAGTGCCAGCCAGAGCAAACGTAGCCGACGTCGCATGCCGTCAGAAGGCGAGAGGACGCATCCAGCACCGACGGTGACTGCAGAAGAAGTGTGCTAGCGACGCATGTGTGGATAAATGTGTTTGCACACAAGCATACATGGTTGCATATGTATGTACATACACATCTATGGCCGCTGAGAAGCTAGCTAATTAGCAAGCCATCAATGTGATCCACGCACCAGCCTGAGATGACCAGTAAGCCAGCGTGCCTGAAGCGCGGCTCATAATTGTTTTTTTTTCCTCTTTCTTTTGTCTCTATGCAGCTGCAGCCACAATCCTAGGACGGATGGTTGAGCGACAAAGCATGTCTTGCAGCGAGCCCAGAGACCGCCGGGTTCATCCCTGCGTCAAGCCAAAGAGCGACAGTGCCGCACAATCACCACAAGCAGGTGATGACGATGTCGCGCCAATGTTCGCTGGGCGGACGAGCCTCGCTAGCAAGCCAACATGCAGAGGTCGCGCCTACCAACGACGTTGCTGTCCAATGGCGATGTCAATCCATGCCGGGCCGAGGAAAGAGCCTGAAGCCGTCAAGCCGCTCGCTCCAAGGTGACACGAAGAATAATGCCCGGGGCGTGGCGTTCAGTGCCCGGGGCATGCTGCTCGATCGCTGCATGTCGTGGCGTTCGACATCCGATCGAGTTTGCCAGCTGGCCGACTGGTGAGGCTGATCATGCCACTCCAGCACGGCATCCACGTCCATCGACGACAAAAACAACATGAGACGGGGTGATCGGCCGTGCGCTAGACGAGTAGCCTCGTTGAAGCAAAGAACGCTGGCCCAGTTACCACGTACAAAGACAGACGCATGTGTGGCGGAGGTCACCAGAGATGACGCCGAGGTCCACACCACAAGCTGGCTGCTCCGCCAAGCTCATCACCGGGGGCAGCAGTACACTACCCTGGTCCCGTACGACGCTGACAGCCTACTAGCGTCATCAGCAGCCTTGGAAGACATCACATATCCTGAATCTCCGATGGACGTCGTTGACCTTTCGGCGTCGCACTCTACAATGGCACCGGGGGCAGCACCATAGCTCTTCAGTGTCCTATGATGTTGATTGCTCTCGAGCAACATCTTCTATATCAACAACACACTGTGGGCAAGACAACAGCTCTGATCCCTAGTGTCCTAGAACGCCGGTCATAATCCGGTGGTGTCTTCTACATCGTCAACACACACTGGGGGCAACATATCATAACCCCAAGTGCTCTACGACGCCAACATGTTTTCGGCGTCGCCTCCTACATCAACAACACTCGGGGTATCACACACCTACCCCGTTTCGTGCGACGCCAATGGTCTTCCAGCACCGCATTCGACATCGACAACACTGGAGCGGCATCACCCCGCGCTCCCGCTCTTCTACACCACCAACTACAAGGGAACCTTGGTCTGCATCGACAAACCCAAGGGGCCGGTGGTGTCACTCCTCCTAGCTCATCTCCCATGCCAATGCATTTTGGCGTGACCTCCAAGAACGGCAGCACTACGAGCAATAGTGCACCTCTGCAAGAATCTACGTCATGGAAGGCCTTTCAACAACACCTCCAAGCTCACCAGCCGATGCTCCACATCGACAGGAGGTTCTTCTTTTTTTTGTTTATTTTGCATGTTTTTTTTTTATCCATACTTTTCTAGAGTAACATGCATTTTTCATTGCATCACTCGGCCACCTCCCTATAAAAAAAACCCAAAAGGCTCTCCCTACCAGGCCCTAGCTGCAGTGAAGTTTCGACCGTCTTGGGGACTTTTCCAGAAGGTCTGGGGGCAACAACCTGGCACATTGAGCTTGCGACAAGCCACCACATCACGGAAAACACGACAGACGCAAAACATGTTTCCGCTGGGGCCGTGGGAAGACGGCTCGAGCCGCTCCTAAGCAGCAAGGCGACCATGCCACTCGCGCTTCCTGACATGAAGCGACACACTCGCCAGGGAAGACTATAGAAGAAGAGCAAGAAAGGGCTACCTGGTGCGACACAAGTTTCGCCAAGTGTGCAGCCTCTTGCCACCCTGGAAGGTGACAACAAGGGACCAACAAAAAAAAAACGCCAGCGAGGATTCACCTAGCTACACAAAGGTGAATGGCTATACTCCAAGTTCCTCGTATGCTAAAAAAAAAACAGCAAAAAGAAAACAATAAAAAAAAGTGAGCAAAGAAAAATGGTCACCAAAGATGTGGCCGGGCAGCTCAAATATCAAAATGGAAGGCGGAAGTAGTCATTCACCATCCTCGGCAAAAGTGATGGCAAATTCTTCAGCCGTTACCCAAAACCAAACACCCAATCAGCCGTACCTACGCCTCCATGTCAGAGAGAGCGAGTGGGCTGTGGTTCAACTCAACGCAAGGGAGTCTCGACCAAGAATTCTCTTCACCCCAGTGGAGACATCTAAGCAGAAGTCTACACATTCAAGCACACAATGGGGCGAAATCGCAGGAGCCATGTTGCTATGGTTACGCAACGGCACCCAATGGTTATGTCCCCCGGCTGTCCTATCACAAGCTGCACATATAGCTTATGCCCATGGGAGAGCCAACATTTTCAAAAATATTTCAAAAAAAAATAAATCCAAACAATATACTCAACTTGATGACTTTTGCCTCATCATTAACTCTCCCTAGCTATGTCATCTATCACCAGACAAGCTAGTTGTTTATTGTAGTGTTGCAGGTCCATCGTTGCACTACAATCGGGAGCGGTGCGATACGCCAGTGCGGTTAGTATCAAGCTGATGAAACCCTTCAATCCAGCCATGTCACGCCACAATGCAAGGTGGCCCTGGGTTGATAAAACCACACTTCGGGAGGCGGTCGCGATGCGCCCGGTGCGGCCAGTGTCAAGCTGTGAAACCCTTCAACCGGGCCGTTTCATGCCACGATCATAAGGTGGCACCTTGGTTGATAAAAGCTTTCGTCAAGTACCACGGTCCTCATACCGTATGGCCAAAGCAACTCAAGGGCGTCCAATTGGCTAATGCCATCATTCGGACCTGATGGATACATCATTGGACAATGCCGCAACATGGCCCCAATGAAGCCCTACGCCGTCCCGTTGGCGACGCCACGCGCGGCTCAGCGGGAGTTCAACCTCGTCCGTTGGCGGCGCCGCCCGCAGCGGCTCCAGCGGAGTTCAACCTCGTCTCGTTGGCCGACGCCGCCACGCGGCTCCAGCAGAGTTCAACCTCGTCCGTTGGCGGCGCCGCCATGCGGCTCCGGCGGAGTTCAACACCGTCCGTTGGCTGACGCCGCCATGCGGCTCCAACGGAGTTCCACGGCTTTCTGTTGGCTGACGCCGATATATGGCTCCAACGAAAGTCTCAACGCACCTTGAGGCCGACATAACGGCCATCCAAGGACAGGGGAGGACCCATTGTTAGGGTACCCTCTATTGGGAGGGTCGCCGCCGGGGCAACCTAGATAACATGGATATGATGAAGTTCCTCAAAGGAATGAAGCGACGTCAAGCGACTAAGGCGCGCGCGACCTTGTGTGTACGCGGCCTGGCCATCGACATGTCCGTGCCACTCACCGAGCTGTGGTGAAGCCACGCTTGAGCTGGGGGTGGATGGATGTAACCATGGTGTGTTATGGTGTGTATATGCATGAATCAATGATAGACTTCCATGAGACTCTATTCAAGAGTCACAACGTGTACTCATGTGTATATACTGTTGAGCCAATATAAAGAACTAGCAATTGTTCTTTTAAATTGTGCACTTACATGTTAGCTGATTAACTAATGTGTTCATATATGGAAGGCCCGCATCATGGCCGAATGACATTGTCTTCCTGCACAGGATGGCAAATTTGGGGGGTTATTGCTGCTCCGACAGCGGCAACCGAGCATGCCGCGTGGCCCGATGGCCGCTACATCAACACCTTAACTATGGCTTAATAGCCTGATTGGTCGTTGTTTCGATGATGAGCGAAGTGGCCGTGAGCACTTCGGCACTACTCCATTTAGAGCCTGCTCAAGCTTGATTGCCTCAACAAACGCCGCGACAGTGGCTGGCGCCCATCTTCCATGAGCCACGGCGCGGGCGTGGATTTCGCTGTCTATCTATTGCCAAGATGACGTGAGACATCGACGCCCTCAGTCTGTCACAACAGTAATCTGGCATCCCCCTCGCCGTCGGGTGCTGTATCAACTCTGTGCCACTTCTCGTCAGCTCGGCATTTCGCGCGAGCGTGTCACTTTGATGGCGAGGTGGTTCAACCATTCACGGCATTCGCTATGTTGCTTCGACAACAGCCCCAATGACGAGCGCAAAGGTCAAACAACAACATCCCTCTCCATCCTGGGTGCATCTGGGTGATCATATAAATGGCAGCTCGGCAAGCTCAGCGCCATGACTCTCGATCACTGCCCTCGGCAGCTCCAGGCGCCCGCAAAGTTCGGTGCGGTGATCTCTCGGCAACGGTTCGCACCTCCACCTCAGCTATGGTTCACATGGTGGCATCACATATATGCACCAGGATGATGAGCTAAAGCTAATTAATAAACATGTATGACACATTAATACATACATGTGTAATCAGAAATATACATGCATGGTCAATTCAGGCGTGATGTATTCATAAACAAATTCAGAAGAGCATAGACGGTGCCCTGTTTTTCATGTAATATTCATGAATTGAATTCAAATTTCGAAAAAAAAAGTCATTAAATCCAAGGCTGCAGCTAGTTGCACTGCGCCGGCTCGATCAGATGGTTTCTCACCAAGTCGGAGTTCGAATTTGCTCCGCATTCGAACCCAACTTGGTGGGGGGCATTTGTTTGATGGATTTTTGGCACATTGAAATCCATGTGTATACATATATTTGTGTATTACACCAAGAGAATTAAAAGAAGAAGAAACTATACACATATATATGTGTGTGTGTTTGTTACATACAACAAGCAAGGCTAAGAAGCTAACAAGGCTTCTACGTGCTGCGCCGTATGTGCATATATATCAGAAGCTAATAACAAGCTTTGATGTGAAGGCCATGCACGCATTCGTACACTTCGACGTGCCAGCAAGGAAGCTAGCGCGTGCGGTACGAGACGTATATATACGTGCACTTATAAACGTGTACGTTCAGATAACCAAGTGTAGAGTTTGCAAATACACGCCGGCCGGCCTATGTAGCGTATATTCCTGATATTCTACAACTTGCGGTATATACGGCCAACACGTATGGATTCCCAGGCGACGTACGTCTATCAGCTACAGATCGTCGAGTCCAGATGTATATGCGTATGTATACCATCTTCAATTCAGATTAATGAATAGCCTTCCATCTTGCTGGGCCCGCATGTCATGGGCTGCATGGGAGAGGTGCTGATGATTGATCTCGGTGTTAAATGGAACGCACAAGCGCCGTGTACACGTACGTCTACGCGGCCTAAATATCTCGGCTTCTAGAAACGCGATCAGGATAACTATCACGTGGGATAAGTACGAAGGTGGAATCGATTCCTGATATCTCGGCAAGCCACAACAACCTTCTGGCGGCGCAGGCGTGCGGCAACAATAGCCTGCCCCCAACCCTAACCCTTGCCTATATAAACAACACCCTGGACTCCAGAGAGGGGATCACACTTTGCATCAAGGCGCCGTCGGGCTGCCGAGCAGGGAGTGTATGATCGCATCGCCGCCGGCCGGAGGAGCGCCCAGGCGCTGGCTTGATCCAGCCCTGCCCTTGAATGAGGAGGAGATCCAGAGGCAGCCGCCGGCACGGCACCACCACACGGTGCTCGCCTCAAGATGGCTTCGTCCAGTCCTATCTATACCGATGCCGAGCAGCTCGTCTGCCAGCGTCATCGATCCAGTAGATGAGGTGCTGCCCAGCAGGAATGCCACCCATCCCCACCGGCCAAGATCCATTCACGGCCAGGCGATCGTCACGTAGCTGCTGGCCAAGATCCATCCACGGAGGAGGGCACCATGATGCTGCCGGCCAGGATCCATCCATGGCCAGGCCATCCTCACGTGAAGAGGAGGGCACCATGAAGAAGGCAGCTTGATCGATCTACACAGGGCGCCTCCATGAGCAGGCCGCCGGCCAAGCCACCATCAAGACATGCATCGGCCGTCACATATGCCCGTGCGATGGCCGGAGCTCGGAAAACGTAGGGTGTGCCTTGCGCGTTCAACTTACCACGGGGAAGCCAACGCACACGCCACTTACCTCTCGACGTCGGTGAGGCAGCCATGCCAAATGAGCGCCATCGACAATGGCTCCGCTTCTACACCAACAACGACACTGCCGCACGTACAAAGGGAGCGCAGTCGTGCGCACGCCCCGGCTGCGCCAAGCCACTACGTCGCCGCCGGCCAATATCCATGGACGAGCAGGCCATCGCGTTCGAGAGAGAAAGAGCGACAACGACGAGGCGGCCGAAGGCACGTCGTCGAGTCGGCGGCTATCTGCATCGCCCCTGCATGCGCTAGGTCCTGGACGTGATGGCCATATGCATGGAGTACAAGGGCGTGCGTATTTCCCATGGTGAGGATACATATATATTTTAGTTTATATTTTTCTTGGTCCTTCCTACTTGGATGCAGGAACAGCCCGTATTGATCACCATGGAGCCGCCCGCCGGAGCTGACACTAGCACGGCGCCATGTCACAGGCAGCCGCAACATGCACCGAGGCTGAGGCTGATGTGTTGCACACACCAGGAGTATGGAGGCGGTCTTCATTGACGCCCACAACCATATCTGCGCCACTCACACATCTGCAGTGGAGGCGAGCCCGGACGCCGTCAACGATGGCTCCACATCAGCACCAACAACGTCACCAGGCGAGGCCGGCCGGGCGCAGCTGGTCAGCGATGGTGCTGACTCTGGCCGGACATGCCGCCACGAGGACAGGAGCTTCTCCTCCTATACAATGAAGCATGCCAGCCATAATGAACGGCGGCATAAGATTTAACTAACATATCCAGATCTTGTATTCTATCTAATATGCAGGATACATGGAGAAGATGACGGCTACATCTATCCCGGCGTCTACACCATCGACGACACACCGCGCGCTACACGACGGAGGCGAGCCTTGACGCCATCGACGACGGCTCCATCTACCCCGACGTCTACACCATCGATGACACTGCCGCGCTACGAAGACAAGTCCGGACGCCGTCAACCAGACGCTCCACACCTACGCCCGTCGGCTGCCGTGCACCAACGACACGCATGCCAAGCAGCGACCGATCGACGCACGCCCACGCCATCTGCTGCCGTAGTTGAGATTACGCTGAGGTGTCGTGGAGCGCACTAAGACACATCGGCAATGACGCATTCATGCATATGCATGGGTGCTTGCACATTCGTGCTCATATACGTGTGCTAACAAGCCAAGAGGATACCAGCAACCATCAAGTTGTATGTATACATGCATATACCTATGCGTGTACGTGAGTGCCCTTCATGTGCCTCATAGAGTAAACTATGATCCGGAGCTTGACTGTCGTTCGAGCCCTATTTATATAATTTTATCTTTCGTATTTTGTGTGCATCAGGTGAAGCTGTTAGGCGATCGAGCCATGTACATCTTCCAACTACTACTACTACGACTCCAGCCCACGCCGACGAGGCGGACGACGAAGGCGAACACAGGTCTTCATCAACTACTACACAACTTCAACTACTCTACGTGATCAAGTTCCACGGCGTACCCGACGACGTTGCGAGGAAGTCCAAATCAGTCCAAGCTACATCAACCATGCAAGTGCTCCTACCACTACAACAACGTGCCGTTTGACACCGACGAGGCGAGCGACCGCGGGCGGCGTGGCTAATACTCTAGCCCACGTTCTACCGGCTCATGGACCGACGAGGCCATGGACACGCCGACGCCAACCCCATCTACACCAACACACATGCATGGAGAAGTGAAGCAAAGACCGACGACAACGACCAACGCAGCTTAATCGGAGGTACTCTGTGAGCCTGACTCACGGGGGTAATTAACTAGGAGCTTTCCGAGGCCCTAGGAACCATGAAGACCGCATCGCTTATGTCAGATGGCCGCCCGGCCAGGCTACCCATGGAGCGCACATGTACTAGGGAACATATATTTGTATTTTCATTAAATATGAATAAAGTTTGTGTTCCCTCTATTTATTTCTTTTGTGTACTTTAGTACACCTGGCATGCCCGCGTATTTATTTTTATTTCGCATAGAGAGATCCTCCCACTCTTGAGTGATTTTTCAGCGGAAACACTTATGAATTTATATATTTGACCCTGTATTACCAGATTGACTTGACGGGAAGGTACGTGAAGAGGACATAATTAAAGCTCCTGATACGTGTGAAAACCTAGCTGTCACCATGTGCATTAGCCAAAATTTGGTCGTTTGGCTCTGCCGGCCATAATTTAACTTGCCCTGACAGCCGAAGTTTATTTTGGTTCCCTTGACCCGTCAAGTACGCCTCGTGCAGAGTGTGATCATCTTTTACTAGTCCATCAACCCGTGCTCTCGCACGGAGCATGGGTTAATTTTTTTTTTTGAAGGTTGCATGACACAGTGTTGTGCATTGAAATGCTAGAAGTGTTAATTCAGATGTAACTTTTAGTGTTTTATGTGTATTATCTACTGGATGTAATTAGACGCAAATCTATGTTTACTTTGGATCGTGTTTCATACTGGCATAAGTGAGGAACTTAATAAATTAAGATTTATGGCATAATAAATTTACTTTTATAAATATCAGTGGTGTCTATGATTTGCATGTTCATAGAGGTGGATAATTATTTAGAAAATATTAAAGAGATCTTATGGTATTGCCACTTCAGATTATAGTCTACAAAAAAAATGATGGTAGGATGATTCCTGTTTTTTTGCGATTTTTTTGAAATTTGCCTATTTTCTTGTGGGACCCATAAGGATTAATATGGGTGGCTCTATTCTGTTAGGATGTGCATCCTAACAAATATTTTCCCATTATTGTTTTGTTAGTTCTACTATATTGATAACATATAGGGTGTCCACAATATGTCGCCCTAAATTCAAGGGAGAAAGAGGGTTAGTTTACACTAAATTTTGGATGCTGGATAGAGGAAACATTGGAGGCTCAATTTTTACACATAGACGTTCAATTCATTTTAACTTTAAATGGTTTGATATGGAAACTCTTGGAGATGATGCGCTAACTCCACTCTTAGTTTTAGCACTGGCAGTGAATCAGGAAAACAATTCTTCCAAGGTTAAATTCTTAGTGGATATAGGTGCCGTCTTTCTCCTTTTTCCCAAGGAAGTAAATTAGGAAGTTGAATACTTCAATTACATTCTTTATGTAAAGATACATGGCTGCATTACCTTGATGAGTGGAACTGTGGAAGAAACCTTGTGCAATCATTTTAGAATCTAGCATGACATATATATCGTTGGGCCAAGCTCTAATCTTCCAACACATACATCAGGCTGACACATAATATTGCCTGGGAAGAGAAAAATAAGCATAATGAGATCACAACAAAAACAGCGTATATTACATAGAAAAACGACCATTATCTGAATGGGTTTCCTCGGCCTAACCTAGCACGCAATTTGGGATTGGTGCATCCTATTGCCCGATGTGATCTGGTTGATACATAGGGATGTTACCTTTCAGACCAATCATCTTTGTTGAAGGCGATCAACTCGAAGAGACAATGCATGAAAATGATTTGTCTGCTCCTTGTAGGTTGCATGCCACCCCATCCATGCAGATGTATGATAGTTGCAGTCATGCAAACCATTGCCACCGCCCAAAAGCAATGGCCACCTATCGGCTGCTTCTCAGGCACATGCAAGTTAGTCGATCCACTAACCACCACCATCCGGCAACACAATTAATTGTTGACTAAACCATTCATGTATGCATGTGTGGTAATGCTGATAGGAGAATTGGAGGCCGCCGCGGCGCCGCCAGGGAGAGGAACGCAAGAGGAGAGGAACGCAAGAAGGAAGAAAAAAACGATGCGCTAGGTCAATTGATTGCCTGACTACTTGTCGTCATTAGGTGGCCTGTGTATAGGACAGAGCGACCATGAGAGCATATACTACTGTACTACGTGTATATCCATGAGAGCATATCGGCCCAAATCGATGAGATCTTGTCGCACTCGAGTTCCCTACATCCCCACGTGATGATGGAGTGATGGAGGACTGTAGAGGTTCAACCGTGCAATGCGTTTCTGCGTCAGCTCGTCAATGAATCGATGATCAGGAACAAAATATAGAATATCAAGCAACAAACAGATCGAATGCAAACTAAAAAGGGAGATCGGGCAACAAACCCTATAAGGACGTACAGCAACTTTTTCATGGAAGCTAACTCCACACAGCTATGTTTAATGCTTGCGTTCTGGCTTGGTTTGTCCCCGTGAAACAGACGCCGTCGGCCGGTGCCGCCAGCTGCCGGAGTATAATTAAGACTTGGCCGGTGAATTAATCTCCCTCAGCTGCAGGACACCCGCGAGGAGGGTGTGGACGGGCACGACGCTGCGCCTCTGAATCTCCCTCGCGCAGGACGCCGATGAGGAGGCTGAGGGAGGCATGCCGCTGCTCCTGTTGGCTGGTGAATCGCCCGGCCTCGGCAGCAGAACGCCCACGAGGAGGGCGAAGGAGGCACGCCTTACGGTTTTGTTTTGATGGGGTAGTTGGGTATTCGTACGGTGATTTAGATCCATGAAAATATCACGCGCAACAAAATTTAGATAGCTTAGTTTATGATGAGGTGTTTAAGATTGATTTTTTATTAGGTGTTTATTTGGAATAGATCCAATGGCTATGGTTATTAGAGTATTGGATTGATGGCTAGATGTTTCTAATTATTGTGAGAATTTTTAGAATTTATCTTGTTTCTTAGCGCGTCAGTGAAAATTAACGTGGAGCCTCCGTTGAAGCCTCCAATTAGTAATAGTAAGAAGTAAGATGGCCGTTGTTCTTGTACTTATTTCTTAGGTGAAGGAAGTATTAATGATTCTAGGCTATCCATGCTTGCGAGGAGAGAAACGTCCAAGGTATTGCGGCTGCTCGACCACGCCATGCAAATTCATGGGTTTGTGAAGGGGGCAAGGAACGCTCATATATGGGCAGGCTGAACGATGACGTGAATGAAAATAGCCCAAACTCCTCGTCTTCTCTATGGAAAACGCATTCCCATCCTCAGTTGGTCAGAAAACGCATGCATTCAGCCGTCCTGCGTCGGTATAGTTCAAACGCGCAGTTTTTAATCTTCACAAGATACGAGGAGTTCATCACTAATTAAGACGGCACCGAAAAGCATCTATAAATGGCACACTGGGACGTCAGCCATCACCGTAGCAAAGTCTCACTGTCTCAGTGTCCCGAGAAAGAGTGGCTTCACTGAACAAAACCCACCATATTCTTGGCTGGATCGGAGGTGGAAGATGACCTCGCCGTCGCCGGTCGGCCACCCAAGGTTGCAGATTTAGTCTCTGTCACATGCATGGACACGGTTGTTATTGTATCTCATTTCCACTCTGTACAGTACTGTGTACGTAGCTGCTGATGATATTGCGAGATCGTCCTTTGCTCGTTGTTGTTTCAGGCGTGTCATGGAGAAGAAGGTCGGTGAGACGTTGTCTGCCTGCAGGGACTGGTCACAGATGCCGCTGGACGCCCTGGCGTCGATCTTCGGCAAGCTCAACGCCATCGAGATCCTGATGGGGGCTGGCCTCGTGTGCAGCTCCTGGTTCCAGGCAGCTAAGCTACCTGAACTGTGGCGATCCGTGGACATGACACAGCATGAGCTGCTGGATCAGCTGGATGAGGATTTAGGTTTTCCCTTGGACTGGCAAACCGTACAGATAAACAGTAATATCTTCTGCCGCATGGCGAGGCTAGCCGTCGACCGATCCGCTGGCCAGCTTGAGGTGTTTCTCGGCAGGGCGTTTGTTACCGATGAACTCATGAAGTATAACTTATTGAACCTGCATATGGAAATTGTTGAATCTGTATACCGAAAATGTTGATCACATATAAGAAAAAATGTTGAAAAAAATATTTTCTTAGTCAAATGGGCCAAAGTGGGCTTTAAAGATGGATATCTTATCTATCTTCCATAAGATAGGTAGGAAGCACCCGGTCACTATCCGCCACTGGCTACAATCACAACATATAACTAGAAGAATAAATAAATAAATCAAATATCCATCACTTGAATATTATAAGTTGTTCTAATTTTGTCCTAAATTAAATTTATTTAAATTTAATAAAATTATAGAAAATATAATTAACAATGATAATAGCAAACAAATGCAGTATGAAAAATATATTTTCATGGCCTTTCTAGTGAAAATTGGTTTGATATTGTAGACATTTATGCACATTTGTATGCGTTTGGTCAAGGTAAGGAAGTTTGACTCGGTACAAAACTAAAACAACTTATAGTTCATAACTGAGAGAGTATTCTTTTTAAATAGTAGATGCTAAGAATCATATACATCGATCTACACTCATCACTACTATTACATAAATGCACATCATACCTCTGTATATAGCTCCATGAGACTTGGTTGATAACCCTAGAGATTGACAAATACATCACATGCACATTTAATTTTTAGAATAAATTTAGGAAAATACATGACATGCATGTAGTTGTCAACGGTCATCTTTATTTTAGCATGATGTCATCTAATCATTCGACTGCTAATAAATATATATTTCAATGGAGGGATTACAGAAATTCATTGTTGTCATAGGACGACAGGACACCACCAAAGTACAAAACTTACATGCTGCGTCAGTTACCAAGGAAGGCCACACAAAAAAGCACAACAATCATTACTATAATCACAACATATAACTAGAACAATAAATAAATTAAATACCTCTCTCGATCTAATTTTGTCCTAAGTTAAATTTATCTAAATTTGAAAAAGGCTACTTCTTGAAAATTTGGTTTGGATGAATTATTTCTAAAATATTAGTTTTAAAAAGGTAAAATAAAATAAATTGAGCATCATATACCTTTGAGTGGCAGGTAGCCTCTGCGCACCATGCTGGGGATGCCAAGCTCCCGCACCGCCTCCAGTGTGACCTCGCGGCGCATCGACGACGGCTGTGGTGGAGTTTGTGCTTGGCGACGACCGAGATGATAAAGATGTCGTGGCGGCGCAGCAGCTGCAGCACCAGGTTGATTTACGGTTGATTTGTACAGGAGCCCGGGACCCTAAATACTTTCACATCGGAGGAGTAGATGCCGACTGATGGATGGATAAAGGTTTATGTGATTATCTTTTACAAAGAGTTGTTGAATATCAACAACTTGTTATGCAGAATCTTGTTTTTAGAACAAAAGAGTCAGTTTTATTAGAGCAAGTACTATATTGAGCGACTAGCCGGCTCATATCTACGTGGAGGAGAGAGAAGTGAAGAAAGAGAAGAAAATAGGCGTCTCACGACACGCCCGCTGCGGCCGGCGACTACGCCATGCACTTGCTGCAATTGGCTTCGCATGCAGCTATGCCTTAAATAGTAGTGGGCTCCACCACCATCGCTTGTGCGTTGTCGTCGGCAGTCAACGAGTAGCCTACGAAACTATTAAACCTGCTCTTAGTGGATCCAATAACCACTAGGGCTATACCTACTTTGAAACTGGCTGTGGTGCTCTTTTACAGTCGGTTTGCCCACAACCAACTGTAAAAAGGTGTTTGATCAGATCAATTCTCGGCTCTGGCGTCCTCACCATTCTCGGAGGCTGCTTCTGCTAGCTTGCACGAGGGCACCCTTGGCGGGTGAGCTTTGAACTTGTTTATGGAGATGGTCGAGGACGCGCCGACACTAATGGATCTATATTAGGATATAAATTGCGCACAAGCTGGAGGGAGTATATACCTAATAGAGATGCTCTGGGTAAACTTTCCACTTGGTGGCCGGCTGCTTGACTATAATTTTTTATTAGCCCCCAACTTGGCATGCTATGTTATTTTTTTTGACATGGAATACAAATTATGATATTAATATGGCCTTCAATATATAACGCTTCACTGATTGTAAGGTGTCTTGGACAAAACCATCGCCGGTTAGCCAGGTATCTACCCTACTAATGCACCAACTTCGCTGCGTTCAAAATTATTCAAATAAACGATCCAGATTACTCCATAATCTTCTCTCTCATCACTCAAACACCATCCGACGTCCAGGATTAAGTGTATGGGCCTCACTCCTAACGCTCGACGAATAAACGTTAGATGTCTTCCTCCTACCTCGCGATCAATTTCCTCCCGAATGGACACGCTCCTTCCTTTTCAGCAATCCTTCCTTTCCTGCTATCCTTTCCTTCTATGGATCGCTGCCTCCGTGCTCGGTCTTGGAGTCCCGCCAGCGACGCCATTTAGTCCTCGGTCTTGGCCCGTGCCGGCGAGCCGGACTCCCGTGTCCAGGCGAGTTCGCCTACATCGGGCCATCATCATATCGGCGGCTCTCGTGGTCCTGGCCGCCTCCATCTACGAGACTGACATGGGCGAGCGCGCCACCGGCCAAGGTGTCCAGGCGAGGGCAACGGCGCCGGACTGACCAGGGCGAACCGCCGGGCGAGGGTGCCGCCGGCAAGGTGTCTAGGCGAGGGCGACGACGCCGGACTGACCAGGACGCGAGACGGCGGAGGCGCAGAGCCCAGGATTGGGCTGCCATAGGCCTGGGCGAGCGGGGCGTCGTCGGAGTCCTGACGCACAGGTGAGTGGGGCTGCGACGCACGCTGGGCAAGCAGGCGTCGATCGGCGGCTGGCTGTCCACGCCAAAAAGGGCCTCCCCAGGTACATTGCGTATAGACTTATTTTTCTCTGATGATGGCCTGATCGGTGCAGCGATCGGTGCAGCCAAGGGCGATTAATTTAATTGCTGGAGGTGAATACGGAGTACTATCTTGTTTATGCGGGTGGAGCAACTTTTATTCAATCTAATGATTTTTGTATACAATCAGCTGGGGCACCGGACAGAGCAAGGACGCTCGCCAAGAGAGAGAGAGAGAGTCGCCATGACCTAGGCGCCAGTGCGCGGATTAGTAATTCTATAACTCTCTCTTGCCCCCACCTTCCATCGGCAATATGCAGCATCAAACATTTTTTTTTTTTTTTTGTAACAGCTAATTTTCACAGTTGTAATCATGAGGTATCTTCATGTGTAATATCAGTCATATCAGATCATCAGGATGCTAGGAATATTTTGAAAAATATTTTTACGCAAAGAGATATATATATTAGGAATATTTTTTGTTATTAATGCAGTAAGAGATCAATCTTATGTTCTTATTAGTTATAAAAATTATTCAGGAAAAAACTTGATTGTTTTTCTCCAAGGCTGTGGTCTGTCTATGCGAAACGATTAGTAAGATAGCAAGTGCATAGAATTAATGAAGCACAATTTGAAGAGGAGAATGAACGACCAGGGTGCTAGTCGTTTGCATCAAATTAAATGATGACGCAGTTACCTGAGTATGTTTTCCACCATTTTATTGAAATTAGTTGTATAGCGTGAGTGCGTGACATGGAGGTAATAATATATCATGTCCGTAATCATGATAATTTTTTTCATAAGTTTATTCTAAGTACTTCTTTCTTGTCTTATTACAACACTAAGCATATTAATATTATAAATTATAATGACAAGACATACATCTCATGCTAGCAAAACATACAAAAATAATTAATATTATAAACATGCTGAACGTTGATTTAACACTATTAAGTGCTCCTAACGTAGTGGGGGCATGACATTTGAAAAAAGAGGGGCACAAACTGCAAAATTTAAATAAACTAGGGATATAAACAGTACATGAATCCAGAAAGATTTTTTTTTTCATTTTTTGAAACACATTACAATCAAAGATGCTCACAATACAATCACAAGAAGATTCAACGACATTGAGTGAGCAACTTGAGGTAAAATTTAGCAACTACGAAACTTTATTTGACATCGCAAAGTGCTAGTATTTGGTCTGAACTTGAACAAAGAATCCATATCCAGGTAAACTGTAAACTTTATTTATGTTCCCTTTCATAAAACTTGGTTTTGCCAGCTCCGAGACCATCCCTTTTTCATGCTTCGGAGTCGAGTGCGCCTTCTTCAAGAGCGTTCACCAAGCCCAACAAGTTCTCATGCGACGACCCACCAGGGCGCGCGGCGGCCTCCGCCTCCGCCTTCCACCTCGCCCCGCTCTTCGGATCTCCTCGCTCTCCATCGCATCGTTGGCGTGTCCGGCACCTGCTCCCTCCTCACCTCGGGCGTCCAGCCGGAGCCCCACGCCCCACACCTCGACGCAGCATTGCTTGCAGATGGTGAACTGGTCCGCGAACACCGGCCAGCACACCATCGCACGCCAGCGGAGCGAGCCCGCACGCCGTCGAGTTCCACCCACAGTGCGCCAAGAAGCACCCCCACGCGCCGTGCCGCAGCACCGCTCCTGCGGGCAACCAAGCAGCCACGCAGCGCCGACGCCCCGCCGTCTCCGCGAGGAACTCCGGCGACAAACGCCGCCACTCCGCTGCCGCCCCGCGAACGAGGTCGCCCGGACCACCAGCGTGAACGGGCGGCCCGTCGCGCGAGGCCCCAGCGAACTTCGGCGAGCCGATCGGCGGTGAGCACGGTCCCAAAGCCGCCGGTTGGCGTACACGACGGGCCTGGTTCCTTAGCGCCCAGCCATGCCGGGCACTCGGTGTCATGCTTCCACAGGTAAGGTCAATCGAGTCACCGGCGGCAGCGGCATCGGCTCGTCTTTGTCTTCGTGGACTTGCCGGAGAATGGTGCCGAGCTGGCCGATTGTGTAGATGCGCCGGTATTCGGCACGGAGGGCGGCGGGACGTCGGCCTCGAGGGCGTCGAAGGTGTTGATAATGAGGGCTCCCGGCCTTGGTGCAGTTGTTGGCCTCCGTGATGTTAAACTAGAGGCCAAAGTCGCCGGGTCGGTGGTGCGGACAAAGCTCGAGACATCGCCGAGGCTGATCGGCGGCATGCCGGGATCCAGTCAATGATGGTCTTTTCCAAGTGGCCATTCGTCAAGCAGCTTTCATCTGCAAGGTGAAAAAAGACAAGCATTGGTTACTGGTTATTAGTGCTCCCTCTTCCGTTCCAAATTATAATTTATTTAATTTTTTCACCGCTCGTCTGATCAAAAAAATTTATACAAACATAGTCAAATTTAATTTTTGAAAACTTTTATTAATAAAGCAAAAACTATAGCAAAAGGTGTCATCTTTTTAAATTTTTTTATATAAGGCAGTGATCAAACTTAATTAGGGTCAAAAAGTCAAACAAATTATAGTTTGAAACAGAGGAAGTAATTACTATTACATCTTAGTTTAAATGAGATGACTACATTTGCTGCTTCTTCATTATAGCTTTTATGAACCAAAACAACTTTCAAATTAAAAAATTATCATCTAAAAAGTCATAGATTATTGCACAGAGAGATTATTTTCATATCAAGATCATCTTCATTTAAAAGAGCTACCATTTCCAAAAGTTACCATAGATTGATAATTTTTCGCACTTCTATCCTCGTTTGTATAATTGTATCGATCGCCACACTACCTTATGTATTGCCTAACATATGAAGAATTGAAGACCACACCCACTTGGTCCAGGAATCCAAGATACCGGTGTAGAAGTATAAGGCCAAGCCACACTGATCTCGTGGCCAGCCATGTGTGACACTGACACCTTACAGTCACAGCTCACACCCTTGGCTATAGTCTTGATCTCAATTACAGTCGATTGATGTATACAAGTGTAGGATTGTAAATATGTGGGTCAAAGACTAAAACATGTGATTGTGTGATTGATTGTCCCGAGAACTCACAAAGATAGCCAACTGTATATTGACATATTGCGTGGTTCACTACTGTATTTGTGACCAGTACTTCTACTGGAACATACTAATATACTATATTCACCGAATCTTTATGTCGACACTGCTTCTCATATGCCTATCTTAAGTCCAATAATTAAAAAAAAAGTTTAGCTGCATGGCCAAAATAATTTTTATTTGGGTAGAAAGTAGATGTCACTATGGGATGCGTGCGGTCAAACTTTCTCCACTTTGATTAGGCTTATAAAAATACATGCAACATTTAAATCTCCAAATAAATTTGTTAAAAAACTAGACTTTAAGATCTTTCCGATGATACTAATTACTTAGCATAAATATTTATATATTTTAATATATAATTACCGGTATTTTGAAAATGTTGATTTCTCAAGAAACGAGAATGACATCTATTTTGAGATGGAGAGAGTAGTGTAGAGCAGGGAAAACTGCTCAAGCTCGGAGCACGTGCTTGTTAGGGCCTGAAAACAATAAAGGAATCTGTGTACATGAATCAAGGCTTTATGCTGCAAAGCAACCTGCTCTCAGAAATAGATAGAGTATAACCAACTGGCCAATAAGATATGATGAATGTAAACTTGATCCAAGAAAAAAGATTAGTTTTATTTCTGTCAGCGGAAAGAATATAGTTATACCATGTTGCAGTTGCACTACAGAGCGCTGTGAAGTAAAGTTTCAAGTATATCAGTAAACTATTGATGAATTCAACCATTCCTAGATCACACGTCACAATCTAGCACAGCATTTGCAAGGCCTCTGAGCATGATTTTCGTTTTGATGTTTAATTTGAATATAAGAATGAACAGAGTGTTTAATTTGACTAGCTCGTTGATTTATTATGAAAAAGGAAATCATGTTTTTGACATTGCTTTAGTTACTCTTTGGAAACCAGATTTCGGAAATATGGATTAAATTTGCAATGACCTAATACTCAAAACCTTCCTGTAGTTCTTTGTTGTTCACTACTGTTAACTCGAAAATGTTTGGATACAGAAAAAAATTGCTGCAACACAAAAGGCTTGTACGGATCCAAGGGCTAAAGTTTAGCCTTGTCATATTGAGTTTTGATGCTAATAAGAGGACTAAACATAAGCTAATTATAAAACTAATTACACAACCCCTAGGCTACTTTGCGAGACAAATCTATTAAGCTAGTTAATCTGTAATTAACACATGTTTACTGTAGTATTATATTGTCAAATCATGGACTAATTAGGTTCAATAGATTCGTCTTGTAAATTAGCCTAGAGGTTGTGCAATGAATTTTATCATTAACCTACATTTAATACTTTTAATTAGCATCAACACTTTTGATCGGACAAGACTAAACTTTAGTCGCCCAGAGCCCCAGATCCAAACAAGACCAAAGTCCGGTGACTGAGTTTTTTAGATAATGGAACAAAGAGGTCCAGGTCCGGTGACTGAGTGAGCATCGTTCACCTTTGAGTGGCAGGTAGCCTCTCTCCTTGAGCTCCCGGAGCCTCATGTGGCCCATGAGCGGCGCCGCACCGAAGCCCGCGAGCACCATGGACGGGACTCCCAGCTCCCGCGCCACGTCAAGCGCGAAGCTCATCAGCGACGTCGGCAGGACGCACGTGACCGGTGGCGTGGCGCCGCCGCGGAGCCGCGCGACGAGGTCCCGCAGCGGCGCGGCACACCGGTGGGTGGTGGCCTTGGACAGGCCGAGGTCGTAGTCCTGCCCGTCCCGGTCGGCGTCCGCCAGCCCGTCCGGAATGGTCTCGATCCGGAACCCCTCGCGGCCGCTCGCAGCACCCTCGTCGTCGGCGGCGGCCGCGCGCGCGGCGGAGGTTGTGCTCGGTGACGACGAAGGTGATGAAGACGCCGTGGCGGCGCAGGAGCTTGGACAGCTGCAGCGCCGGGTTGATGTTGCCGGAGCCCGGGTATGGAACCACTAGAGCGTGTGGCCTTGCCATTATGTTTGGTTGCGTGGTGCTTGCAGACTAGGTCAGTTTGCTTCTGTGCTTATGCTTATCTCGCCATGGATCAGAGTTGACAATATGTAGATTATAGAACGTTGGGTGCAGAAGAGCTGGCCGTTCATCGCGAGTCCCGACGCAGTTTGGTTACAAGGATCATGTGCTGGCTGGAGGTCTACGTAATCCACAGATGCCTTTTGCATGGAGCCATAGACCTAGATTAATGATTCTATTAATATCATATCTATCTCACCACTAGCCGAGGCTGAACGTTAGTATTTGACTACATAAGGTCCATTTCTAAAGTTGATGAATAGTTTTAGACTACATGATGAAGACGACCCATCGCACTAGACGATAACAACATTAGTGCGCAACCCTCATATATGGGCAAGATAGCTTCACATGTAGTAGTTGGCCACATGATTTATCTCGACCGTTAATATCCAGCTCAAAATTTGAATGGCTTTTAAGTTTAAACTGTACTGATAATGGCTTTTAAGTTTGAATGCAGCTATATCCTCTAAACACTCTTGATTCCACAATTATGTAGGTATTGTGCAAAATTCTCAATTTCACTTCCATGGTATTATTATTTCTTTTCTCTTATGCTTAATAATATTCAAAAGATAATATCAATATTGAGGGGATGATGTTATTTCAACTTCATGGCTCTTGTTTTGTTATTTACTTCTTCACGCGATTTTGTTTTTAGACGAGTTTTCGATAACGAGGTCTAGTGACCCACCACTTTTAAGAAACAGAGTAAAAAAGTGTTACCGTATCAATCCATTTTTCATCCAAAGGATTGATGCCACATAGGACTGGTAAATATGAGAGGGGAAAAAAAATCAGTCGAGTTGCCTAATCAAACTCTAGCAAGGGAAATGCCGACTGCCGCGTCAACTAAAATATGAAAAAGACAACAATGCCAAAGTTACGTGATGCATCAGTCTCTAAACGAACGCCACACAAAAGTACAAGAACAGTCATTGTTAATCACAAAGAATAATTAGAAGAATAAATAAATCAAATATCCCTCTAGTAAATTATAGGTTGTTTAAATTTGGTCCTAAGTTAAATTCCTTATTTGTTTCGGTTAGCAATGGGCGATTAGTTTTAAAATGAACTATCCCCCCCCCTCCTCGACCCTTCAGAGATGGGAGATGTGGTTTTATGGAGAAAGACGGGGGCAGGGTAATGGGGAATTGCTGCTTGCGATGGGGAAAAAAGCACGTTCCTGGGCCTTGGTAGTTTTGGGCCGTGTCCAACGGATGCCGATTTCCATAGGACGTCCGAAGCGCTTAGTCGCCCCCAAATTTTTGAATAAGACAATTGGTCAAATTTAGGGTAAAAAAAGTCAAATGAACTATAATTTAAAACGGAGGGAGTAATTATCTAGTTACCGCGTCCGACGTCCAAGTTAATAGGCCGGTCCACCTCGCGCGGCGCGTGCATGCACCCTCACACCTCCTCACGTTGTTTGGTCTTATCTACACCACTTGCCGTTGTGGCTTATCCCATTGTTCCTTCCTAAAAAAATATCGCATATCTCTCTCTACTCCTCTCCCGCATCCATCAAAGTCTCCCGCATCCCTCTGTTCTAGCTCGCGGCGCTCGACGGCCAGCTCTATCTGGTGCGGTGTGTAGGTGCCCCTCTCAAAGTCTCCCTTGTGGTGCCTACCAATTGCGGTGCATAGCTGCAACTAATCAAGTGTAGCATGTGACAACAGACTCTCACAATGCAGGCACACGAACGACAACAAATCCCTCATGTTTGTAGTTTTTCCTCGCCTTTGCCCCACCCATGGGGGCGGTTGATGGCCCCGGGCCCTTGCCTTTGTCCCACCCTGCAATGTGGTGGTCCCAACACTCTGCAACAAGAGCCATATGACTCAGGACTTTACTTCTTCGTTGCAGTCAGTGAGGTAAATGAGGTTGCCTCACACCATGATCTAGCCCCACCACTGTTGCCCCTGCTACCTTCACCTAATAAGCAGGTGAACTCGCTATGCTCGATGTATCGCTAGGTCTTGGCCACTACTGCAGCATTTATTTTTAGGGGCAGTTCTAGAGCCACTATAAGGGTGGCTGGCCCAACCGCCCTTTCCAATGGGCTTTTACAAATCAGCCCACTATAGGGGAAATTTGGATCACCAACTACCATTACAAAAGCAAAAAAACAAAAAAAAAACCTAGATCGGAACCCTAAGCGCCCCCGGTCCAGGCCTGCCAAGCCTATGCGCCGCCGCCAATGCCTGGATCCATCATCACCTCGGCTGATCCGGCCGCCATGGGATCCCAAACCCTAACGCCAAGGATGTGCAGCTCGAGGGAGAGGAAGAGAGCAGAGCCGCAGATGTCAAGGCCGCATCCGCCCTCCCCATGGACCAACATCGCCGATCGACGGGCCGAGGCCGGATGCGGTCGCCGCCATCGGGATCCTCCGTCCGCCCGCCCGCAAGATAGAGACCACCGCACGCCGCCACATAGAAGCCACCGCGCTCTAGGGCCGACGTCGCCGCATAGATACCACTATGCATGAGGGGCAGCCGCGCGCACAATGGCCGGGATGGGAAGGGAAGAGGGCTCTAGATCTGCAAGTCCTGGAGAGGGAAGGAGCAACCTCAGACAGGAGGAGGGAGGAGCAACCTCGCGTGCAGAGAGAGGTGAAAGGGAGTCAGTTGGTGTGTGAGAGGGAGTGAGAGTGTTAGGGTTAGGGTTGAGGAAGTGAAGCGTTGCTTTTGTACGCTCGAGGTTATTGTGGGCTCATGTGGCCTTATTGGGTTGTGTGAGTGGGCTTTATCATCTGTAAGGGTGGCCGGTGATCTAGCCGCCCTTACAAATCGGTCTGCCGGTATTTGTAAAGACGGTTGGGTTGCCTCCCTAGGGCCAGCCCACCGTAAGGGATGGCCCAATCACTAGCCACCCCTACCGTAAAGTGGGGCTGGCTCTTAGAAATCGTTTTTGTAGTAGTGGGCGTTGCAACCGATCATGGAATAGAGATGGGAGCTTCTTGAAACCATTGGTTTTAAACCACATTTCAAAGGGCCAGGTGCTTTCGAAAGATAAGGTAGCAACTTGGCACTGATTTCAGTTTCACAGCCTCAGACTGAGTTCACTTGACAAACTAAAGTTTACAGTAGAATCTTTTACTACCCTGTTATGAACCTAACATACACAAGATCAATGAATAGAGCAATATGGAAGCAGAGACTCAAGATTCAACGGAGACTGGTTTCACCGTAAAAAAAAAAGGATCGGTACAGGCGTGCCAGTAGAGATATACCAACATCTGACTATCTGAGCGCTTCCATGAAATTCAATTCAGCATGCAGATCGCCCCCTTTTATTTCAGGAACGTGCGCATGCTCATTGGGAGCATCCTGTCATACTTGTCAAGGTCACACTCGTAGCGGGATGGCTCACCAAAGAAATCTGTGTCATCTCTGGAGTCGGAGTCGTTGAGGTACTCTTGATGGTTTCCATAGGAATCGTACCCATAGGAAGACCAGGAAATATTATCATCAATCATACACCTCCTGATAGGCGTTCTAAACTCGAGGTCATAGTCATCAGTCGAGTCATCAGGAAGCCTCAGCGTCTTGAGCTTGGCACACTTCAGGAGCAGAGTCTCATCCATGTCAACATTGAAGCAATGGCGTATGTCAAGGGACTCCAGATGGGGACAGCTGTCCAAGACAGTTTGTAGGCCCTCATTGTCCATACCATTGCCAAAGAGCTGCAACGAGCGTAGCCCATGCATACCTGCAATCCCTCCAATGTCCGTGTTCTTGTTCCAATATCTATAAAAGTTGAAAATTTCATTGCTCAGTCTGAAGTGCTTCAGCTGTGGGCATACTTCGCTAATAAACTGGTACACCCCATTATTAAACGTGTACCACCCATAACAATCAAATTCAGTGCTCATAAAAAAAACCACCAACGTTAGGACACAGCGACAGCTCGAGCTCCTCAAGCAGAGGGAGCTCTTTTACAGCCTCTATAAGACCTTCATTTGAGACAAGGTTGCAGGAAATAAGACGAAGGCTCTTCAGGCAAGGGGCCCTGCAAAATTGTAACATTGCCTTAAGAATCAACGATCCAATAGCACCAGAAAGTACTTCAGATAAAATTGTTCAGCACTACTAAACTTTTGCCAAAATGAAAATAAGTTTAGATGTGCATGTATTTCTTTGGATGAACACATGGTACATACTATATAGGAACAGAATGACCTTTTTTCAAATATAATCATATAAGGTCAGATCCGGTACGAGAAAACATTGCAGTGATGACACTTGACTATATATAGTTTTTTGGGACTATGCCAATGTGTGGTAGAAGCTTACAACAATTTCATCGAGGCAGTGATTTTGTGGTAATGGGTGAGCTACAAGTCTAACTCAGAATTTACATGTCAGGATACAAGATAAACAAATTTTCAGTTAGCTCCAGTATAGAAATTACAAACATAATTCTGAAGCATGCATCCATTTTCCAGAATTCAAAGATACTTTTCCAAATCTTGCTATATTTCAAATGCTTCAAAAGTTTCAGGGACTGTCATAAGCTATATGACGCTAAACTTTGCAGTGGTTAGTGCTGAGGAAAGACTTAGTATACCACTCAAGCTGTAAACATAACTAATAGTATGTGAATGTAATAAAGTCGTCAGGATTACTGTAAGAGTTTACCAAACATACAGATATGTCTAGTTTTTGGATGTTACCACCATCCACCTTCTCTTCTCAAGCTATTGTGCTTTATAGCGCATAAACCATATAATGAAGTTGAATATTGCTATCTAGGATGGTACTCCTATATCATTAGCGGTGCCACAAGTTCTACTCAAAAGTGTATATACTATGGATAGGTATAAACGACAGTTGATAGTTGGCCTAAGTCACAAATCTGAATCTGAAAAGATATAGGAAGCTGGATAATTTTGGACAACAACCAGATCACACACCACACGGGAAAAAAAAGTTATGAACGAGACAAATAAACATGTCCAAATTACACTCAAAACAACATGCAGCTGGTCGGCCTCAAGCACTAGTAGTAAATAAAATTTCTCAAGAGGGGAGATTAAGATTCTCACTGTTCAATGAGGTACATAAGGAAGCCATCGTCCCCGGCGAACTGCCCGCAGAACGCCTCGCAGCGGCCCGCGCTACGGCGCACGGCCTCGCAGGCCATGCCGCCGCGGTTGAGCCTGCGCGTGATCCCCTCGTGCCCGCGCATGGTGATGCGGCGCCACAGCGAGGGCTCCTCCCGCGCGGCGCGGCGCCAGGAGCGGCACACGTGGTCCACGGACAGCAGGATGTCGATGTGGTCGAGGCGGTGGAAGATCGCCAGCAGCGCGTCCGTTCCCAGGCCGTCTGCCCAGTCCCTCGCCGTCGCTGCCTCCCTCTGGCGCCGACGGGCGCGGCGGGTGCGCGCGCGGCCGCCGAGGCCGCGGGACGGCATGGCTTGGACTAGTGGTGGTAGGATCGATCGCGAGGGTTTGTGCGAGGGGAGATATTGATTATTGATATGGGCTTTGGCTGGAGCTGCAGCAGGTGACGATTGTTTTGGGCCTTTATGGGCCTCTTTGGTCGTTCTCCCGGTTCAATGAACAATACAGGTCGTAGGTGACGAGATGATTGTCAATTGTCATCCAAGAACCACTCAAAAAAAAAAAAAGGGTCAATAGCGCCGGATGTCCGGACGCCGGCCCCTGCCACGCCTTCCTTGCCCACTAGGCCTGCAACACCTGTCCCCTGGCTGCACATCTGCCCCCCGCCTGCACATATGTCCGCCTGTCCTTGCGTGCCCCGCCTGCACATATGTCCGCCTGTCCTTGCGTGCCCCGCTTGCCCCGTCGACCATGGTGGCTGGCGCAGCCCCATGAGGGGAGCTCGAGCTCCGACTTTAGCATGGAGGGTGCAGATAGCAGAAAAAGTTGGGAGAAGAATAAGCAACACATGATCTACTTTTGAAACAACTGTAAACCAACAGATGAAACATACGTATGAAGGTACTTAAAACACTTAAACATCATTCGAAACACTTGAAAAAATATGCTTGATCTACTTTTGAAACATCCAGAAAACAGCGGTTGAAATAGGTGAGGAGGATCCATCAAAGGTAAATAACACAAATATTGTGCTTATACCAAAGGTGGAGTGCCCGGAAGGGTTAGGACAATTCCGTCCGATCAGCTTGTGCAATGTGATTTATAAAATTGCATCCAATACGGTGGCTAACAGACTTCGTTTGGTCCTTCCTGATTTCATATTAGAAGAACAATCGGCCTTTGTACCGGGAAGATTGATTACGGACAACATCATCATGGCCTACGAGTGTTTGCACTACATGAAGAAGAAGAGGGCCAAGGATGATCGGTACTGTGCTTTGAAGCTTGACATGAGAATGGCATATGATATGCTCGAGTGGGAGTATCTTCAAAAGATTATGACCAAGTTGGGGTTCAACCGACTTTGGGTGGAGATGATTATGAGGTTAGTAAGTTCAGTATCTTTTTAGGTGATGTTAAATGGTAACAAGCTAGAGTCTTTCAAACCGTCTTGAGGCATTCGTCAAGGGGATCCAATTCCTCCGTACTTATTCTTGTTGGCAGCAGAGGGCCTTTTGGGCCTCCTAAAATCTTATTCTAGGTCATCAGCGCTCATGGGTATTAAAGTGGCTCCATCAGCTCCTGTGGTGAGTTACCTTCTCTTTGCAGATGACAGCCTGCTGCTCTTCAAGGCTAATAGGGAGAACGCGGACACGGTGAAGAATGCTTTGGACTTATATTGTCGCGCTTCAATACAACGAGTTAATTTGGAGAAGTCTTCAATTCATTTTGCTAAAGGGTGCATCAATGCTTCCCGGAATGAGATCAACGACATTCTCCAGGTTCATACCGAGGCTTTGAGTGAAAGATACCTCGATCTTCCGTCGAACGTTGGACAATCTTCGTTGGGCGCCTTCTCTTATATCAAGGATCGAGTATGGAAGAGAGTTCAAGGTTGGATAGAAAGATGCCTCTCGGCTGGGGGGCAAAGAAGTTTTAATCAAGTCAGTAGCTCAGGAAATCCCAACATATTCGATGGCTTGTTTTCGTCTCCCACGAGGTCTATGTAAACACATCAATGTTATACGTGACTTCTGGTGGGGAAGTAGTAATGGAAAGCGGAAAGTCTGTTAGGTGGCATGGGATGATATGATCATTCCCAAAAGCTCAGGAGGGCTTGGCTTTCAGGACATAGAGCTCTTCAACCTGACGATGCTAGCACGCCAAGCTTGGAGGTTGTTGAACAATCCAGATTCTCTCGGTGCATGTGGTTTGAAGGCGGTATATTATCCTGATGTGCTGGAGGCTGATCTTGGCCCATCCCCATCACATGTTTGGAGAGCCATTATGGATGGGATTGGTGTGCTTCGTCAGGGTTTAATCCGTAGGGTGGGGACAAGTGAGACAACAAGGATCTGGGACTCTCCATGGCTTCCCAGAGACGGTATGTTGCATCCTCTGTGTCCTATTAAAGAGAACTCGACAGTGATGGTTTCTGAGCTGATCGATGAGACAAATAGAAGCTGGAATTCTCAACTCCTACGGGAATTTTTCTCTCCTTTGGATTGGGAGATTATTGAGAATATACCATTGTGTACTTGGCCGCTAGAGGATTTCTGGGCATGGCATTATGAGAAGACTGGGAACTTTTCAGTGCGGTCAGCGTATCATGTTGGTTCACAGTAGGGAGACTACGTCAGCATGGCTGGAGAATAGACCGAGCAGGTCCAATACGAAAGCCCAAGAAAGAGAATGGAGTGAGTTGTGGAAGGTGAAAGTTTCATCCAAAATTCGGGTTTTCCTGTGGCGCCTGGCAAGGCATTCTATTCCCACTGAGGATGTCAGACACATAGGAATATGGCGGTCAGTGGTGCATGCTCGATCTGTGGTGGCTTGGATTCATGGAGACATGCTCTCCTTGAGTGTAACATGGCTAGATGCATATGGGCTCTGGAGAACGAGGAAATTGTAGAATTCTTAAGTCAGATTGATACTCCTGATGCCAAGGTTTGGCTCGTTGAAGTAATGAGGGGCCTCAAACATTCAGAGTTGACGAGAGTGGTGGTGTGCCTCTCGGGCTATATGGCATGCCCGTCGGTAAGCTTTACATGATAGCAAATTCGAGCCCGCCGACTCACGAATTTGTTGAGCGCTTTCTTTTCGAGCTTGATATGACAGTCCCCATGGCGAAAAAGAACCGGTGAAGAAAAAAACTCATCGGGACCACGGTGGATCAGCCGCCAATGGGTTTGCGAAGATTAATGTGGGACGCCGCCATCTCGAAGAACTCTCATCGAACCTCGATGCTTGGCGGTGGCTAGAGATGAAGCAGGCAGTTCATGGGCACCTCAATTCTTGTTCTAGATGGCTGTGCTAACCCGGAAATAGCGGAAGTTCTGACTTGTCGCGAGGGCCTAGCCTTGGCCGGTGACTTAGGCTTTCAAAGTTTCAGAGTGGCAAGTGATTGTATGGGTGCCGTTAAGGCCATCCAGGGAGGAGGTCTAGGAGTGCATGGCTCGTTGGTGAAGGAGATCAACAGCCAGAACAAGAAGTTTCACTAAAGTCGACTTCGTCCACGAAGGAAGAGGAGCTAATGTTGATGCTCATTCTCTAGCCGGGGAGCGATGTTATTAGCTCCATAGGTAGATCTGTCTGTTTTTCGTCACCTCGATGGAGTTTGTAATTCTTACAATGTGATTTAGTGGAGGCCGGTTGTTTTGCTCAAAAAAAGGTGACGAGATGATTGTCAATTGTCATCCACGATCCACTCAAAAAAAAAGAGGGGTCAATAGCGCCCGGATGTCCGGACGCCCCCCCTCGCCACGCCTTCCTTGCCCACTAGGCCCGGGCACACTGTCCCCCGGCTGCACATCCGCCCCCGCCACGCACATCCGGTCCACTGTCCCTTGCGTGCCCCGCTTGCCCCGTCGACCACGGTGGCGGCAAGCAGCCCCATGAGGGGAGCTCGAGCTCGACTTTAGCATGGAGGGTGCGAGATAGCGTAAAAAATTGGGAGAAGAAGAAGCAACACCCGATCTACTTTTTGAAATAGCCGTAAACCAACAGATGAAACATACACATGAAGGTACTTGAAACACTTAAACATGATTCAAACACTTGAAAAAATACGCTTGGTCTACTTTTGAAACATCTAGAAAACAACATTTGAAACATACAACTGAAACTAGTTGAAACACTTGAAACCTATCATATCCTAGACCTTAAACATTGTTTCCAAGCTAGAGCACTTGGTCATCTCTTGGACCATCACCATCCATCCATCATGATCCTCTTGCTCCATCACTTTGCTAGGACCACCTTAATTCAATCACTTAGCACAAAGGTTAGAACTAGGGTTTCATCAATTAGCCAAAACCAAACTAGAGATTTTCATGTATCAAGCTGAGTACTAGGACTCGGGATGACAAGCACATGGGCTCGATCGTACATGCGAAGTTATGTGAATCACAAGTGGGTCCTAATAAAAACGTAGGGAAAAAAAGATTTGAAGTATACTATTGGAGTTGGATTAAAAGGACCCTTATAACATAGAGGAAGCCCTCAATTGAAAAATACTCCCTTTGTCCTATAAAAAAAAAAAAGTCATTCTCGCTTCCCGAGAAATAATTGCTGACAATTATATATTAAAATATATAAATATTTATACTATCGGAAAGATATTTATGTCTAGTTTTTAATAAATTTATTTAAAATATAAATATTGCACGTATTTTATATAAATCGAAGTCAAACTTATGCACAAACACCCAAATTAAACGACTCTTTTTATGAGACGGATGGAGTAATTATTTATTTGAGGCTTTGCTGAAGTTGCTATAAGAGTTCGGTACTGACAAATGCACCGCCACCAAGACATTGTCCCATCCAGATAAATCTACATGAGGTAGGTCATAATTTACTTTATATAAAAATACCTAGACTATGACGAGTCATTTCCACTAGTGAAAGATGAGCGCCGCAATACCACAGTAGCATCATCCTTGTTCGATTTCTCAATCTCTATCATGCATGTACAATGTATAGCATCTCATCTCATGTGGTAAGTGCAGCCAATAATAGGTGAGCCAATAGGATGTACGTAGAAGTTGCTTCGGATAAAAGCTGGGGTATTCTGTCCATAAGTGCCGCGCATTCAGTGGCCCCTAGACGGTGACTCCCGTGCGATTCCCAGACCGTTCATCTCGGATCGCACGGCCATGGCCGTGGACACGTGGGCGGTGGCACGTGAGAGGCCACGTGAAGCTGCTCCCACCGGGTTAACGTCGCTCATGAGACTATGCCGGCGGTCAGTTTCCGATTGTCGTCGTCGTCGTCAAGCTTGTCCAGATAAGATTTCAGAGCACTCTCTATCTTGAAAGCTAGGAGATAAATGAATTTTTATATGTGTGATTGTGCAACTCGCGTGAGTGTGGTTGTTGTGACTTGTCACCTAGTGCCTAGTGGTGCCTCTCTTTTTACCAGGCATATGGCACAAATATGGAAAGTCTCAGTTGCTTTGTTTTTTTTTTTTTCTGTATTATACATCTATCCATTGTCAACACACTACTACTTCCATCCCTGATCATGTACGTCATTGTAATCATCTTTGACGATTTGTCTGCTGAGTAATGAATTAGCCAAAATTCACACACAAAAAAAAAACACATGCCAATCCCATTGTGTGGATAGATGTGGCAACATGATCACCAATGGATTAATCCGTTTCATGAACTATAGCTACTTGGAGCTAAAATCATTGAAACATCGTATTAATATATATCGTAAAATTAAAGAAGCTTCTCCATGCAGTTAATTTAGTATTCGTAACATTTTCACCATCACAGAAAAAAGAGAAAACCTAGCAAAGCTTTTAAACCTTCAAAAAAGAAAATGTAGCAAAGCTCTACCATTCACTAAAAGCAGAAAGTCCCTTTCACTATCTTTTGCACAAATGTGACGTCCGAACTCCAAACCCTACGCTAATTGGTTCCCAAATAACCATGTGTCTATCTTTTTCTTTTCTTTTCTTTTGATAAAGTGTACCTGTATATTAATTAAGAAAAATGAAGCACTACAAATACATGAACACCATAGAGGATACAAAGGACATCTGTTCAACCCTAAGGACACAAAAAACAAAATTACAAACTGGTCCTTGGACCCAGTTTGCACAAAAGCCACTAGAAGTCGACGTCAAAAAAAAAAGCCAGCTCCAAACGCCGTCGTCAAAACCGAGCCCTGAAAAGAAGCTCCACCGCATGCCGGCGGCTTTTAGGTGGACCGCCAGACGCTCATACGCCGACGACGAGCAAAAGATGTTATTGAACGCCCATTGGTCAGGTCCACGCCCCGAGCTTCATCAACCTTGAATGCAAACTCACTGTGGACGACCATCGCCGCCATAAAGTCAAGCTCGATCCATCCACCCTTCATTCACAACATCCACAACTTCGATTGCATCCTCAAAATATAAAGTCGGCTTTGGTCGTCACCGCCGAAGGCAAAGTACCACCGCCGGACGACTCCAAAACACGGGCTCCATATATAAATATGCATGTAACCTAATTAGTCATTTATTTTCGGACAAATGTGTATTAGTAATTAAGCCATTTTGTTCATGGTATATTTAACAAGCTAGCTTCAATTGATGCTAAAGCTAGTGCAAATATCCTTATGACTGAAAAAGTTGAGTATCTTCACAATGGAGTATAACTCTCCAACTGTGTTGTTTGCTGTCGGCAAAAGGACCAGCAAACGATTGTGGCAAAAGGACCAGCAAACGATTGTGTTTAGGTAGTATATGTCTCTACTGGTAGTTACTTGAAAAGACCTGGCATCTTCACTTTGGGCACAATGAAATTTTGTCCATTTGTTTGCACGTGGACATGTCGTGAGGAATCGTCTGCGCATGTATAATCTACCGACAGTCACATTCCTCCGTCTTTGAATATTTGTATATTTGTTATTTGTGTGACTTGGTGACAGTAGTTAAAAAAAAAGTCTTATAATCAGATTTGGTTTTTACAGTATTTAATTTCAGGGGCCTTAGCGAAAATGATGTGGTTGCGATAATTTATTATTTCACTACTTCATACATGGTGTGAGCATGTACGTAGGAGTACCTAGCTATATACTCGGTACATGTACATTTACCTAATCTTGACAAAGGTAAGAATAAAAGAAGTACAATTTTAATTCCTACCATAAGGCTAACCATATATATGTGAGAGGAGGGATAGGATTAAGGGTATAACAATCACTACTACCTAAACGATTTTACGTGGCGGTCAAAAAACATTTTCGGTGGCGGTTTTTATAACCGCATCGAACGTTGGGTCATGCAAAATGGCAGATTTTTCGTGGCGGTCAAAATGCCCGCCATGGTTAATAATAATAATAAAAAAGAGAAAACCCGGAAAAAACCCTAACGGGCCCGGGGCCGATCCGGCCCGTCCAAGACGCCACGCGCCGCCGGGTGCCACCCGTGCCCGGTTCCTGCCGCGGGCCGGGTCTCCGAGCCGGGCCGCCGGAGGGTGGTCGAGCACCGACGCCGCCGTCGAGCCCCTACGCCGCCGCCGATGCTATTACACCACCGCTCGACGGCATAGAGGTCGTCGAGCCCCCTACGCCGCCCGGATCCGCCCTCCTCCGCGCGGATCCGCCCTCCTCCGCCGGCCGGCCGGCTGGGAGCCCGCCCCTCGGCGGATCCGGGTCGCCCTCGCCGGTGGAGGGGCGCCCGCTACAAGCGGCTGCGCTCCAGCCCGCCCGCTCCGGGCGCCGCGTCGGGAAGAATGGGGGGGAGGGGAGGGAGGACGCCGCGTCGGGGTGGTGTGGGGGTGAGAGAGAGGGGAGGGAGGCTACTGGGTCGGGGGATGAGAGAGAGAGGGGCGAGTGTTAGGGTTAGGGATCGGAGTGATGTTCTCATTTTATATGGACCACCTATTAGTGGGCTGGTATGGGCTCTTTTGGGCTGGGTTTGGGCCATATTAACGGTTTTTACAAAACCGCCCGCGGTTAAAAATTAACCGTGGCGGTTTTATTAACCGTGGCGGTTTTTTCCCCGGTCGGGGCTGCCGGGGCCACCTATTTTACATGGTGGTTATTCAAATGCCCCCTATTTAAAAATAAAAACCAAACACCACGCAAAATCAATCCCGTAGTAGTGAATAACAATAACAATAACAATAACAATAACAACTATAATTTAATACCAAGACTACTAACCATGTGTGATAGGACCAAGGTAACAATAATAAGGAGAGACTTTGTTTGCTAATTAAATAAGTGTAGCTCATTTAGTTTAGGTTATTATTTGTGGTATACCATACTCCCTCTATTATAGAAAAAAAAAACAATTCTAGGCCGGACTTATGTGTTGTCCAAAAAGAATGCAACTTTAGTCTTGTGAGTAGGTGTGATACCCTAAAAAGGTGTGCTCTTTAGATGAATGATAGAATAAAGTTTACAGCTCAATCATTGCTTTTTTTGCCTTATCAACACACATGGAGATTAAAAAGAGTAGAGATACATGCGTCTTTTTTGTTGTGTGCTAATTTTATCTCATGCGATTACATTTTGTTGAGGATGGATGGAGTATGTAAGGAGGTGTTTTGGTTAGGGGTGCTATTAGTCGCTTTTGACCTGACTCAAAGGGATTAAATGGGCTTTAGTTCTCTCTAGTCACTTTAGAGTGACTAAATGGGACTAAACCATTTAGTAGGTGCTAAAGTTTACCAAAAAGTCCTAAACCTAATATGCGTACTCCCAATTTTTTTTTTCTAAATTTGTTTTCGTAACAAACGGCCCTATTCATTTAGGGTTATTTTACGTGCGTTCATTTGAAGGAGTCAGTGTCTAGGTCTCAGTTGTGTTCCATAAGAGAGAGAGAGAGAGTGAGTGAGTGAGTGAGTGAGACAGAAGCTTATATTTAATAACGTTGTTGTTGTTTAGTGGACAGTTATGATGTAATAGTTTAATTAAATCAGCTGCAAAAAAAAAATAGCATAACAAAATGGAAGGCAATTTTTTTTTTTTTTTTTTTTGACAGCAATGGAAGGAGAGTTGGGAGTAGCTGGATTGATGTGGGCATATGAATGAATAGGACAGCACCTATATAGAGAAAGATCAATAGAGGAGTACTCTGTACTCAAGCATACAGTATGTATGGAAGTATAGAAACTGGCAAGTTGCATGGTTGACTTGTGCACCCTATTTATACCCCAACCCATCCTGTAGGTTGATGAGATGCCCTGCTGCAGATAGGCTTGAAAACCCCTCTCTGTGACGCACTCTGTGTCTCTGGAAGACTGAAACTGCAGCAGATAGCTTAGGTAGAAACAAAGAAGATGAGCTCGTGGATCAGCCTGATGGAGGCGAGAATGCCTCCGGGGTTCAGGTTCCACCCCAGGGACGACGAGCTCGTGCTCGACTACCTCCTCCACAAGCTCTCCGGCCATGGCGATCGCGGCGGCGGCGCTGCCTTCGTCGACGTCGACCTCAACAAGTGCGAGCCATGGGACCTTCCAGGTCTGTACCTACTAAGCGCTCTCACCAATAAATCTAGTGAATTTGTTCTCCTCTTCTCATGCTCCGTACATTCAGTCTCAGCAACTTAAATCTGGTTCATTGCACAAAAAAACAATAATTCTCTTCGTTCATCTTTGAAAAAAGGAACAAGAATATATCGATTTATTAATTCATTAGTTGTGCAAAAGCGAAACATGAATGAAGAAAAAAATAATTCAGTAGGAGTAGTTCTGAAAAAAAAAAATCAAAAAGCGAAACATGAAGAAAAAAAAATAATTCAGCAGGAGTAGTTCTGCAAAAGTAAAAAATGAAAAGCGAAACATGAAGTAAAAAAACAATTCAGTAGGAGTAGTTCTGCAAAAAAAAAAATGAATAAATTCAGTAGGTGTTGCAAAAAAAAAATTTGGCTTCGCCCGGGTTCGAACCGGAGACCTTCAGTGTGTTAGACTGACGTGATAACCAACTACACCACGAAACCATTTGTTGGTAAGCTTTGATCTGATTCTCTTCTTGATTCAGATTCTGCGTGCGTGGGTGGGAAGGAGTGGTACTTCTTCAACCTGCGCGACCGCAAGTACGCGACGGGGCAGCGCACCAACCGCGCCACGCGCTCCGGCTACTGGAAGGCCACGGGCAAGGACCGCGCCGTCGTCGCCGGCGGTGGCGAGGACGCGTCGGCGCCGGTGGTGGGGATGCGCAAGACGCTGGTGTTCTACCGGGGCCGAGCGCCCAAGGGGAGGAAGTCGGAGTGGGTCATGCACGAGTTCCGCCTCCACCCGCACGCCGCGCCGCCAGCTGCTGCTGCAACCAAGGTAAATAACCTAGATCTGCATACATACATGTATTCTTGGATCATCTTGTCATCACAAATCTTTAAGTCCGATGAGGTTTTGGAATCTTGAATGTAAAAAGATAGATAGCAGGACGATGTTTGCTGTTTGAGGAGTTTTACTGTCCTTTAAAAGGTTTATTTACCTAAAAAAATTTCGTCTCTAAATTAAAGTTGTTCTTGCCACCTCTGTGATATGATGATGCTAAAGAAGGGTCTTACTCTTTGGCTCTATCCAAGCATGTAGGTCTCGTTCAACATTCTAGCATGACAAAACAAAACTACCTGCAAGTTGCCCACCCCAATTATTGTATATGCACACTTGCAGTCTTGCACAGTACCATTCATGGCCTAGTCTCACCATCCATTACTATCTTTCAGTCAATTCATGCCTACATCACTACAATGATCCAATCCAGAGTTTTTTTTTGAAGGCAGATCCAATCCAAAGTTGTTCAACTGATTCCATCAGACAAGCTACTGTGAATGGAGTAAATTAATGCACTCAACATTCCCTTGAAAAGGATGTCTTTGACTCTTTGTACAACTAATTCTTTTACTCATGTTGCCAATTAAACAATCAGGTCTGTAGGATTGGTAAATTTCGTCAAGTAACAAACTTCCAAGACAAGGTCCTTCAAGTAGCTTGTATAGTAAATTATGTTATGTCAGTTCCATCAACCTCACATAGTAGAGTAAACTAATGTACTCAACATTCCCTTGAAAAGGATGTGACTAATTCTTTACATCAAATTTCCAAACATTTGTATGATTGCTTACTCCTCAAGTAACCAGCTCTGGAATCGAAAATGAAACTATTCAACGCAACTTGTTACAAAGTTTGGTTATGTTAGTTGCATTCCATGAGCATTATGTATCACATCAATCTACCAAATCAGCCTATCAGAATTCAGAAATATTCTAGTCCTACCTAACTAGGATAAGGATTTTACTGGATCAAGTGAAGATATATGTTGAATTTCAACTGGTATCATTTATCCATCCAGTGTTTATACCACTTGCAATTTCTACATGGACTATATATAACATGTCCCTGCAAAATTCAGGAGGACTGGGTGCTGTGCAGGGTGTTCTACAAGAGCAGAACAACCACCCCAAGGCCAGCTTCTGAAGATGCCCAGGACGGCACCCCATCAGCTGGGCCACAACTGATATCTGCCCTGCCGCTTCCGCCACTCGCTGACACCTATACCGCCTTCGGTGGCACCCCAACGTTTTCAGAGCAGGTGTCCTGCTTCTCCGGTCTCCCGGCATTGCCATTCAAAAGACAGGTGAGCCTTGGAGACCTTCTGTCCTTCGACGCCTCTGAGAAGGAATCAGTCACGACAGTGATGAGCAGTGTCTCAAACAACAGTAGTTCAGTACTGGAGCTGACTCCAAATTGCAACTGGAACCAGGAAAATTGCATGTTACAGATGTGGAACCCCCTTGGGATATGAGATAGATCTGTATTGTTTGCTGGATAGTGGTTTGTGTATTGTCCTACTGGAGGTCTGGAGTGTTAGTACTAAGTGGACATGCAGATTAAATTTGATTAGTAGTGTGACAGTAGATTACAGATTAGATTATTCATTATTGGACTAATGGCTTCGCGTAGTATTTGTACATAGGATTGCTAATGAATGAACCGTGTCCTTGTATTTTGTTCGGTTGTTCCTATTTCTCAATTCTCCAAATATGTTTCTATGTGCAGATGAACGTGAATAAATGATACGTTGATACTGTGCTGCAAACTCGCTGCAAGTTATTAATTTTCCATGTACACACACCTAAAAGCTACTTTTCCTCAAAAAAAAAAAAAAAATTCTATGAATAGTCTTGTTTCTGGTGTGGTGTTTTGCTGAGAAGTTTTTTTTTTTTTTTTTTTTTTTTACAAGTGTTTTGCTGAGAAGTTGCAGGTTTCTTATTCTTATTCTTCCCACAATCAGATTTAAGGAATGGATATGAACAGCACCTGATAAACTTCAGATAATCAGTGAAATATTTACATTGTAATATAGTGTGAAGAAACTCTCGGAGTTGCTAAATTTTCAGGCTCAAAGTTCTGATGCACTCTTACCTTCCTCTCACTCTTTGCATTGAGATGTTCTCACGTTCAGTTCAAACTTTTCTATGAATCCATACGTGTTTCATTGGTAAATTTCATCCTCTGAATGACTCTTGCTGTTAAGCACAAGACTTAATACAACCCAAAGGGGTAAACTTGCTCCAGATCACTTTGATAGAAACATATTCAACATAGTCCATATATGTACTTCTAACTAAACATAGATGAGTAAAACATATTCCATCCTCATTTCACTGCAATGGTTTCATTTCAAGTATATAAAAAAAAAAAAAAATGAAATAACAAACGAACACAATCAACAGAAGCGATGCAGTATTTTTTAGCATCACGACATAAAAAAAATAATTCTCCATCTATCTCTCCCCCTTTTAATTTACGACATTTTTTGTATAGAAGCTTTTTCATAGAGACCACTCTGTGTTTGCTTCTGATGATGTCAACGGTTCAGTCGTGGCAAAGGATCTCAATGTGGTAGAGTCTGCATTGCTTTGTCCCTGATCGTTGTTTCCATTGAGGTATGTGTCACCGATCACGGCTGGTTTGGTGACCCTGTCCATGGAGACTTCCTTCTCTCCTTTCAGCATCAGAACAATTTGGCCATGTTTGGACGCAGTTTCATCGCGTCTTGGGTGCATAGTAGACCAACCTTCAAGAAACGACATGCCTCTTCAATGTCCAGGTCCTCCCCTACTTCAGCATCTATGATCTCCTGTAGTTTTCCTTGCTCATAGTATGTCCATGTCTGCAAGAGCACCCATAAACCTTTCACATTCCGGAACACCCAGCTAAATGAGCTTCAGACCACAGAGAAAAAAACATGTCTTGAGTGTTTGTACTTGGAACGCCTCATTTTGAAGGTGTATTTTACTTTATTTGGATACATGACAAGGTGAGCTACAGCCATATGACTCTTTAGGTTTAGCTACAAAAGATGTTAGGTAGCTGACCATGATGAACATAAATGACAGACTACAAATACAATAGTTACAGTTAATTCATCCGATACCAAATACTAAACAGCATTAGGTCTGGTTAATCTCTATCCTGTGGAAGTCATAAAATCCCTGTGTTCGAAGCAGGTCCTAAATGATAACTTCAGCATTGGAAAGCTAACTAAACTGAGAAGCTCAAACTGAAGCGTAGGCTTACAAAGTATGATGGCACTTACCCTCTCAAGCAGAAATTGGTCTCCCTGAGGCAATCTACTATTGTGGTTACATCTACCAGTAACAATTTCCAGTAGCACAACACCGAAACTATAGATATCTGATTTCTTTGTCACTTGTCCCCTGACAGCATATTCAGGAGCCAGGTATCCTCTGAAAAGGAGCCAAAAAATAATGCAGATAAGAACTAAATATATTGTACAGAGTAATTCATTCAAATATCGCAAGCAAGGTTGTGCTTACATTGTTCCTGCAACCCTAGTGCTCACATGAGTTGCATTTGGCGGGAGGAGCCTTGCCAACCCAAAATCAGAAATCTTTGGGGTAAGATCCTTGTCAAGAAGAATATTGCTTGCCTTTATATCTCGATGAATTATAGGGGGTGAATTTCTTCATGAAGAAAAGCAAGACCACGAGCAACACCTAAAGCAATTTTGACACAAGCTCTCCAATTGAATCGGATGTTGCTCCGGCCTGAACCTGCAATACCATATGAGTGCACATATCACATAGCTTTTAGAAAATTGACTTGTTAAAGGAATAAAGTTGGTAAGCGTCTCACCTAGAAGTGTATATGAAAGACTATTGTTCTCAAGATAATTGTACACAAGAATCCTATGAGACCCTTTCGCACAGCAACCAACCAAGGTAATTAGGTTTTCATGTACAATATCTGAAATTGCTGTAAGTTCAGTTACAAACTCTCGAACACCCTGCCTTGAACTAGCAGTAGAAAGGACCTTCACTGCGACAATTGTTCCATCTTTAAGCTTTCCCTGATCAAATAGAGTAAAGTTTAAGTAAGACAATTCGATACAATAGACTTTAAACCTGATTCAAGTGGCCAACTATGAAAATTACCCTGAAAACGGAGCCAAAACCGCCCTCACCGATCTTATTTGCCCCACTAAAACCATGTGTAGCCTTCCTCATCTCACTATAGGTAAAAACCTTCACCTTGCTTCCTCCTGGGACAGCCAGAACATAAATGTAAATGTATCAGGTGTTTTTGTTTTCTAGATGGAAGAATTTATAGTTCAGATGTATGATACAAAAAAATGCTCACCTTCATTTTCAGTATTTTGTTTCATGCCTGTCCCACACATAAAACAGCAATCCATATTTTGAAGTAGATAGCCCCAGAAATGAATCACCTCTGAGCTCCTGAGAAATAGACAGGGGCATAAGAAAAGTAACAGAAATGATAGCATAGAATTAATGAGTCTTGATGTAAAAACCCCATGACCCCTCGTGATCATTATTGTGTAATTACAGATAGGCCTACTTACTGGTACACGTTCAGTGTGAAAAACACTTAATTATGTATATAATAAGAGACCAGATGCACCCATGTGCAGATTTGACTCTACCTCTCACATTATTAGCACTGTTAAATCAAATAGTGTTTGTTCTGGAGTTAAACGGTCAACTTGCCAAGCTATTATAAAATGTGTCTAGTGGGGTGAGGGAATATATAGTGCTGAAATCACATGAAAACAGAACCAGGTCAATGTAACTTGAAAAAAAAAACAGACAGCAACCTTTGTTTATATGAGCTTTAACAACTAAAAGTAAGCTTGGCACAACTGGCAGACATATTCTTCGCACACCACCAGTTTTACACTGAGAAAATGGATATAAGTCTAGTTGATTTTACAAAAAAAAAATAAATAGTGCATTCTTATCTTCACCAAACGTTGATATTTTCATGAACTTTTCGGTGTTTTTCTCATCACAGTAAAAAAAAACCACTTTCGATATGTTAGTGCTTGATTGTGAAATAAAACTAAATTAGATAGTCCATATTTAACAGTTCCTTCAAAACAGTGAACTGACAAATTCCTATCAACATATTTAACAGTTCACGGTACTTCCATAAACAGTAGTCAAAACAGTGAACTGACAACATTCCTATCCACATATCGTAAATAACAGCCATGCACAAGCACGGTACTTTCCTCCTTTATACAAAGACGCATTTCGCTTCCTTTGGGATGCAAGAGGGAAGAAAGTATTTTTATTATTACATAAACAAAGAAAGTGAAAGAAGTAACCAATCTTACATTAAATAAAAAAGAATTAACCAATCTACCGATGTCAAACCGCATTCACCGATCCAACACCCACCTAAACTAGACTAGGCGCGAATCAAGAATTGTTTTTGACTGTCAACCAATCAAGAATTTAGCTAATCAGTGCAACAGGGTTGTATACACAAGGGCAATGAAATCAATGTTAGTGAAGAGATTTCAGAAAGTTAGCACCTGGCATTTATTTTTGCAGAGACAACCACCGTAGTACGGACTCCACTAATTGCATCATCATTCTCTTTTCTGCCTCAAACATTCCCAATAATTTATACTAATAAATTAGATCAACAAGCACGGCGCACGAATGAGACAACCAATCCAGATCACAGATCACAGAACACCTGAAACTTCATTTACGAAAGTCGCCAAACCCAGCTGCGCTCGAAAGCGCAGATGCTTTGGCGGCGCCCCCAAGAAAAAAGAGGGCCCTTGGCCCCAAAAAGGAAGAGGAGGAGGAGGGGGGGGCAGGGGCCAGCAACTGCGCAAGCAGCTTGCTTTTTGTCTTGGGAGCCTAGAAGAAGCCCAAGAACCAGGAAACCCGAAGAACAGAGGTACAGACGCATAGATCCCTCAGCCCGACTCCAAGAACTAAGAACTGGCAAATCACCTGATGCTGGGGCGCCGCCCGCCTCAATGCCGGCGCCCAAGAACCCGCGGCGCGTTCCCTTGCCGGCGAGGACTGCGGAGGCCCGGAGAGTTGGTGGTGCTGGGGAGACACGGCCAGTCGGCTACACAGAGAGAGACGAAGGCACAAAGGTACTAGAGGGAGCTTTGTGTGGCAAGTCGGCAAATCATCCAGCCATCTGACTTTCACTTCCCCTTCTGTTTATTATTAATTAATCAATCAACTCACTCTAGTCTCTAAACTGAAGGGTTGGCTGTGAAGTCAGAACAAGGAGCAAGTTGGTTAAAGAAATGGTTATTTACCCGGGAGCTTGAGCTGTAAATCAGCACGTAGCCCTAGGCCAGATCCTGGCTGATTCTAGATTACCAGTCCCCGGTTCGGTGGACAATGGCGGGGTCTCGGCTACTATTCAAAGCAACACGAGCTTAGTCTAGTACTCACAACAGGAGTACGATCAATATGGTCAATGGCCTTCCTCCTGCCAAAATTTCTATAAAATGTAAAAAATTTCTATAAAATCAGTATTATTAGATTAATTACCAAACGCATTTTCATAATAATTTTTAATTTTTAATAAAAACATAAATACTAATACTATTTACTATAAATTTGGTAAAATTCAGATTGTTTTGACTGACACGATATGTAGAATTGCATTTTTTTAGAACGGATGGAGAATATCCTTATTGTCGTTTGATATTTGGCCCCTCCACTTTATCCCAAGCTCCACCACCGATTATAAGTAGCTTGAGCCGTGAATGCAAGACCACATTAGAGAGGTTGTGAAGCTTCATTTTCATGATGTTGTATGTACATCTTTCTCTGAAGCTCATTTTTCACGATGTTTTATATGACTACATATACAAATCGAAATAGATGAAATGCTAGGGCTTGTGTAATTACATGTATAGCTCTACGTATTTTTTTTTTGTTTAGATAGACAAAACAATTACTCCAATAATTGATTTTTCTTTTCATCTATGTTTACAATGTGTTGATTTGCAAGTTAATCTCACAAAATGGTACTCCCTCTATTTCAAAGTATAAGATGTTTTGATTTTTCTAGATTCATTAATTTTGCTATAGACTTCAAATATATGTTGTCCTGTGAGTGTAGGAACTTTTTTCATTCACTTAATAAAACTTTCCCTTATTCTAAAAAAAAATATTCCAAATTCCAAATTGTGAGTTTGCTCCCTTGCTTTAGGAGCGCGAGGGGAAAAAGACCAAACTATAAATAAATTACCAAAAAAAAAAAAAAGCCAAACCATAAAAACCAATCTCGACCACGAATGGATGGAAAAAAAACAGTGCATATAATCAAGCAAGATGCAATCAGGTGGGGCCCGTTGCTTCGTGTGTCCAAATCACGTAGGCCCCGAGAGTGGGAAAGACTTGGAATTTTCAAGTCGGAGAGTGGAAAAGACTTGGAATTTTCAAGTCTTCCCTTGCGCAGTCCCCGTCCCTCCCTCGTTCCTCACCTTGAATGGATCGCTCTCGCCTTTTCTCCGATCCATTGATGACGTCACCATGTTCCTAACTTCCCACGTCACACGGTCAGAGATGACATAATAAAGAAAAAAAATATGCCTAACATCTACTAGTAGGTATCACACCTTCCGTCTATATAAAGAATGCCCAAGAAGTCAAACCATTTAAAATTCAACTAAAATTATATAAAAAACATATAAGATTTACCATAACAAAATAAATATCACTGAACTGGTTAGAGATATATTTTTCTTCTTATACTAATAATAAACCTAATCAAATGTTGATACTCTTTGATATATGGGCCGAAAATGCTTCATAGGCTGGAAAGGGCCCACATTATCCACCCACCCAACCAAGTCAGCACCGAGCCGTCCTCGGCCCATCCAACTTCTTCCTCACTACCCTCTAAAAACCCAAGACCCGCTGCCCCCCCCGTGCACGAACGACAATCCCGACGACTAGACCCGCCGGCGAGCGGCGACGGCTCCTCCCTCCCTCTCCCCGTCCGTCCCTCTGCCGCGGATCCTCTCCTCGCCGCCGCTCTCCGCCCGGCCGGCCGGACGATTCCCTCCGTCCGTGCACCTTGGTAACGAACCCTATACCTCGCTTGGGCGGATTGGTTGGTTGTTTGCCTGGTCCCCTTATCCGAACTATCGGCGCTGGCGACTGGTCCCGTCGTCGTTCCCTTCTCAATCGATTCCCAATTTCTTTTTCTTCTGAAGAGATTTTAATTTTTAAGATGGCTGTGGATTTGTCCAGTCTACGTAGTGTTCCGTTCTTTGATTAGAAGATTATTAGGTTGTTCTTCGTCTCGTTCGTCGCCGGGACAGATTGTGCTGCTGCTCTATGAGTTCTCGGTGCCCCCAGGACCAAGTCAGCAGTCTCCTTGCTATGTGCGGATGTGCCCAATCCCTTGCTGTGTGCTGCGAGCCTAAGTCTCCTCTGCTGTGCCATAATTCGTAGCCTGGTTGGTCGACCTCGGCCTGTGCTGGTGAAGATCTATCTATGTTCACAAGCATCTCAGGCCGATTCATTTTTGTGTTCATTGTTAAAGGACCTATTGGCTTATATGTACATTGCGGCCTATTCGAGTAGTTTGGGTGATACCATCCTTGCCTGTGAACTGTGATGATTCAGTGCCAAACCTAGCAGGCTAGTCCATCCATGTGTTTTGCGCGGGAAACGCTAAACCAACCGTTATATGAACACCGACCATGCATCTATGAGCTTTCCATCTAGGTGATTTAACCGTCGGGACATGTGTTGTACTCACGCAGATGGTTGCACCGTGTAGCACTATCTTTAGTGTGCTTTCTTGTTCTGATTTGCGCCATTTATGACCGGATCTAGTTTTGTTGTCGTTTTGTTGCTTTCAAATTTAGTTCCTTGTCATGTTACGCCTTTTTGGTTTAGTTTCTGGGTTGGATTGTGATGAGTCGGTGGTATGTGCTTTGTTTGATTATTCTCTGAGGTGCCTTAGTAAATAAAACATCATACACCTGTTACTGTTGGCATGTTAAAATGGATTGGTTGAGACGTTGTACTTGTCGTTTGGCTGCTATATTTCAATTGGCTGTCTATTTTTTTTAGCGATATCTCCCTACAATCTTTTTTTGCTATGATCACAGTGGTTATGTGGTGTACAACTGTACCTTTCCTTGTTGGAATTTGGATTCCCTTTTTCAGAAAACGTTTGATCGTTAGATAAAGCTTTGCATGAATTTTATGATTTGTTTCGTTCACAGATAACTAAACAATGAGGCAGCAGACTGGTAAGCGTCCCCGCCAACACAGGGAATATGAAAGAGAAGAAAGGAATGACCAACACAAGAGGCCATTTCCCCATGCTCAGGAAAACTCTAATAATGATGGTCTGGTTCTTTACCGTATACTCTGTCCAGGAAGTTTGATTGGTAGTGTCATAGGAAAGAATGGCAATGTGATAAATGCTATCCGGCAACAGACAAGTGCCAAAGTCAAGGTTGTTGACCCGTACCCTGGTGCCGACAAAAAGGGTTATCTTGGTATATTGCTACGTCAAGCATAGAGACCTTGATGCTGAGGGTGATGACGATGGGCCTGTTTGTGCAGCTCAAGATGCATTACTTAGGGTGCACAAAGCAATTGTTGATACATTACACAAGACTCGTAGAGACTCTGATAAGAATACAGAGGAAGCTAACATTCTTGTGCCAGCTAGTCAGGCGTCAAATGTTATAGGAAAATCTGGTGCTGTCATCAAGCATCTTCGGTCAACATCAAGAGCATTCATTAAAGTGATCCCAAAAGATCCAAGTGACGCAACACATTCATGTGCTATGAGTTTTGATAATTTTGTTCAGGTAATTTCTATGGCATCTCATTGTTTGGTAAATCAATGTGTATTCCCTACATATTATGGGATGATTGTTATTAAAAAGTGGCAGGATATTAGCAGTATATTTGCAGTAACTTGATTCTCAACTAATGTTTTTGTATTACAACTGTACCATATTGTGCTTATCTTTTATCATCATGGTACATGAACTATTTGTTCCTGAAGTTGCAAGCTCTTAGCACAGTGCCTTCTTTTTTGTTTTTGTTTTTGACAAAATGCAGCTTTTAGGCTATATATATTTCAGAATGCATACATATTTCACCTGCCCTTTGTTTATGAAAATGTGCATTTGTTTGTTGCTCCCACTTAAATTTATCACATTCTATAATAATTTTCATCTGTTGTTACATATGTTCTGCTAACTATTTACGGTAAACAGATAACTGGTGGTGCTGAAGCTGTTAAAAAGCACTGTTTGGAGTATCAACCATCATCTACAAGCACCCATCAAAAGAGAACATTCCTCTTGAAACTTCCATTCCTGAACCTGCTCCAAGCATTATAATCCCTTCAGAACTTCCTGTGTATCCAGCTAGTAACTTTTACTCAGCCCCAGGCGCTGCTATACCACATCCAAGCCTGTCTATCTTAGGGTCAACACGTCATGTTCCTGAACTTGCTCTACCTGCTGATGATCATGGTCGACTGCCTATTTATCCATCTATTCTTCCAGTTATTCCTACTTATAGTGCCCCAAAATGTTCAGGAGAACTTGAATTTCGTGTTTTATGCCCTGGTGGCAAAATTGGCTTGGTTATTGGTAGAGGTGGGGCTACCATAAAGAATATAAGGCAAGAAAGTGGTGCAAGGATAGATGTTGATGATGCAAAAAATGACAAGGAGGAAAGTATTATTACCATTACATCCACTGAGGTAAGACCAAACATCCTCACCTAGGTTTTGCTCTGTTTTCTGTATCCTATCAGCTACTCAACTTTAAATCGTAACTTTGCTTTCAGGCCACTGATGATGTTAAGTCTGCCGCTGTGGAAGCTGTTTTGTTGCTTCAAGCCAAGATCAATGATTATGACGATGATAAAATGAATCTTCGCCTTCTTGTCCCAAATAAGGTTGTAGGCTGTCTTATTGGCAGGGGTGGTTCAATAGTCAATGACATGAGGAAGAAGACTAAGGCAAACATTCTCATTTCAAAGGGTGATAAGCCCCGAAGAGCATCTTCCAGTGATGAACTTGTTGAGGTAAGAGTACATATGCGTCATCAATTTAAAATTTTAAATAGCCTTGGTAGCAAGATGTCTTGATTAGTCGAATGTCAAATGGTTCATGTATGTAGGTATCTGGAGAAGCAGACAAGCTGCGTGATGCTCTTGTTCAGATAATTTTAAGACTTAGGGAAGATGTTCTCAAAGAGAGTGTTGAAAGCCAAAATTCTGACAGGGATGGCAAGCTAACCGGTGCCACCTCTGATTCCTTATATGGAAGCAGTCTTTCTTTGCCTGCATTATTACCTCATAACCCACAAATTGCCCCCTTGAGCTATGATAGAAGAGGTGAATCTGAGAGAGCTCTGGAAGTATTCCCTCATACTAGTTCGTATGGGTATAGCTCCATGCAGGTATTGTTTGTGATTTTGCATTATTTTTCTTTTCCTACTCTGGTCTTAGGCATTCCTTAGTATCTATGAATTCATTATCATCTTAATTGTTGACATCCTCTCCATCAGGTCACTGATGATGGCTATGGAGGACTTGGATCGTATACATCAAACTCAAAGTCATATGAAGAGTATGTTTCAACTGAACTTGCTACAAATCCTCTTCTGATTCTACCATGTTTGTGCTCCTTTAAGTTATTGCTTATTTTATGATTTTTTGCTAAATATCAATGGCAGACATGTTCCTCGTGTGGAAATGACTGTCCCTGCTAGTGCCCTGTCAAAAGTAATGGGAAAGCGTGGCACAAATTTGGACAACATTAGAAAGGTGAGTTTGTATTGTTGCTTACTTTTAGAATGAAGACTTAATATTGTTGCTTACTTTTAGAATGAAAATACACAACTTAAATCTTGGTTTGACGCCCTATTTCCCCTTGAATTAAGCATCTTTTTTTTTTCTCCTAACTTTTGATTTGGACCATCCACATGGTCACGTTAAAGGGCTCAGGTAGATATCACAACTTTTTTAGAAAAAAAATCCTTTTCTTGCATGAAACTTCGCAAAAGTTGCTTTGTAGATTGGATTATATTACTTGCTATCCCTGGACGTGTTGAGTTTATTTTTATTGGAATAAAGATTATTTCTTTCCTTTGCACTTTATTGAAATAGAAAAGCACATATAATGCATGTGTAGGATGCTGATGGACCTCCATCTAAATTCTGAAAGCATGCAGTTTTAGAAGGATTAGATGCAAGAACCACATGTTCACTATCCAACTAAATTCTGAAATGACAATAATATTAAAAACGATCAGTCCACAATGGCTATACCCTGACATCTAGTCGTGTCTGTATTGGGTCAACTTGACAACCCTCTATCTGTGTAGTATCCACTTTTTATTACATTTTTTCTGTTCATCTTACTTGGCAAACCCTCTATTCTTGTGTAAGGAATCTTACACAAGAATTATTGGGAATACCCTGACATTCTATTAAAGTGGATCTTTCACAAGATTTTGTCAGTCCTGTATTTGTGTGAGATCAACTTTTTATTACATTTTAATGCTGATGCATAATTGTATGGATGCTGTTGCAGATTTCTGGAGCTCACATTGAAATTATTGAATCAAAATCCTCTCGTCATGACCATATTGCTTACATATCTGGAACCTCTCAACAGAGGCAATCAGCTGAGAATTTGATCAAAGCTTTCATAATGTCTACCTAAGATTCCTTCTGTGGTCTGAGAACACCATCTCATCAGTTTGATCTCTTTTGACTTCTTCTCCCATCCGTAGCTTCCCTGGGTTTGTGAACATTGAATGCAGTGTTCCACCTGTCCAAGTTCCCAATGAATATCATGCATATCTGAGCGAGGTGTACTCCAGTAGTAGACAAGGCACTCTATGTTCCTTAGATCTTCACTGTTATCTATTTGTGTTCGCATAGTCATCATAATTCGCATGTCTTACTCTTCGTTATCTCAATGACCAGTCCAGTTGCTGGCTTGCTGCTTACCGATATCTCTTTCAATTTTTTTATCCTGTGAATACTGAGTTGATTATTCCTTCACAACTAATAGTAGAGAGGCCTGTTTCCCAACCTCAATGTCTGATTCACTTTCTGCTTAATGTAGCTCTTATAATTTCATCCTGTTTGACTGCTATCTGATTCATTAGATTAATAATAGTACCAAGGGCCCCTTTGTAATCTGATAATGACCCTTTCGTGAAAGGCTTGTCCAAAACTCCTTGAGATTCCTGTGTTTCAAACATTCTTTGGAATGTGAGATTCCAGGTGAATTCCATTGGCTGATTCAGTTGGTGCTTAGTGTAGTTTTTGTAGTTCTGCCTTGCCTATGCTGCTAGCTGTGACCTTAGAGCAGGGTTTGTCCCTTGTCAATCTGACTGGTTCACCCATTGCTTGCTTCGGTTCTTACAACTTTGTCATGTCAATACCTGATTCTTTCATCATCAGTTCCAAAGAGTTCCTTGTTTTTCTGGTAACTCTGCTGTGGACCATATAAGTTCTTTGAAAACTTTGCCCGGAAACCCTAGGCTTTTAGAAGCAACCATATACATAAGCTTAGTCAAGTTCTTGGATCACAACATGCAGATCAATTTTTTGAGTGTTCTGCAAGTATCTGTGACCATCATCAGTGGATATTCTAGAGAACTATTCTAACATTTCAGCTGTATGAAAAACTGCCTAGAGAACTATTCTAACATCCTATGCTGCTACCACATTAGATGGGAATTCTTCCTGCCCAGTCTGTGACTGGTTCACCCATTGTTCTTTGTTATGTCAGTAGTTGCCTAATTCTTTCATCATCAGGTTCGAAAAGAGTTGCATGTTTTTCTGCAGTAATTAATTCTACTGTGGAAACTTATATTAATAAATTCTTTGAAACCTGCTGGTAACCATACTTTATTCAGATCAGAAGCATCCATTTTCATTAATCTTAGTCAACACCACCTCCCCTAAAAAGGTCCCTGAAGCCCTCTATCAAACTAAAATTCACTCCATCCTTCACTTGTGCAGTTACTCCTTATGTGTATTTTGTGATAACAAGCAAGTATGGCACCATCAAGTGTATAAAGTTGCAGTGTGTTATAATGTCTGTTAACAGATTGTAATAGAGTTTGTTGTTGTGGTAACAGCTGTTGTGGATGCTCTGAGCTGTCTTCTGTAAATAATGGGTATGATGTTGAAATTTGAGAGCTGTAGTAACAGTAGAATAAGCAATTATTGTGTTAACAGCACAGTAGAATGTGATGCTTCCTTTTTTTTTTTTTCCTGCACTCTCTTTTGGGTGTCTGTAACTGATTGACGCCGTCATTGGGAAATATGAGATGTGCATCTGTTACATTAGGAATCCTATGTGATGTATAAACGTCTTGCATTTGTTGTACTGCTGTTCTGCGTATGTGTATTGGTAAAAATCAAGGTGACAATCTTGAAATTGATTTTGAAGTGCCTTTCTCTATGCCTTTTCCTTCTCTGAAGCACTTTTAAACTGGTGTTATACTTTTTGTTTATGTACCTGTGATGAATCACGCATTAATGCCTTCTGTTTGGGCACCGATTGCCATCATTGAAACTGTAATTAGGCTTTTTGCAAAATAGATGCACGTCCATTTAGTATTTTAATCGTCTGGAATAAAACATAAATATTTTAGTCGGCTGGAGCGAAGGGGCTGTGACACCTGTTGCCACCAATGATCGCACCCTGACTCATCTGCATTCAAGTTATTTTCAGTGTCCATTTTTCTTAATTAAATCAACAGCATTAGCATTATCTTATTTCCTAATTATCGTATGCACATAGCATATGTTTTGGAAATGATTTTTACATCACCTATTCCCATTAGAGTAGAATCCAAAACATTAGCTGCAACTTTGTTACATCATTACATGGCATTATCACCTTGCTTAACAATTTTGCATTTTCATGCTATATATAATTTATACTTATTATACTTACTATTCAAAGTAAATTTATTTAGTAAATACATGATCAATTCATGTACCATTTACAAAAAAGCTTGAAAACAATATTGTCTAAACTATCATTGGATGAAATTAATTCTAACTTGGGCACTATCAACAAAATTTTAGGATCCCATGGCATCAGTTCCACTTCAATCTAAATTCCAACCAAAGTGCCTAACCCTATTGGCATCCACATGCACATTTGCATGCAAATCCTCCAATCGTGATTATTTTGCAACCCTCAATCAAAACTGTAAGGACAAAATTTTAAATCTTACATCATATAAATTATTACCGTCCGATCTGCGTTTATCACAATTTTAAATCTCACATCATATAAGTATCAATGGATCTCACAAGCACAAAATGTCATTTTCAAACTAAGATGCCGTTTGGAGGGCTTTGCGACGGCTCCAACTCCGGCTTATGCAGTACTGTAGCCCTGCCAAACGCCGCAGAAGGCTTCCGGCCAAGCAGACGGAGCTTTCCTTCTCTTTGGCCACCTGAAAAGCCATGGTGTTACAAGTAGTGTGGTTTCGAAATTTTGAAAGCAATTTCCTTCTAAATCGTTTATCCATTCTAAATCCGTTTTGGCCATGATGTTATTTACAATTAATGGAGTAAAACAAGACCAAACATGATAATATATTTATTTTTTACAAGTTAATATTTTAAATTAGAAATACAACTACGAGAATTTTTTCTCTTTTGCTTGAAACATTTTTCTTTGTTCTCATGACACATTTTGTGCTAACTCTTCCACATACACGTGGTGCAAAATAGACTTTAATATCATCAGCCAAAAAAGAAGCTATTTTGTCAAACATTTTTCAAAGAGGCTTTTGCTTTGTTAAAGAAGCCGCTCCTTTAGGCCATGCCCAATGCACCACCCTGGCGTCTTTGCTCCAACTTCGGCTATGCAATCGGTTGCCAAATCATCACAACTAGTAGCCCCAAATGGTGTCAGATTTCTCCTGCAGAAGAACTAGCTGCTTGCACTGACGAAAAGCTGAAGCAGCTACTCGGTCTTGCGTTGGAGAGCACTGGCATCTACATAAAGTCTGACTACATGGTTGCATGCATGTCCTTTCATACAGATGTAGGGACCATGATTAAAAGTTACACCATGCGCTTGCGTTGGGAGTTAGTAGCCTGCATAGCTGCTTTGATTTTTTTTGGCCTACGTGTAGGTTACTTTTTTGGGTAGAGCTAACAGCGAGGTGCTTCCCTGGTTGGGCTTGCCCTTAGAGCCGAGAGCCCCCGCCAAACAAGCCCTAACTAACTAGCAATAAAGTTGACATTTGTCCAACAATATGGATGTATGATTCTTACACACAGATATTTGAAATCAATCATTTGGTCCAAATTATAGCACATCCATGTTTGCCATGAGAAAAATATTTGATAATTTTATGGGCAGCCAAATTCCCATAAATTCTAACGTTTTATTCTGTGCACATGCTCTTTCATATCATTTCATTATGCAAGATATGCCCTGATTTTTATGCACTAGAAAGATACGTATTCACCTGTCTTGCATTCAACAAACCAAAGTACACTAGTTAGCAAACACATCCTGTCATCCTGAAACCTAGAATATCAATACCTAGCTAAATCGAGCAATTAGTATAGACAACTATATTAACTACAAAATTTAAAATGTGGCCAAGTAAAATAACAACATAGCACTTAAGGCTCATGCAAATTGCATGTCAGAATCTAACTCATGAGAAAGAGCATGTAGAAATGGTAAAACAACCCCTATAATGATACAAACTCCATTGTAGTGACAACATATTTGAAATTTGAATGTAACCATGAGAACAAAGATTACAAAGTATAGCTTATATTATTCAAAGTGAGTAGTTATGATTACAAAGAAACGGTCCAGCTACATTCAAGCCTGCTAAAGTTTACACAAGAAACTGTAAAATGGCAGCTGAATGAGTTGGGACAAAATGACAGCCCCAAATCCCCAAGCACATTTATTGCAAAGGCTCAGTGTCAGCAGTAGTAGCAAAACCATCTGCGTAGATGGGGTGAAGATCATGACCAGCAACTGGATCAACATGAACCCATTTCCTGCCTGACAGCTTGTTGCTTTCGAAGCGGACATGGCCTTCTTTCAGGCAGAAAAGTGTATGGTCCTTGCCCATGCCAACATAGTTTCCAGGATGGAAGCGGGTCCCTCTTTGGCGGACAATGATGTTCCCTGGTAGCACTTTCTGAGGAAAAAAACTGTCATCAGATGGGGATAGTGGCAGTAAGAGTTCACTGTGTCCAACCCTTGGTAGCATAAGACCACAAAGTAGAAGATTAAGTGACCAATGAATCGTTGATAAATATGCTGAATCATAGTACTGGAGCCAAGAATGCTACTATGTGTCAACTGCTAGAGTGCCAAAGGAAAACTTGAAGCAAGCCTACCACATCATTAGTGCAATGGACTGGAACTGTCAAATTAACTATTAGATGCTAATCATGTAGAGTTACTGCTAGAGTGCCAAAGGAAAACTTGAAGCAAGCCTACCACATCATTAGTGCAATGGACTGGAACTGTCAAATTAACTATTAAATGCTAATCATGTAGAGTTTTCTTCTTGCTTTTATATGGTTGAAAAATATAATGCCATATATAATTTTTTAATAAATATTTTCTTTTAAAGTAGAGTTCTTCTTGCTATATGGTTAAATATAATGAATAGAGTATTCGAAAGTGGTACCTCTCCGCCAAACTTCTTTACACCCAAATACTTTGGATTTGAATCACGACCATTTTTTGTTGACCCGGCAGTCTTTTTTGTGGCCCAGCGCCTAAATATCATGTTTAGTCCACCAGATAACTCTGAAAGCATGTATTCTTTAGGCAGATATAATTGAAGTGGATTAAATACTATGGTAAGCTGTCAAAGTCATCACCTGTAGCACTGGTATAGTCTGAAACCTTGGAGGTTAAATCTTTCACATTTATTCTCCTAAACACTGATGACAGTGCCATGTTGATTACCAGAAAAATTCCTGCCAATTGTGACCTTATATGAGCTTTCATTTTCTTTTCCCTCAAATATGCAGGAGAACTGCGTACCATTGCATAAATAAGAAGACATGAGAAAATCAAAGTATAAACAAACACACACACAAACACCCATGGGTGCGGCGTACCAAGCACGCAACCCACAAACTCACACAGACACATAAACGCACTCAGCTCTATAACAAATTACAAACACACCAGATTAGCAGGGACACACAATCACCACCAAGCGACCAAGCAAACTGAAAGATGGCTTCCTCAAGCTGGGCTAAACCCCTTACGCCAGCAAGGCTCCAAAGATCACTCTCCCTCAGGACAAATCTAAGAGTTTACAGGACATTAGGAGAAGAACCGTTGAACACACAGTCATTATGATGATTCCACAACACCCAAAGCTCCCAAGGCCACTAAAGAATTAAGCCCCTTCTTCAAACTGCGGGATCAAAGTATTGATCTTCAACCACCAGCCATGTTTTTTCAAACAGTTTCACAATTGGATTTTGCATAAGGATTAACAAGTTAAGCATCAAAGACGTGCTCTCACAAAAAATGAAACGAAGAGCATTCTTAAGAATATTGTGCTATGCAACATTACCACATCATCAACCAAGATAACAGCAGAACCAGTGGGGGGGGGTGGGGAGCCCACATGGCCACGAGTCCAGAAGTAGACACAGAAGAATGAACTAGATGCGTTTAACTTCACAGACCAACTAACCTAGGCAACAATGGATGGGAAGATCTACTGGTGAAGTGGTGACTGCCTGGGCTATTGCAGGCACCGCATCCAGCGACAAGCAGCAACACAAGGCAAGAGGTACACGCAACAGCTGACACGGAGCCACTGTTGCGCTGGTGCAATGCACCACTGCACCGCCACGACAGCTGATCGATTGGCTACCCAAGCTGCATTTTCTCTGTTTTAACTTTAGTTTTATATGTAATAATCTTAAATCTTAATAGCTAATAAACACCTAAGGAATGAAAGGTTAAACATATATACAGTTATTGTTATATTTACTGACGACCTATATTGTGAGCGATTATGTTTATCCAGCCCCCTCATGATAACTTCCTGGTTCTGCCACCAGTACAACCATCTGCTCTACTGAAGAGATATTACTATTTGATTAGGAGATAAGCTGGATGGTTTAACTATAATGATCTTTAAGGAAAACATAGGGTTTGAATTAGACGTGCATGTCTATCTAATACAAGAAGTGTAAGTGCAAGAAAAACAGTAAGTCAAGAGTTACTAGTAAAGAAGACGAAGTGCCTCCTTCGAAGCTCATCATTCTATTCATGTATCCTCTTTCCGACATTCCCCATTTGTGAACTATTAATATTATTGCAGCATAGATCAAACTGCTGTGCCATAATTCACTGGCAGCTACAAGCTAAAAAGATGATTCAACTCAGCACATACTTCCTTCCCTTTTTTTTCCTACACTGAGCAGAAATCATAAAACATAACAAAATTTTATCTAGGAGCCAGGAGAATCAGTATAGAATATTTATGCAGATAGCATAGCATCCAAATTCCAAACCTTTGCCAGTGAGATTGGATTGGCTGAGAACTTGACAAAGACTATGAAAGTGACTACACACGGCTTTTACCACCTTAATAAGTTCAACTTCCACTATTTATCGATTACCCCTAGAATGCAAAAATATACTAGAACAAAACTTTTACTAGTGCACCAATTGTGAAGACCTTAAAAATTCCAGAAGAGTCACACCATATAAAAAGGCCCCGACCAATAAGTAACTGAACTAAATATCATTGAATTCAGGATCCTATTTTAGATGGTTTCTGTAGTACCATTATAGAGCAGACAAATGCAACATGACAGATTCAATGTAGGTTGCAGAAAAAGGTTACCTCAATCCAAGATATGGTTGCAGAGAAGAAAATTTCTATTTAATCCCTATATCTCCATATTTAGAACAAAGCGTTTTGGCACTGCTTTATAGAAAGCAGAGTATGGTGTGTTTAAAGTCTAACCCAAATCCAAGTTACTTGCTAAGACAGGGATCGTTTGTCAGTGAAGAAATTTACTATCTAATTATAGTTGGCGACACAATCACACAGATCCGTCCTCGTAGAGGAACAAAAAGTGCTTTTATCGTGGCCAAAACATGCCAGCAGCACATGTGCACAGCTTCCAAAACCTAAACCCCACACATATTCTGGAAAAAATAGAAGTGAACCTGCACTTCATCTTTGGGTACCACCAGCAGCAAGTGCTACCGGTTGATGCAAGCAAATTCACACACAGCTAACTGAGCGCAAGTGAAACAAAGGTTTGGATTTCTAACAGCCACGGGCAAAGTGAAGGTGCCCTCCAAGAATCAATCCATTGTGATTATAACTTACCAATAGGGAAAGAAGAAGAAAACCAATCCTCCACACCCCGACGGATCACCAGCACACTTGACGGGGACGGAGGAGCGGCGTTGCAGCCTGACTGCCTGAGCTGCAGCGTGCCGCGGCGAATCGGGCGAAGGCAAGGAGGGAGAGGGGACGGACGAAGGCCCCGGCGGCGGAAGGAAGAAATGGCCGGCGGCGCGGCGAGTGGGAGGGGAGGGCTGGTCCCTTGATTGGGCTGCTACCTCATTTCGCTGATTGGGCTGAATTTAGGCCCATCTTGCAGCCTTCTGGAAAAGAGGCTAGAAGGCCCAGACCAGCCCAACCCGTTAAGCACAAACAGGGGTACGCTACGCACGCACGCAGCACGCTCCTCCTCGCCGCCTCTTCCGTCGGTGTTCCACGGCGGCGCCCTGCAATTATTCGACTTCATCCGCCGCCGCCGCCGCCGCCGCCCAAGACCAGACCGGCAGACCCCATCCGCAGCCGCGAGCCAGCAGGCGCTCCGGACTCTTGCGGTCGCTGGTCCTGCCTCCTCTTCTTCCAGACTTCCCGCTGCCCGGCGGCGGCGGCTGGCGCGGAGGTGGCCCTGCGGCATCCAGGCCCTGGGCCATTCCAGTACGAGCGCACGGCGGGTCCCTTCGCCGGTTGGCCCCTCTGCACTGCGCTAGTGCACCAGTGCTTTGCTTAGCACAGGTAAGCTGCACTATATAGCCACAGCCATATGGGCACTGCACATTGAAGTACTATAGATTGGGCTTGTCCTGAAACTTTTGTTGCATATTATTTTCATTCACCAAACTAGAAGACCAAATGATCAGTAACTTTTGTTATATACAATGAATCTGTGTCACCAACTTTACAATGAATTTACTATTGGAGAAATGGTTCTCTATTCTGTCACCATTCAGTACCTTGACAAGGTTCTCATGTGGCTGGTCCTTAAAAAACTTCTGCTAATGAATTATCTAGGATCCGTACGTGTATAAAATAGCTAGTTGTGCAAATTAGCAAAGTACTTAATTTCCTCAGTTACAAGAGGAGGCTCTTGGCGCTTTTAATTGATTTAGCTGGTTTAGTGTGACATTATCATAAGGAGATACAGAAATCCACAAGAAATTCTGTCTCTTTTCCAATCATCTCTTGGGTTTAACCATTGTGTGCAAACAGCATTGAAATCAAATAATACATTGGCCTGTTCAGTAATGGGAACCATCTGAAAATTTTGATACATTTTGTCTATTTTCTTTTCCGGTGCAGGCATATTTCTTTTTCTCAATGAAGGTTAATGGGTTGTTGGAAGAGCAGGAAGATTTATGTCTCCAATGATCCTGCTGCGGTGGCCCAAATGCAGTGCTGAATGGTTCCGGCACAGGAAGGTTTTACCCTGGCAAGTTCCTTCTCGCCCCTACTCCTTACTCGCTGCTTCAGTTCAGCGTGACGACTCAAGCGGTGATGAAAGGCTGAATTGTGCTCCTGATAATGAGCCTATCCGGAAACAGCGGCAGTCTTTGAGCTCTGATAGTGTTGTGCATGCACTCCACTGCCTAAGGATGAAGCCTGCAGTTGCATTTGCCTACTTTCAAGATATACATAGCCTTGGTTTTCAGCATGACTTCTCAACCTACTCAGAGATCATACAAATTTTATCCCATTCATTCCAGGGGAAGATGCTGGTATCCTTGTTTTGTGAGATTCTCTCGGGAACTGGTAATGGTGGCCCCGAAATCTTAACACTTATTGATCACTTGAGCAAAACATGTGCTACTTCTCACGTAATCTCATATGCAGTTAATTGCTTAATCAAGGCATACACCACCAGCCATGATGCACAAGAAACAATTGAGATGTTTTGTCAGCTTTGCAGGCTTGGATTTGTCCCTACAGTTTGGGCTTGCAATTTCCTGCTCAAATTTATATCTCAGAGTGGTGATTCGAATATGGTTGTCAGAGCTTATGATCGAATGAAGTGCTTTCAGTTGACACTGGATACTCAGTCATTGAACATAGTCACTAGGTCGTTTTTGGGAGCAAATAAGGCAGATGAAGCATTCCAAGTGTGGGTTAGGATGATTGAAATGGGAGTGAAACCAGATGTACATGGATACTCATCATTTGTAATTGGCCTTTGTAATTGTGGAAAGTATGATCTAGCTTATAACATGGTAAGCAGATATGCTGTTCTTCATGAGATCACCCAGGAAAGGGTTGCACTTGAGTCCATAGCTTATAATATGGTAATTGATGGACTATGCAAAGAAATGAAACTGGAGGAGGCTGAAAATGTCTTGGAGATCAAGACCAGACATGGATCTACCCCTGATCTGTATGGTTATAGCTATCTCATTCGTAGTTATTGCAAAATGGGTAACCTAGGAAAGGCATGGTATCATATTGAAACCATGGTATCCCATGGCATTGAGGTAAATTGTTATATTGTTGGTTACCTCCTACAGGGCCTCAAGAAGCTAGGCATGGTATCTGAAGTTATTGATCACTTCCAGAAATTTAGAGATTTAGGACTCCATCTCGATGGTGTGCTTTATAATATTACTATGGATGCTTATTGCAAGCTTGGGAACATGAATGAGGCAGTTAAGCTACTGAATGAAATGATGGCTGGAGGTTTGGTCCCGGACAAAATCCACTATACATGCCTGATCAATGGTTACTGTCTGAAAGGAGAAACAGAAAATGCCTGGCAAGTATTTGAGCAGATGCTGAAGGAAAATATAAAGCCAGATGTAGCTACATATAACATACTGGCCAGTGGATATAGCAGGAATGGGCTGTTATTAATGTATATGACCTTCTCGAGCACATGATGGATCAAGGGTTGGAGCCTAATTCACTCACCTATGGTGTAGCTATTGCTTGTTTTTTGTAGAGGAGGCAACTTAAGTGAAGCAGAGGTATTATTTAATATAGTAGAAGAAAAAGGGATAGATAACATTGAAGTGCTGTACAGCTCTATGGTGTGTGGTTATTTGCACTTTCGGGCTGGACTGACCATGCTTACACACTTTTTCTTAGAGTTGCTAAACAAGGAAATATGGTGGATCATTTGTCATGTTCAAAATTGATAAACAGCCTCTGTATAGGTAAAAAGGTTGAGGAGGCTTCAACTGTGTTTAGTATGATGCTGGAAAAGAATGTTATTCCTGATGTAATTTCATATAGCAAACTTATATCAGCTTATTGTGAGACAAAAAGATATGCACAATGCTCGCTTATGGTTTCTTGATATGGTTGAAAGAGGACTTTCTGATGTCATTGTATACACTGTACTGATGAATGGTTATTGCAAGGATGGTCAGTTGCAAGAAGCATGTGACTTATTTGTTCAAATGATAAATTCAGGAATCAAGCCTGATGTAGTTGCATACACAGTTCTATTGGATGGCCACATAAAGGAGGCCCTAGACCAAGGGAGGCAGGGTATCACTGAATGGAATGGAGCTTTTCGTCTTAGAACAAAGCATAAGACGTTGCTGAGTTCTATGAAAGACATGGAGATTGAACCTGATGTAACCTGTTACACAGTATTGATTGATGGACAGTGCAAAACAGAATATCTAGATGAAGCACGGGGATTGTTTGATGAGATGTTAGCAAAAGGACTTACCCCTGATGTTTACACATACAGAGCTCTTATAAATGGCTACTGTAGCCAGGGAGAAATAGCCAAGGCTGAAGATCTTTTACAAGAAATGACAGATAAGGGGATGAAGCCAGATAAACCGATCTACACAGCTCTTATAAATGGATACTGTAGCCAGGGAGAAATAGCTAAGGCTGAAGATCTTTTACAAGAAATGACAGATAAGGGGATGAAGCCAGATAAACCGATCTACACAGCTCTTATAAATGGATACTGTAGCCAGGGAGAAATAGCTAAGGCTGAAGATCTTTTACAAGAAATGACAGATAAGGGGATGAAGCCAGATAAACTGACCTTTTCAGTATTACATCAGGGAACCTTGAGACATCGAAAGGAGCATTCATATTTACGATCTCCAATGGTTGTGTGTTGATGAATGTCATTTATCTGAAGGAGCGTCATGCCAACAAAAGGTAATAATTTCTTGTAGTTGTATTTACCCTTGTCAATCATGATTCATGAATTTACTAAAAAATTAGTATATATAATAATTATGTTTATTTAACCACCTGCACACAGTTGTGTTCTTAGGATCCTACCAGATTTGATTACTGGTGCTAGTGATCGGTGGGCCTATGTCAGGCATGTGGACACTGGAGCATGGAAAGATTGCTCTCTCAGGATCAAGGAGTAGAACAATATGCACGTGCCTTCAGATCAATGACTACCAATGGAGCTGTGCAAACACCATCCTGGCTAAGTTGGCTGTAGCACTGACCACCTGCACCATTTATAAGGATTTACTGGTTCATGTCGTGGTTGCAACTAGATTTGTTGGTTCATGTTGTGGCTGCAACTAGTTGTTCTCAGACAACCAAGAGCAAGAAAACAGGTAAGCTCTCAGGGGGCCTTGGGGAGCTCTCGATGCTCCTGATTCCATGCTGAGCCACATCCATTGGGCTGTAATGAGGCGATTCCAATTGTTTGAGCCATCCATATGGAGGTGCGTGTCACAGTGTTAGTTTTCAGGGTCTTGTATTTGATATCATCGACTAATTTTACCTTCTTGTTCAACAGAGAGCAAGACTGTCTCACTGCCTGAAGACTGCCTCTCTTGCAGAAACACTTATGTGCGCTTGTATAGGTTATTTGATTTGCACAAAGTTACATACTCTTATTCCTTTGGTTCCATCAGCAGGTAACAGACTTAAGCTTTCTGGGCAATGACTGGTCCAGTCTTTTGCTCATTCCCTAAAGAAAAAGTTAAGAGCCATGGGTTTACTGTTATATGTTGAAACAAACCAATTCATTGGTCCAACTCACAAGTCACAACTCATCAAAACTGTCTTTTTGTTTATCATAAGGATTATCCAATGGCTTCGTTCATAATTGGAATTGGTTTGACATGTCACTTCTAGGCCTGTTAATGGGCTGGCTAGGTCCAAGGGTTGTAAGGGCCCCAACCCATGGGCTGTGTATGGGTTTTTTTTTTTCCTCGAACAATGCAAGAGAACTGCATGTCATTTCATTAAGAATAAAAATAATACATAGGAGGGTCGAGAGTCCACTCCTAGTACAAGGGAGAGAGAGACTCCTGAACACCTGTAAAAGAATTACTGTGAACAAGGACTACATGACCAGGCCAAGGGAACACACAGAGGCTCATGGCTAAGTGATTAGCGACTGAAGGAGTAGCTTGAAGAGCAGAGGCCTCAGCCATACACTATAACGAACCTTCAATTTCCATTACTTATAAAACCCCTTGGACATTAGGAGAAGCTCCTTCAAACACACATACATTGCGATTCCAGATTTCCCATGTGACCAGCATAATCAAAGAATTCAGCCCCTTCATAAATAAAAACCTTGATTGCTTGGCACCACCAGTTAGAGAAACGGGTCACTCCTGCCTGAGAGCAGTAGCTAGAAGTCCCAATCTGTTTAGAATCATTGTCCATACCTGTTGCGCAAACACAACCATCAAGAGTGTGTTGAATAGTTTCTTCTGTCTGGTTGCAAAGTAAGCCGGATGAGGCAAACCCCTTTTGGCTAACCTGTCAGCTGTCCAGCACCAGTACTTGACTGCCAGGCATATGAAGGCATCTATGAGGTGCCCAACTTTTCCAAATATGCCTCCAAGGAACAGATTTAATTGTGCCCATGAAAAAGGAGGTAGAGGCAGACTTGCTGGTGCAAGAACCTGATTTGGTTAAGTGCCACCGATGTTGACTGGGGTGCACCAAGTCATGCACCAGTTCCCACAACTGTAAATATTCAATAAGCACTTGTACTGTTAAAGCATCCCCTTATATTAGCCACCCAACTTCTTTTTGTTCTGTGACACAGTTCTTTGATTTTTGTGTGTATAACCTCATTGGTTTTTCATCTTTACTTGCAGATGTGCCAGCATCTGTTGCCAGCAACAAAGTTCTCTGCTTAACCGTGGTGTCTTTATGATTCAGTGAGCAACCAAAGTAAATACATAAAAATTACACAAGTACCACATACTTCTCTTCAGTATCTTTAGAAGAAAGCTGCACAAAGAAACTACTTCCTCAGATTACAGTAAGCCCAATGAGGAAAATGCTTGATTCTGACAATGATCCTGACAATGACCACAGTCAAAATAAAGCAAAGACCCTACAGCATAACAGGAAGCCTCAAAGGAAGCAGAAGAGCAGAGCTATGATGAATGGCAATTGAGTAACAGCTGCCTTGGATGAGCTCTGCAATGAATATTTCAAATCTCCAAAACATACAGGGTTTTCTTAGCAGAAAGAAGGCAACACTCATTACAAGGTTTCTCAATCCAAGTACTCTGGACATTTCCAGCAACAATTGTCTTCAAGTGGAGGAGCAGAACTAGATGATGGTCCTCCTGTTATGTATTATTTGTTCTACCCTGACCCAAGGACGAGTAATTTATTCTGGAACAGGCTACAACATTTCATCCCCATTGGGGCAGGAAGTACCAGAGAAAATGGGCAAAACAGAGCAGAAAGTCTCAGCAGCTGCAGGTGCACATCATGGTCATTGCTTTTTAGTTTTTAATCATTCGAGTAATGCCATTTTCTAATTGGTTCTACCTTGTTTCAATGCAGGAGGCAATTCAGCTCGAGTGCAGCTGCTAACAATGATAGTAAAATAATGTAGCATGCCAGTGGAACCCATTCTGGTTCTGGCCATTGGTTTACTGATGACAGTGGGAGAAAGGTAAGCCTACACTACAGAGTTTTGGTTCACTTGTTTAAAAACTTTTAGGCAATAGAAATTGTTTGGCCAATTTGTGCTTCTTCATTATGGAGGCATACTAGCTTGCATTTCGATCATAATTTTGCTTCGTTGAATTTTTGCTACAGGTTTTTGTCTCAAAAAATGGTTAAGAGTTGATTAGCCACAATGCCTATCGAAAAGGTAATGCAATGCTTGTCTTTTCTTGTGATTTGTACTTTTATTCATGTTAGTACTAGATAATGGATTTACTGAAATTTGAATATCCCTATGTTACCTGAGATGTTGTGTTTGATTAGGGATTTTAATTATTAAGAATGTACTTGTCATGATTGCATCCATCATCAGCTGGCATTGCTATATTCTCTATGAGCATTACCTTAACCAAACTTTCTTAGAATCTTTTAAGAATTGATGACAGAACTGATGGCCTTTGAGAGTGAAAAATTGTTGTGAAAAGTCAAAAAAAAAAAAGTTGTGCTGGCGGTGCAAAAATGTGTTTCTTTAACTGGTAACACCATCTCAATGTGCCTTACAGGAAAGTGGCAGGGATTCAACAGGCACAAGGAGAAAGGTTCATCTAGAACCAAACGAGGTGCTGCTAAAGTGAACCAAAACTACGGCCAAACGAGGCATGATTAGGGCAAAAAGGAAGCGGTGACTGCTTCGCATGCTTCAGTTCACATTCGATTTATGGATAGAATCATATGAATGTATATTAAGCCTCAGTTGCTCTCGATCTTCTTTTTATATCAGGAGGCACACGCATACATCAGTACAGTACATGGTTCTGTCGTGCGTTTGAAAATATCGTTTCGCTCCTGTATTCTTTTTTTTTTTTTTTTTTTGTGCCAATGTTATGCGTGATTAATGAATGAAAAATGTGGAATTGTTTCTATCTATTAATTGATTATAGCAGATGTTTTGTCTTTTTGTCTATCAGGTTCGAGCACATTAAAATCATAGTAGAAACGCCATAAGCTCCAATAATGTCCATCGAAGGAACTAAAAGAAAAGTCAAAATTTTATGAGGACAAAAAAAAAAAAAGGTGGCTGAGAACACCCAACATTAGCATTCTCATATATCTTAGGCCTTGTTTGGATTTGCTCGTATTCATATCGATCCACATGGGTTGGAGTAGATTGGAGTGTACCCACATGGGTTGGAGTAGACTGGGGGTGTACGAGGACAAATAAAACAAGACACTTTCTCTATTAAATCTACAATTATTTTTATTTTATATATTCCTCATAGAACCTTGAAATGTGTTAATCCTTGGTCCAGAATCCCTGTGAAATTATGTCTTATCATTTTATAGTGCTTATTTGTGTTTGGCCATTGAACCAGTAACAAACTGAAATTGTGAAAAAGACATGCATTGACCATATATACCTGAAAATAAAGAGAAACAAACATCTTTGTGGGGGTGTGGATGCTCTTTTTCTGGGACATATGATGCTGCCGAAATGATTTTTTTTTAAAAAAAAAATAAATGATACGTTGTTTTTGCTGGTTGCCTTTTTATAGGCATCGCTGTAGCACGAAAAAGCTAGGGAGATCATTTGGTCTGCATGCTTTATCAGGGGCCCTGTGCTTTATGTTGGAAATTTAGATGGAGCTAAGTATCAAGAATGGATGGACGACGAATATAATTAATAATAACATGCTTTGGTTATTATTTTTGCAATACTTTTTGTAATAAATACTGTCATGTATACTTTTTGCACGATTATATAAGAAGTACTTTGGACGGTATTTGTAATGTGGCTGGTTAATTTTAAGTGCAACTTATTTTTCGCATCCATTACAAGGGTGAACATTCTTCTATATGCAATTATCTATGGATTGCAAGAATGATACCATATTTTGGCCGTGGAGGAAACCAGTGTCACTTGAGAATCAGAAAAAGTTCATCTCGCTTCCTTCAACTATTGGACATGTCCGATTTGTCTTCCTCCATTAAGGAACCCAATTTCTTAGGCTTCTCCAACTTTTCAGACCGCCCGATTTACCTTCGTAAGGGTTTTGATCCAAGTTGTGTCATGTCAGCCGTCGTACATGATGTCATTCAGCTACGAAGTAGGTAAACTGAAGTGAGATTTAACCATTAATAAAAAACTGAAGAAATATTTCCCTTCAAAAAAAATTATACTAGTTTTTTTTTTCTAGAATGAACATACATTTTAAAAATACTAAAAATCTAATTGGACCTTAGAAAATCCACAGAAAATTTGGCTTCACTAAAAAAATGAAATCTTAGGCTAGTTAATTTTAAAGTGAAACTTATTTTTCACATCCATTAGAAAGGTGAACATGCATTCTTTTATATGAAATTAGAAAATTTTTACGGTGCTTGGGAGGAACCACCATTAATCTATTTTTAGCCGGTTCCTAGCTCTAATTAGGATTAAAGGGTAGTTTAGTCTTTTTGTAAGAGCTCCATCAAAATCCAACTCCGATCCCAGTTCTACGCCTGCCAGTGCCACGAATTGCCTCGGCTCGGTGTCTTAGTAGGGATTAGTATGGTTCCTGCCGCAGCTCAACGTCCGCGCCCGCCACCGATCCTCCTCCTCTCCCATCGCCTCCAATGCACGAGGAGGAGCTCACCGGCGGTGACCAGGGGAAAAAAAGGGCAGCTTTGGTTGCCGACTTGGAGCAGCAGATGACTTGGCATCGAGTTAGTGGCATGCTCGGCGGGGACGAAAGGGGTGGCCGGCTCGACGTCGCGGCGTTGGCGAGGCTGCTGCGCCCGTCTGCGAGGAGGTGGCGGACGAGCACGGCGGCGGCGGCGTTTTTCCGATAGGTTTGCGCGTGCGCCGGAGCGGGGAACCAGATGAACCAAACGACTTCTCAGAAGCTAATTCAGACTTCACAAACATCTTTGATTCTCGAGTAGTTGCTCGTGTACCGGGACATGGGAAACATGCCGCTGGAGCTGGACATGGCGGCCAACATCGCCGGCAGCTACCTGCTGAGAATGGCCTGCACAATCTACGCGCAGCACTTCTGCCGCGGCCTCCCGGACCCGGCGTGATCTGCAGTCGGGTATGCGGTAGTCACCATGAAGCGCTGCCTTGATTTCTTCCATTGTACGTACGCGGCTGAACAGTGGACAGGGCGGGCCGCCGCAAAAAATTACGCGGCGCTAGGGGGGCTGCCGCATGTGCCCGCTAGCGAGCTCGCGGCTCATGCCGTCATGCGGATGCGGGGCGAGCTGCCCACCGCCGCGCCACTTGCATGTATACCGGTACTCACTGGCGTGCATCACCTTGCCGGGGAAGCCATCCAAGCCAGGCACCTCCGGCACGAACTTCTCGTCGTAGGACCCCGTGGCGACCACAAGGAACCTGGGTGCGTACCGCTCGGCCTCGCCGGTCTGGAGATCGACGGCGGCCCGCACGTCACGGCGGAGGCAGGTGCGCTGGAGCTCTGCTGTCGTCGCAGAAGCGGGCGCAACATCCGTCGCGGCGGGCTCCGTGAATGCGTCCTCGACCGCCGTGGGCTCCGCGAGCCGCGTACACGAGCAAGGTCCGCCGTGATTTCCACCGCTTTACGCGTGGTTTCTACCGCCACGAGCGCAGCCTCGACCGCCGTCGCCGCCGTCGCAGGCTCCTGTCCTCAACAGACTAAAAAGGACCATTCTACCCCTTTAGAAATGAGAGTAATTCAGTTCCAGTCCTGTGTAATTAGTCGGTTCCTACACCGCCACTTGGTTCCTCTAATCCTGCCTCTAACTTTTCCACCATTAGATCTAAAGAAATGAAGCGCTTATATTAATTCCAAAGTCACTGTGAAAAAACTCTCATGAAATTATATATCTCGATTGATGCCATGAGTGGCCATGGCGAGAGAACTCGATGTGTCAGTTAAAGGCTTAAAGCCACCCATCTGGCTGTGACGTACGTCGCTGCCTTCCTCCGCTGTTTGTGACCATCATCTCCACATCCGGTCTCTAACGACCTTCTTTTTAGGGCTGGCAGTATCATCACAGGACACCTTGGTAGCCCACAATCCTACCCTAAATGACAGCGGCAAGCTATGAGATCATTTTCATAAGAAAACACAGAAAGTAAGAAATTTGTTCTTTGTGTTTCCAAGGAGGCCTTAGAGCCTGTTTGGTTGGAGAGAGTAGGGACTAGAGAGCAGACTAAAAAATAATCTCTAACTCCTCCCAAGAGTCTATTCAACTGAGACTAAATAGGATTAAAAATTAGCCTCGCCCCTTGTTCGGTAATTTAGCGAGACTAAAATTTAGTTATTCCCCTGGCCTCGTAGGAACCAAACGGGGCCGTTGTTGCATATCCTCATGTCAGAACATTCTAGCTAGAGCGGATTGCTTGCATCCATTGCACCAGGTCCAGGTGGGACTATCAGTGCATGCATGTGAAAAGCAAAAACGTCTGCATGCATGACACCCCAGGCACCACAGGTTCTTGATTGTTTTTCACGGCGATTGGCGAAGCACACGCCTCCGTCACAAAAAAATTTCGCCTCCCATTCCCATCCATCCCGATTCCCGGCAAGACGATGGAAACTCTTCATCCAAGCCAGCGGCCGGCCGGTGTCCACACAAAATCCTCAGAGGATAACGTTGTGGGCCAGGGATATCGGGGTCCAGCCACTGGCGCTTTGCCACGTGGCGCACCTGTCCTCCTGGCCGGGCACTGTTGTCAGCTTTCGCCGGCGCCACAGGTATATGGGCTCCGCAGCTAACGACCTGGGGGCTCTGCATCCACCCATCGATCCATCACCAAAAGCAGCTAGCTAGCAAGCACATCGTCACAGCGAAAAACTAAAGCAGCAATGGCGGCCTCCATGATCTCGTCGTCGGCTCTGGTGGCGCCGACCAGGGCGCAGGGCCTGCCGTCCCTCGGCCGCCGCGCCTGCCTCCTTCGCCGTCGTCTGCGGCACCGGCAAGAAGATCAAGACCGACAAGCCCTTCGGTGCGTGCGTTGTTGATCCTGTGTTGTGTTGAGTTGAGATCGATGTGTGTGTGCTTGTGTTAATTTGATTGTACATGTGGATCGATATGATATGATGTGCAGGGATTGGAGGTGGCCTCACCGTCGATAAGGATGCCTCTGGGAGGAAGGTCAAGGTGAGCACTTGTTTCTATAGATAGTTTAGGGATTGAAAGGTTGGACAGTTAGATTCAGTTCATCAGAAGACACCAACTTCATTCAAGTCTCTGCATCCTGCTGCATGCTTTCTAACTGTTAGGATTTGAGATTTTTGGTAGAAAAACACCATCATCAGTTTTTATTATGCAAATAGCTCGATCTCTAGCTCCAAATGATGATTTGGAGAATGAAAAGACTCTTCGAGACACTCTTAGATAATTGTCAAAATTGAAGGCAGCAAAATTTGATGCATGCTTCTTTATTAACCACACGTACTATATATACGCGTGGCATGATGCTGGAATTTTCTTCCTGACTTTGTACGTGGTGGATGCGATGTGATCGATGCAGGGCAAGGGCGTGTACCAGTTCGTCGACAAGTACGGCGCTAACGTCGACGGATACAGGTGACCTGGCCTCTAGCTAGCTCATCATATATCATTCATATAGGCACAAATACATAACAACTGTGTCAACATTATATAAGCATTAGTAGTCGATTGAATTGTGTTTTTGGCAATCAATTTGCAGCCCAATCTACAACGAGAATGAATGGTCACCCAGCGGCGACGTCTATGTCGGTGGTAAGTACAGTAATTCTATAGCTCACTTGTCCAGACGTATACTCCAGAGTAAAAAATACTCGTTTTTTTTAGATGTTTCTTTTCTGAGACTTTTCAAGTTTGTGATGTGGATACCTATATCATTATAGGAACCACTGGGCTTCTGATCTGGGCCGTCACCCTCGCTGGGCTCCTCCTCGGCGGCGCCCTCCTCGTCTACAACACCAGCGCCCTCTCCAGCTAAGGATGAGATGATATATCCAATTTCCAATCCATATACGCGCTTATTCTTGATGCGGTTCATCATGTACAATCCAGCTGGGTGTCTGTCTGTAATCTAGCCTCCTTCGATGCCCTCTATAATGCAAGCTTCATCATGTAACAATGCTACTCTAATACTACGAGACTCTTCCTACTTAATTTTGAGACAACTATTGTTATCTTATATTAATATTTTGATGCTATATATTTAGTAGATTATTAATAGCTGGCCGGTGTATAGTTAACTTCGTTCTATCTGCCTCGTGAGAGTTTCTTGAATTGTGATAAAAGATGGTGAAGCTAACCAAGTGAAAACTAGGTGATGTATGCATATTATTACTCGTTAGCTTATTTATATCTACCAAACATATGCGTGTGTGTTGCAACGGATATGTCGCGAAATCACATAATTAATAGTATTGGACACGAGTTGTTGTAACTCGTACAAGCATGGATAATGAGTAAAGTCATGTGCGGAATATATAGGGGGGCACGTAAGGGCATGGTTTATCATATCGAGTTTGGATTAGGTTTGTTGACATGTGGAGGATGAACTTGGGCCCGGAGGTGAGTGTCTAGAAGCCACAAAAAAGGGAAACTCTCCCTCTTTAATATTAGGCAGGTCTAAGTACATGGATAGAGATTTACATTGGATAACAAATTGCTTATTAGGTTTCAACCGTGGTTTGTTTATGTCACACCCCAGGCGATGGGGCAGAGAGGGGTCGGCCCTAGGGGACTGCGGCCGGCAGGGCCGCAGGCGGGCCCGACGCGCCCTGCCGCCGCCGCCGCCCTTCCGTTTCTTTGGTAATTAAAGTAAGAGTTCGGTTAGGATAAATTAAGACTTTTTGGTGTGAAGGAGATATTTCCACTATATTAGGAAGTCTTCTATTAGAATAAGAATAAAGACTTGCTTGTAAAAGGTATACCAATCTATAAGGAAATCTTTAGAGATTTGCTTGAGATACAAGTCTCATAGGAGGGCTATATAAGCAAGGATGGTGTAATCTCTTAGGGACAAGCAATAAAAGAAATATTTTTCTTGCTCCTACCCCGCCGCCGCCGCCGCCCCTCCCCAAGACGCCGCCCCTCCCGCTGCGCCACCACCGCCGGCGCCGGCCGGTGTCGCCGCCGCCCCCCGTCGCAGCTGTGACAGTTTATTGAGAAGAATAAAGAGTTCAAAGATTCATAACACTCTATCCATTGTTTATTGTTCAGTTAAATGCACCAGCGGGCCTTGAATTTGTAAGGGTGCTACTTAGGTCCACGAACTTCTCGAAAATGCATTTCTAGGTTTCTATACTTGTAGTCACTGTAGGTTTTATGCCACACATGTATATATATTGTTCTAGTTGACGTGTCTTGATAGCGTGTGTTGACTGTACGTATAATATTACTTTTGCATTTAAACCCCCCGAGTACGTGAGGTAAGAAGATGGATGGCTGTACAAGCGGTAGTGCACTCGGCGAGGCGCGGCGGCAACATGGGGCTTGTAAACCTACTTCTTCTATCTCTTTGCTACAAATCCCTTGAGAAGGAGATTGGCAACATACCTTGTGGACCCATGGCAGGAGCTACATGAGTGATGTACTTCGTATGCCATACAGATGATGAGGTGTTGTTGGCGCGGCGGAACGAGCAACGGTGAGAGGAGGGGAGCCGCTAAGTTGCATTTGTCGAGCTAGGTCGGTGTGAGAAGAAGAGGAATCAAAGGGGTTAAATGTAGAAAAACACGTCCCCATAGTGGGACCCCACTATCCTACCAAGCTAGCTCATAACGTCTATGTGTGTGGCATGGACCTATGATGCACTACTTAACAAGTTTAGAGGGGGGGGGTGGAGTTACAAATATATTTTTCAAAGTTTATGAACCAAAGTGATACATCCTTCCAAGTTTGAGAACCACTAGTGCATTTAACTCTTTATTATTTCTGTTTATAAGAACAATGAGATAGTAGAAAGACAAAAACAAAAAAGATCACGGAGCCATAGGTAGGTAGACATTACATTTAGATGATAAATTATTTGTTTCAAAAAAAAGATGATAAATTGTTTAAGATTTCAGTCGTAGTTTATTCATTTTTGTTTGTAAGGAAAAACATGAGAATAAAAACAGAAAAAAAATTCACGGAATCAAAGGTATAGATTACATGGGATGATCAATTAGTATTTCAGCTATGAATTATTTATTACATTAAAAAAAGGATAATAAAGAGTTCATGACCCAAAACATTATATTTGTTATTTCTGAATTTTGTTTTTAAGAAAATTAGAAAGTAAAAAAAGAGAAAAAAGCCACTTACATGAAGGAGAAATGGAAAAAATGGACAAAAAAAAAGTAATAGGAAATGAACACATGGACAGGAATGCCTTCAAAGGGGTAAAAAAAAAAAAATCCAGATGGTTCCGTTCGACGAAGAAAAACAACAAAGCAACACGAAAACTTTTTGGGAGCTGATGGCTGAGGACGAGCCACTTTAGGATTAGGCTGGATGAAAAAAATTATCAGTGGCCAAAATTTTAGCCCTTTAATATTAGGTATACAGATATAGATCCGGTCACCATGATGACGATTGGCAAAGATTATTCTAATTTTCAGTGTTTGATGATGAGTGAGTGACCGAGTGTCTCCATTGCAATGACAAAAAAACAACCGGAAAACGAGGACAAAAGGTCTTTACGTACGTAATTCCTGGAAATTTAACCGAGTACGAGTACAATGTTGTTCAAAACGACTAGAGTAATTTTTTGCTGCTGCAAAAGCAAAAAAACAGCAGCAAAAAAATTACTGCATTCAGTCAAAAAAAATTTTTTGCTGCTGCCCCTTAAATTAGTTCTATTTTACATTCTTAAATAAGTTTTGGGTACTTACGATTTACATTTCTGGCACCAAGCTTACTTTTTGTTGTTCCAATCAGGTCAACCGCCTGCTTTTCCGTGTTCTCCTCTGCTTTCCGCCTATATGAGCACTGTCACACCCTGATTTCCAAAGGAAGTCTAGAGTCGCCATATGTGTGCCCAGGAAGTCCACACATATAACACAGAATGCAGAAATATCAGAATACAATGTAAAAAGCGAGAAACAAATATATTTAACACTTACAAATATCGAGTATCGCAGAACGGTAGCTAAGACTTCACTTCGGGCTCCATCTCAGCGGTGGATCAATCAACCGGGGCTCCGTGACGCCAAGCACTTCCGATAGACTTCCGAGAAACTTCATAGCATCTCTATCCTTTTTCTTGGCAGCACCTTACTACAGACACACTGGGGTGTAGGGGGGATAGCAAGGGTGAGTCCATGTCGAACTCCGCAAGTACAGACAGAAAGTATATGATATGCAAGGCTTTATCAAAGGTAGGCTGACACAGTTATACTGCAGGTAAGCATTTTTATGTTGCAACAGTTTTAATTATTAAACAACCTCATTACTAATATGGGTTAAGCATCCCAGCCCTTAATTAAGGTGTAAGTAAGGTTAACAATATTTTAGTATATCATTATTATCATTATCACACTCTCGAGGTAACACCCTCGAAGAATAACCAAGGGATAACACTCCCAAAAGAACACGGAACTCCATCCCGACGAAGCACGAGGTCGCAACCTCCTCTGAGAAACCATCTCCATCTTCATAGATCCATGTGAGTCCAGTTCTAATCATGTGAGGGCGCTGGGCCGCTCTTGACCGTGAACACGACTGATATATCAGTTTGATCAAACCCTGCGTAGAGGTGTACACTTTCACTCCAAGTCGTGATTCCCATTTGCCCGGGGCGGCCAGTCCCCAAAACTCTTCCAAGGAGAGCAGGCAGGGTTTCACTACGAGACCTTTCGCAAGTATCAAATGTGGGGATTCACTCATCGGGGAACACTCAGCGCACGGAGGCGTCCCCGATAAAAGACCACGGATCTACCTGCACTCCATACTGCAAAACCTGCGAGTCCCGAACGCCATCTCAGTGGAAAGATCCACCCCACATCGAGGGACCTGATAATTAGTCAAGCCAGAGCCCATTAGGTCACGGAGTTGTACTGTTGTCCTAGGTGGCCGTCCACGACCAAGTCCTTATGGAGAGTAGACACGGGTACCTCCGGCAAAACCGGACAAGCTCCAATACCCGTTCCCCCTTTAACCATCACCAAACCAATGATGCGAGATCCAAAGATCCTCATCTTCTTCTCATCATGGCCGTAGCCATTAACCATCATCATCCAGATCATATTATATAAGAAGCAAGCTACACAGGTGTGCTGCATCCTATCTACCAAAACCATCCCATGGTGATATTTGGATAAAGTGGCTAATCAAAGTCCTTAAGGTTCATTCCATTTAGGACACATGCATGAAAGTAGTGATTAAAGTGAGTAGGTACAAAATGATCAAATGGTGTGCGACTTGCCTTAAATCCAAGATATAGCTGCTCGGAAAGTCTTTAGCTTCTATCTTCTAGTCTCCGGTATACGCTCTCTTGTCGATCCTCAGCTGGTCTTCAACACCAACGAACGACTCTTCGTCTACTCGAGACAACCAAGCAACACAAACAGACAGACAAGCAAACAAGACTCAGAACAGGCATCCATCATAAGAGAGAAACAAAAGAGAGCGTACTAGCGATAAAACTGGGTAGCTAACTGTACGAAGCAACATAACAGGGATCAACTACATGCTGGACTTATTTAGTTAACCAAAACGTTTCTTAGTTTAGTAAACATTTGGCATAAGAGAGAACATTAAAGCAACTATTCTAAAGCTCAAGTTGATCTAAACAAGTTATTAAAGAAAAGGCATTTACATAGACATTAATCAAGTTACATTTATTTATGAAAACTCTACGCGTAAACCTAGGTTTTCTTCTGAAACAAAAGAGCACTAGAAAGCTTTAAATAAAGCTATAAAAGAGTCACAATTTAAGTTTCATAAAACATGCTAAACACACTGCTAAAGCATAGCTTACGTCGATACAAACCTAACGCAACTTGAACGGGTTAAAACAGAGCTATAACGCAAAAGTTATGGCTGCAACAAGGTACTAGGGGCATATCTCGCGAGGATCTAGGGGCTATATTGCAATTAACCATAGCCAACGAGGTCTAACGCACAAAACAGACGAGCCAGGGACCTAGTTCTAATTAAGCTTGAACTGCGGTGGAGCATTCTGTAAAATAGAAAACTACGGGGGCTTTCTTGTAAGATCGCAAGGGTTGACCGCGCTGACTCTGGCCGCCGCATGTGTGGCGCCGACGCGGCGCGCGACGCTGCGGGCGCCGACGCGGCGACGCGCGTGGAGGGGATTGTGGCGCCACGCCGGACAACGGTGGGGCCGGGTTGACCGGGTGTTGATCGGTGGTCGGATCTAATCCGGGCCACCCGTTTTGGATCCAACAACCGAGGGTGGCCGGGCGGGTAAGGTCGCCGGACGCCCCGGGCCGTGGTCGACGGCGGAGGATTCTCGCCGAACGGCTCTCCGGGCATCGGTTGCTCGCGTGGAAAGCGGGGGAGGGGGAGCGGGGAACTTCACGAACGATCGGGCGACAGAGCGGCTATCGCGGCCGGTGGTGGCGAATCGCCGGACTTGGCGGGCGGCAAGCTCGCCGGCGGTGAGGCTAGTCTTTGGAACATGCTAGGTTGCGGCGCGGGCATGTCGCGGGCGCGGCACGTGGTGGCGTATGCGATCTGCGACGCGGGTGCGGCCGTGGAGGGTCGGGACGCCGTCCACACGGGCGGGCGCTAAGCGTGCCGCGGGCGGCGCACCATGGCGGCGGCGCTGCATAACGGATAGGTGAGAGGGGGGAGAGAGGGGCACCGACGTGACCGTCTTGACGTGGCAAAGCTTGGGGATGACCTTACCTTGGCGAAAGACGGAGGCAAGGCCCGAACCGACGGCGGCGGGCACCTCGATTCGACCTAGGGTTAGGGTTTCGGTGCTCCGAGTGGCGGCGCGGCCGGTCTAGGTCGAAAAGGGGAGGCATTGTGGGGCGGCTCGGGCTTTATAGGGCGCGGCCAACCTTGGGACGGGCGCGACACGGGCCCACGCGCGAGGCGGGCGCAGCGGAGCTCGGACTCCGGCTCGAGGTCGTGGATGACCTCAGAGGCTGTGGGTCCCACAAAGAAGCGGGGCCCGGTGGTCGGCGAGTGCAAGTCGGGGGATCGGGCGTGAGCTGCGGCGCGCTTGGCGAGCCGCTCGCCGCTGGCCGGGCCGCCAAGGCGGGCCCGCACCGCCGGGTTGCGGGCTGCCCGCTGCGGTTGCCGGGCCAAAGGCCGGTTCTGGGCCAAAAACGCTGCTGGCGGCCCCAAACCAAAGGAAAAGCTTTTCTAATTTCTATTAAAGCATTTGAATCAGAAATTGAAATCCATTTGAATTTAAACCACTTTTGCAAAAGCTCTTATATCCAAAACTTGGTGGGATTTTTTATGCTAAGCTTTTCAAAACCGAAGGAGAAATTGAATTACCTTTTCAAAAACAATACTTTCTCTTAACTTAAAATAAAGCTTTGGAAGGTTTGATTTCTATCAACAAAAGGGCCTATACGGGGTTAGTTCAAGCTTTTAGAAAAACTTTTTTATCACTCAAACATGACAAGGCAAAAATCATACAGAAGCAACCAACAAACAAGGACGCTCTTTTATTAACTTCATAAATAATTTTATAAAGCCAAATTCTCACTTTTAAATTGAGAACAAATAAATAAATCTTAGTCAATTTTAGGAAAATTTTAAATCCTTGATTTAATTTAGTGCTTTCTAATGACATCCCAAAATTTGGAAATTTTGGGGTGTCATAAGCACCAAGAGTTGCGTTTTCAGGTTTAATGACAGTTCATGGGCATGGGTTGAGTTTGTGTACGAGAAACAAGTTGTCTTCTCATATAAACACAACTTGTCTTCACTGGCTATGTTTGGATCCTTCAATTGATATTTGATGCATCAAATGGAATATGTGTGACTATTGGATTAAAATGAAGAGGCAACCTTTATTCCTTATTAAACTATATAAATGTGGATGGAAATACAAGTGAAGTCCACTCACACAAAACTCAAGACAATGTTTCCCATAACTTATTTCTATATGTAGGACATGCACGCATAGTTGATACTCACACCATATCATTTATCAAAGTAGTTGATGGTACAATCGATAAATGATCAACTTGGATTTTATTTATTCTTTTAGTGCTACCAGTTCAGGTGGTAGATGTGTTGTTGATGTCTTCATCATTCTTCATCTCCAATGTAGTGCTAATTGCAGGAACATGGTCATCTTGAAGAACTTGTGAGTATTCTTCCCCAGATTTGTGCAATGTAGACTCGAAACCACCATATCCTTATTAGAATGAATGTTGTTACCACTTGCACAATCATAATTTTCAGGGCATTTTTGCACAACAATATTTTGGTGATCATCATCAATGACTTGTCCATGGCCCCATAGAGGAGTCAATGTTGTTGGTGTGGCAGCTCTAGTACTCTCATAGCTTGATGCAAGAAACTGTGTATCCTGAAACCAAAATAGGGAAGTGAAGATTCCATGTTAAATGAGTTATGATAATGGAGATAAATTGGACTTTCAAAAGTTATCTTATGAACCCGCAATAGTTGGGATGTATTGTTGGACATTGATTCCTCGATCGGATTTGTCCCATGCCTTTGGACAACACCATTGAGGAAAAAATAAGGCTTGGTAGCATTAATGGCCTCTTTGATATCTGATTCGAGTATGGTGAAGCGGCCATGGGATGAGGCACACATCCAAGCACGGTCGCCAATTCTTGGACAAATAGCTCACATAGCTTTGTCACATATGGTGGAGTATCAGATGATGTCATGACACTACCAAGATTGGCTCTCATGATTTCTTCAATATTGCCCATGGGTAAATTGTGATGGTTGAAGTTTGTTATATTCTCAATGTCCTCTTGTCTTCTCCTCCAAAACTCATTAATTGCTTGTTCTTGTTGTGTAATCAAAAGTGTTGATGGTGATCCATGCAACTCCTGTGCATGCTCACTTCTTTCTTCTGATCCATTTGACATTGCTAACGATCTATATGTTCAAATTGATTCCACACACGTAGTGAATTAGGTACTATCTATTTCGTAATATAATGCTACAAATTGACAAAATCAATAACATGCATGACCTTTCTAAAAACTATACAAAATTAGATGGACACAACCATGGACTTATTACTTCCCAAATAAAGAAAACAATCCTTAAACAATCACCCTCTCCACTAATGAATTAACTTACGGAATAACAAGGTAGACTTATTACCTTAGTCAAGGCTCGATTAACTTATGCTTTGATCAACCAAATGATGATTGGTATGAGTGGAACAATGGCCTTGGTGGTTTATATAGAGGATTCCAAGGCAACTTTATGGTCACCGACAAATTAATGTCCACATTTCAGAACGAATGAGAGAAAAGGTTGATACGTTTCAGAACGAATGAGCGAAAAGGTTGATGGACTCTAGTGGATTTCTTTTCGGGTTTGTTAATGGCATATGTCATCATCCTAACAACCTTGGAGTGTCTAAAACGCCATAATGCATTTATGTGCGTGGCGCTAACAATAATAACTTATAATTATCTAAAGCTTTTTTCGATATATCTTTTAGCTCATCCTTATCTATCCATCCCTACTTGCAATCTTTTCACCAAGCAAAGAGACTTTTTAACATCATGAGTATTTAACATTCCGGTGTACCATAAAGTTTGAGCCCTAGGTAAACAAAAAAAAAAAGGTTTACCAATTTTCAAACAGCCAGGTTTCATTTTTTTTCCCTAAAACTTCTGGTCTTTCCATTACTAACCAGTCTTAGATAAATCGCTGGACACAAGCCCCTCAATCCCATGAAGTACAACATTCCAAGAGATTATAGTTTCACTTGGACTTTTACAACCAATAGGCACAATGGCATGTGCTACCTTATTACAGTTAGAACACTCCAATAGAACAGGAGACAAATTCTAAGGACAATATAAGTGCTTGATCACTGCATCAGTTTCTAAACACACCCGAGACATCCCCATTTGCGCTACATCGATCTTTCAGACCAACCAGGCATCCCAGGAGTTCTGCATGGAATGCGTCGAACAGGAAGAGCTCTTTTGCCGTGTGTCATCTTTAATCACAGAACCACATTATCACTTATTACATAAACCCATCCGCCTTGTTTCTTCTTACTGTCAAAAGCCCCGTCCGTATTTATCTTTAGTACTCCTACTGGTGGCTTACACCATCGGCTTGTCTGACAGAGATCCGGCACGCTCCCTTCCTTCCTCATTTTCTGAAGTCTGTCAGTCTGAAACGCCACATTGTAGGCGACTTCAGCAGCTGAAACGCCTACCTCTCTGAAACTATTCCGTTCATTCCACCCAGTCCTGATTCCACCATAGCCATAGCAGCAACACTAAATTGATCTGTTGCTTCTCCCCAAGTGCTAGCACCTTCTCAATCATTTCAATCGAGGACCTATGTTAAAAAGATTATTTCATTTCCTCAGGTTACTGTGGTTGTTTCTGTGACAAAAGAATTGTTTATCTAATAAAACAAATGGTCGTTGTATGATAAAAACAAACGCATTTGCTACACAGTTCTCTGATAAAAAGGAACGGTCCTTTGATTCAAACAGGGACAAAAAAGTGCCAAGTAGAGTGCTACTGATCTAGATTGGATTAAAAATGATACAGGTCATTAACCCATCATGGCTATTCACTGATTTCTTAGCAGAGTTGGACAATGTGGCATTTTTATGAACTCCAAGTAAAAGCTATATATGACGATCCGTCTTGGAGACGGCAGTATGCAGGGTCATCACCGGCCGTAGAATCAATAGTAGCACCACCAATCAATCCGTCTAGGAGACGTCGGTTGCAGGGTTATCACCGGCCGGAGAATCAACGGTAGCACCACCAATCAATTCGTCTAGGAGACGTCGGTTGCAGAGTCATGACAGAATTAGCCTCCATAGCCGCCGGCTGCTAGTGCTGCCGATGGAGACGCGTGACTGGTTGGCCTGTGATCAAGGCGCCTAGGAGGGATCCAATCACACAACTGTTGAGTTTGCTTTGGATAGATGAGCGTCTCAGTGATTTTTCGCGATAAGATACAATTTTCATTGCTACAACGACAATGTTCATTGCTGTGTAGTGTGTTGGGGATCAAGCCAAGGGATACTGTATGTCTATATCCACGTACTACTGGATATATAGACACTCTTTGCCGAGTGCCGCACTCGCAAAAAAAAAAAAAAAAAAAAGAGTCAGCAAAAAGACTCTTTGCGAAAGTGTTTTTATCGAGCACTTTGCCGAGTGCGAAAAAACACCTGATAAAGAAAATAAAAATAGCATTTTGTTTAATTGGTGGACCCCTACCGAAATAGCATTTTTTTAATTGGTGGACCCCTACTTGACCGGCCACTGAACACCCCTCGTCTTTGTAGCATGGTATCTCTGGAGACGAGGTTCAAACGGTTTACTAGTCTTGGAGTTTGTGGCCGATCGGAAGTGGGTCAAGTGTGGCCTATATGGAAGCATTGACTTGGTAAGAAGGGGAAGCAACATTGAGTGACTTCATTTTTATGGTACTAGGTACAAATTCATCGGCTTTGGGAAGAAATTTCTAGGTCTGACCTTAATTGGTTGTACGGCAATGGCCTTCTTTGAAGGCATTGTTTGGATTATGATGAATTACTCCCTCAGGTGAAAACCTCTAATCTGGCCTTTATTGGTTGGGTCAATGCAATGTCGGTACATACATGTGCCTGTTTCCTCCTTGGAGGCGTTGTCTTTGGGAGCCTAATTGTGAATCGAAGCGTTGCTAAAGAAAGAAACAGATAAAAGAACAACATGTGTCATCACCTCTCCCTCGCACGACTCCCCTCTTCCCTGCACTACTCCATAGTGTCTAGATTTCGATTTGGTTCCCAATTATTGTAGTAAACCGAGTGTAAATTGCTTTTTGATGCCACCATAAGAGATTTTCATATGAAGAAACACTTTTTAGTCATAGAAACAATGTGTTTATGACAATTTTCCAATGGACGACAAGGCTTTGTGACTAAGTTGTGCTTTAGCCATAAACAATTGTCACCATGTACACTTCTCAACCTTTGTGACAATAGCTCATGACAATAGTGATCGAATGTAATTGTCATTAATTAAAAAATATAATCCTACAATTCAATTATTTTGCAATTTTAAACGACCAAGGATAGAAAAATATAGGAACCACTGGGCTTCTGATCTGGGCCGTCACCCTCGCTGGGCTCCTCCTCGGCGGCGCCCACCTCGTCTACAACACCAGCGCCCTCTCCGGCTAAGGAATTCATTTCCAATCCATATATGCGCTTATTCTTGATGCGGTTCATCATGTACAATCATGCATGCCTGGGTGTCTGTCTGTAATCTAGCTAGCCTCCTTCGATGCCCTCTATATATAATGCAAGCTTCATCATGTATCAATGCTACTCTACTACTACCACTCTTTCCTACTTAATTTTGGGACTTATATTAATAATTGATGCTATAAATTTAGTAGTTAATAGCTGGTGTAGTTAACTTTCGTTCAATCTACCTCGTGAGTTTCTTGAGTTGTGATAAAAGATGGTGAAGCTAATCAAACTAGGTGATGTGTACGTGCGCATGCATAGGGTCAGCTATATAGACTACGAAACCCTTTTCATCTGAGCGGGTAAGTATAAACACAGTAGATCAATTCCAGTGTTATTATTGCTTGTTAGCTTATTTACTAGCAAACATGTCTGTTTGTTGCAACGGATATGTCATGAAATCATATACTAGTATATTGGACAGGAGTTGTTTTAACTCGTACGAGCATGGATCATGAGTCAAGTCATGTGTGGAATATATAGGGCATAACCGCGTAAGGGTATATATGGTAGGGTTATCATATCGGATACGGATTAAGGTTTGTTGACATGTGGAGGGTGAACTCAAGCCCCAAGGTGAGTGTCTAGAAGCGATGGAAAAAGAAATTCTCTCTCTCTCTTTAGTACTCCCTCCGTCTTAAAAAACATGCAACTATGGGTTCGGTGTCCACAAAAGTAGTATATATTTGACCAAATTTTTACTAAATACTATTCACATTTATGGCTTTGAATTAATTATTAAAAATATATCTCATAATGAATCTAATTATATTTATTTGATAACATAAATAATGATAGTTTTTATCTAGAATTAATCAAGCTTGAGATACTAAACGATGACACTGCTAGAATTGCATGTTTTTTTAGAATGGAGGGAGTATTAGGGAGGTACATGAGTGGTGTGCTCGTTGCCACACAGATGATGAGGTTCTAGCTAGCTAGTGGCAGGGCGGAACAACGGTGTGCACATGCATGTGCAACAGCTGAGGGGAGAGGAGCCTTTTCATTTGTCGAGCAAGGGTCGGCGTGAGAAGAAGAGGGAATGAAAGGGGTTAAATGTCAAAAAAAACCATGTCATACTATCCTACCAACGTCCGTTCAAACCATCTATGTGTGTGGCATGGACCTATGGTGTATAAACAAGTTTAGGGACCTAGAAATACATTTTTCAAATCTTATGGACTGAAGTGTCACACTATCCTCCAGCATGCTTTTAACTCTTTATTATTTCTGTTTATAAGAACAACGAGAGGGAAAAAAACCCAAAAACATCACATTAGATGATAAATTATTTATTTAAGATTTCAGTCATAGTTTTTTTTTCTGTTTATGAGAAAAAAAGGAGAAAATAAAGAAAAATAAAAAACTTACGGAATCGAAGGTACATAGATATAGCTAGATTAGATTGGATTATCAATTATTTAATATTTCAGCTATAAATTATTTATATTACATTAAAGAAGGATAATAAAGAGTTCACGACCCATAACATTATGTTTTTTATTTATGATTTTTGGAAGATAAAAAAGAAAAAAAGACACTTACATGATGGGGAGACGAAAAAAAAGGAAAGAAGAAATTGGAAATGAATATGCGTGTGAGAACAAATGTGTTTGTCGATGGAATGACTGAATGATTGATTGTTCAATCATTCAATGATTATGTACAAGAGAGAATATACAAGGCCTATAGACCAACGGGTGCTCCTACGTTTCATACCGAAGGGGCCTAAGTAGTTACCGCCTTAATGACAGTAATTATTCCGGTGGAGGCCGAATAAACACCCCAGAGATGGAGATTGCTACATACGTGTTCGCCTCTACGCCTGCTGCCCGCCGGTCGTGATTGGATTTACGTTGGTCTCATTGGGTGATGAATCACTAGCACGGCACGGTGAAACGAGGTGATTAGAAGCAAACAATAAATGAACAGTAGCACACGTACGTTTACAGAGCAATAGTGTGACAAACAATAATAGGGAACAATATCAACTGAATAACTATATTATTAATGGTTAAGAATGCAATTGTGATCGATTTTGCTGTGTTTATCCTCGATCTAGGGCATCATGGCAATCAAAGCATTTTGTCACGCCATTATACTGTACACGGGTATGCATTTAATCATTCTATAATTCATTGATGACTTCATCGTACCTCCATTTTACAATGTTTGCCCAGAACGTCTCATGCAAAAGCTATGCAATTGTTAAGAAAGTAGTGTTCCTTTTATTGGATATAAACACCTATCCAAACTCCAAACTAAAGTGTACACCAAGTCGATGCAATTCTACTAGTCTGTGGTGGCTGCGGCTGTAGCTGCATGTTTTGCTAGACACTGTAGCTATTGAAGGCTTACATCTGGCAACAATAACTAATAGCGCTGCTTCTTCAGCAAAGCGCAGCTGTGATTAAGCTGAATATTATGCTGCGTAGATAAGTGTATCTGATGATAAGCATTGTTGTAAAACCAGACTACAAAAAATGTGGATTAAAGTAAATTTTAACCAAATCATTGAACCATTGCACTAAAGTGTGAAGCTCCACTTAAAGGTACTTACCGTTTGTTTTTTCTCTCATATCCATGCATGAAGTTGTTGGTGAAACTAATTTCTTAAACAATTTTTAAGAAACAGCTCAGCTTCACTTAGAGAGTTGCTTTATGAAGTTCTTTTCTATTGAAGCTGAGTTGTGCCAAACATAGCCATATATAAAAGAACAAGGTGTTGAAAGATAATTGTCACCCCAATCTATCCTACACACATCTAATCTACTCCCTCATATGTGTCTTGTATATATTTCTCCATCTAACGCATGTGGCTGATTGTCGCGCACTTGATGGATCAATCCAGTCATGGGGAGGATATAAATTGGTGGACATGTGTGTCTGCCCATTAAGGGAGACTCTAGCTCCTCGCTCCCTTCTCATTTTTTCTCCCCAGTGATTCCTTTATCTCCCTATACTATGGGTACCCACGGCACCGAGTCCTCTCCATGGCCTACCATCAGGTCATGCTCTCTCGAGTGACAAGGTGCTAACTCCAGGTCATACAGATCGTCTACGGAGTAGCTGCAGCCAAACTCCTCTCGCGTGAGTTGTACATACTCGCGTGATCAAGTTGTAGTACTCCACGAATCAATCATTAAGATTCACTTACCTCTGGATCTTTACATTGAAGTTTATTAAGAACTTTACATCATGACTACATTTACATGAAATAAATTGAGATGGAGGTTACAAGATATAAGGTGAAGCTTAAACCAACTAAACCTACATACTAACCCACTGTTCTAGTTTCATTCTTATGTTCAGCCATTAAACATCAGAGAAACTGCAGCTTTGTGGATGCCCATCCCATCATCTGCATGCTAAACCTTCAGCTTCATCCAAGGTTGGCTAGTACCTGTAAAAAGCTTAACAATGTTACCATGAGTACGATTGTACTCACAAGACTTATTCCAATATAAATATTTGGTACTCTGGTAGATGCAAGGGAATTTAATAGGCATTTGTGAGATTTGAGATAAGTATGGTATATGTTGAAAAAAACTGACATGCATAGGAGTCATTAATCAATATATCTTGACAAATCATAAGTACTAGTAAATATATAATAATATGTAACAATTGATCAACACTTCATCCGTTAGCCCGTGCTACAATATCATTAATCTTGTGTCCTCACAGACGCCCTCCTCGCTCATGTCTTTTTAGGCTCCGTTTGTTTGTTTTTTTTAAAAAAAAAAAAAAACACTCGACCCATAGGGGAGACATCCCTGTGCATTGTGCTTAAGAAGAAGGTCTTCACGTAAGTCGAGAAAACCTCCGAACCTCATGTCCAACGCATACACAGCGGCACAGCGGCGCTCACTACTCCACAAACAAGGTCTATCCTCGGATGCAAAATACACTAGGATTGTGAATCTCAACGAGAACCGGGGATAAAGCTTCATTTCTCTAGGTTCACGCCAACAACCGGGACTAAAGGTCCGTGGGCGACGCGCCCCAAGGCACTCAACGGTGGACTAAAACCATTACTCCCGGTTATAGAGTAGAACTGGGACTACTAGTTTCGAGGTTTCTCTAGGTTACATCTTACTTAGGGAGTAAAGGTTTTTTTTTTTTTTTTTGTCGCGTACTAGCAATGTCCTTTTTCACATAAGACCCCGAGTTTCTCCTTCTTCCCACCTACGTCCTTAGCATGACATGTAGGAAAGCGTATATAAGGAAATACGTTTTCCCTTAATTACATATTTGCCATTCCGATTATAATGCTTATAACTATTGTGTTTTAAATCGATTCGATTCATTCTAGTTCTATTAGCTTCGTGTTTAACTCTAATACACGCTTGTGTCATTCTTTAAACTAATTATAAGTGTTAAAATTTAAGTTTGATTTATTAAATTTGGAATTAACTAATAATATTTGGTCGCACGCGTACGTAGAAAAATACTGATAATTCGAAAATGGCTTAAAAACCTAGGATTTTTGCGTGGGGCCATATTTTGGGTGTAATTGACCACCAAAAAAATTTGAGAAAGTTTGGACATAGGCGAAGTAGGCGTGCTTGATAAGGTGGTATATGGAACCCTATCCTCACAATTAGGTTTCTCATGGTTATGTGGCGGTGCGCTTTGCAGTGTGCTATTGGCCTCAAACTTTTTCTCGAGGCGTCTACATGGCATGTGTGAAGGCACCGCCAAGTTTGATAATTTTCTGTAATTGTTTGGTACTTTTCTCTAATTATTTTAATTACCATACGACTTCTCCCGGTAAAATGTACGTTGAGCTGCGACCACCCGAAAAAAGACCGAAATGGTGCCAAACTTTCTTTGCAAGGTCTCTTGTGCCCTAGGAGGCAAAACTTGTGGAGGCGGGTGCGGAATTATTTTGTTTTCAAAGTGTAAATCACCGTATTTGGTCGCACGCAGACGCATACAAAAATACAAACAAATCCAAAAATTGCTAAAAAACCACGGAATTTTTGCGTGGGGCCATATTTTGGGTGTAATTGACCAAAAAAAAATTGAGGAAGTTTCGAGTTAGGCGGAGCGAGGCGTGCTTCACGGTGGTATACTTAACCTTTCACGAACCCTATCCTCACACTTAGATTTCTCATGGTTGTGTGGCGGTGCGCTTTGCAAAGTGTGCTATCGGCCTCAAACTTTTTTCTCGAGGCGTCTACATGGCATGTGTGAAGGCACCGCCAAGTTTGAGAATTTTCTCGTAATTGTTTGGTACTTTTCTCTAATTATTTTAATTACCGCGCGACTTCTCCCAAAAAAGTCCGTTGAACTGCGACCACCCCTAAAAAGACCACGAACGGTGCCAAACTTTGCCGCAAGGTCACTTGTGCCCAAGGAGGCAAAACTTGTGGAGGCGGTGCGGAATTAGTTTGTTTTCAAAGTGTAATTCACCATATTTATCGCACGCGACACGTAGAAAAATACTGAGAATTCGAAAAATGGCTTAAAAACCTAGGATTTTTTGCGTGGGGCGATATTTTGGGTGTAATTGACCAAAATTTTTTTTGAGGAAGTTTGGAGTTAGGCGGAGCGAGACGTGCGTGCTTTTACGATGGTATACTCAACCTTTCACGAACCATATCCTTACACTTAGGTTTCTCATGGTTGTGTGCCCCGTGCGCTTTGCGGTGTGCTATCGGCCTCAAACTTTTGCCGAGGCGTCTACATGGTATGTGTGAAGGCACCATCAAGTTTGAGAATTTTACGTAATTGTTTGGTACTTTTCTCTAATTATTTTAATTACCGCGCAAATTGATTATCTATTATCTCGTATTTAGATCATGGATGATGAAGAACCGAAAGATCAACGTTAAAAAGATGTGAAAATATATTTTTCTGTCAAAAACAAATAACTTTAATAATTCAAAATAAATATAATATTTTTGCATTGACAAAATAGTGATTATGCATTTGTATTATGTTCAAGTATCTATATAAAAATAAATGATACTATAAAATACATATTTTTCATTAGTGCATTAAAGGAAAACAAAATGTTACACACATTTTTCAAAAAAAATTGCCCATTTACTAATTTCTTTGCAAGAATTAACAAAGGTTTACTATATATATAAATAGAATGTATAAAGAAAAAGTGAAAATGTGGGTGAGGACGTGGCGGGAAATAAAATTCAGCACCTTTAGTCCGGTTGTTCTTGAGGCCGGGACTAAAGGCTCAAAATTTTCACTTTGTGGCGCCCAGGGCGCGCCAAAATTATCTTTAGCCCCGGTTGTCCTTAAGGCCCGAGACTAAAGGCCCAAAATTTTCGATATGGCGCCCGGGCCAGCGCCAAAATTACCTTTAGCCCCGGTGTCTTGAAGACCGGGGCTAAAAGGTTCCAAACTTAACCCCGGTTGTAGACTACAACCGAGAGAAAGGGGAAGTTTCTCCGGTGATAGCCTAGAACCGGGACAAAAAGGGGGTGGTGGGTATATCAGCGGTCGGTGCGCCCGATCCGGATCTCCGACTTCTTCTTCATCCGACTACTCCGCCGCCGCCGACCCGACCTCGAGCTCCGCGCCCGGCCGTCCCCGCAAAGAAGCACGCCCCGACGCAGCAGCCGGCAAGACGCCCCTGCAGCAGCACGTTTCACTGCAGCGGCCGCGCCCTGCAGTCCTCGCCGTGGTCGCCGCCGCGTCACTGCTGCAGCGCTGCTCGTCAAGCAGAGGCCTTCGGGCGAGTCCATGGCGGCGGTGCCCACTTCCTCGTCAAGGGGCATGGATCCATCGATCCATGGCCGGAGGCAGTCCAGCGGCAGCAGGAAGCTAGGTGACAATATTGTTCCCATCCCCACATCTGATTGGTTCCTGTGAGTTTTTTTAGCTATCTGTGATTATCTCTTCGTTCTTGTTGAAAAAAAAAGATTACCTCGTTGTTCTACTACTCAATTTCCATTCCATTCTGAATTCATTTACTGTCTTGCTCAACATTCATGCTCTTTTGTCGTCCTTTTTTTTATCAGGAGAAGAAGCCTTTCTTTGGAAAAGGTTGTCGATGATGACATGTAGACTTGCTAGGCGAGCTGTTCTTCTCAATTTCTGTAAATGGCTGCCAGATGTGTCTTGCAGTCAATTGTAAGAGAGGAAAAGATTGTTGTAGTGTACTCGAGTAGTGGTGTATGGTATGCATGGATGTATGGTTTGCAAGGGAGAAAAAGAATGTTGCAAAGAATCTTTACTTCTATCTAATCCAAAAACCTAATACATGTTGTATGTACTTTAGTTTCATATTTTTATTTGTGTTATTTGTGTATGCATCGATCCATTTGAAATTTTCTAAATCGCAAGACGTATACATGTCATTGGCATCGTGAGAATCGAATTCGAAAACCAATTTAATTTTAAAAAGAAAATGAATGAACAACCAAAAAGAGTAGCAAAAGAAAAAAAAAAAGCCCCCTATTGTTTGTCCCGGTTCTAGACAACAACCAGGACAAAATGAGATGACCACGTGGGTGGTACAATATGCAAAAACCCCTATTTTTGTCCCGGGTGGTGTCTACAACCGGGACTAATGGTCCGACCACGTGGTCGCCAAAATGCAAAAGCCCCCATTGTTGTCCCGGGTGTAGTGTAGAACGGGACAAACCCTTAGGTTTATCCCCGGTTCTAGTGCTACGATTGCAATGTTTAGTCCCGGGGCGTAACCCGATTACGTAACCGGGACAAATGCCCATGGTGAACCGGGGATAGACCTCAATCCGCGTACTAGTGGCTCAAGTGGGGGTTCGAACCCAAGACCTCCCATAGGGTGCCAACCAGCATACGACCAACTGGTTCGTGGGCGTGGTGGCTCCCTTTGTTTTTAAAAAAGTTTTAGGTTTGTTTCCTATGGACCAATCTTCTGCTAACAGACCGGTAAAAATCTTTTTTTTCTTTTGACCGAAGCAGACCGGTAAAAATCTTGAGTGTTTGTTCTAGGGCTCCTTTAGAATCAATTGAATGGGTTGTCTCCAAAAGGGGGATTTGTTCAATGAATTATTTGCTGGATATGTGAGACGAGGCATATGTGTGCCCTTTATTTCACCTCGTGCAGACCTTGTTTTCTATCTATATATGCAATTATGCATGCAGAAATAATGGCTGTGTCCTAACATTTTCAGGCTGGTGTGTATCTGTACCAATGAAATTGGCTGCATATAGTAGCATTCAATATTCATGATGGTACGAGAGATGAACTGGCGTTACCGTTAAGATATGTTGGATCGGGTTGATCATTTGCTAGAGTAGCTGCCAAGTCGTACACAGGAACAAGACCTGCTGGGGCTAGTGGGGTTGCCTTCACTTGCTAAATTATGAGGTTAGTTGCGGTATTACTTTTGTTGAAACTCGTTAAGTAAAAGCGATGGAATCGTTACAAAATCAGATGAGAATGTTACTTTTTTTAGAATCTGTTTTATCATATTTCTTGTACTAGACAGATACGGATACGCACGAAATCCGATGAGAATCTGCAGCTTCTAGTGATGCAGGATTCTCCTAGTGTTTAGCATTCAACATTTGGTATGAGCTTTTTCCTACCAAATGTAATAATGCAAATAGATAGAAATTTATGGCTTGCATATAATTTTCTCAAAGAAAATAAAAAAACAAATTTTATCTATACTCATAACTCAGGTTGGCTAATTTTGACTTACAAACTTCAAAATAAAAACCCTTCAAGTTTTTTTTGAGTCGCTCTCTAAACTCTAATTTTATTTATCTCATCTCAAATAAATTGACTTTTTAGTCCTTATTCTATTCTAATTCTATTGTTGAGACGGTTGACAATCATGTTTACTTGTTCTAGAATCTTTTATATTTATTTTTATTTGTGAAATACTCCCTCCGTCCCCGAATAAACGTAGTTCTCGCTTTCAGAAAAAAACTGCCGACAATTATATATTAAAATAGGATTAATATTTATATTACATAATTAGTATCATTGGAAAGATATTTTAATCTAGTTTTTTAACAAATTTATTTAGAGATTTAAATCTTGTGCGTATTTTTTATAAATCGAGTCAAACTTGTGGCACGAACACCTAAAACTACGTTATCATTGATCATGTAATTGAAACTAACACAATTAGATATATTGAATTAATCCTATTAATTTTAAAAATAATTGAATTTTTATTTTTATATCAAATTAATAATATTAGATTCGATTGGTACATGGCCTCCATTTTTTCAAATATATACGAAATCGAATTAAACAAAATAATAAGAAATGCACTGGATCGATGCATCTGTTTTAGTAATTATTTCTGAAATGAATATGAGCATGATGTTCTTATTATAAGTTTTAATGAATATAGATTCAAGTAACTAGGTTTTTTAATTTTTGTATTCTTATGGTAAGTTTTAATGAACATAGATTCAAGTAACTAGGTTTTTGAATTTTTGTACCACCATTTCCACCCCTAGAGTGTCGTGGCTGTCGATGCTCCAAAATTGTATTGCATCAAGTTCAACGCCATTAAATCAAATAAGGTACCTAATGATAGTCAGAGCCGTGGGCGCTGTTGGTACTGCAATAAGTAATCAATATTAGTGGACACTAGAGACATGTCCGCATGTACTAACTGGTCGTGGACTGGTGTTGTCACCAAGACTAAAGTGGCACCATCGAAAGTTCTGGGAAAACTAATTTAAAGTTGTGTAAATTGAATGTTTTTAGAGTTTAAGAGCAACCAATCTATGTATATTTAGAATCAAGTCTTCAATTGTTTTTGCTGAATGTTGCACATATATACATTTTGTCAATGCATATATGTGCAATGTAACATTGAACGAGTAAGATGCATCTAGGTGGTTGCTCAATGCTAACAGGATTTTTTTTTTGACAAACATGACAAAAAAATCCTAGCAAGGTAGATAAGAGTTATCTGTTGTAAAGGTCCTACTTTGTTGGGTACCAAAATTTTTCATGCCGAAGATTTGACAAAGAAAAAAATGCCAAAATAAGGGCAAAAAATTTTGCCATAAATTTGGCATGCTAACATCGAGAACTTGGTAGGAAAAAGAAAACTCATCGGAATCAGTTCAATTTAACATGAAAACGCAGGAACATGAAAAAAAAATTCCTTCGTTCCACACAGGCCCTAAAATTTGGTAGCAAACCAAATGCATGCCAAAAATTTTGGCTTGTCTAAGTTTCGTAATCAAAATTTAGCTACTAATTTAACCAATTAATCAGCCTCAAAGATTAAGAGGTAATGTACGTGGTAAAATAGTCACTCATTTCTACTGTCATTCAATCTTATATTCATCCAAAGTCTCCCGTAGGTCGTACGTAGAATTGAAAATCCATGCACGTGCTGACTGCTCCTAGTCACAGTGCTGTGCTGATCAATGAACGTACGGCCACGCACAGGAGTCGTACGGCCACGCACAGTGCTTTGCTGATCAATGAGGCTCTGCTGCATTAGTACGACATCTCGAAAAGCGTTTCAGGCTCGATCCACATGTTAGCGCATTTTTTAGCAAAGCACTTTTTAGAAGTTGAACCACATGCAACCTTAATTTAAGTTGAACTAGATAGATCAAGTTGTAGATCTTGATCTAGATCACCCGAAACTTGAAAAGGATAGTAAACAAAGATTAGAGCGCCTTCAAGGAATGGAAGAGCAAAACTCCTTCCTAGAAAATATTGATTTTTTTTGAGTTTTAGAGCTCAAACACTATGGAAGGGTGAGCACATTGAGAAGGAAGATTGTGGTGGTGGGGAGACGCCTTTATTGTTAGGGACTAACCGAGGTGGCCATCCTGAGGACGGCTGCCTCCATTAATAGATTTTTAACAGAGGCGGTTGCCTCAGCAGCATTGACTCTATTAACTATTAATTAAGATAGGTGGCTTAAGTTATCCACCTTCGTTAATACACCATTAACGAAGATGGTGTCATAGCACATCCACCTCCGTTAACGTAGTATTAACGGAGGAGGTGGTTGCTTTACAATGGCCGTCTCCCTATGTTAACCTTGCATTAGTTGAGACGGGCGCGTGCAGTTACGGGCCCAATATTAACTGGGGTGGTAGGGAGATGCCTTTATAGCCCCCTCGAAAAAAAAAGGCCAGTGTCTCGTGAATTCATTTGTGCGGTCTCACGGAAAATATTATTGTCATACTGTGAGTAACAAAACACTGGCGAAGATGCTTGTTCCCAGCTGGAAATTTAAAACTGACAGCCAATTTATATTTAACACTGGTGACAGTGCAAGGTACGGTGTGACGTACTCCACACACTACTAGCGACCAGCGAGAGGTGCATGCGGAAGTGGCAAGCTCTATCTACCTCTATAAATACACAGCACCACGGTCAGCCTATGCTGCACATCTCAGTGAACCCCAGCATCTGATCTAGCTACTAGCTTTACCCTAGCTACAAAGTTTGAGCTAGGATGATGATGACAACAACACCAATTCTTGCGGTGCCTGGACATGGAGTGCCCTGCAAATCAGCAAATACTACGACCAAACAAAACTACTGCTCCTTCAAGCTTGCATCATCTGCTGCAAGAACAAGAGACGCCCTCCCACGGAAAACCAACAACCGGTACATTCACTGCGTTATAAACGTATCGATCTACTCATATTGTAAATTTGTAATAACTCAATCTGTTCTAAATTTTCTTGTTCCACTATCTACTACTCGACCCCTCCGTTTTAGAAGTTAGTTCTCTCGTCCTAGTTTTTACTTTGTATCTATACATAGTGTATGTTTTATACTCCCTCTTGTAAGTCATTACAATAATGTTGGAGAGTCAAAACATTTCAATTTTGACGAAAATTATAGAGAAAGATACAAAGATTTATGACGTCAAATAGATCGATATACTAAGAAAATATAATTAATGAAGAATGAAGAAGCCAATGATACTTAGTTGACATCTAAAAAATATTATTATCTTATCATATGGTAAAACTTAAAATGTTTTGACTTTCCAAAATTTTTATAATGATTTATAATTTAGGATGGAGGGAATAATTCTACAGTACAAATTACACGTCTAGATAAGCTTAGAACGATCTACAATTTAGAACGAAGGAGTGTGTGTATTGTCCTCCGATCATGCATTTTGCTCGCTCTACGTACTGTCTAGTGTAGGACGAATTGAATCTTGTACATGTATATGTCAACATGACAACATGTCATCAACGTGTTGGTGTTGGTGCAGGAGGCGCAGGAGCAGCCATAGCAGCAGCGGGACCATGTCCACCATGGCCGTTCCTGTCCCTGTCCCTGTCCCTGTCCCTGTCCCTGTCCCTGTCCCTGTCCATGTCCTCAAGCGGCAGGACAAGCAGCAGGACGAGGAGGAGGAATGGATGGAGTACCTGGCTCCAGAGAAGCTGGAGGTGCTGGCGCATCTGGAGCCGTGGGTAGAGGCGAACGTGCTGCCACTGCTGAGGCCCGCCGATGTGGCGTGGCAGCCGTCGGACATGCTCCCGGACCCGGCGGCATTGGGCGACGATGGCTTCCACGCGGCGTGCCGCGAGCTCCGCGAGCGGGCGGCCGGCGTGCCCGACGCCCACCTCGTCTGCCTCGTCGGCAACATGATCACGGAGGAGGCCCTGCCCACGTACCAGAGCGTGCCCAACCGCTTCGAGGCGGTGCGCGACCTCACCGGCGCCGACGGCACCGCCTGGGCGTGCTGGATCCGCGGCTGGTCCGCCGAGGAGAACCGCCACGGCGACGCCCTCAGCCGCTACATGTACCTCTCCGGCCGCGTCGACATGCGCCAGGTCGACCGCACCGTGCACCGCCTCATCGCCTCCGGGATGGCCATGAACGCCGCCAGGAGCCCCTACCACGGCTTCATCTACGTTGCCTTCCAGGAGCGCGCCACGGCGATCTCGCACGGCAACACGGCGCGCCACCTCAGCGCTCACGGCGACCACGTCCTCGCACGCGTCTGCGGCGCCATCATGGCCGACGAGAAGCGCCACGAGGCTGCATACACGCGCATCGTCGGCAAGCTCTTCGAGGTCGACCCGGACGCGGCCGTGCGCGCACTCGGGTACATGATGCGCCGCCGTATCACCATGCCGGCCGCGCTCATGACCGACGGCCGCGACGACGATCTTTATGCGCACTACTCCGCCGCCGCGCAGCAGACCGGCGTGTACACAGCCTCCGACTACCGCGGCATCCTGGAGCATCTCATACGACAGTGGCGCGTGGAGGAGCTCGACGCGGGGCTCTCCGCCGAGGGGAGGCGCGCGCGAGACTACGTCTGTGGGCTGCCGCACAAGATCCGGAGGATGGAGGAGAAGGCCCATGACAGGGCGGCCCAGGTTCAGAAGAAGCCGACATCTATCCCGTTTAGCTGGATCTTCGATAGGCCCGTTAGCGTCGTGATCCCGTAATTTTCATAAAAAAGATTTACTGTTGTGTGGATGGATGGGTGTGTCATGTCTGAAATATCCTTACAATAATAATAAAAAAAGTTGTGTTTTGCGTGTATTATGTTGCATGACTGAAATTAAGTGTCTCTAACCGAGTGGTTAGGACATTCGATTAGCACATCGTGGGATCAACTCCCTAAGCGATCGTCGAAGTTTAAATTTTTAGATTGAGGTTAAAAAAATCCACTCGTCCGCCCCATAAGTCCACTCGTACATACAATGTCAATTACTATTTTTTTTGTTTTTTTAATCATGCAAAAGGTTTATGCATATTTGTATTAACGTAGAGAAAAGGTTTAGTATAACATACCTCGGTGGGACCCTAGGGAAACACTCAAACCGAGCCTGAAGTATTGAAATATGTGGACACTGATGGAATTTTTATATATTTTAATCTTTTTTGTAATAAATATTTCAAAATTAACCGCCCCAGAAAAAAAATTTGCATCACTATAGGCCTTTTGGTCGCGCGCCCCCCCTTTGGCGCAAAACCAAATAACATAGTCGCGCCACGCGTGCGTTGACGCGCAAGATATGACACATTCGACACTGTTTCCGACGTGGAAAAGCTTAGGGTGACGGCGTCTACGTACGCTGACTACTACATGTCGGCCTATCCTGTTCGTCCTCCACGCCGAGGAGGAGTACGGTGCGGGCGTACTTCGCGATGTTGATCGTCCCTCGTCGTAGTCCAACTTTGTCTCTCGATCTTCCCCGGCGCTGGCCGGGCCCCCGTGGCCACGGCAGTTGTTTGCGTCCAACTCTAGAATAAAATTCTTGTGTGATATAGTTTGTACTTTGCTCTTTCTTGAATTCATATGATATTTTCGTATTCTTAGTGCTAAATACTCACATTCTTTTTATTCTAGAACTGCTTAATCTATTATTCACTTTGCCCTTAGCATGGTACTTTTTTTTCTATGTTAATCAGGGATGCATGGATCTTTCCAAGATTTGCTTCGTTCTTCTTCTAGAACGACAGTTGAATCTCTTGTACACACGGAAGAAATGGCAATACCAAATACAATTCCTAATGCTAGTTATCGCACTTTCCGACCAACGAGGTTGTTAATAAAGGAATATATACTGAATGTGGAGTAGATACACATGAGTTTGCTCCAGATTCTCCTAGTAGGATTGTTGTGGATGATTCTAGTTATGCTAGCTGAGACTCATCATTATATGATGTTGACTCTGGGAATGAAGGTGATGCTTTTGGTATTCAAGATGCAGACAACAATGACAGACATAAGTAAGTCATGTGGATGTATATATTTTGAAGTCGTTATCGTTGGCTTATAACATCTTAATTCTTAACTAATGATACCTACGCATATATTTTTTATAGCTTGGCTACGTCTTTTGAATGTCCAGTCAGTATCAATTGTAATGCTAGTGAACAAGTGCCTAGCACCAATAATGAAGGTGAATGTTCAGTCAATGACATTTGTAATGATAGTGAACAAGTGCCTAGCACCAACAATGAAGGTGATGCTAATCCAGTGGAGGATTGTCCTTGTGTTAGTGGGAGTCCATTTATGCATGTTATGTGAAGACACGATGCAACCATGGAAGACAAGGTATTTATTGATGTAGCGTGCCATCTATAGTTTGCTATGACTTCTAAAGTATTCATAAGGTCTGTCCATAAAGGACATATATTGTTGCCTCACTATATCTTGTAATTGCAATGTGTCTATTTAAGTTTGATAAATTCTGCTATATATGACTTTACTTCTTGGTATTATATGTGAAGTTCCATGTACTACCCAAATGCTAATAACTCTCTACTCTATGTTGTTCGATAATAAAGCTGACTTTATGAGAACAAATTGCCATGTACAAAAGTGGACAACAACAATAGAACCTGCCCGGGATACAGTCGCTCCGTGGAGGAAAAAATCCACAGGGGTGGGTGAGTACGCGGGCAGGGACGTCGCGTGCGTTTCTGGGCGAACAGCTAGCGAATCGCAGGGTGATTTGGGCGGGTGTTTGCGAGGTTTCGTGTTTGAACGGAGTTTAATTCCTTCGCTGGCCGTCCGTCACCGGCTGACGAGAGACGACTAAGTAACAGTAACGCCGCCGGCGGCTGCATGCTGGTCTCGCTCTCGCGTACAGTACGTAGGTGGTGTAGGTGCCGCGCGCGGTGGCGGCATGACGGAACTCGCGCCTCGCGTTATGATAGGTCATCATATTGACCGAGTATGTTTACAACATGTCTTCCGGTGGCACCCTAGGAGAGAATCAGAAGACTTATACATGGACGCTTAGACTCAGCCTAATGTATGGACACTGATCAACCCAAATTGTGGTGCTGGCTAAGAGGCCTATGGCTGGCGGGCCACGGTGATCATTTTGTTTTTGTAACTTTGGATGTGACATAATTTATCTAGTATTTATATCTATATCTATACCCCTACTAATAAAGTGAAGAAATTTCCGTCGTCTCCGCTCCCTTTCGTCCGGCCTTTTCGTCCAGCCTTTTAGAAGTCCAACGTGGAAAAAAGGGAAAGAGTAGAGCCCTGTTTCAGTACGGAGTGCAGGCCATCACGTTGTTCAACGTACGTATGTATGTACGTGCACGGTGCACTGTGGACTATACTACTAGGGTGGTACACGTACTAGGTACGGCTACGGCCGGGCCGGGCCTACTATGGGCATGTACGTACGTACACGGGTCGATTATGCATGCATTTCAGTGGAATAACAAGCAACAGTTGAATTGAAGACAATTCGACCTTGTGCTTTCGACGAGTACTGGTTGGTGTGTCATACCATGGTAGGATTTTTTTTATTTTATTTTCTTCAACAATGGTGTGCCGTGTGCAGCACCACGGTTGTACGAGGACGCGCAGGTCGTTGGCGACTTCGTGCCGTGTATAGCTCGCGGACGGCAAGTAGTGTTTGATGGACGTGATCGAGCCAATCAACAAAAACACCCAGAGAGTTTTTTTTTTTTAAAAAAAACAAGACTAAGATGGTGTATATTGTTAGGTGTCATGTGAAACCAACATCACGTTGTTGTGACCCGTAGCGTAGCTACCAACATCAAATCTCCATGATTTGCTTATCTAAAACCCGTAATGTAGCTACCAACATCAAATCTCCATGATTTGCTTATCTGAAAGGAGAACGAGCGTATCCCCGTATTGGGCGCCTGTCTTGGTGAGGACTCTAACCACATAAAATTAGGTAATGCGACGACAGAGGGATAAGTAGAGTGACCTCTATCTGAAGATTAGCGACCGACGACCGACGAGCGACTGACAGGCAACGTCAATGTGAAGACGAGCGCACATATGACCGTGACACTGGGCTCGGCATGTGTCGACGCAAGGTGCAGGACTCAGCATCTGTCGTCGTGGGGCCTAAGAATCAACGTGTGTTGTGCATTGTTTCAAGGCATGGCATCTATGCCAATAGGGCTGGCGTGCGCCACCATGGGTTTTGCATTAAGTCTGCCAAACCACTCGAGGGCACGGAGCCGGCGCCCACCTATCTCATATCGAAACGCCAGAGCAAGCAACTGAGGAGAGACCTGCTAGCATACTAGCACACCGTAGTGCTAGCATTCACAATGCAAGTAACCTCTTTTCTCTGCTCCGTTGATTGGCTAATTTGAAGTCTTTCTTGTGTTGTAACACACGGACATGTTTTACTAGTATATTAATATTATATAAGTACGACCTATCTTTTGTGCAAGATCCCTGCTATATAAACATGCCCAAAACTGTGTAGCACTTACCATTAACGTGTAGTCCAACACCTATCCAACTTTACGTGTACACAAAATTAATTTCACGTGGTCTACATACCATGCCAGGCCCATACATGACAGCTAAAAAAATACATTTACGGAAATACCATGCCATGCCCATACGTGATATTTTCGGAATTAAATAAACGGCAACGTGGCTAGCATGAGGCCATGTATATATTTTTTATAGTTGTAGAGATTAGAAAACTCGCAATCAGGGAGCAACAGCACGTTTGACACTACTATAGAATTTCTTTTACGTGATGGTGACCAAACTTGACCGTGGCAGGCACTCAATTTGCCGCCACGGTTAATGCTCATGATCTTCGAGATAGGTCGTTTTTATTTTTTGTAGTGGGCACTTTTATTTGCCTACCACGGTAAATTGATTTTTCGGTCGTGGGCACCCTAAAAAAGTCTGCCACGGTTAATATCTATTAACCATAGCGGCCACGTTAGGATGTCGGCCACGGAAAATCAATTAACAGTGGCGGGCATACTATGCGGCCTATCCCCCAAAATCAGGCCTAGCCCGTTACTATTCTAGGCCCAATATCTAGTGTCGAGTAAATAAATCGTCCTAGGGCTCCCTCACTCCACCTCTCTCTCCTCCGGGAACCGCACGCCATTCCTTCTCTCCCTCACGCACGCCGACGATGCCGCCATCTCTCTCTAACTTTCTCTCCGGTTCCCCATGCTCCCCTCTCGCCGGAGCACAAGGACGCGGTCGCTAGCGGCACCCTCCCCGCCCGACGATGCATGATGGCGGCGGTGGCCTTTTCCCTCCCCCAACGACGGGCGGTGGTCGACGCTCCAAAGATGGCGGTGGGCGCGTGGCGTGGCGGTTCCTCGGCGGCGACGCTCCGTCCCTCCCTATCTCCGCGGTCGGGCAAGGGGGCGACAGATGACGGCACGCACCCCCTCCTATCTCTCCGGTGGTAGCGGCGGGGGCGGCCAGATCCGCAACGGCGCCACCCTATCCTCCTCCGTGGCCGAAGGCAGAGGGCGCTAGATCCGCGGTGGCCCCCTCCTCCCTCTTCGGCGGCGGTGCCACGCCAAGGCAACCGGCGAACGGCCGGGGGCATGCTTGACGGGGCGGGGCGACGGGCGGCGGCTCCTCCAACTTCTCCGCCACGCACCAGCGAGGACGACGAGGAGCGCCACCGCCGAGGTCGGTTGATGGGCTCCAATCGATCCCGCAGCACCTGCAGCCCTAGATGGGCTCGGCGGGCCCATGGATGGGCTCAGCGGCCCTGTCTAGGGTTTCTTCTTTTTATTTTTGGAAACATTTACCGTGACAGACATTTATAATACGCACGCCGCGGTTAATCAATTAACCGTGGCGATTTATCGTAACCTTTCAAGCGTGACGGGCCTAAATGCCTGCCACCGTAAATCAAATCCGTCGCCACGGAAAATCATTTCGGTACTAGTGTGATTGTCCTCTTCGTATCTATAAATATACAGCGCTCCACGGTCGGCCTCTCCACACATCTCTCAGAGCTTCTGATCAAGTTTGCAGTAGCTGCTGCGAGTTTAAGCCAGCAATGGCGGCAAAAGCAACAACATCACTGCTTGTTGCTGCGCCTGCTGGACGACAGTGCTCCAAACCAAACAATACCAAAGAAAACCTCTCCTTCAAACTTGCATCATCGGCAGGAACAAGAGGCACCCACTGGTACTGCATACACTACTACACATTACCTAGCTAAGTGTTTAGAAATTCGTATGAATTAATGGTTAATAAGGGCAAATCAAAACTTTACACTCGATCTCTCATGTAACTGTAACATGACATGAACGTTGAGCGCGTATGGATGTGTTGGTGCAGGAGGTGCAGGAGCAGCGCAACCATGGCAGCCCCCGTCGTCCTCATCAAGCAGCACCAGGACGAAGGTCAACATGAGGAATGGATGGGGCACCTGGCTCCAGAGAAGATTGAGGTGCTGGCACACCTGGAGCCATGGGCCGAGGCGCACGTGCTCCCGCTGCTCAAGACGCCAGAGGAAGCGTGGCAGCCGTCGGACCTGCTCCCGGACCCGGCGACGCTGGGCGACGAGGGCTTCCACGAGGCGTGCCGCGATCTCCGCGAGCGGGCGGCCGGCGTGCCCGACGCGCACCTCGTCTGCCTCGTCGGCAACATGATCACGGAGGAGGCCCTGCCCACGTACCAGAGCGTGCCCAACCGCTGGGACGGCGTGCGCGACCTCACCGGCGCCGACGGCACCGCCTGGGCGCGCTGGATCCGCGGCTGGTCCGCCGAGGAGAACCGCCACGGCGACGCGCTCAACCGCTACCTGTACCTCTCCGGCCGCGTCGACATGCGGCAGATCGAGCGCACCGTGCACCACCTCATCTCCGCCGGGATGTCCAACAAGGCCGCACGGAGCCCCTACCACGGCTTCGTCTACGTCGCCTTCCAGGAGCGCGCCACGGCCATCTCGCACGGCAACACGGCGCGCCTCGTCGGCGCCAGCGGCGACGCCGTGCTCGCGCGCGTCTGCGGCGCCATCATGGCCGACGAGAAGCGGCACGAGGCGGCGTACACGCGCGTCGTGGGGAAGCTCTTCGAGGTCGACCCGGACGCCGCCGTGCGCGCGTTCGAGTACATGATGCGCCACCGGATCACCATGCCGGCCGCGCTCATGACCGACGGCCGTGACCCCGACCTCTACAAGCACTACGGCGCCGCCGCGCAGCAGGCCGGCGTCTACACCGCCTCCGACTACCGCAGCGTTCTGGAGCACCTCATACGGCAGTGGCGCGTGGAGGAGCTCGACGCCGGGCTCTCCGCCGAGGGGAGGCGCGCGCGGGACTACGTGTGCGGCCTGCCGCGCAAGATCCGGAGGATGGAGGAGAAGGCCCATGATAGGGCTACCAAGGCCCAGAAGAAGCCCAAGACTATCCCGTTTAGTTGGATCTACGATAGGCCCGTCAGTGTCGTGATGCCGTAATTCTCCTCAGAGAAAAAAAAAAACACTGATGTGTGGATGCATTTGCGTGTATTCTGCTGCCTGCACTGAAAGCAGGGGACTAGCGATAAATTTATTACTGAAACAGAGAAATCAAACAACAGTATTGTTAGCCCAGAAGAGACGCCCAAAATTGTTGTGTTTGTCAAAACACATTATAAGAACAAGATGCTTTGACTTCAACTAAACCCTTGCATAACTTCCAGAACAAGACGACTTGATACATATTTGGTCCATCCACAAGCAACAAATCATTTGTTTTTAGACCAGCTTATACAATGAAATGCAAAACCGAACCATAGAACTCAGACGATCGATTATAAGCTCCTGGTAACAGCTAGAGCTCAAAGAACAAGATATACAACCGTGCATGTTATTTCAATACAATCCTTCAACAGTCTGGATCCTCGTTGTACAAGCTTGTGTTACCAGAACATGGCTACTGGCTAGCGACCTCAAAAATGTAGGAATGGGGGGCAAGATGTAACACTGTTGAACGAGAAATTCGGGGGTAAGATGTAATACACTGTTGATGCTATCATCTTCATACATTTTTCACTTCTTCCCGCCACCAGACACGTTGAATTTGAAGAAGATGATGTCCCCGTCCTGAACCACATATGTTTTCCCCTCCTGCTTGTATTTTCCAGCAGCCTGCAGTACACGCATTCAAAATTTCAAGTTTAAACTCAAACCAGGTACTTAACAAGAAAGTCATTGGGAGGAGCGTATACCTTAACAGCAGATTCACTGCCCAGCTCTTTCAGATCTTCAAACTTCATTACCTGACACACAAAAGTAGATGTAACAATCATATATGAAACTATACTGTTCAAACATGAATGGAGCTACAGTAAACAATGCCAAAAGACTGGCCTCATGAGCTAGTATACATCCAAATATTTATAATTCTTGAAACAAATCCAAACATTTATAATGTCAAGGTAAAAGAAAAATTGTCAACAGAAGCGGATGCTATATGTTTTCTAGAAGACATGCCGGCAACTACATACTATTTCTAAAGTGCTCCTATGGCCACAGCCATAACTCATTTATAGTGTATACTCCTCTGTCCCTAAATAGATGTCATTCTCGCTTCCCGAGAAGTCAACGTTTTCAAACTGCCGGCAATTATATATTGAAGTATATAAATATCCCTGTTTCGCTAGGCGCTAGGCGGATTTTCCTCGGCGACCCACTGCCTAGCATCTAGTCGGGAGTACCCGGGACTAGGCGGCGCTAGGCGTTTTTCTAGGCGTTTTGGCATTTTGCCAATTTAGCATAATATATATTAGTATATATAGCTGAATATATATATCAGCAACTAATAACTACTCAATTCAGAGGCACAGGCATGATTTCAGATCAAGCATTCACATTCAGTCAGTCACAGCACAGGCGTTCAGATTCAGAGGCATATAGGCTTCACATTCAGAGAAACAGAGGCATACAGGCTTCACATTCAGAGAAACAGAGGGGCTTCACATTCAGATTCATAGCAGCAGCAACCGAGCAGGGGAGGGGATGAGTCACCTTGGAGAAGAGCAGGGAGGGGGGCTTCACATTCAGATTCATAGCAGCAGCAACCGAGCAGGGAAGGGGATGAGTCACCTTGGAGCAGAGCAGGGGAGGGGTTGACTCAGCCGAGCAGAGCAGGCCGGTGGGGAGGAGCAGAGCAGGCGGCGGGGAGGTGGAGGACGAGCAGACCGGGCGGGGAGGTGAAGGGACGAGCAGGCCGCGGGGGGAGGAGTAGGGACGAGCAGGCGGCGAGGGGGGCGACCTCGGCGGGAAGAACGAGCGGCCGAGCCGTGTCCATCGAGGAGAACGGCGCGAGCCGTCTGCGACCGACCGGCGGGCGGGTCCTTTCCCTCCTACCCGGTCTTTCCCTCCCGCGCAAAGACGCCATTACGCTGAAGGCCAAGGCTGAGCCCGCGACGGGAAATTTCCCTCGACTTCACTTTCCCCCCCCTACGCAGCGCTCAAGGCCGCTGCTACGCTGGAATCGCCATGGAATCGCCGCGCCCGCCTAGACGCTACCGCCTAGGACACCCGATCACCCCTAGGCTCCACGGTACCCCATCGACTAGCGCCTAGGCGCGCTTAATCCCGCCTAGGGCGCCTAGCGAACAGGGGATAAATATTTATGCTAACTAATTAGTATCATTGAAAAGATCTTTTAGTCTAGTTTTTAATAAATTTATCTAGAGATATAAATGTTGCACGTATTTTCTACCAACCTAGTCAAAGTTGAGAAAGTTTGACCGCACGCACCCCAAAAAGCGACATCTAAATAGGGGACAGAGGGAGTATATATATATACATAAATGATACAAGATTCAAAACCGTTCAATGGTCTATTGCTGACTTTAAATGGACATGTATTGTATTTTTACTTACTAAAAAGTGTGCACAAGTATGAACATCAAATAAATGGTGAGGGTGCTGACAAACAATGGATACCATTGATAGAATTGCCAAGTCAAATTGAGTAACTTTAAAGGCAATCTAGATTCACAAACAATCAAAATGGTCATCAAGTAGGACAGCTATCCAAAATCTGGTCCCATTTAAATTATAGCTGATGCAAATCACAATAGTTAACGACTATATCAGCTACTTAAAATACCAGGGGTTACCTCAGCGCATATGAAGCCCCTTTCAAAATCAGTGTGAATTGCACCAGCAGCTTGAGGAGCTTTAGTCTGCCGTCTGATCTGCCAACACTTTACCTGAACAAAAAAAACCACATTTGTTACTGAACCAGCTAATTCAAATCACATTCTCCTACTGGAAAAGTGCACATAGAAATAATCTTTCAACTTCAACTATTTGCACAACTTTTCAAAAATATTAAAAATAGTGAAATAAATCACTAAAGATCAATGAAAAGCACACAAAGAATACTAGTATACTACAATAAAAGATTAAGATAGGCAACTTTGTATTACTGCTTTACTGTTTTAGCAACACATAACAAAAGGATAGATTATGCTGCACTGAAAAAGAACAAGTACCTCATCAGGACCAGCAGTGAAAAAGTATATCAGATGAATTGCTGCAAAACCAGTCTTGATAATTTTTGGGATCATGCTGCAGGGCATAATAGAAATATTTTAGATGAAATTTAGAGCGAATGAGAACTCAGAAAGTTGTCAAACAAATGACAGTTAAAAAAATCTTTCACAAATATTAAGCCTTGTACAGAAGAATTATTTCAACTTCAACATGATATTTGTCTTGAGATGAATATTCCAGCTTCTCAAATTTTGAATTTCACAATTGTCATAGAAATAACATACATGTATTTTAAGATGTTAGCATTTCCTAGTAGAAACTGTCACCTCATGGCATAGGTCCGTAGCATAATTAGAAGCATTTAGCATAAACAAGCTAACCAACTCCAGTATCAAAAGGGCAAATTAACTTACCTTGTTATCTGGTTTTTCGGCACAATATTTGGCAGCTTCATCTTCTGGCATATCCACTAGTTTCTGTTCAAAAGCGCAGCTGAAAGGAAGTATAATTTCACCACCATGTCCCTGCACCCTGGTGAAAAAAAGGTATATGAGCTCGTGTGTACCATAATATCAGCAAGTACATAACATACATTACCAAGGAATATATCATATATTATTGGACCAGTAAGTAAAGTGGCTTAGAACAGATATAACATAATTACGATCTATACGTAAGTAAATTGCAATGTAGAAGAGTGTTTCACATAAGGCGAGTTCAACTGTCAAAAAAAAGGTCATATGGCACATATCACTTAAGCTGGATATTGTGGTCCACTGTACTAGTATATCACAAAGATTCACCATGAACCAAATATCAAGCTTTTCTTCAATCTAAGTTCCATTTACAGATATGATGTGGCTCTAAAATAGCAGCTGATGTGGGACCAACTTGCCAGTGTGGAGCAATCTCTACCAGAAAGCAGGATCCAAATTTTAAAACATGTCATTTGGTTGTGCAACAAATGCCAAGAATCTGGGTTTTGTCACCTGGATGACAAAAACTAGCACTATGGAAAAACAGTCTTCTAGAAACAATACCAAGCATGTATCTTTGGTAGAAACTTGTTCTTTTTTTCTCTGGAAGTCCTTCTCACTCATATTCACCTGCACAAAAATAAATTGGTACAACTCCATAGTCATTTAATGGTCAGCCAAGCCATTGTAAAAAGTCATCTGCGGTTACAAATTTTAGCCTATTCATTTCAATTATCATAATGGTTAATTTAACTGATGTGGTTTAAATTGGTTGGTACCACAAATGTTAAAAAAAATGCATTTGCTTTTGTTTCTGCTTACTACATGTGTAAATAATCTATTTCATAATTGATAATGCATCATACTTACAAGGATAATTATTATGGTATATACTATTTAAGGAAAACTATGGAGCTAATACTTGTTGGTCCCTACAATCAGCACCAAGGTGAGTAATCACCTCACCTCTGCCCTCCCTCAACTCCCCTGCACCAGGGAAGAAGATGAGCAGGAGCTCACTTCTCTGCCCCCTCAAACACACACGCACACAGCTCTGTTTTCAGCGTTGGCTGAAGAACAAGCACACTGAATGGAGTCTGAAACTTGGGCAAGTGAACTGAAATTTCCATTGCATATGTGATCCTATATATACAACTCTACTTGTACCACCAAGGGACACTAGATCATGGCTGTCTACAGCCCATTGTACCGGGCACTATTGCCACTACAAAGTACAACTATTCCTACCTTACCTAGCACTATAGCCATACTCTAGGTACAAGGTATGGTCCTGCCATACCTCTTTGATGGCTGTTGAGGCCATACCCATGGCTGTTCAGCCATGCTGCTACAGCAGGGAGAATAGTGATGAAGATTCTAATCCTAATCTTCCCTAATGCAGCCATCAATCATGCAAACAGCAGATTATGTCTTACAATACTGGTGTCAAGTAACAGCTCCAATACAACCAGTAGCAGACATAGATACATGGAAACAGGACAGAGTGCATGCAGGAAGGTGATAGGACCTAACAAAGCATGTAAGACATGTCCAACTAGAAAGGCATGCATAAAAAGTATATTTTTCCTAAACCCAATATGACGCCAGTCCAAGCTAAAAACCATGGGAACCTTGAACTTCAAAGTTTCTCACGGCACTATTGACAATAGCTTTCCAATTTCCTAAAAAACATGTAATACAATGGGTGCACAGAAAAGAAATCCATACCAAATAGACAACTGGCTTAGCTGAAAGTAGCTGGAATGTATTCAAGATCTCAATATCAGCAGCTTTCCAATCTCCTAAACGGACATCTTTCCCTTCCTCAAGATGGGCTATCACCTGTCCAAGGAAGGGAAGGAACATAAGTTACTGATAGAAAATTTTGATTTTCATACATTTTTATTAAGGCTTCTAAAAGACCATAGCTATTCAAAAAGAATTTAAGTAATTAATGCGCACCCTCTCACATAATTCATGCTCAACTTTGAGCTGCTTATCATTGCTCCTCTTCATTGACTTATCAAGGTCCTCAAGTTTTTTTTTTCATGAACTCTATATCCTGCACAATAAATAGAATAGAACATTGTCAAAAGAAGATTTAAATGTTGTACAGCTGATGTTGCAAATCAACAAAATCCAATGAAACCTTTAGTCTGAGCTCTTCACTAATAGTTTCCATGTCTCTAACAGGATCTACTGTATCATCAACATGCGTAATATCTGCGTCTTCAAATGCTCCTGAAAACCGTATGCAATACTTTCGATTAGTTAATAAAAATACAACAAAACGATGTGTAAATAATTAGTAATTAAACCTAGCTAAAGAACATAAATTTGAGAAGTGAATTACATGACTTATTATCTATCATTATTATCTATCATTTTTTTATCTGGAATACAAACTTACAAAGTTACTAGCAACAATTACGAGGTATCCAATTATTCAACAGCTATGCATATGTTGTGAATAGATACATATATACTGATAAGAATACACAGTGCCAGCTTCTATGATTATCGCTCATTAATTAATCACAGATGTTTTTGCCACAAAATGAAGCAATATGATAGCCCTATTTTCACTTAGTATCAGAGTAAACTTCTAGTTTATATGTAGTACAGACTAAAGAAGCATTAGATCAATCGAACAACTATAAGACTGCTGGTATCTTAAAAACCAAATGCATGATTTGCAACACAGCAGTAGATGTTGATAAAAATAATGTGTTAGAATACTAAATACAAACATTACAACACTAGAACAAAAACATACTTAGGACATGAAAGATTCCATCAACAGCACGTATATGTGAGAGGAATGCATTGCCCAGGCCATCCCCAGCGTGAGCACCTCTAATAAGCCCAGCTATGTCAGTTATTTCCAGATATGCAGGCACCTGCACAGAATTTCAACAATCACAATGCACATTAAACACAATTTGAACAGTCATTGTACATCTGATGATCTGAAACATAACCTCAGAAGTCAGAAGCTAGTAATTACAATATGAGCAGTGGCAGAGCAAGAAATGCGATCTTTACTTTTTTGGGTGGGTGGGCAAAGGGCAGCAGGACATTTTTTTTATTCCAAAACTTAGCGGGGGTTGCACACCCACACACAATTGTCTCTGCGACTGAATATGAGTACAGAAAAGAAACAAACCTCACTCTTTGGCTTGTAAAGTTTGCAAAGCCAATCAAACCGTTCATCTGGAACATTCACACGTGCCTCATTTGGTTCGATGGTACAGAAAGGGAAATTCTCAGCTGGGATTGCTAACTTTGTTACTATGTTGAAAAAAGTAGATTTGCCAACATTTGGCAACCCAACCTGCAAAAACATCAAATCAAAAACTGAATTAGGTCTCATCTTACTGACTTACATTGCTATCTTATCAGTGAAAAGCATTAATGGATCAAGTGGACAACGATGGGATTATAGCCAAATACAAATGTAATTTTGCCACTGAGATAATCACATTTGAGCCACGAAACTTGATGCATAGTGAGCTCAGTGCAGAATAACCATTTGTAGCTTAAAGATTGACCAACACATGCTATATAAAAGGTAGGGTGTAATGATTTGTGAAGCCATGATAGTATACTACTACTCCCTCCATTCAGAAACATAGCTTACTTTAGCTTTATCATTATAAGTCAAACATCTCTAACTTTCACCAAGCTTTTGGAAAAAAAAATATATACACATTAACATCTACAAGCTCAAATAAATGCACTACCAAGACATATTAACAAAAAAACTCATCTGATGCATTTTTCTACAACTTGGTTAAAGTTAGGATAAAGCTAAAGTGAACTATAATTTAGATCGGATGGTCACCACGATAGCTATAAGAGAAACATACAGAATTACTACCAGATATATGCTATGTACAAACAGCAAAAAATATGTATCAGTGCTATTATGCCGAGTCATATCCTCAACGACCATAAGAAAGTAAGTGAAAAAAACAAGAATAAAACCAATAATAACTATTCGATCACACCTGGCACTTACTATCCAACTTCTAAGGAACAACACGATAGCAGGATGAGTAAATCCGTGCCAACAACAACCCAAGCCTGTGAAGCGAATATCTCCGTGCACAAGGGGCAGCACGCGTACCGCGCGCCTCGAATCAATTAAGCACCAAATCGCAACCTAACGGTCCCATCGAGGCATCCACAACTCATAGCTCAGAGCCCGTAGATACTACCCAGAACGTCAGGCGAGCACGGACTACGCATGCCTACCACATGAATCCAAACCACCGGTAGACCCAGCTGTGCTGAGCTCGCTCGGTCCACTCGAGGTGCCCCAGAACGGCGGCTACGAGATCCAGCAAATCACCGCGGCTACAAGTAGAACTAGGGGGGAGGGGAGTGTCAGTGAGGGGAGGGGAGTAGAATTGGGCTTACGATCCCGATCTTGAGATGGGAGGAGAAGCGTCAAGGATGGGGCGCTCAGCCGGCGCGGCGTCCTTCTTGGCCTTGGGAGGCATCGTCGGCGGTCGGCGGCGATGCGGCCGGAGGAACCTTGGGATGCCTAGGGTTTTTGGTGGGAAGCGGGCGGAGGGTCGGCTCCTGCGGTTGCCGATCGAGTGGGGGAGATGAACGCGGATTCGTGGCGGCTGGGCTTGGGCTGCGTGGGCTGGGCCGGGCTGTGAGATGGGCGATGGAATGAGTTGCTGTGGGGAGAGTTTTTTTTCTTTTCTTTTTTGGACTATTTTTATGTTTTTTCGAGGCGATCACTTTGACAAAACTTGGTATAGGTCATTTCCTTTATTTCTTTTAAAAGCAAAGAAAAGATGTAAAATTAAGGAAGGTAGACACGTACATTGTTGCATTTGTCTTACTTTATAGCAACGACATTAGTGTACAAGGACAAGGACGAAAACTTTAAGATGAGCGATGAATGGTAGACCTACTGCAAATCAATGTCCTTGTACACAACTCAAATAGATGTGGATCTATATATACTGACTCTAGAACACAAACAGAAATACAGATATATCTTGTGTTAAGTCCCATCTTGTTTTGTCGTAGAGTAGAGTAGTGCCAATAATAAAGGGGCAGATCAAGAAAGGGGAGTGAAATCAGCGAGTAATTTAGTTAGAGATGCATGCATATGCAATCGGAAAGGGAGGCATTAGGAATCATGTTGAAGCAACTTCGCTTCCTTCCACGTAGCAAAGCTGCTGAAGTGAGATGCAGTGACCGTCGACGCTTCCAATAACGGCAGATCTCTCAAGTGCTGATAACTCTTGCACAAGGTCGAAATAAAGATCACTTTTTTCTAAACAAAAAATGGCTATAGCCTCAAGATCGATGCGTTGTCAGCCTGTCACATTTGTGCTTGTGATTGATGAGAAGCCAAAGAAGAAACCCGCTAACTGTAGAACTACGCACATCTTGACATCTAGAGATATGGCTGGTATGCAGGCACACATCACAGCTGCAGGCAATATAAGATCAATTGTATTATTATCTACTATTTGGTTCCTATGTAGTACAACCCTAATTAGCTAGTTAACGTAGTTATAGTTGTTTGCCTCTTTGTTCTTCTTCTGTATTTATCTCCATCGAGATCTATTTTATTTCATCTTATCTCTTTTTTTGCTATTATTACCATGATTCTTTTTCAGCCTATAAGAATTATATTCACCAAGTAGAGGTTAGAGACCTACGAATAATTTTGTTCCTTTTTTTTCTTTGTAATATTTAGTGTTTTTTTTTTTTTTTAGTTTTTAGCTTTCTTTGTGTTTCATAAAATAAACTTTTTGTTGTTAACTACGTTCTTGGTATGCATATATTTCATCTTTTATGATTGTTGTCTGCTTGAACAATTTCTCTATATTTTAATCCAATCTCTGCCCCTGCAGACCATGCAAAAGCACAAGATCGTACCTCATGGGCTGGTGGCATGGTGTGCGGGATGCACACATTGCAAACCCAATCTGAAGTAGGAATTGAAGGCAATGGCAATGTATATGTGTTGCGAGGTTGAGCTCAGTGGTTTTCCTTTATGAAATAATAGTATCCAAATTGTAAAGTTACCCGCACCAATATTATTTTTTGGACTTTTTTCATGTTTTTTTAGGGGAGGATATTAGTTGACAGAACTTCGTATATGTCCTTTCCTTTATTTATTTTAAGAGAGATAAAGAAAAAGGGAGGTAGACACGTACACATGCTGCATTTGTCTTACTTCATAACGATGACACAACTTTAATATGAGTGATGAATAGCATACGTACTGTGAATCAATGTCCTTCTACACAATACACATGGATCTAGATCTATATATACGACTCTAGGTCTAGGGGCAAAGAGAAATATTGTGTCATGTGTGCATGCCTATTGTGTTGAGTCTCATTCTGTTTCATCGTAGAGTAGAGTGAATAATAAAGTGTCGGATCAAGAATGGGGTGTGAAGTTAGTAAGGAATTTAGCTAGAGATGCATGCATATGCAATCGGAAAGGGAGGCATTAGGAATCACATTGAAGCTAAACTTGAGATTCATGGGCCAAGCAAGATGTTGAAGCATCCTTCTATTCGTGTTCCAGAGTCCTGTTGGTAAACATTGATGTTCAAAGAGAAGCTTGAGTTAGAAATACAAACACTGAAAGGAAAACCGGAAGTTTTGAAGCATATGTCAGGTGACTAGGTGAGCAGGACTCTTCTGAATCAAAGAAGGTAATCAATGATGTTCAAGTACTATAGGCAAGTAGTTGAATCAAACATCATTTTTCAATAAAAGAAAAACAGAGTCCAACTTCATCTTTTATGGCTATGAGAATCATACCAATTCATTACATGAAGTCACAAGTGTTCGACTAGAAACTCAATTCTAGAATTGTAATACAAATTTAGTTCGTAAGTATGGCTAAAGTCTCAACATGTACATACTAATAAATTGGGTTCTCTAATTTGGGTGGGAGCGATTGCTATTTACTGGTCCATTTAGTTTGTGGTACATGATGCCTTGTTTGACATTTGTGCTTGTGATTGATGAAGCAAATTAAGAAGAAATCCGCTGGCTACTACACACATGTAGTCTAGAGATACTCACAGACACGCTTCATGAAATGCAGGCAATACAAGATCCATCGATTATTCAAACAAACAGAGTAAGAACAAACTAGTTGTGCATGGTGAGTCCCGACTCCGAGTATATAAGCTGCTCTTTGATTCCATTATCTAAAACAAATCTACGGGTTCAACTAACAATTATCCAATCTACTATCTACACATATTTGGATTCAAAAGAGAGTTATTATCAAATTGATACTATCTACATGCGACCAAACAGGGCCTAGACTAGTTGGCGATTTGCTCCATGGCTCTCTATCGTATCCCTAATCCCGAGTCCGCTCGGCGATACAGTCGTAAATTAACCTTACGGTGTTGTATCCAAGAAGTGACTCCCATAAGTGGTAACTGAAACATGAGAAGTGCCTGATGAATAATTTAAGGCAATAGTTATGATTCACTTAACACAAAAATCAATATATGGAGTATGTACTACAGTACAAAAAAATGTAAGGCAATAGTTATTTAGTGTTTTTTAGTTTTATCTTTCTTTTGTTTCACAAAATAAACATTCATTGGTTGTTAACGACGCTCTTGGTATGTATATATTTCATCTTTTATGATTCTTGTTGGCTTAAACAACCCCTCTTAAATCTTGGCTCTGCCCTTGCATATCGTAAGTAGGAATTGAAGGCAATGGCAATGCATGTGAGCTGTGAGGTTTTTTTTGAACTCAGTGGTGGTGCTTTATGATATATATCTAGGAGCACTCTCGCACTAATATCATTTTTGACTTTTTTCCAATGTCTTTTGGGGGAGGGGATTAGTTGACAAAACTTCATATCATTTCCTTTATTTACTTTAAGAGAGAGAGAGAGAGAGAGGTATTTGCCTTATTTTATAGCGATGACATTTTAAATGAGAGGACGAAAACTTTAAGATGAGCCATGAATAGTATACCTACTGTGAATCAACGTCCTTGTACACACAATACACATAGATCTAAGATCTATATATACGACTCTAGAGGGCAAACAGAAACACTGTGCCATGTGTGCATGCCCATTTTGTTGAGTCTCGTCCAGTTTCGTCGTAGAGTAGAGTGATAATAATAAAGGGGCAAATCAAGAAATGAGGAGTGAAATGAGTGAGTAATTTAGCTAGAGATGCATGCATATGCAATTGGAAAGGGAGGCATTAGGAATCACATTGACGCGAGCCTTCATTTCAATCTTCGCCTAGCCAACCTGTTGAAGCGAGACCGTGATTATGATCGCTTTCGCTGGGGGGCAGTACCACTAGACATGGCGGTTATGTTGAGTATAGGCAACCAATTTAATCATGCATATTTTTAATGTAATAAAAGAAAACAATTTGGTTTGCCGTAAATATAGGTGGAAGTTGGATGTCAATAGATACCCTCTAGTTCAAAAAAATTAAACTAGGAAGAGATGGTCCCCACACCAAAATTTGAATTTCTAGTTCATTTGTTAAAATCCATGGATGTCTAAATTAGATTAGTCTTCCACCTCTAGCGTAAATGATGCTTTGCTTGACAAAAAGAATGACTATTTTCCTTACTTACAGGTAATCTTCGTTTTTTTTTTTTTTTGAGATTACACAGTACAATATGAGACGGCTCAACACGGGTAATCTTCGTTTAGAGCCGCCTGACCGAAGCATTTATGGTTCATTCTTAGATGGAGGCGTGGAGTGGAGCACAACAAAATAAAGAGTCTTGTAATAGGCTTGTGTTTGGTGCGTTATCGAGTTTGAGTTTGTCTCAAACATTTTTTTAGTTTTGTGTCTCTTTTATTTAATCAACCTCAGGCACGATCTATAATAATGAATAGCTAGGTGCAAAATTCTTGCAGAGAGATCGGAATAAAATTTACCTAATTTTCTATAAAAAAAATGGCTACAGCGCCTCAAGAAGCGTTGTTGGCAGCCTGTGACATTTGTGCTTGTGATTGATGCAGGGCGCAGGCACGCTTGAGATACAGGAGAGACATAGTAAGAACAAACTAATTGTGCATGGTGAGTATATATATGCTGCTCTTTTGTACCACTAAATAATGGCAGATAGAAATTGCAGTGATGTTGCATGATTCTGCACGAAAGAGATAGAATAAAAAGCATCCACTGTCTTGTCATGTTCAAATTCTTTAAAAAAAATGTTTGTCTAGAAAAGGAACGAAAAGAAAGTACGAAGGTATGATGACCGGCACATGAGAGGTTAATTAGCACATCGGAATCGGATCATTACGGGTCCATTATCAGCTGCATTCAATCATCTTCAAGCTGCATTCAATCATCTTCAGTGACCACCGCCCGGGCTATTCTATCATATGGGGGTGCATGTGAGCTGTGAGGTTGAGCTCAGTGGTTTTGCGTTATGATACAAGAGCACCCAAACTGTTCTCTTACTCGCACTAATACCGTTTTTGGACTTCTTTTTTATGTTTTGTTGGGGATGAGATTAGTTGACAAAACTTTATATCATTTCCTTTATTTAACATTGAGAGAGAGAGAGAGAGAGAGGGAGAGGGAGAGAGGAGAAAAAGATAGGTAGACACATACAATTAAGTTGCATTTGCCTTACTTTATAGCGCTAACATTACTATATGAGAGGACGAAAACTCAAAGGTGAGTGATGAATGTCATACCTACTGTTAATCAATGTCCTTGTACACAATACACCTAGATCAGATCTATATATACGACTCTAGAGGGCAGAGATACTGTGCCATGTGTGTGCATACCCATTTTGTTGAGCCTCATCCTTGTTTCGTCGTAGAGTAGAGTGACAATAATAAGGGACAGATCAAGAAATAACAAATGAGGAGTGAGAGTAATTTAGCTAGAGATGCATCCATATGCAATCGGAAAGGGAGGCATTAGGAATCACATTGAAGCTAGGTGAGATTCCATGGGGAAAGCTTGCTGTTGAAGCAACACAGAAGGGATAAGCCACGCTTTCGATGGAGGCAGGTCGCACAAGTACTATATAGGTAAGTAGTTTAACCATGCATTGTTTTTAATAGAGAAAACAATGCTCAGCTTCATCTCTTATGGCTTAGAAAATCATACCACTCATTATAAAACAGTCATAAATGTTCAGCTTGAAACTCAATTCTAAAATGATACACAATTTTAATTCGGTAGAAATCATAAGTACGGCTAAGTATTAACGAGTACATATTAAATTGCGTTCTCTATCTTTGGTTGGGAGCAATTGCTATTTGCTAGTCTATTTTTGGTTGGCCACAAATGACAGTGTTTCACAAGAAAAAGACTATAATTCTAATTAACAGGTAATCTTCAGAGCCGTCTAATGGAAGCGCGTTGCTGGTGTGTCCTTCAGAAGGAGCATTCACTTGACCACACCACATAATCGTCTTGTCAATGGACTTTGTCTAATGGAAGCTGTGCAAAAACAGAGGAACATATATATTATGCCCTTCCAACTTATTTTTGGCTTAATGGTCAAGTCATCAAGCCAACGTTGTAGAAACCTCTTGTAAGCACGCCATGGAGCAAAGCCTCTCTGCAAAACCAGCTTAGCAGGGAAAATGGACCGGATTATCAAATTCAGGTTGTTCAAACATGGAGTTAGTTTGGGGGCATTGGGGCCTGTCCAAAAAGGTTATACAAGATGCTTATGTAAATTGTTTTTGGCACGTTATGTGCGTCATGTGCTTATATAAGGAGGATATTATGTTTATGTTTGCTCTAAGGTGCTTAGAGTGTGTCGGTAGTTGAGTGTATTTAAGCACCAATGTGCATTGGAGAGAGCAATTTTTTTTTTTATACAGGCGTTTAATGACATGGAAATATTCTCTCTTTTTCAAGAACTCAAGCTTAGCAAGACTTGCAAGTTCATAGGGCATATGAATTTCCCCAAAATGAAATAGATAACGTCAGAATTTAAATTATGTTATCATGTGACCATGCTTGCTCAACCTCATCTAGTAATTGTCTGAAAAACCAGCAGTTTCATCAGCGTGAATCCTAGTTCACAATGAAATGTCTTGCGTGTAGGGTATTGCTTTGATCAGATCAATAAAATGGTGCTGAACTGAAATAAGAATATGAAATATTGTTCCTCTGCATTTGTGCCAGCAGGTAGTCATTAAATGGTTTATCTGTTGTAATATAAAAGACAAATTTCAGAAGGAGATGAACAATTGCGTCATGAAATTTATCAAAATTGAGCTGTCTCTGTGATACACATCATATAAAAATTAAATGACATATAATATTTCTCTTAAATACAGAACAAAATAAAATTTTAAGTATAAAAAATAATAGCATGAGAAGCGCAGTCAGTGCAAAATAAGAGATTAAGAACACAGTATGAGAAACTCTCCGAACTTTTCCTGACTATATGAGTCTAAGAGCACAGTATGAGAAACTCTCCGAACTTTTCCTGACTATAAGTCAGCAGCTCAACTGATAAAGACTATCCACTATCCATACTCCCATCACATCCAGATTCAGTTGTCTTCTCTCTTCTGCTTCCAAGAGGTGAGGCCAATTTTATATGGACAACATATAAAAAGACAGAGCAACCAAAATGTCTGAATTGTCCACACAAAAAGTACAATCTTATAATACCGTCTCAGCAGAAAAAAAAAACTATAATGGGAAAAAATAAAGCCACACCTACCTTTGAAGTGAATCAACGTCAACATTCATAACTCACATGAGAGTGTTAATATCATACTTGTCTCTTCTTGCTCTCTTGATTATTTCCCTCTACATAGTGAGTGTGGCCGTGTGGGTCAGATAGTCACAAGTGTGCAATAAAGAAAATGTCCTAAATCTTGTGAAGAACTAACCTGAATCTGTGTGGTAATGCATCCAGCACCCTAGTAATGCAAACAGGCTTTAATATCAGGGCAAAAACAAAGACACTATAAGCATTACATACCTGAAACTCCTTCACCACCCAAGGTACATCGCTCCAGGTTTTAGATTGTATGCAGTCCCAAAATAAAGGTATTTGAACCGACTCTACATGTTGGATAAGCCTTAAGCTACCTGTTACAGTAACGAAGTACATGTTATATCAAATAGCAGCAATAGATGCTTAAAATAAGGTCATTATGTACCAACAGGTCTTTTTATCCGAGAGGCAATATTCTTACTTGTAACAAAGGCCTCTTTCCAGCATTCATTCTTCGACCAAGATGGAGAGATCTCTCGAACTGGGATACCAATATCATGGCAGACTCTGTTTAAAACAAAATGCAAGTTCTGTTACAAGGCCTCAGAATTTGGCGATATCTCTAACTCACAATATCTCAGTGAGGATTCCACCGTCAATTACTATCACTTATGCAAACCCTTTAGTATGCAATTATTAGGTCTAGCATATGTTCACTGCCTAGTGCAGAGGGTGCAGAGTGCAAAACTGTGAGATGAAATAAGGTAATAGCAAAGTAGGCATAAGACCAGTTCCAGTTTTATCAGTATCCTGAAATTTGCTTCTATCTAAAATCATATAAGACAATAAAGCCAAAGCACGTGGAATCAGAGTAATCAAAGAACATTTACTCTATCACTATTTGACGTATAATCCCAGGAAGGACACCATCAGTAAGTGGCGCTGTTTGCACTTCAAACTTAGCAGCCATTGATTGATGATTAGAGAATTCCTCATTCCTGTCACGTTCTTCCTATAGATAAATACCTCAGTTATTGTATATAAGAAAAAGTATATTTAGAATTCTAACATGACAATGCACTTGGTTGGATTCAAAACGCAGTGTGTACACTCATAATAGTGAAGATCCATGTGGCTAGCAGTATATTGCGAGTGCTTTTTAGAGAGATCAAATCAAAATCAAAATAGAAAATCTGACAAGTGTAAAGATCTTTGGTCATTAGGTGGAGGTTGGACATCACAAAATCAGTTCATAAAAAGTCACCAAGTCTCATCATTTTAGCCCAAACTATAATCAGTGCATCTATATGTTGCCAGAACAACAACTAAGGCAACAGCGACATAAAGAGTAGAGTAACAACTGACTAGAAATGGTGAAAATAAAATTTGTGAAAGGAAATGCATATGACTTTCACTTGTGCCTTGCCATTACATACTTCATTTCTATATTCTGGAGAACAAAAAAAATAACATGAGACAAATAATGTGATGAGTACCAAGAACTCTATAATATCATTGACATCCAGTGTAAGTTAAGTGTCAATGCACACAGAATATTCTTGCCAGAGTATTTATTTGTAAAACATCACAAGACAACAAAAATTTGGACTCGCCTGTTGGCAGACAACAAAGAAGTTTGTGACAGCGCCTTCAAGGATGTGATCCCCGTCATTAGACAACAAGAGCTCTGTGATCCCAGGAGGCCTCATCTTTTCCATACTCTTCCGCATCCTGCATACATGATTGCATACTATAGAGGTAAAGAGAATGGAATAACAGCTCAATGGCTTAGGCAGCAACCAACCAAGAAACTTGCAGAAAGATTGATACTGAAAAAACGAATCACATTAGACCGAAGAGAAGAAAATAAAAGACGGTTGAACATCACAGTGGAGCACCGACCTGACCCATGGGGCGTACTTGGCGGCGGCGACATCCCTTCCGCTGCCGGCGACAGCAAGTCTAGCTCCCGACTCTGCGAAGACCGGCGGGGTATACATCCCCACATGGACGAAGACGTCGAGGCCGTGGCCGTCCGAGGAACAGGAATCGGCTCCCTTCACCAAGGCTGTGAGCGCCAACTCCTCATCCTTGACCACGGGCAGCCTAGCGCGCATCTCGTGGACGGCGACCCGCACGGAGGGTTGACGAGAGAATGGATCACAGGAGTTTCGCTTCCAGTTCCGGTTCCGGAGAAGTCGTCGAGGGCGCGCGGTCGGGGCAGGCCGAGCAGGTGAGGGTGGGAACGGGCGAGGAGCGTGGCTGAGTCGGCGAGCCGGCGAAGGTGCCGGGGGCCACCAGAGGAGCGTGCCGCGGGTGGTGGTGTACGCGCCCGGGGTTGCGTCGAGGAAGGCGGCGGCGGAAGCGGGAGCGTGTGGGCAGATGGCGCCGTTGCAAACGAGCACCGCCGCCGTCGCCGTCGACGACATCGAAGCGACTCCGGCGAAGCGAGTCAAGGGGACTGGGCACACTGGGGAGATGAGAGGCGCTGGTTACATGGCCGAAGCCCAAGGGAAGCCCACGTAACGCGGACTCGCGTGGGCCGGTCGGTGTCTGCGAAGCCCAGGACCACTAAACAGAAACGGCCCACACGCAAGAAAAGCCAACGTAAGGGGGACTCGTGTAGACCGGTCGGGGTCTGCGAAGCCCAGGCCCACTGTACAGAAACGGCCCACAACGACCACTCCTCTCTCGTCTCCCGCGGCGACCGACTCCCGCCGCCGCTGCCGCCGGCCCGTCGCCATTGGCCTTCTCCCCTCACGGGGTGCGGCGGTGGAGGTGGGAGAGTGCGGCTTCACCATCTACTTGGTGAGTGACCTCTTCTTATTCGTCGCCTGCGTACAAGGCCTTCGCAGCCAGCACAATAATATATACTTCTTCAGTTCAAGGAGCCATGGACGAGTGGATTCGCCAAGCCACAAGGTTTGGGTGGGGCCAAAGCCGAGCGCTGGATCCGCAGCAGGCCCCGGAGCAGATCTGTATTTTTGCCGCGGTGGTTGCCTTCACAATCCTGGTGCTTATCGTAGGTGCGCTTTTTTTTTTTTTTTTTTTTTTTTAACTGTACTTCTCTCTGGTTATCCTTCATTCAATTTAATTCACCGGAGAATAAACTAGTTATGGATCGGTAATTGCATAGCATTGATGAACATAAGAGATAAAATAAAATGTATATCATAGTTCCTTATGAAGAAACATGCATTTCTTGACTGCAACATGTTTGCTAAACCTTCCTATTGCCCTTTCCAGAATGACAAAGCAAAACCTGTGCATGTTGCTGATGTCCCTGCCAAGCAAGGCCTAAGCTTGATGAAGTCCTGCCTAAAGCAGCTGGGGTTGTTTTCGTTGTTGATGCTCAAGATTTCTTGTCAAGTATTCAAGCTTCTGCAGAGTAATTCTTGTGCCCTCTGTTTTACTTTTTTATCGATTTACTTTGGTGTTTATTATTGAAATTAGTAGTGTGATTAGAAGCCTACCTCATATCCCTGGATTGCAGAAACTACTGTGTTTGATCAATTTCTTATTGTAGTTAACATCGTGTGACTAGGTGAAGAGAGATTGGAAACACCACACACCCTTTGGGTTTGGGTGACTTTCATACATATAGGTTCAAACAGCTTGTGTTACCAGACATGGGTATACAAATTTACATATATATCTATCATCCACCCGCACTCAAAATCAAGAGAATAACAGATGCAAAGACTGGACCTGAATTAATTTCATAACTCTCTCTTAGCACGTATGTAGTACACAATCACTTGGTAGACACGTGCCAGCTCAAGCTGAAAATATCACACTATCGAAATAAGGGGTGGATCACTGTATAAATCAAGGCAATTATAGTAACTCAACATGTATTCCCATGAGGTTGAGCACCAGCTGGGGATTTCCTACTCCCTGGTCTGTACGGGCGTAGGTAATTTGGATTTGGGGACTAGCTGTCGACGTGCGGGAATTAAAGTGCACCAGCACGGCAGCATCATCTCGTTGGCGGCTTCACTATCTTTTCTCTTGGCCACTGCACTCGAACGGCGCCAGAGAGCTCGACAAGAATGCTGTATCCCCTTCTTTTTTTTTTGTCTGGTGGTACATTTACCGAGGCCAGCAAGGCTGAACCCCCGTGCAAAATAAGCTTAAGTGGATTGGATCAGATTAACAAATTCAAGATGTTAAATAGTACTAAGCACGTTAGTTTAGCGTATATCAGGGCATATCTAATATAGGTGAATGATAAGGCAATATCCTCTTTCTCTAAACACTCAAGTATATTAAGCAGGAATTGTTTTAACTTTTTCAGAAAGTAAATCCTGCTTTTCAGCCCGGACTCCAAATGATGCTTACCATGTTTACGTTCCCACTCAATCCTCCATATCAATTGTCTGCAAAATCAATACATTTGTCAGAGTGAATCCACTAGAATAACTAGTATAGTGCCCGTGTGTTGCCACGGTTCATTTACAAAATACACTTAATAACGTCCACGATAAAAACCAAGAGACTCAGAAAGAAACGTTCTCTATTTGATTAATCTAGTGATCATCTGTAGACCTGCAGTGTCTGTAATGAATGCTGACGCTGAGCTATACTTTGCTAACTTGATTTCGAGCGCAGCCGCTCAGCAATTCAGCATAGAACATAGAGTAACCACAATCTAACGAAGCCCACCATTATATTTTTATAGCATCACTTTGTGTTTTGTTTATACATGACCATCAAGACCGACATCACACTTAATAGGTACTGAACAAAATAGCAATGGTCAGGTCGTTGCACAAGAATGCTTCCATGGACCCAGATGCAGCACATCTCTTTGTGTTTTGTTCATAATAATGATACCATTTGCAGTTTACTTGGAGATGCTCTAGTGGATCCACTGCCGCCGACTGTTGGGGATCAGAGAAGTTGTGTTGATATAGAGCTCAAGCTTGGGTAGTCTGTTCCAAAGATAAAACAGTTCATCAGGGTTTGGAAGAAAAAAAAAATAAAACAACTAATTTGGTTACACACACTTTACTCGAGTCTCAAACTTTAGATACAAACTCAAAATACCCAGCCGACCAGAAATAATATTGGAAGTCATCGCAAGCAATGAAATTAGGTTGAGTACTCAAATAAGCAGGAATGTACAAGTACAGCATTTCATAGGTTTCATGCTGTATTCTCAGATTTTAGTTTTCAGTTCAGCATGAGCACTGAACCAGGGCAAATCTTTCATGCTTCATGAAAAAAAGTCAGATCCACACATATGGTGTCAACACATACGGTGCGCATGGACAAAATTCAGTAAGAATAACAAAGACCGCTGTAACAAGAGCATACCTTATGATTGTAGATTACCTCGATGTAACAAGAGCATACCTTATGATTGTAGATTACCTCGATGTAGTGCCAAGCTATATAGATTTAATTACCTGCAGAAGGCCATAAAGCAATTTTGAGTGTGATTATGTAATCAATATACACGGGCATACAATTTATGAGGTTTTGCTCTTCTTCTCTCCCATCTGCTATAAAAGTGATACCATGCATGAAAAACAATAATGTATCTAAAAAATGCAAATCAAAAAAGAAAAATAGAGATAGTTCTTGTGGCTCTATACATGTTTGGAAAATATTACTTACCACTCATCACCAGTTCAACACATCTTTATATACTATATTTTTGGTGATCTTTCCTGTAGAATCTTTATATACTATAGCAGCTTTTTCTGCTGCTATGAGGTATCACTTTTTTGGTAAAAAAATATATGAGAAATCCAACATGAACGATGGCAACTAACATACCTCGTCCGATGATGTTTGATACATCCCTAAATGCTTTCCTGTCCCCATATCTGACCACCCAACACCCTGTCCTTCCAGCAGCATTTCTGTAATGGTACAGAACCTTCTGCATTAGATTGACAAGAATGTGTGTTCCTGACTGAAATTGGCAATGCATAAGCCCGGCGATACCGCATCAGAATCTCATTTAGTTCTGTCCTATCGTTCTGTGTTGGCCTATTTCTTGCTCAACTGAATTTCAACAAAAGGATACTGATCGAGCCTTACTATACAAATCTTACTTAGCATCTTAGCTTATCAAACTGTATCTGCTTTTACTCAAAAGCTTGCATTGAAAAAAAAATTGGGTGCCGCTAGAACTGACGATAGCTAGAGTGACAACACTTGCTCAAGCAAACAAAAGACAATGTCATAACTGATGCTTAGCACCTTCACTTTCGACATCTACCTAAAACACATTAATTGAGTTCTACATATATTTATGCAATTGGTCCTCTTTAACCAGCAATTGAAGCTCATTTTAGCAAAGACAGCAGATGGGTAGCAAGAGAAACAGTTGGTACCAGTGAGCAGCATCCGACGATGGAGTTAACGACCGAGAGCAGCCACTCCACTGTGGCTGGTCCAATTCGCAGCCTCGGTGGGCCATCTATATCCTTTAGCATAGTTTAAACAAAATGAGAACTTCATAAAAATCACAACAGTGTGGAACACCCTATTGAAACAAGCCATTATCACCACATGATTCATTGGGCTGGAATGAATTAAGAGAATGAAAAGAGCATACATATTAGAGTGGCATGAAGTGCTGCAAGTCGCCTAAGTTCATCTGAAATGGTTGCCCTGCTGCTTGGACACGGGTGCTGTCTATCCCATATTCATGTTGCCCACAGGGTAGTGTAATGTATCACCTCCATCATCTGACGATGAAACTTGAAACGCAGCTGAGCGCATCAACTAAAAAACAAGGATAAAACATGATCAGATTTTTTATTGGCAACCCATATCAATATAGCATTTGTTTACAGAGTCAACTATAATCAAATTAAACCTTATACCAATCTTTCTGTCATCAAAAAAAAAAAAAATCCAATCTGCATATTCCCTACTTCCTTGCAGCAGTTGATGAGCGACTAATTAATATGCGGCCACAAAACCACATAACACAGGAACCCAAAGCCATTGCTAAACCACAAACCAAACCCTAAATACAACTTGTTAGGTAATAATAAATCGAACACCATCAGGGAAAGAAGCCCAGCAAGGGTTGATAGGGGAGGGAAGGACGAACCTGAAGAGGTGGAAGCCCGCGCGGCCTCGCCTGGCGGCGGCTCGCACAGCCCAGAGATGAGGAACGTGGTCAACTTGGTGCCCTGCTCCTCCTCCGTGAACATCTCCTCCACGAGCGCCTTGCCAAGGCACATGTCCTCCTGCGCGTCGCCGTCGATGCCGAGCATCGGGCTATGGAGGCTAGTCGGTTGGGGACGGACACGCGGACGGGCTGAGCCACCGTGGTGCTGCATCTGCGCCGCTGCGTCTGCGCGCAGCTTGAAGCGTCTGTCCGCTCCGTGGCGACGCGCAGCCGCCGTCGCGTCCCCGGATCCTGGGCTCACGTCGCAGCTGTCTGCTCCGCGTATGGGCCCCTCGCCGTTGCCTTCGCGTATGGGATTCGCGCGTTGGGGAGAGGAGAGGAGGAGTCGCGATGCAGCGTCGGGTGGACCTCTCGGCTGGCGTCCTCAGCGTCCGCGGCGGACCTCCAGGCGGTTGGAGTCCTCAGCGTCGGCGCGGCATACCTGCAGGCATCGGCGGCCGGACTTCCAGGCGGCTGACGTCCTCGGACCTCCCGGCGGTGGCTGGGGACCAAGCGCGGCCGGACCTCCAGGCGGTGGCGCTCTCCCATGGACAGGCGGGGCTCCCCTGTGGCGGCGGGTGCAGGAGCGGAGATGGAGGCGGAGGGTCGCGCGTGGGGTAGTGTGCGGACGGGGAGAGGGGTCGCGCACGCTAGAGTAACTGGTATGTGACCGTGCTAACGCTACGCCCTTATTTTAAAGATGCTCATGTTAGCAAGAAAATATGTAATAGTGTTATTAGCACCAACTCTTTGATTACGAGAATAGCATTATATATATCAAGCTTTTCATTCAGATGTATCACTTGCTTCTCGATCAAGCTTTTCATTTGCCTTCATACCATGCTTGTATTTCTCCTGTTTTTTCTCCTGACAAACAAATTGACAAGCTTCCATTAGTGCATCCAAAACATCTGCATCTAAGGATTAAGCCCAAGGGAAATACCAACAAGCAGTTTTTGGAGCTACACAAGGGACACATGGAAAATATATAGTGCCCGTGCGTTGCCACAGTTTAATTTAAAGAATGCATTTAAAAACAATCTAACGATAAAAATATGAATATTTTGAGTACTCAAAATATGAATATTTTGAGTACAAGACGCCTCAAAGATGATATTGAGTTTACATGGCTCCTTTTCAGACTATAAAATACATTTATGATTTATCATTCTAGAATGGAGTACTACAAAGAGGTACTTCATGATCAACAACAGACTGCAAACGTGACTTCACGACCATACATTTTTGTTCCTGAACTTTGGTCCGCGCTCCTCTGGAGGACGATACATTTATGTTCCTGAACATCAGGTAGGTCACAAACAGCAAGAACAGATAAAAAGGGAATCCTGCAGAGAATAAGAACAACACTGTCATACAATTCTTCAGCTGGACGTAAGGAACCACAGAGCATACAGTGCTCAAGTACCTAAGAAGCAACATGATCTCATTGAAACCAAGAATATATTCTAGATGTACCAGCTTGTGTCCAGCTAGAGGGAGCTTGGGCTCTAGCTACATAGGTTCATCCGGAAATGATGCAGAAAGTAATGGCAAATAAGAGGAAATGATGCACTGGATCTTCAATAAAAAAATCACTATATTATTCTAACTACATTATTTAATATTGCAGGTCACCAATTAACAAATCAGAGGAAGAACGTAAATGACCATAGGTTTAGAAACTCTACGTAACTATTAACATATTTAAAATCGACTTCAGATCATGGATTGAAAACAACACAGTAGACACCACAGAATTCAAGTTAAGACATTCACTTTCCAGTTAGAATCAGTTGCAAATAAAATTCCTGCTCCTGCTACTCTAAGTTTCATGACAGATCAAATAACCTCTAGGAGAAAAATATTAGAGAACTGGTGAGAGCCATGTTTCTCATCATTCTAAGTGACACCAACGTTTAGAAATTGAGCAGAGTATCAGAACGACACTATTCCACAATCCAAATATAGCACCAAAGTCTGTTTAGCATACCATAAAATGGCATATGATATCTAAATTGCTAGATGGCTATTGCTAAGGGATGCCAAGATGCATGCAGAACTACCCTTGCTGCTGCTCTATCACTGTCGTGCAGCACTGCCCTCGCCGCCGCCTTGCGCACTGCCTGCGCGCCGGGGCCAAACTTGATATACAGACTGAGAAGTTGTTTCTCCATAAAAGAACAGTTGGAGATATACTTATTTCTTAATTGAAAGGAAGGACAGAATCTGCAGGCATGGTACTTGGAGAATTGATGTGGGCACAAACCGTTGGATTACTGGAGGATGGGTGTAGCAGCTCATCTCGCTTGGGATTCCTGAGCGGAGGACGGCAGCAGCTCATCGCGGATTACTTGAGGAGAGCTGGAGGGTGCAGCATCTGGTCCCACTCGACCTACTGCACAACTGCTGCAGCCATATCCTATGCAAGCTAGCAAGAATCAAGCCTTTAGGATTTATAGAGCTTGTACTATCTGCACATACATTAGTATGTCATTGCTCCTTCAAATACTCATGTGCTGGAACAAAACAAACTTCAATTGTCATCAGTACCAATTACCTTACGACTGAACCGATGGCTTTTGCATTGTTTATGACAACAAAGGGCCACAAGACCATGATGAGTCCAGCCAATGTATTAACACTGAAACTCCATACGGCATGCTGCAAAGTTCAGGGTAACTTTAATGTCAGATTTCTTCAGAGTACTCATCTTCACTTTCACTGCTTCTCAACTCAATGCTTGCTGGATTACATTTTCCAAGAGAACGATGACGTGGGATCCAGGAATTCAAGCATCTAATCAAATTTTGCATCAAAATTCAGGTTAAGAAAAAATCCAAGCTCAGGTACAATGATGAGAATACGATGGAGCATCTAATCAAATTTTGTATCAAGTAGATATAGTATGAAAATATATCCCATAATTAAAGATTTTGAATCAGCATGATAATAGACAGAAATGTAAACTATAAGGGTTAACTACAATTGTGGCTACAACATGGTAAGCAGCACTATAGTAGCTTTCTTTGACCACACGCTTTTGATATACAGTTACCAATACAAAAAAATGATAATAATAGGGAGGGTGATGGGTGAACATACATTCTCTACAACACTTTTAAGAAGAGGAGGCCTCTTTGCAAATTGCAAGTTGAGACCGTGACTGGTCAAGATCAAGAAAGCATCCAACTCATCTGATGTCCCAAAATGAATTTCCCAATTACAGATATCATTCATCAAAATCCGTTCCTGTGAGAAGGTACCATACAAGTAAAACAATAATATTTTCATCACTGTATATGAGAACGATTACAAACCTTGGCAAGCTCTGCATCTCCCAGAGGCAGTTGCAGATTCCTCAATCTATTGGCGCCATTGCTTCAATTTGTCGTGGAAGTTCCTCAATCTCCTAGCGCCATTGCTTCATTTTTTTTGAACTCCTGCTGCAGCTGTGCACGAGAGAACATGTCAGCAATGATGCTAGTGTTTGGGCAATGAAGGAACGGGGCTGTGATACTGGGATAAAGAGGTGCAGAGTGACCTTGCTGCTTCATAGCCGATGGCGTCCACGCCACGTCATCAGCATCGATTGGATCTCAAACAGCGGCGGCGCGCGGCGCCAGCTTGCCAAGGCTGGCGGATGCGGCAGCGGCGTCTTGGCGCGACTGTCGGCGTTTCGAGGCGGTGGGTGCCTCGGGTGCCGGCAATAAAGAATTTATAAGCCGTGTGCCCCCTCCCCGATGGCGTAGCGCAAGATGGACCACGGGACGCAGCGGTTTATCCTGGTTCAGGCCAACGGGGCCCCTACGTCCAGCGGGGGTGTGTCACGCTCGTGTTATCTCGGCGCTCAAAGGTGAGCCTGCGGTAGGGGGTTCAGGCGGCCGGGGGGAGAGACGCGGGTCTCAAGCCCACGATCGTGGTTATGGTGGTGGTAGTGTGCAGTTTCCTCCGTGTGAACTGGAGTTGAGCGGGTTCGAATCGAATCCTCCTTAATGAGGCATTATTCCCCCCTTTTATAGGAGAATGAGAGAGATAATGTTTACACAGGTGGACGCCTAGGTGGCTAATTCCCGAGGCTGCACCGGTTGCATGTGCGCCGCCGAGGGGTCGGCTGGCTTGGATGTCGCTTGACGAGGACACGCGTCCCGATCCGATGGTGGACGTGCCGTCCCGGCGCGGCCCCGAGGGTCCCGCGGAGGCGTCCCTCACAATCCGCATGGCAGGGCGGTCCCGAGGGTTTGCGGCTATGCGTGTCGGGGTGCCCGGTGGTCCGCCCAACGTGGCGTTTTGACAGTGCTTTGGGAAATGAACAGTGTCACCATGTTTTCCCGTGCCGGGTGGCGTAATACGTCACGGGGTTCAGCTTGCGTCCCATCAGTCGGATTGGGAAGACGATTCGGCAGTTCGATTTGACCGGGCGTAATCGATGGCACTGGCGCCTCGCCTGTCGTGCAACCGCATTGAATGCGGCGGTTTCCCTTCCTCTAGACGGAACCTCCCACGCCCGAGGGTGCGCGTCCCTGGATGGGCTAGTTGGGCTTACCTCGCCCGAGGATGGAGAGCCGGTCTCCCTCGGGCGAGGCGGAGTTTTGGCGCCCGGGGTGGTGAGCTAGGCCCCCGGGTGAGGGGAGATTTCTCCCGGGGGGGAGCTAGGCCAGCCTCGGACAGAAACGGAGATGTGTGGTCGAGTGGGAGCCATGGGTTGGCTGGTGTCGGCGTGGAACGTCATGGTTTGTTGTTTGGCGGAGGTCCTTGACCTTGTCGCCGTGGCGTGATGAGCTCTTTACGTCGTGGTGACTCCATTTGGCGCTTTGTGGGCCGTCAGGTGGGCCGATTCCGTCGTCATGTGAGGCGTCGTGGCCAATGGCTGGGTCCATCGTCCGTCGGGCCGTCCCTCCGTGTGGGATGATAGCGGGCTAGGTTTTTTTGGGCCTTGGCGGGGGCCGGCACATTCTCACGATTCGAATGTCGGGGGCCCAATATTTGGGTCCCCGACGGCCCGACGGAGGTGTTCCTTAGGCAAGGCTGCGTCGCGGACTCTTACCGCGCCACGTCGAGGGCCGTAGTGCTCCCATAGCAAGCACCCGGTGATCGATGGGCATCTTCATGCCGGATCGGCCCCGCCAACTGGCCACCAGCGGCTGGTCGCGGGTCGCTGGGCGAGCGCCAAGGCCGCGGTGGCACAAAGCCACGACAGAGGGCGACAGCCCGACTCGGTGTGCAGCAGGGGCGGTGGTCGCCGGATCGGAAAGGGCGCGCGCTGGCTGCCGGGTTAGCGAGAGAGCGGTGGGAGATTGGGACTTGATAGAAAGGAGAGGAGACAGAATGAGGCAGCAAAATGGACCGGCGCGCACCTTATCCTCATGGCCAGCGTCCTGACCTCCTCGTCGCGACGCCATCCGCTCAGTGCGCACCGGCCGCCGATTGAATCGGCGGGACCGCGGCGGCCCCAGGTTCCTTGTGCTGGGGAGGGGGGCAGCTCCGTCGGAGGTGGCCCAGAGCCCTTGGACGGCGGTGGCCGGTGCTAGGGGCTTCTGCGGCGTCGAGCGGGCATGGGGCGGGTCGCGGCCGGGGCAGCGTGGAGCGGGGAAGGTGGTGGGTTTCGGGGGAGGCGGCCGGCGCTCGCATCTCGAACCTCCGGCGGCGCCGGACCTCCCGGCGCGGCTCGCCAGCGGCGCGGCCCTCCAGGAGGCGGGTGGGTGACGGGGGAAGATGGAGGGGTCGGAGACGGAGGGTTCGCTCACGCGTAGGTGAGGTGGGGGAAGATGGAGGGTCGCTCTCGCGTGAGTGAGATTAGAATCGCCCGCGCTGAGCGGGATGGTGGGTGATGAGGATTGATCAGCCCGATCTTAGCCCTCGGATGTGGTGGGTGAGTAAGAGAAAGAGGTTACAATACATCTGGACCATTGATTTCAAAAGTTGTTTAGTTTGGGGGTGCAATTTTTTGGGTGCACTTAGAAAAGATTAGGAGAGATAATGGCTGCGGTGGTTTGTGGTGGACAGTTTTATGTGTGGCTTTAGAAAAGTTTTTTTGGTGCATTATATGTAGTATAGATTGCGGGAGGGAGACCGAGGGTCGCGTGCGCCTGAGGAGCTTCGGGCGGCGGATTAGGATGGTGGATGATGATGATGAGGAGGAGGAGGATTGATCCCAACAATTTTGACCCTTGGATGTTGGTGGGTGAGTGAGAGAAGAGGTTAAAATAAATCTAGGCCATTCATTTTAAAAATTGTTTAGCTTTTGGGTGCAATTTGATGGGTTCCCTTAAGAAAGGTCGAGGAGAGAATGACTATGGTGGACAATTTGCTGTGTGGCTTTAGGAAAGTTTTTTTGGTGCATTATATGAAGTAGAGATAGAGATAGAGATTCATCCTCCCTATCATTTGTCTGCGCAAAAACCAATACCTTTGTCATTATCAATGAACATTCACCAAGCATAATTTGTCCTCACTATCAATTGTCTGCAAAATCAATACCTTTGTCAGAGTGAATCCACAAGAATAATTCGTGTAATACGGTAAGATTATGTTAGTCATACGAAGAAAAAATGGTGTTGCACAGAACAAAGTCTAGAAGTTACTGTCCTCTGTATACTCCTATTTTGTAGCAGACAGATATTAAATGATTTGTTTGTTGTAACGCATTTCAGATGGAAAAGGAACAATCCCGACACATAATACATTAGATATAATCAAGAATATTTTCTAGACTATAACTAAGAGAAGTTGCATGGGAGGTATGATATCATTAGTTCATTACCACGAAGTGGGATAGCTTCCTCTTGTTCTCCTCTGTTTCACACCACTGACGTAAGGCAGGGCACCCATTAATTTCTAGATTCTTGAGCTTGGTGCTTTGTTGTATGCTCTCTGGCAAAGACTCAAGGCCATCACAGCTGAAGATATCAAGAGTCCGTAGCGAGGTGAGGCATCCCTTGATCTCCTGCAAATTATTTAGGTTTGGGCAACAGTCCACTCTCAACCATTGGAGAGGTGAGGTGTCCCACCCACTGTGGCAACGCTATCATGCTGTCACAGTTTGTTATAAAAAGCATTTGTAGTGAAGTGAGATGCTTAGCCACCTCCTGTAACTGCAATGCCTCGACGTCGAAATTTTCCAGCTCCAATGTCTTAAGAGATGTGAGGTGCCCCCAACCACTCTGGCAGCTGTGCCATGTTGCACTTTTTTTTTTTTTTTTTTTTTTTTTGACAAAGAAACGGGGCCGTAGCCCGAGATTAATTATTAGGGCAGCAAATTGCTGCTAAGATGTTACAATTGTTTGGAATTACAATATCCCTCAAAAGAGACACAGGACATTTATTTTTATGAGGGGATCTTAAACATGAGATACTAAAATAGCTAGAAGAAGAATTTTGTCTGCTAGCCATTGTTGCTAGTTCATGAGCTTCACAGTTTGTGTTCGATGGATCTTGATGACTTGAGCGTTGAGATCTTTGCAAAGGGACTGAAGGTCTGGAGTGAGGGTCTGTAACCTCCAGTTTGGACATTTGGATCTATTCTACGTATTTACAGTACTTTCGGTGAGACCGTCACCGTCTGTATTGAAGAAGATTCTTGTGTAGCCTAATCTTTTTTTGCAGATTAGAAGGCCAACTAGCAGAGCCAAAGCTTCTGCTTGAAGCACAGATGAACATTGATTAACCCGCACCATAAAAATGAAATTTGAGGCAAAGAGGCACATCAATAATGACAATGCCTATGCCTGCAGTTCTTTGTTGAAATAAGTCATTATCGGGGAGGGAGGGAGGCATCAGAAAAACAAATAATATCAACTCTCTCCATATTGGAGTTTATATTCTCTTGAATGACTGTAAAATCAGTAACTCCAATTGCAATAGGATCGAGAGTTTCTTTCCTTGAAGACACTAGAGTTAGTGTCTTGTATGATATGGTTGACTACATAGTCAACTCCAGTATGGTTGTTGTGAGAAGCAATTTGTCGATCATTTCCACCTGTGGGATCCATCTCACCTGTATGTTGAAAAGGCCTTTGTTTCTGCAATGTGAGTTTGGAGGTAGGATTGAACAAGCATAATGAATTTGTTTAGAGACCAATGTTTGTTATTAAATCTTAGGTCATTCCTTGCAATCCAAATGTACCGTAGAGTAGTGAGGAAAGAATTGAAAGTAGAATCGGGCATAGATCTCGTGATAAGATTAGAGAGGATATTTTGTATGCCATCCTGCTCATCGGGGAGGGAGGGAGAATTTTAGAGGGGAGAGAAGGAGAACCGGACAGCTCTAGCAAAGTCACATTTAAAGAATAAGTGGCTGTCATTTTCATCAATATAACATCTAGAACAATTATTGTCTATTTTGAACTGAACTTACCCGCTCTCTCATTGTTGCAATGGCTCTCTGATGAGTCTCCATGTAAAGGTTTTAATCATCGGTGGTAGGGTCTTACTTTTCCAAGCCCTCATGAGAATGTACCAGACCGATGAGTAATAGATCTTGGTCCATTCAGAGGGAGTTGGACCGTATCATTTTTGTTGAGGAATTTAAAAGCCTCTTTGGTGGAACAAATTCCTTTGGAAGAGGGCTTCCAAATGACCGTATCCTCACCTTGTTGTTGCACCTGTATTGTGTTAGTGATAGCCATACTCACATTTTTGATCAAAGACTTCATTAATGAAGTCAAAATTCCAAGAATTTGAATTGGCATACCAAAGATCAGATCTTTTCAGGGGAGCTTAGGAACGTAAATAGGAAAATTGATATGGCTATGTATTTCTTTCCAAATGGGGCACCAAGGGGTAGACCAAATGCTAGATGATCCATTTGCAATTTTAATGGCACAATTTTGAATCAAGATGTCCTTTACCTTCATTATGGAAGCCCAAAAGGCCGAATTAGACCGAGGTCTTAGCAATCCGTAAACTAGACGAGCTATGATATTTAGCTTTGAGAATAGCCGAGAGAAAAGGATTTTTACCTGTTGCCACATTCCAGCAAGCATGGAGAATGAGACTTCTGTTAATTGTTAAAAGGTTCGAATACCTAAACCTCCTTCCTCCTTTGGTCTACAAATATCCCGCCAAGATCCGAAATGAAAGGAAGAAGTGGAATTGTCCTCTCTAACACCCGACCACCAAAAGTTCTTGATGATTGGTGTAATTTTTGAAATGAAGGTTTTTGAAAACAGGATGGTGGCCATGTAATATATTGGGATAGCCTGGGACAGAATTAATGTAACAAAAGGCGACCCAAAGATGATTCAACTTATTTGCTTTGACACAAATTTTAGCTTACCCTTAAACTTTTGTATAATGAAATCATAAGCTTTATTGCGATCATTGTGATTGAAAATCGAGAGGGTGATCAAGATAGATGGAGTTAGGTTTAAAGGTCGAAACAGGGAAAACAGATTTTACCATAATCTGGTGTGATTGTCCACATTTTTACTAAAGACAATGGAAGATTTAGAGAGGTTTGGGGTCCGACACGAGGCATTACAAAAATTCATAAGCAAAGTGTTGATCTTACTTGCCTCCTCCTTAGAAGCTTGTCCACAAATTATTAAGTCATCTGCAAAAAGAAGGGAGTGGATTTTGGGACATCCAGAGCCAAGAGTGACTCCCTTGATATTGTCAAGATCAGCCTGTGCTTGTAATTTTATAGAAAGTTCATTTACGGCAACAACAATAAAAGGTAGGAGACAGAGGGCAACCTTGTCTAATACCTCTTTTAGGATGAAAGGAAGGAGTGGGCTCACCATTTATAAGCCACGAAAAGTAGTGGTAGAAATGCGGGGTATAAATAAGGTTAACAAACGATCATCAAAACCTTGTCTTTTGAGAGCCATAACAATGAAATTCCATTCAATTCTATCAAAGGCCTTTGCTAAATCAATCTTAAGCATGAAGACTTTTTGTTTCCAGGATTTAAGGTTGAAGCTATGGATAATCTCTCGGGCAATAATGATGTTTGAAGCTATATGCCTACCATGAACAAAAGCAGCTTTGAGAGGGATGAATAATATGAGGTAGGTGGTGTTTGATCCTGTCAGCTATGGATTTGGAAATGACTTTGTAGGCAACATTGCAAAGGCTAATAGGTCTAAAATCCTTGGGAGAAGTGGGATTTTTGGTCTTTGGGATAAGGACTATATGAGTCTTATTAATATCATGGGGCATAGAGTTGGAGCTGTAAAAAGATTTGACCAAATTGCACAAATCCTTACCTGTGTAGTCCCAAGTAGCTTTATAGAAGAGAGCATTTAAACCATCGAGGACCGAGGGGAGGCATTTGCTGCGCATGTTCTTGACAATAGCATGTACCTCATTGTGGTCGTGGACCGAGTTTGTAGGGTCTTCTAAAATGCTCGAGAAAACTGTTGTTCATCAAGATTATCCACTTTGTAGTTTGAGTATCCCCTGTCATCACATCTAAAAATATCTTTAAAATAATTGTTAGGCTGTTTCAGCAAGTTGATCTGGAGTCGTGGAGAAGGAACCATCGGGATTAACCGGGTAAGCAATAGTGTTTTTCCTATTTCTCTTAATAATAGTTTGATGAAAGAAGGTAGTATTCCTATCTCCATAGGCTGCCCAATTCTTCTTATACCTTTGCCGATGGTATTCACTCTCTTTAGCCAAAATAGATTCATCTTTGAGCAATAAGAGCTTTTCGATAGTTAGAAGCAAGAGAGGAAGAGGGATTCATTTGGAGTTGAAGGATTTTATTTTCAATATGCTCAAGGAGTTTAGCATTGTTAGGCTTACCTTTTGCCATCTGGGAGATCATGAGCCAAGTAGGCGCTTTTTAAGGTGGAAAGGCTTACACGAAGATCTACTCCGGCTGCCTTTGACAATCTTGTTGAAATCTTTGTCTAGCGTCCACCGGTTCTCAAACCTGAATAACTTTTCGCATTTTTTCTTTTCATGGGGTTAGTAATAGCAAGAATAGGACAATGGTCCCCCTGAATCATAGGCAAATGATATACAGAGATATTGGGGTAAATAGCACACCACTCAGCATTACCTAGAAATCTGTCCAGTCTTTCAAAAGTTGGATTGCTACTGAATCTTTTATTAGTCCAAGTGTAAGCAGGTCCATGGTAACCCAGATCAATGAAACCACATTGCTTAACATAATTACGAAGAAATTGAAAATAGCTCGAGAATTTGCTGGTCTAGGACCAAGCTTTTCACTGCAATCCATAAGCTCATTAAAATCACCCATACATAACATAGGCAAGTCCGAGTGTCGCACAACAAAGTTTCGAATATGACCCCAAACAAAGGACGTCTTAACGTGGTGGGGGTCTCCATAGACACAAATGAGACCAAAGTTCCTAGAATTGACAACATCACAACAACGAGCTAGGATAAAGTGATGACAAGACTCAATGACTTCTACATTGACATTATTTGTAGACATTAACCAAAGACCTCCAGATTGACCTTGAGCTGGAACAATATGAACATCATCAACATGAAATTTATTAACAATCTGAGACTTAGTGAATCTGGAGTTTCTAGTTTCAGAGATGAAAATTACCTGTGCTTTAGTAGAGGTCATGAGGCGACTGAGATGCAACATTTTGGTACTTCCAAGATTACCTCCAATTCCCTGGCAATTCCATGCCAAGAAGCTCATCGTGCTCACCAGAGTATTAGAATTTGATGTTGCATAGCACCATTGCCAAGAGCATTAGACAAAGAGGCATGTTGAGGAGTATAGCAAGGAGGAGTCAGACGTGATGAAATTGGAGATATGGGCACAAGAGATCGATCGGGGGGCATGGGATCAGGACGCAAAGTGGTAGGCTCCAAGTCCAGATCAGAGACAGGAGCTCTGGTGAGGGCTCGGATGTCACTAACTCCTTGGGAGTAACAAATCGGCATGGGAGATGAGACCGATGGGTGCAGCGGCAGGATCGGTTGAGGCATACAGGGGTAGACAGACTGAAAGCAGCAGGCGGGCACAGGAAGCACAAGCAAGGAAGGCGCGAGTGACAGGGAGATGGCTGTGACCGCCGGCTGGAAGATGGGGATGATACGGCGACGGCTGTGAAGTACGCACAGCAAGCCGCAGGAACTCCAGGTACGCACGGCACAGAAGCGAGAACGAGGGGAAACAGCTCTGGATTCGGCAGGCAGTGGGCTCGGGCGGATGGCTGCAGATGGGGCTACAGCCAGCGAGGTTGCTTCCGACCGCCGCCGTCTGCAGGAGACGCAACGACGAGCGGAGGAAATCACGCGAATCCCGGCTGCGCAGCTCGATGAGAAACGATGCGGAGTATTTTTTTTTTCTTTCGCAGGGAACAAAACTAAGCTGTAGCGATGGCAGACGTGGGAGATGGATGGAGGTCGGCGACGGAACAAGGGCGTCGGTGGCTGGCGGATTGAGGGCAGATGGTTGTGTGGCAGAGCGAGCAACGGCGGCGAGCGGAGCTATGTCCGGCGGCTGTCAGCAGGCACCAAGGCAGCCGCAGCTTGAACAACAGCTCAGGAGAAAAACCGGACTTTGACCAAGAAAAGATTCTGACAGGAGATGGAGAAAGCGAAAAAATCCGGATAGATCAATAGATCAGGCACACAGCTATCAATCGATGGTGGTGAAGATGGATTGGATCACAATTTGGAGAAGATCGATTGGGAGGAAGAAGATGGGAGCTACAGTAACCACTAAACTATGCCGGCATCCGCCCGGAAGTTTCCTCTTGGTTCGGTCATGAAGTTGAAAAGTCAAAAACGTAGAACTGTGCCATGTTGCACTTATTCACTGATAAACATTCGAGGGAGGAGATGGCTCGGATAATGTCAGGTGAGCTTGTAAGATCACTGCAGTCCTGGATACGTAAATCACGGAGGGCAGGTAGATGGTGAATCAGCCTCCACTGATGCATAGGCACATTGCAACCTTCTATTGTCAAAACAGTAACACGAGGAGAGGAGGAAGTGGAAGCACCATTATGTGATGACGTGCTCTCTCCCCACGATGATAGTAGACCGTCACTACGCCTTATAGTCAGATAATCAGTGTTGGGCGGGCAAGGTTCCAGCCTCAACTTGGGACAGTCACATATCGTCAAGCTGTAGAGGCTGGGGAACATATACCCAGAATACATTGTGTTCCAAACTTGGAGGCTCTGCATATCATCTAGCCTAAACATCTCCAGGCTTGGAAATGCTACCACGCCACCGCACAAGCCCTCATCGATTTTTTCAATACTTTGCATTGCCTTGAGATCCAGCTCTTCCACGTTAGGTAGTTGGCCAAGTGGTGGTAGACTGATGCAGTTATCGAAACCCACCAAGCATATCTCCACAAGATTAGAGAAATTATAAGCAGGGATGCCCATCAGCCAGCCTGGAAGTATTGCGCTGTTGTAACCATGAATATGTAAGCTCTCTATAGTGCATGGTGGCATGAGGCCTCCCAATACTATGTTGTCCTCCACGGTCCTCTCCATAGAACCACCACTCCACTCAAACTCCAGTTTTTTTATTCTTTCTTTTCGAACCAATCTGATACTTTCCACCTCTTCGATGGATTTCACATTTTCAAGTCCCATTATCTTCAACTCGACAGGATTTACGCCCTTAAGCAGAGCAATGTTGCTGCAGCTGGAGGCACCATGTTGGTCGGCTTGGACCTCAAATTCTGGTAGAGTGATTAAGTTTTTATTTGCTCTGTTCACTTCACGTGATAAATATATGGCCATGAGGTGACAGCCATTCATATCTACCATCTGTAGGCCATCTATTTGCGCTACACCTTCTGGGACACACTCGAGCATCTTACAGTTCGAGATGTCCAGCACACGTAGCTTTCTAAGGGCACTCACAGTGCAGACTCTACCCATAGAGTCCATGTGCTTCGATATTGACAAGACTCTAATTCTTCCCAATGCAGTTTTCTTCATATAGAGTCTAAAACAAAAATTAACCAATTAATTTCTCTCTAGTAACAGGATCCTCTGCGGCAAGCAGACGCGAACGCAAGATCCGCCGGTGGCCGTGCGTGTGCAAGCTCCTCCTCGGCCTGCTGTCTCGCGACGGCGTGCTTTGTAGCCAGCTGCCGGCCGGTAGGCCATGCTGTGTCCCACGGCATGGAAGTATTTGAGATGTAGATGATGTTTTTTTTCGTTCCGCTGTGCATCTCCGTAGATGGAGAGTTCTGTACGTAATGGCCGCGGTGCTCCTCCTTCTTCACGTTCGTTGCGCTCTCGACGCCTGCAGGTGGCCGCGCGAGCGACTCCGCATCACTACAGCGACGAGCACGGGTTCCGGCCGGCGGCTGCGCTCTCCACGGCTGCTTCGAGGCAAACGCATGTGAGGCCCATGGCGGCATGCGAGGACTGGCGGCGATGCGGTGCGGTGCGGCCGACGGAGAGGACGCATCCGCAGCTTTGCGGCAGGATGAGAGGACGCGTCCACAGCGTTGCGGCAAGGATGGTTTCTTGCGGCGGTGGCAAGCCGCGGCCGGCGTTCGTGCGTGGTGCGGCTGACGGGAAAGGCGGCCACACAGGATCAGACGGGAGCTGTGAAGAAACGATGGCTTCCTCCCAACACGGACGCGACTCGTTTCGTCGATCTCGATGGGCGTGTAGACGTCGTTTCTTGTTTAGACGTCGTTTCCTCAATTTTCTTCCTCTCTTCAATAAATATCCGCCCATATCAGAAAAATCGCACATGGTAAAGATAATTATCGATCATGGATTTTCTATAAGTAGTGCGTACCGCGTGAGTGCTCTAAGGGCACTCACAGTGTGCAGACTCTACCCATAGAGTCCATAGTCTTGGATATTGTACTAAGACTCTAATTCTTCCCAATGCAGTTTTCTTCATATAGAGTCTAAACAAAAATTAACCAATTAATTTCTCTCTAGTAACAGGATCCTCTGCGGCAAGCAGACGCGAACGCAAGATCCGCCGGTGGCCGTGCGTGTGCAAGCTCCTCCTCGGCCTGCTGTCTCGCGACGGCGTGCTTTGTAGCCAGCTGCCGGCCGGTAGGCCATGCTGTGTCCCACGGCATGGAAGTATTTGAGATGTAGATGATGTTTTTTTTCGTTCCGCTGTGCATCTCCGTAGATGGAGAGTTCTGTACGTAATGGCCGCGGTGCTCCTCCTTCTTCACGTTCGTTGCGCTCTCGACGCCTGCAGGTGGCCGCGCGAGCGACTCCGCATCACTACAGCGACGAGCACGGGTTCCGGCCGGCGGCTGCGCTCTCCACGGCTGCTTCGAGGCAAACGCATGTGAGGCCCATGGCGGCATGCGAGGACTGGCGGCGATGCGGTGCGGTGCGGCCGACGGAGAGGACGCATCCGCAGCTTTGCGGCAAGGATGAGAGGACGCGTCCACAGCGTTGCGGCAAGGATGGTTTCTTGCGGCGGTGGCAAGCCGCGGCCGGCGTTCGTGCGTGGTGCGGCTGACGGGAAAGGCGGCCACACAGGATCAGACGGGAGCTGTGAAGAAACGATGGCTTCCTCCCAACACGGACGCGACTCGTTTCGTCGATCTCGATGGGCGTGTAGACGTCGTTTCTTGTTTAGACGTCGTTTCCTCAATTTTCTTCCTCTCTCTTCAATAAATATCCTGCCATATCAGCAAATCGTCTATGTGGCAGTATAATTAATGATCATGGACTCTATCGTAGAGTCTGCCACCGTGAGTCTTTCTAAGGCCACCGAAACAATCTGGCACACTGCAGAGACTTGAATTATGAGACACGTCAAGATGTTCCAGATTCGAAAGGTTGCTGATACACTCAAGGAAAGTGGAGACTGTAGATTCATCAAGACGAGAAGTATCCAGGAACCCTGATAGATATAAATGCCGGAGTTCGGTAAGACCTGCCATGGCTGCTGTCATTTTGGTTCCATCAATGCAGTGACAATGTGATAAATTTAAATACTGAAGTTTGGTCAGACTACCCAAGGATTCTGGCATTCCTTCAACTATCTTACGACAGTGTGATGAGTTCACATAGTCTTCTAGACTCCTACATGATCTATAAGTTCCAGGAATTTCCCCAGAACAAGATAGGTTCAAATATTTAAGTTTCAAAAGGCTATTGAAATGTTCCAGTAGCACTGAAGTACTTAAGCAGCATGATAAATTCAAATATTCGAGGTTGGTGAGGCTTTGCAAGAATTCTGAGTTACCCGCAACATTGGAGCATTTCGACAAATCCACATGGACCACTTTTTTAGTTTGCCAATGGACTTTGGAAGTTTTTGTAGTTTGAGCAGCCTGATAGATCAAGATATACCAGGCCCTTCAAATCACCAATTGAATCTGGCAGTTTTAACAATGCAGAAGACCCACGAAGGCTGAGGTACATCAATTTTAAGAGCTTTGTGATACTTCTGCGAATCATCCGATGTTGGACCTTTGGAGCATTTAGATACCTCAGCTGCTTCAGTTGACCAACAGAATTGGGTAGCTTCTGTATAAAACAGTGGCTTAGATCCAAGACACGTAGATACTTGGCACATGAAAATGCATTGTTGTGAAGTCCAATTTTGTCACAATCGAGAAAACGCAGTGCCCTTATCTTGGCAGGAGAATCTCTGTATAATTCCAGTTTCTTGCTGCAATCATCCAGCACTGCATAGCGGCAGCTACTTCCCTCGGAATTAATATTGCCCAGTTTGCTACTTCCCTCGGTATTAATATTGTCCAGTTTGCTTACCCTCAACTAATTCATCGGCTAGCACCAATCGTGCTAAGTCATGCAACAGATCGTGCATTGTCAAGTGTGTGACTGTGACGTCGTCGTAATGCAATCCAATAGCCTGCATTAGGAAACTTAAAAAACATTAGGATTTTGTATATGGCATCCATTATCCTACTGTTACATACATGCTGAATGCTCTTGTAGATGATGATGTGTAGCATCACTCAATTAAGCCACAAGATGTATAGGACAAAAATCTTAAGGCTAAAAGAAGTCACTACAATTGTTCCTTTTTGTCTCGAAAAAACCAGGGAACGCTGTGCTTCATTATATTAAGAAGACTAGGATCATGCCCGTGCTTTTGCTACGGATGTTATACTGTTCATTTGACATTTCAGTTCAACAAGATTATATGCTTCCAATAAAATTACAGACTTATACTCATGATAGTTGTGTGAGAAAAGAAGAGAACGGTATACCACAGTTATAGGCCTTAGATTTTTGTATTTTCTATATGCTTACAATTTTTAAGCTATCTTTGTTTCCAATAGGTTTAGATAGTTATACTTTGTATGAGAGAAATACTTTTCTTTTGAACACGAGTTTGCTTTGATCCCCATAATCCTCACCCTCTTAAAATGGATGGTGCATGTACCATAAAAAAATATAGACATATGGAACTAACTGCATGTCAACTATAATTCTTTCTTGAAGCAAGAAACCTGAATAAAAATTTTATTTGTTCAAATTCAAATATCGGGACTAATAAAAATATTTATATATTAGTGATTCATAAATAATATTTTTTTAATTTCTATATATTAGTGATTCATAAATAATACTTTTTTAATTTCAAAATGTTTGCATAGTATGGATACAAATTCTATTTAGGGAGGTAGTGAATCGGGGCATCCCGAAATATCGGGGATGCAGCTAGCTACATTCATCAAAGCTCAACGATTGCTAATACAGCGCTTTCAAATTTTCTCATTAGCGGCATTGAATTTTTAATAGAACCAAATCAAATCTACGGAGATTTGTTTAGTTTCTTTCTTCTGTTTTTTCTTACGTAGTCTAATCATGTTCCTTTTGCGTTCACTTGTCTCTATCAAATCTAATCTATCGTGTACCAAATATTTGATTATATCTTCTTCCCTATATTTTTTCTTATCTAATGTGTATTTGTCCGGAGATATTTGTAATTATAGGAAGCGTGCCAGTCAAACGATGTCATCTTTTTGACCAAGCTTATAGCAAAAAAGTATTAGCATTTATGACTCGAACAAATTTATTGCTCCATCCATATGGGTAAAAAGAACTTGTTTAGGACAACGACACGGTCTCTAAAAACACAACTTTGACATCTTGTTATTATAAAAATATACATGGAAATGTGATATATGTATACTTTTGTGAAATTATTTTTAAGACAAATCTATTTATATAAATTTCCGTTTACAAACTCAACAACTTAAAAAGTTATTGATGATTTATATTCCTAATGTTTGACCTAAATCTTGTCCAAAACGACTTTCTTTAATAATTGAGGAGGGAATATGAAAATATATTTAACAACTAATCTAACTGTACTTATTTTATCTCATAAATCTTTGTACTTTTTCATATAATTTTTATTCAAAGTTTGTCATGGTTGACTCCTCCGGATATGAGAAGCGCATGTTATGTGGAATGGATGAAGTATACATCTTTAGTACCACAAAATTTTTATTCCTACCATAGAATTTTTCCCGTCCTTTTCTTTTAGATTCGATCATATCCATTTTAAGTTTTTTTTTTTTTTTTTAAAATAGGGTTGGAGGTCTTCATCATGCACACATAGGGCCCACAGAACAAGCTGTTGATATCTTTTTTCCTTGCATGCGGGCATGCAAATCTAGTGAGATGAAAATAATAGTTTCCTATTCTTAGCATGCGGAGGAGCGGCGGGAGGACCGGGCAAAAGCGAGGCCGGGTAACGCCACGTCGCTCTGTAGGTGGGAATCTATGTTTGGGTCTTTTTTTAGTAGTAAGAAAAGAGGGGTAAAGAACCCTTAGTACAGCCTTTTTGATGTCACGTGGGGGGACGCCCTTGCCACACACGGCGTAAAGGGCACGGCGACATGCGCCGGACGCCCGAGCGTGGCTCCAGGAGGAGATCGGCCTAGTGGCTAGGATAGAAGGATAGAAGATTTGGTTTGTTGCTTTCTATTTTCAGTCCTTAAGTTTAGGAGGGATTGGTTGGGCCAAGGGCCATATATTCCTTGTACCACACATTGTCAAGGTTAAGCAAGAAGTATCCATCTAATCTCCCTCTCTCTCTATAAAGCCGGCGGCTAGGGGGCATAACCCTACCGGAGAAGAACGGCGGCGTGGGGTATAACCCTGCCGGCCACCACGGACCCGCGTCACGACTCACGAGCTACGTAGTCGAGGACCTGCTACCTTGGGCACCAACGCCCTTGACACACACCCTTAACTTTATGTCATAAGATACATTCGCAATGGTAAAGAAACAAAAAGCGACCCAGCAGCTACAAGAAATCAACTAACAACCACTACATTTCTCAACCTATGTGAGTAGTTACTAACAGGGGGGCTCTATTTTCAAGTTTTCACATTGGCCCTCATTAGATGCACCAGAAGAAGCTAAATCCTAAAAAATCTCTTTCAAAAATAAAACTTTTTTGATCACCAATTCGATTGGTATAATTATCGAAAAATCATGTTGGTTGCTCGGTCCTGTCGAAGAGTATAGGAATCACACCACACATCCAATGTGTGTGTGTGTGTGTGTGTGTGTTGTTAGGGGGGGGTGCTGGATATATATAGACACAGTCAACAATACAATACAAGGCAACTAAGCTATGGTTAATCCTGACGTGTACTATTCTAATATACATGATCCTGATGTATACTTTCCTAATAAAAGCATTCTAATGAGTCCTTTTCTACCCACCCGTAGTCGAAGCGGTAGAAGTATCACAGAACTATATTTGTGCATGTAAGTCATAGATTTGGTTTTTTCTTTTTGAGAATTACACAGTACAACGTAGACACTCACAACACGCACGCACACTCACCCCTCTGAACACACGTCACGCAAACCCTACCCCTATGAGCACAGGAAGGCGGCTGGGGCGGCAGATCACGGAGATTCTCGAAGTCACCATAGGCGCCTCGTCGTCGACGGGAACGTCCGCTACCACTTAATGCACAACGCCGGTAAATCCTAGGAAAATCCCAAAAGATCACGAGCACTGGGATACCGTCCTACCATTGGACTACAAGCCAATTCCCAAGTCATAGATTTGGTGACCACATGATTGGTTTAAGATACCATTTGCTGTTCATCAAGGGTTAGTGGTCCATGTGAGAGATTTAGACCTTGGGCCCATGCAATTTTATTCCAAGTCTTCCACGTTCCCATTGTCCTCTGTGAGTAAATTTGTTTGATCTTTTCCTATTGTAAGTCGATATGGCACAGGAATTGTATCAGATTGATGTGAGTAGAGGGAGTACAATATATAGGCAAGGATCTTGAAGGGTTTATATAACACTCAATCAACGGTGATCCTTGCCTATTCCATCTACCACATAATCCCTCGAGGCAGCCCAGCCAACCAGTGTGGGCGCCCAGGCCCATATGGAGGTAGTAGGCTCCCGCAAAGCCTATACAACATAGTTGCAGTCAGCGAGGCAGTATGCAGGTTGGCCATAGCATTGGCTTGTTGTCCCTTCTGCACCAGGCCAGAGGGAAAACTCTTACAGTTGTCAAAGAGTGGCTCTTATTGTGATGTACGTTTTTTTTCAAGATGTTAAAGAATTTTCTATTATGGAAAATTACTCAAAGAATGAAACTAAAGTATTCAATTTAATTAAGTCACACAATAACTTACTGAATGTTCAAGGAAGGACAACCCCAAGAGCTGTGTTATGTATTTTTCACCGAGTTGCCAAGTGTTGAGTACATGTGTTGTGTCTATGAAGCCTAAAAAGAAATCCATTGGTAAATCAGATCATATTTAACCATCTTTTGACCTTTTGGAAAGATTGCACAATAGGCAAAACATAGCCTCAAATGTGAGGGCATATAGCTGTAGGTTAACCTCAAAGATGAAAGTACATGATGTGTCTCTTCCTGTCATGTGGGGGCGCGGCTACACCAGACGGCGCCGAGCTAGGGACGTGCGGCGCGCAGCAGAACGCGCGGAGCGCGCGCGTGAGTTGACAGCCGAACAAGGTGGCTGAGGTTAGTTAGGAAAGATATGATAGTTTCCCTTTCCATCTCCTAGATTCTAGGGAGAGATTAGTTGAGCCTTATGGCTACTTATCTATTGTAACCGGATGTTTGCAAATCAATCAAGAAACAATTATCTCACTCTTCCTCTTCTAAACCTAAGCCTACGGACTGAGGGGCAAAACCTCGCCCGGAGGCGACAACGGACGAGGGTACGAACTCCGTAGCCCGAGGGCCGCCTACCTTTGATAGTAAGGCCCTTGACAACCGGTATCGGCATCCAGCGCTCCTCATCATCCCTCACACCGCCGCCATCTCCACCGGCACCACAGCCCTCCCGGCCCACCACCATCGCCGCCCTCGCCACCTCCCCACACATCCCCATGGCCGGCCCGGCAAGGCATGGCCGACATCGCCAAGCCGATCGAGTCCCTCACCACCAAAATTTCCAATCTTCAAACCGATGTTGGCGCCATGAAGAAGGACAAATCGTCCTCGTCCCGGGGCCTCCCGCCCGGGCGTGGCGCCGATGGCCAACACCACACCGATCGACCTCCCAAGTTTCAAAAAAGATGGATTTCCAGCGATCTGACGGCAAGTCCGATCCCTTGCTGTTCATCAATCGCTGCGAATCCTACTTCCATCAACAGCGGATCATGGAGGAAGAGAAGATTTGGATGGCCTCCTACAACCTCGAAGCCGGCGCCCAAGATGTGGTACATTCAGGTGCAAACCGTTGAGGGACACCAACTGGACTCGCTTCAAGGATACGCTTCATCTGCGGTTGGGCCGCCTCTCCGATCGGCCCCCCTTTTTCGAGCTTGCCGATGCGTCGCACCGGCTCCGTGGAGGAGTACCGGGACGGTTTGAGGCCCTTACGCCGCGCGCCGGACGGCTGCGAGGGGGTCGAGGAGGGTGCGGCTCTTCAGGGGGGCCTCGGCGCCGAACGCCGTCCGCGTCCACAACCCAGCCGCAGACTGGCGGCGGCCATGAGCCTCGCGGCGTCTCGTCGGCCGAATGGGGCTGGACAAGCCCGCCCGTACCTTGCTCGAGGAAGGCCGCCCCCTCCTGCGCCTCCCACCGGCGCCTCGCGTTCAGCGCCGTCGGCCAGCGGCGCTCAGCCACCTCCCAGCGTCGAGGGCAACCCAGCAAAGCGCCTCTCGGGGAGCAAGAGGAGCGCGCCGCCGGCACAATGCTACGGCTAACGCGGCGCTTCACCGCGGCCTAACCGTGTCTGACGGCCGCAGCGTCGAGCTCGACGTGGCCGGCGCGATGGAGAGCCCGATCAGCCGTGGCCGGTCTTTCGCTCCATGCGGCGGGCCGGCGCGGTCGCCGCGACACCTTGCAAGTCGAGGGGTCATGGTGGGCGCGGCGGCGGCGGTGTCTCTCCTCGACACCGGCTCCACCCATAACTTCATCGGCCGAGAACGCCGCGCGCTCACTCGCCGTCGGCGCCGCTCTCGACTCACCGGCAGAACGGTGGCCATGAGGGAAGATCGTCCTCGGCGTCATCCGCTACCGCGCCCGGTCACCATCGGCAGCCAGAGCGTTCGTGGTGGACCTATTCGTGATGCCCTTTGGCAAACCGACCTCGTCTTGGGTACCCGATATCGGGCACGCCTGGAACCGATCGTCCGGGATGTGGCGACACGCACCCGGTCCATTTCTACCTCCAAAGCGCGCGCCGTCTGCCGGAGGCCGGTGCCCGGCTCAGCCCGGGCGCTCGCCACGGCTGCCAGCGGCGTCCCCGGCGGCCACCCTGGAACTCCGACGCCCGGAGCCGATCATGGATGCGCTCCTTCACGCGCTTCAAGACGGTTTTCACCGAGCCTCGCCCGATTACGGCCACCCCGGTCACGCGACCATCGTATGAATCCTCGGCCGGCGTTCCTCCCGTCGCGGTCAGGCCATACCGCTACCGGCGCATAAAGATGAACTTGGCGGCAATGCGCCGCTATGATGAACCCGAGGCATCGTTCGGCGGAGGCGACTTCGGCGTTCTCATCTCGGTGTTTCTTTGGTGAGGAAGCCGGGCGGCGCTTGGCGGTGCGCGTCAACTTCCGGCGCCGAAACGCGATCCACCGTCAAAGACGCGTTCCCCATCCCCGTCGTTGATGAGCCGCTTTCGATGAGCTCCATGGCGCCCGATTCTTCCGCAAATTTGGATTTGCGGTCCGGCTATCATCAAGTCGGATGCGTCCTAGCGACATCCACATGGCGAGGGTTCGGACTCACGATGGGCTCACAATTTGGTCATGCCTTTCGGCCGTGCCGTTTGGCGACATTTCAACGACCGATGAATGGCGTGCTCCGACCCTTCCTCCGCTTCGTGGTACTACGCAAAGTCGTCAACAACTTCACGGGCGGTGGCAGCTCCCCACCGCCTTCTTTGAAGAAAGATGGCTTCGCATGGAGCGAGGCTACTGCGCGGCCTTCCGGGCGCTCAAGGCGCGGTCACGTCGGCACCTATCTCGCCATGCCCGACTTCTCCCGGCCCTTCGTAGGTGGAGTGTGGCGCGCCGTCCCATGGCTTTAGGGTGTGCTGGTGCAAGCGCGGGCACCGGTGGCGTTCTTCGGCGCGCCATCGCCCCTCGACATCGATCCGGCGGCGACGAGAGGGTTGTCCCGGCTTTGGTGCGGTCGCGGTCGCAGCGCCCGTACGTGGGGGCGGCGCCGTCGTGAAGACCGATCATTCTGAGCCTCAAATATCTCCTCGATCGGCGGGGCGGCGATCCCCCAACACCACAGGTGGGTAAGCTCCTCGGGTTTGATTTTGCGGTGGAATACAAGCGGGGCGCGCCCAATGTGGTCGCCGACGCCTGTCATGGCGCGACACGCCCGAGGATGGCACGCGGTGCTGGTCCTATCGGCGCCCTCGTTCGACGCCGTCCGCGCGCCTCCGGCAAGCCCAGTCCACCGAACCCCCGCCTTGGTGGCTGCTCGGGAAGGAGGCGAGGCCGGCAACCGCCCGGGCACCTTGGTCGGCGGTGGGCCGGCATGGTCGTCGCCCGGCCGCCTCCATCCCACCGGCGTCCCCCTCTTCTCCAAGAGCTCGTGGTCGCTGTCCACGCCCGAGGGCCACGAGGGGGTCCAACGCCTGCGCGGCACCGCCTCGGCGTGATGTTCATTTTCCTAACATGAAGCGGTCGTGCAAGGACTTTGTCGCGTGCTTGCGCGGTGTGCGGCGCAACAAAGCGACACCTCCACCCCGCCCAGGCCTCACGCTCCCCCTTTGCCCGGTGCCCGGGGTGTATGGACCGATGTCGCATTTCGATTTCATTGAGGCGGTGCCAGCGGGTTCGTGGCAAGTCGGTGATCCTCACGGTGGTGGATCGTTTCAGCAAATGCGGCGCACTTCATCCTCGCCCACCCTACGGCGGAATCGGTGGCCGGCGTTCTTTCTCCGGGTGTGCGCCTCCACGGCGTGCCACAATCTATGGTGTCGGACACGCGGCGTGGTCTTCACCTCCAACTTCACGGCAAGAGCTCATGCGCTGGTGGGCACCAAAGCATATATGGCGTCGGCGTTCCACCCGGTCGGATGGTCAGTCCGGGCCGCCAATAAAGTCATCACCATGTATCTCGGGTGCCTTTGGGTGATCGGCCTCGCCAATGGCTGCGGTGGCTTCCGTGGGCAGAGTATGTGTTCAACACCGCCTACCAAAGCTTCCTCCGTGACACTCCATTCAAGATGGATCTGCGAGGGGCGGGATCTCCGTCAATCTCGGCTCCTACGGCCGGGGACACTCGGGTGGCTGCGTCGCTCGCACCATGACCGGCGCCAGAGTTCTGGCCGGATGTCACTCACCGGTGAGCAGGCCCGAGGCTGGGCGGTCTAGCTGTATGATATGACAAGGGTCATCGCGCCGTGCCGTACCAAGTCGGGGGCCGGGTGCTTGCCGTCTCGTCATCGCCGACCCTCGTCCACGCCTCGGGTCCCGCGACGGCGCCAGAAAGCTCAGGTACTTTCACGGACGCTTTCCGCGTCATCGAGCTCATCAGCGAAGTCGCCGTGCGCTGGAGCTGCCCACCCGAGCACGCATCCATGGCGTCTTCCATGTGGGCGTTTTTGAAGAAGCTCCACGGGCCTCCACCCGACGCTACGCCGGGGCGCACGAGCCGCACCATGGTGCTGTGACTGAGCCGAACGCTGCGTCGTCAAGACCTTCGCCTTGCTCGCGGGTAATGCGTCAAGTGTTGATCAAGTGGAAGGAGGAGTCCGCGGCCGGGCGCTACTTGGGAGGATGTCGATGAGTTCGCGCTCGCTACCCACAATTCCAGCTCGAGGACGAGCTGCCTCTCGAGGGGAGAGATGTCATGTGGGGGCGCGGCTACACCGCACGGGCGCCGAGCTAGGGACGTGTGGCGCAAGAGCAGAACCGCGGAGCCTTGTAGCGTGAGTTGACAGCCCGAACAAGGTGGCTGAGGTTAGTTAGGAAAGATATGATAGTTTCCCTTTCCATCTCCTAGATTCTAGGGAGAAATTAGTTGAGCCTTATGGCTACTTATCTATTGTAACCGGATGTTTGCAAATCAATCAAGAAACAATTATCTCACTCTTCCTCTTCTAAACCTAAGCCTACGGACTGAGGGGCAAAACCTCGCCGGAGGCGACAACGGACCGAGGGTACGAACTCCGTAGCCGGGGCCCTACCTTTGATAGTAAGGCCCTTGACACTTCCGAAGTAGATATATTCCAGATATTACTCTTGCTCACAGACTCCCATTCATCAAAAGTGAAAGTTCGCAACATGTGCCCAAGGACCTTAGCTGCTAAGGCCACACCTCCACATTTCCTTGCTATATCCTTTCCAATATGTTCCAATTGTTTTTATCATCAGATCTAGAGTCAAAGTCACTCTTTTGTTTTATTATAGTCCAGCAATAGTTTTCTTTCAATAGTGCTAATTTGTATGGTTGAATGGTTTGAAGACAATTTGCAATGCTCTCATTGCGTGTGGTTACTATAACAACAACCTTACTATCATCGCTAACATTCAGCATCTTCTTCAATTCATCCAACTGAAATTGATCATTATCCTCCCACAGGTCATCTAGAACAATGAGAATACTTTTTCCATCAAATAGTTCTACAAGGCGAGTATGTATCATCTTCATTTCTGTTATTTGACTTTCCACTTTTGATAGTTGTGATATTATAGAGTTGCCAATTCTCTTCATATCAAACATCTGGGACACATACACCCATACCCGAGAGTACTCACTGAACATTGTATCATTGAAAACCATTTTTGCCATGGTTGTCTTTCCAATGCCACCAATGCCATATATGGGAAATATGGTAAGCTTTTCAGTAGTGCTCTTAGATAAAGAATCGATTACTTCCTTTTTCTCTTCAGTCCTCTCTACTATGACCTCTTCATCATTCATGGCCACTGCTGTTTCCCTTGCATCTGGAAATTTCTGCTCACTGGTAGCAGAGACTACCTCCAACCTGAATCTGGAATGCTGATCTGTGATCTCCGTCAATTCCTCTCTCATCTTCTTCATCCTATTAGCAAGTTTTTTTTTGGACCAATAGATGCCAGTTGCAAGAGGCAGTGTTTGGGGGACACCTACAAGGTATTAAGTTTGATTTGAGTACATTGCAACATGTCTGTTTTGCGACACAAAAACTAATGGAATATCTCTGTAAGACTTATTTTATTACATGAAAAATTAACTCTAACAAATTCAAGATGACATTAAAGGGTTGTTTGGATCCTCTTCTTTTTCTAGTAAAAATACAAATAAAGTTTAAATTGAATTTGGAGGCTAACAACTAAAGTTTTGTTTCGACTGATGTTACAAAACCAGGGTAGGAAAATTGTTTTTGGTAAACTCAAAACAACGGTTTAATTAAGAACAACGCCAACCCTTTCTTCAAAAAAAAATTATGTTTCTGTCATCCGTGTTCTTATATACTCATTTTTTTTTCTTGCCTATCTTAATTTGAAGATAAATCACATGGCTTGCTACTGCTTTCCTATCCTAACCTGATTCAGTGATTTTGTAGATCTGAGGATGGTTGCCATGGAGATCATGGCCACTGACATGAACATGCTCATTGTCATCTATGTTTATCCAAACATTCTAGTCTGTTAACTCAGATCTAATAAACTAAACAACATTTTTCCTAAAATTCTAATTAACATGTTTAGTAATAACTAATTTTATTTTATGAGATCCAAATTAAACAACTGTCATGACAGCCAGCAGGCTGCCACCGGATGGCTACACAAGGAAGGTGCGACCGAGGAAAGTGGCTAATTGATTAGCCTTAAGTTTAGGGAATTTAATTTGCAATTAGTTATTGTGGGGGTTCGATATTTGGGATGCCCTCATCCGAGCTCTCGGGCCACCGCCCACGGACAGCGCTCCTGGGACCCATTGCATGACTATCAACCCCAGACACTCGAGGTCTCCGCCGTAGACGAGCTCCCCTGCGTACGGAAGGGATCCCACGAGCTCCCCAACGCGAGCTCTGCCTACGAAGGCTCCTCGGACCACTCAAAACGAGCTCTCATCGAAAGAGTTCTCATCATACCGACGACAAGAGCTCTCCTCCGGGACCTCTCTCCAAACTAACCCGAGCTCCCCGCGCGACAAGCCCTACACGGGCAGCTTTGGGGAGAGCTCGGACTTCCGATCGCGCAGTGCAGTTGGCCAACAACTCTCGACAAGCCCAACCACTCCACGACAACCGTAGCCATGCGGGGTTACAGGGACGGGGAGAGGTCATTTGACTATACCGCCGTACTCCATCGACTCCAACAGCTCCTCTACAGTGACCGGCGGGTACATACCAGGTACCACACCCCCATACATGGCATGGGTGCATCCCATACCGAGGAGACGGTTTCCAACTCCGATTGGGGACAAGGCGACGTCTGACCACCGCCCAAACCACGATTCCCGCGTACGACGACGACCAATTTCAGCATCCAAGACGTCCGGGGGCTCGAAGACAGCTCTCGCCCCACGTCGAGGGCTCGACCGAGCTCTCACCGCACTTCATACTGTACACGCGCGTTCTCCTCCCTCGAAGTCCTCGAGTCCGGAGGGAATTAATGTCCTTGCCCCCCCCTTGCGACTATAAAAAGGGAGGCGGGCCCTCAGGTTGAGGCAACGAAAAAACTTTCGCATCCCACCCCATCCTCTCCACTCTCGATATTGGCACTCGCCTCAATCACAGAGACCTGGGAGCTCCCCTCCCTCTCTCGCCCTGCTTGTACTGCACCCCGGTATGAGCATTTGAGTTCGGATAGTGATCACACTGGAGTAGGGAGCCCGATTTGCCCCGAACCAGTATAAATCCTGTGTCATTGTCTCTAGAGCTAGGCCATCGTTGCACACACTAGCCCGGACATTCTTGTGGCGGTGGTATTAGACCACGGCGGTTATTTTCTAATTTCTAGTTGCCAAGTTGGTTAGGCCATGGGCCTATATAGTCGGGAACATTTGGAGGGAGAAAAAAGTATTATCAAACCAATCTACCTCCTCCTTCTACCTCTAAACAAGCCTAGGCTGTAGAGGGGTACAACCTCGCCCTAGAAGACATAGATCGCGGCCATGAAAAGCATAGTCTAGGTCTAGTTATCGTCATGGACCCAGTGTTCATGACAACTTGGTATCAAAGCATATGTCCCCTGCTGCCAACGACACTTCACGCATCTTTTATGATGTGTTCACACAACTGGATCACCTAAAGGCGTTGCTCCATAAGAAGCAACGTCAACGCTGCGTGGCTGTACGCCTCCAGGCAACAGCACGGGGACTCCTGGCACGCCGCCGAGCACAGGTTCTTCGTGCGACAAAAGCATCGGAGGAGCAAGGAGCGGTGCGCCTACAAGCAGCAGTGCGAGGTTTCCTTGCCTGCCGGATGGTGCGGAAGCTCCACATGCTGATCAACTCGTCGCTGCACCAACTCACAGCCTGCGCGTTCAACCACCCGATCTTGGTATGCAGCCAACCTGCACGGCCAAAGATGGTCGCCTCCTTCATTCTGGCACCTACCTTGGTGCTGGACAGATCCAACATAAGAACGGGATGGTACTTCCTTTACCTTTCACCCAACAGGAAGTCCATAGTTCAATTCTTCCCATGAGATTCAGGACGAGATGATGGTGCAGCAGCTATCCATTTTGAGGGACGAGCTGGGTCTCCAAGGGGGGGGAGATGTCATGGGCAGCCAGCAGGCTGCCACCGGATGGCCACACAAGGAAGGCGCGGCCGAAGAAAGTGGCTAATTGATTAGCCTTAAGTTTAGGGGATTTGATTTGCAATTAGTTATTTCCTAATTTCTAGTTGCCAAGTTGGTTAGGCCATGAGCCTATATAGTCTGTACGAGGGGGACATTTGTAGGGAGAAAAAAGTATTATCAAACCAATCTACCTCCTCCTTCTACCTCTAAACAAGCCTAGGCTGCAGAAGGGTACAACCTCGCCCTAGAAGAGATAGATCACGCCCATGAAAAGCATAGCCTAGGTCTAGTTATCATCATGGACCCAATGTTAATGACAACAATAGTCAATATGAAAGATGAAACGAAACCAAGAAGATTTCTGGACCCAATAATTTAACAGCAAGCTGTGGTGACAGGTACGCGTACCTTTGACAATGATGCAGCCGGATGTTGGGTGTCGGCCTCGAACTCGTCGAGCATGTCGGAGATGCCATACATGGCGTTCTTGAGCCGCTTCAGCCATAGCTGCACAGAACTGTTTTCGATCGATTTCCTCTCGGCATCCTTCAGCACCGCGGCCACAGATTCCAGCGTCATCTTCATTTTCCTGAGGTCCTTGGTGAAGTCCTGCTGCAGCGTGATCTGGCCTCCGATGACGGCACTGATCTGCTTGAACACCACGTTGAGCATGGCCGAGGCCAGCATGCCCCCCACTGCCGCCATTGCTGGGCGATGCTTCAGTCTTCAGATCACCGCGCTGCCCCTGCCCCTGCTCTGCATCCATGTACTTTGCCTGTGCCTTTTAACTCCTCCCCTCCTGACCAGAATGGACAAAATATGTGCGGAGAGGTAGAGGACTAGTGGCGTGTGAATCATCGATATCTGCTGGACCTTGCCAACTGCTCGCCATTTTTACAAAGCAGAAAAACGCGTAGCACCCAAGAGTCCAAGACCATCTGATTTGGAAAATAGTTTTTTTTTTATCGGTTTTGGAAAATAGTTCAAAAATAGCATCAGAGTTTGACAACGATTCTTTTTTGTTTGACTAGTTAAGTGTTCGTGCATTGCTACGGGATAACTAAACTTCTATATATACTAAGAACACACGGATCGCATGATAAGATAATAAATACCTTCAACGCCTTTGTATCTTAGCAATTGAACTTCTGACATTGGTGTGGCGGCAGTGATCTTCAACTTAGATGACAAGCAATGGACGACGGGCGACGTCAGTCACACGAAGAAACGTCGATCGCCGGCGAAGGCGACCGGCTTAGGTGCACGTCTCAGGTGGCGTGGAAGTGAGGGCGAGGATGACGGACTAGGTCGACGACCGGTGATCTTCAACGAGCAATGGACGACGGGCGGCGTTGATTGCGTGAAGACGGCGAACGATGTTGATCACCCGAAGGCGACCGGCTTGCTGCACGTAGCGGTGGCGTGGAGGCAAGGGCGAGGATGATGGAGCAGGTCAACGGCGCGGCGACGTTCTAGGGTTAGGACGCGGAGGAGGTCAACGGTGTGGCGAGTTGGAGCGAGGACGGCGGCACGGCTTCAAACAACAACGAGCTAGATAGAGTAGTCCTCCTTCTAGAGCAGAGCCGAGATCTCACACCGGGAGGAGATGTGGAGTGACGGAGAGGTCTTTATATTTGTGTGCATGAATTTATTTCCTTTTTTCTCCTCTAATCGGTAGCCATCTTCTATATTTGTCATGCATGAATTGATTCCCTTTTATTTCTCCTCTAATCAAGAGGAGAGATATCTTGCATGAAATTTTTTTTTTTTTTTTTTGTCCGCTGTGGTATGCATGAATTTATTTCCTTTTTTCTCCTCTAATCGGTAGTCATCTTCTATATTTGTCATGCATGAATTGATTTCCTTTTATTTCTCCTCTAATTGGGAGGAGAGATATCTCCCATAAAATTTGTTTCCTAAACAATGCCGATGGGGGCAGCGCCCGAGGATCGTGACGGGGCGTGGGAGGGGAGGCGCCGGGGATCGTATGGTGGAGTGGGGGGAGGGGAAATAAAATTTTGTCGCACCATCCGGGAGTCTTACTTTTGTTCTTCTTATGTTGTAGAGGTCCGCTGTGGTATGCATGAATTTATTTCCTTTTTTTATCCTCTACTAGGATCATGCCCGTGCGTTGCTACGGGTGTTATACTATTCATTCACTTGACATTGGAACTAGCGCATGTCAACTATAATTCTTTCTTAAAGCAAGAAACCTAAATAAAATTTTATTTGTTCAAATTTAAATAACAGGACTAACAAAATATTTACATATTAGTGATTTATAAATAATACTTCTTGATTTCAAAATGTTTGCATAGTATGGATACAAATTCTAGGGAGGTAGTGAAGGGATGCAATTAGCTACATTCATCAAAGCTCACACAGTTGCTAATACAACACTCTCTCATTTTACTCAAAAAATAATTATGGCATATGAAATCAAAAAATAATGAGTTAAATGCCTTTGTAGCACCTTAAACTTGTCATCCATCATCTTGCAAAACACACATCGGCACCTTAAACTTGTCATGGTGTGCCATCTAGGTCCATCATCTTGCAAAACGCTCATCGACACCTTAAAGTTGTCATGGTGTGCCATCCGTGTTCATCATCTTGCAAAACGCACACAAAGCACATCTGTCACCTTCAACAACTAAGCCGATTACTCGTGAAATAAACAACAAAGGTCGTGCACTCGGATAGAGTACGCACGCAGTCAAGCTTAGCGTCCTCGCGGTGCTTCTTGGGCGGAGCGGCCGCTCGACGTCGGGAATAGCCATCTCGGAACCTCCTCGTGCGAAGGTTGTCACCGAACAGATTCTCGTATGCTTGTTGGCCCTCCTTCGTCGGCGTGCCTTTGATGAACCCCATGCATTGCATTACAAGGATCTCTCAGCGTTTGGCGACCGGTACCTTGGTGAGTGGGCTGCGCGGCGATCCGCTTACTCTCGCAAATAGCGGCAGCTTGGCGATGAGGAGTCTTGTGCCTTGTAATATAGCGGTGGAGAGGTCGCTTTCTTGAGGACTCGTCCAAAGAAAGTGCTTAATCGGCCCGTCAATGAGGAGGGCTGCTCGGATGTGCATTTTGCAAGATGATGGACCCGAATAGCACACCATGACAAGTTTAAGGTGCTACGGTGCATTTAACTCAAAAATAATTATGGCATCCGAAATCATTTAGTGGCATCAAGCTCGGCCCGCTTGAGGTGGAACATATGCCCCAAAGCTTCCCAATTTTCTCGTTAGCGGCATTGAATTTTTAATAGAACCAAATTGAATCTATGGAGATTTGTTTATTTTTTTTCCTTCTGTTTTCTTCAATAGTCTAATTATATTTCTTATGTTCAATTGTGTCTATCAAATCTATTCTATTATATACCAAATATTTGATTAAATCTACTTTCTTATATTTTTCCTATCTAATGTGTTTTGTACCGGAGCTTTTTTTTTTTTTCTAGATAAAGTCTGATTGTACTCTCTAGCTCGGTTCCAAAGATACGTGTAATTATAGGAAGCGTGCTAGTTAAATAATGTCATCTTTGACCAAGCTTATAGCAAAAAGTATTAGCATTTATGACTCAAATAAAATATATTTCATAACTAATCTAACTTACTTATTTAGTCTCATAAATGTTTGTGAGATGTGAGAATTGCATGTTTTGTGGAGCAGATAGATAAGTACATCTTTCATTACAGAATTTTTATTCGTACCATAGTTTTTCCCATCCTTTCTTTTTTTTCCTTCTAAAATAGAGTCTGAGGTCTCCACCATGCACACGCACGAGGAACAACTGCTACTATTTTTTTGCATGCGAGCATGCAAAATCTAGTGGATGAAAATAATAGTTTACGCGTGCTAGCATGCAAACTGCTGGTCTGGGCTGTTCTAGCCAAGCATGAGGGAGCGGCGGGGAGCGCGCGGCAGAGCGGCGGGGGGGACGACGTCGCGCCTGTCGGTAGAGTCTATGTTTGGGTCTTTTTAGTAGTAAGAATCGGTAGCCATATTCTATATTTATCATGCATGAATTGATTTCCTTTATTTCTCCTCTAATTGGGAGGAGAGATATCTCGCATGAAATTTGTTTCATAAACAATGCCGATGGGGGCAGGGATCGCCGGGCGTGGGGAGGGGGAGGCGTCAGGGATCGCATGGTGGGGGTGGGGAGGGAACTGAAAATTTTGTCGCACCATCCGGGAGTCTTACTTTTGTTCCTTTTATGTTGTAGAGACATGGGGAACGGTTTTGACCATGCCACGCTAGTGTTGACTCCACGTCGGACACACACGTGGGTCAAATGGACGGATGCAAAATTAGACTTAAGCAATGTGGAAATCGAGATGATCAACACCTGAAGGAGAAATTAGAAGACAGACACAATGAAGAGGTACAAGACATCCTACAAGTCCAAGATACCAAGTGAAACCAGGAGCTCAAATGCATCCAAACAGCATGCACCGGATCAGTCTGGTGCTACAGAAGAAAGGGGCGACACTAGATTTTCTACTAATTCATCCTCATCTCAATTGAAGAGGCGGCACTACATTTCCCAGCAATAATGCTAATTGTTGGGCATAGATGAACAACTCTGTTGATTTAAGAACTACAGTACTCATCAATAATTCTCAGGCATTCAGACTAGCACATTTCAGATGTGGCCCACATCATGTGGGTGATTTAAGATTCAAGCCTTTCACCCTCAGCTTCGCCTCCATCGCTCCGGCGGCTGTATTGTGTTGCTTCCCATGCCGGCGGCACCCAAAACCCTCTTGCTTGATCCCACCGATGGCTGCAAACTACATAGACGACGTTACCTCGACTGGCTGTTGCAGGGGCTGAACTAATAATCAAGGGATAAACACCTTTAATTAAAGATGTTTTGTCAGGTTTGTCAGTAGTGAAGAGGGATCATTGTCTTCCATGATTGGTGATTTCAAGACAAAATCACTAGGAGAGATCTCTTACTTTATAGTTAGTATATACCTCGCAAGTTGTTATAAATAATTTTCTTGTCTGTTATTGCCACATGTACTGAATTTCTTAACATAACACTTTTTTTATTTTGTAATTAAACCAGGATGAAGTTTGTACGGCTATTTTTAAAAACAATTGTTATTTTTTTCATTTTATTCATATTATTGTTCATTGTTTATCTGCAATTTCCCTTGGTACCACTCCTACTCTCTAATCTCTATGCTATCATGGTAAATGCTACATACAAATACAAGGTCTCGAATTCCATGAATCCGGCCTTATCCCTGATCTAGATCTACAACTCTGAAAAGAAAAGGTAGATCCTCAAACTTGTCACGGTGTGTTATCTATGTCCAAAAAGCTTCAACTATCCCATATATATCTACCAATCTAGTATGACATCCATTAGAGTCACAACTCACCATTCCTAGCCTATATCCTCATCATCATTCACATCAAAGACCACGATGTCATGATCAGTAGTGGTGGTGGATTTAAACGATGTTTTATACAGGAGTTAGTGAGTTAACTGGAGCAGCCGGTTATCTAAAAAATGTTCCTAAGATTCAACCTTGATGATCCCCATATGTATCACGAAACTCTTAAAAACTAGATGATACACAATTTGTACTGGTGCCTAAAAATGCATTTTGTAGGTGACATAATTATACAGTTTAAGGGATATCTTGTGCGCACTATTCTTCCTCTCTACCTTTTGACTAGTGGAACAAACGATGTCTACATTTGGAGATGCATTTTAAAAGGTCATTGAAGGGTATCTTCTCATTTTAAAAGTGTGCATGAGCCCTTGCTCCACACGGTGGCCTCAAGCCTCTTTTTCGGTGGGGCAACTAACCGTCTGTTTTGGTTGAGGGGTTGGGCGGGTTGGGTTGAATTCAACCTAGTTTTTAGGGTTGGGTTAAACCCATATCAATGTTTGGTTGCATCTCGATTTATGGGACAGTGAGTGAACCCATCTCGTGTTTGGTTGAAGGGACGAGAAACCGGGGTTGGATGTCAAGTTAACACCGTTAGTGGGGTTTTTTGCATTAAGACCCCTCAACTATTCAGTAATCAATGAGGCCTATATTAGCAAAAACTCTCTCTAGCGTTTTTACATCAGGAACCCTGTAAGAGAAATCAAATTAATTTTTCGTCCCTTGTCTTCTTCCTTCGTACAGGCACGGGGCTGCCGCTGGCCAGCGCCGCCGTGGGCGAAGCTCCGCCCCACGGGACAGCGCCGCTGGCGAGCGCGCCGCCGTGGGGAGGGGCGCGGCCACAGGCCAGCTCCTCCGCGTGCAAGCTCCGGCGCGGGACAATGCAACTAAGTCAACCCCGGGCAGGCGAAGCATACGACAAAGTGGGCGTTAAGATCGGGTTTCTCAAATTCATGCGACAAAATATGTTATTACTCCATTCATCCTGGAATATAGTGCATATTCTAAAAATTTTTAGACAACTTAATAAAACCCTCAAATAACACTAGCTTTGTACGAATTTTGCTAAGTCTTGGTTTCTCCTGAAATCATGGTTTCCTTTTAACAACTTTGCCAAATAGTCATATTCGTTGCATATAATGCATTATGTACGAATGTTAGAAGTCATAATATTTTTCAGAACGGAGTAGAGTTCATGACGAGAGTCAAGTACTATAATACCCTTAATTACAATTAATTAGTCTTTTTTTGCTTGATCAACTGCTAGCATTCTTTCTGGTTCCTCCAATTACAGTAATAAATCTCTTGAATTACAGCATAAATTATGTGCAAGTTGAAGGGATATATACTGAGCCCGTCCAAGGAATGTTGTTGTTCATTGTGAGTGCAACGAAAAGGTTCTTCATTTAATCTGACCGCACAAATAATCCTCGGACATTCACTTGATGACAGAGGCCTGACATTGAATTGCCTCTTTCCTTTTTTTTCTTCTATTGGTTCAGTCATCAAGGTGGAACGTGCTGAAACGTATGTTCAGTATTGAACATGACTTAAATTATGTTTACCGGCCCCATTAGTATGTGCTCGATGAAGCCTCTTCTCTAGTTCTCTACAAAATGAATATACTTTCATCAGCATGAATCATCCACAAGAGAAAATGTGTTACTAAATAATTTACCTAGAGTACTTGTAAGATGCGTTACTCATCAGCCTAAATCCGCAACCACAAAAATCAGTATTAGCAAAAAAGGTTGGTGAACAGAACTTACTAATCTCTCTACCCTCAATTGCAAGGTATCTAAGCTTAAGATTAAATTCTAAAAAGACTAGTTTGTTCCTCACTAATTAGTTGTTTTGGTTGTTAACTTGCTTATTATTCTAGAGGCATAGTTCAAAAAACATATATATACGTCATTGATTTCAGCTACTAATTACACATGAGCCATTATGAGAGCAAGATTAGATTTAAAACGTATGCATGGATGATGTTTAAAGAGCATGACGTACTGATGATGCATATATGGATGGTGTTGAGCAATTCAGAATACTTTATAATTTGGAACAAATTATGAACCTTTGATACCTTGTATTGCAGGGTTATCAAAGTCTTTTTTTTTTTTTTTACTTTGCATTTTTAGTAGCAGACAACAGCCACTAATATAGATCATTTATTTGTTGTATGTAAACGATCCGTTCAAAAGGAGAGGGAGAATTGCAATGTGAAAGATATACAAAATTATCTGCATCTATTATGATTAATAAAGAATAGTTTAAGAAATGGACATCAAATATTTTTAACTATGTGATGAATATGTTGAAAAGCACTGAATCAAGAAAACAAGAGCAATAGCTCAGGAGGTATTGTACCTTTCCTCTGATATGGGCGGGCTTCGTCATGCTCTCCTCTGATTCGCACCACTGTTCCAATACAGACCAGTCAAATATTTGTACTTCTTGCTTTTGTGTTTCCCATCTGTTCAAGTGGATGATTGATTATTTGTCGTATGCTCTCCATGCTCTCCTGGTAGCATCTGAAATCAAGTTTCTTTGGAGGGTGGCACATGATATCCTGCAAATTGCATAGGTCATCACACCATGAGATCGTCAATCGTTGGAGATATGAGAGGTCCCAACCCACTGCACAGGGGTGAAGGCATATTGTCTGTTATGGGTGCAGATGCACCACCTTTTTTTTTCAGCTTATAGTATTCAAGTTTTAGCCCACATTTTTTTTTTTTTTTTGAGAAACAGGGTTGTATAAAATGCTGACAGTTTACATCTCAAATCTTACAATGACACTTTGAAAGAAAGAAAAAATTACATCCAGGTCCTTGCAAACCTCCAAAGGTCAATAAGATGCACCACCCACAACCCAGCAAAGCAGAAGCCCAGCTAGCGTGCATCTAGGAAGCCAGGAAAGACATAGATTGTGTCTCATAATTTCTAGCTCCGTCACGTCAATTTCCGTTTCGACCAGCTTTCACGACTCGCGCCGTTTAGGTCTCACTTGCCTCATCCCTCTTACTCACGCAACACGCATCCAGCAGGAGCCAGCAAGCTCGGTACTTGGTCGATCTCCGTGAATCCAATCTGATCGAGCGGAGCACAGGGCGAGAGGCGACCACAAAACCATCCAACAAGCAAGGAGAATATTTTAAGGTAAGATTAGATGTCGTTTCATGCTTTCTTTTCCTATTTCTCAAATTAATTAATCTAATTTACATATACAATCAGAGCTTGAACTGTGTCCCATCGTTTGGCTATTGACGTTGCAGACTTGCAATAGTGCAATACATATTTACGCCTCCTTTTATTATGTGTTAATGCCAGGCTAATTGATGGAACGAATTTACAAAAGGAAAGCATCATAGCCTGATAGTGCCAATAATCTCCAGAATTCTTGTTTGGATGATATCAATTGGGAGGAGGAGATTAAATATGACCTAGGATTGAGGAAACAAATTGATGATTACCATCCTAATCTTAGAGAGGGTGAGAAGGAAGTACTTGGAGAATGGACCTTGCCAACCTCGCACAATTAATTTTCCTGGGACATGTATTGGAGGAGCTCCGAGAAGGTTTGTTCCCGAATGGTTTGATGTGTTTGGAAGTTACCTCGAATATAGTGAGTCCAAAGATAGAGCATAATGTTTTGTTGTTTCTTATTTAGAGATAAGAAGAATGGTGGATATGAAGCATTTTTTAAAAATGGTTGCAAAAAGTTCATGTCGGAGATGTCAGTGACTAACACTATAAATTGATGTTGCTAGAATATTACTGAATGGGAGGTATTGTACCTTTACTCTGATATGGGCGAGCTTCATCTTGTTTTCCTCTGATTTGCACCACTGTTCCAATACAGAGCAGCCAAATATTCGTAGTTCTTCAAGATTGGTTAGTTGTATGCTCTCTGGCAATGAACTAATTCCCTGGCAGTACCTGATATCAAGTTTTTTTAGAGAGGTGTGGCCCATGATATCCTGCAAATTGCATAGGTCCTCACACCATGATATTCTCAAACGTTGGAGAGATATGAGGTCCCCAACCCACTGCGGCATGTGTCGACAATGCGATATGTGAAGTGATTGTAGCAAAGTGAGATGCTTGGCAACCTCCTTCAATGTACTTAGTTCAAAATAGTCCATCTTCAATTTCTTGAGAGATGTGAGACGACCAAGCCACTCAGGTAGTTGTGCCAGGTTGCATTTAGATACTGACAGACATTGGACTGAGGAGAAGGCTTGGATGGTCTCAGGTGAGCTGGTAAGATCATTGCAATTCTCGAGACATAACCTATGGAGGGCAGGGAGGTGGTGAAGCAGCCTCCACTGATGGAGTGGCAGAGAGCAATTCAATATTGTCACGGTACTAACTGGAAGAGAGGAGGAACTGGAAGCACCACTGCCTGACGATGTATTCTGCCCCCATGATGATAGTACACCATCACTATCCTCTATAATCCACTGGTCAGCTTTCGGTGGGCAAGGTTTCAGCCTCAACTTGGGACAATGTTTTATTTCCAATTTACGAAGGCCAGGGAACATAGACCCACTCACACCATCCCCACCACAAGAGTACACTGTGTTCCACTCTTGGAGGCTTTGCATAAGGTCAAGGGTGAAGCTCTCCAATCGAGAAAATGCTACTGTACCACCATACAAGTCCTCATCAATTCTTATGATACTTCGCAAATCTTTGAGAACCAGTGTTTTTAGGTTAGGTAATTGGCCGAGTGGTGGTAGCCTGATGCACTTATCCATATGCTCCAAGTATACACAGGCAAGATTAGGGAAGAAACTATAACCAGAAAAGCCCAGTAGCCAATCTGGGAACAGTATGCTGGGGTAACCATCTATCCGTAAGCTCTGTAGAGTCCTTGGTGGCTCAAGGCCTTTCAACACTTTGTTGTCCTCCACATCCCTCGATTGGACCCTGCTGGTCCACTTAAGTGTCAAATGTTTGATTGATTGTTTTCTAGCTAATTTAATACTTTCCACCTCTTCAACTGATCTCACTGTTTCAAGTTCGTATATCTTCAAATTGGTAACATTCACAGCCTGAAACAGATCTAGATTGCTGCCTGCTAACTCAATAGCAGGGACTGCAAATTCTGGAAGAGTGGTTAATTTTTTATCCAATCCTTGCTCAACAAAATAGGACACGAAGGGACTGCAGCCTTTCATATATGCCATCTTTAGGCTATGCATTTGAACTATACTTTCTGGTACCGAACACAGGGATGAGCACTCCGAGAGGTTCAGTGTATGTAGCTTGCTGAGGCTAGCAATGCATTCTGGTAGGTGCAAAAGAGTGTTGTTACAAGACAAGTCCAGATGTTCTAGATTTGAGAGGGTGCTGACACACTCAAGGGAAGTAGACATAGTCGATTCGTCATGACACATCTTATCCATGAACCCAGACAAATGTAGACGCCGAAGTTGTGCAAAATTGCTGATGGCTTCTGCAACCATGGTTCCACCAGTGCAACCACAGTGAGATAAGTTCAAATGTTGGAGTCTGGTAAGACCACTCAAAACATGTGGTGTCACTTTAACCTGATAACAGAGTGATAAATCAAGATGCACCAAATTATTTAGATTCCCAAATGATTGTGGTAATTGTCCAATTTCATCGCAGCCTGATATGTTTAAATATTTTAGTTTCAAAAGGCTACCCAAATGCTCTGGTAGCTTTCTGATATTCCAGCAGTATGATAAGTCCAAAAATTCAAGGTCTGTAAGGCTTTGCAATGATTCTGAGAAATCTGTAACATTGATGCAGTGTGACAAATCCAGATGGATCAACTTCTTTAGTTTGGCAAATGACTCTGGCAGTTTTTCTAGCCCCGAACACCGGACAAATTAAGATACATCAGACCCTCTATCTGTCCAATTGAATCTGGCAGTGCCAACAATCCAGCAGACCCAGAAAAGCTTAGGTAAAATAACTTTAAGAGCTTCGTAATACAATTAGGGATCATCCAATGTTGAATCTTTGGAGCATTCAGATACCTCAGGTGCTTCAGTTGACCAATAGAATAGGGTAGCTCCTGTATAAAGCATTCGCTAAATCCAAGACGCGAAGATACTTGGCGGATGAAAATGCATCACCATGGAGTCCAATTTTTCCACAATCGAAAAAATGAATCGCCCTTATCTTGACAGGAGAGTCTATGTATGACTCCAGTTTCTTGCTGCAATCATCAAACAATGCATAGCGGCATCTACTTGCATCGGTATTGCCCAGTTTGCTTACCCCCAGAATTAATTCATCAGCCAGGACCAATCGAGCTAAGTCATGCACCAGGTCGTGCATTATCAAGTGTTTGACTTCTTTTATGATGCACTCCCATAACCTGCAACGAGACAATTAGAAAAGTTATAATTGGCGGCTGTTTTCTATCTTAACATATGTACTGCACATATACTTCATGATCTGTAGCATCCTTACTCAATTGTATGGACCAAAAAAAATAATATTAATAATATATATCATTAAAACGAGGCCAATAGAAGTCATAAATAATTCATCCTCCATCTTATTAGTTTTAATAGGAGGGTCCTTTTGGAGTCTTCACATTAGTCCTCATAGGATGCACTAGGAAAAAAAAAAAATCCTAGAAAACTTTACAAAAGTCATAAATGTTTGGTCACAAATTCAATAAGAGACTATTCATCATTAACAACTATAGTAATATGATGTGTTATACAATGCCAATTATCAAAATTTGGTCTAAAGTAACAGCTAAATCATGTTTTAAATTACACATGTTGCTATCATAAAAATAGTCTAAAATAACCCCTTCGGTCAAAAAATCTAAAATAACCCCTTATCTTCATCTAAGTTACACATATATATCATTATTAAAAATAATCATAATTTACATCTAAGTTAATCAAACCTACCCCCTTGCTTGGGGCTATACCCATCAGATACGCCGCACACACCCTCTGGAAGGAGCTAGGCTGATCATCTGTTTTTTAGTTGCCCCTTCAGTCAAAGATGCTGGCAGCAACTAGGCATTCACTGGAATTTTACTGCAAGTTTCTTCCAAATGATGGCAAAAGCAAAGCAGCAATTCCAGAGCCCCTTCTTCATGGAAATCTTCAACATTGCCTCTTGGCAAATCTGGAAGCAAAAAAATGACAGAATATTTGATAGAGGAAGGCCTTCTCTTAATTCTTGGAAGGTCCTCTTTCTTGAGGAGGCTAAACTTCAGTCACATAGATTTCTTGATGAGGCCAAACATTCTGCTTTTCTTTTTCTTTTCTTTTTTCTCGAACACGCAGAGGAGAGCTGCGTATCATTGTATTAGAAGAAAAAAAGAGTTATACAGAGACCCAAACACATTCACATCCCTCACCACCGCTACCCTGAAATCTGAATTACATCAACTGAAACAGAGAGTACAATGACCGAATGGGCTAAGAAACTAAAAGCCCCTAGCAGTGAGCAAGGACAGACCCTTAGCTCCTTCCAAACACCACCAATGAGCTTCGTCCCAAGCTATACTCAGGGATGTGTTAATATTTGGTACAGCCCCATTGAAGACACAATCATTCCGGTGTTTCCGGATGCTCTAGGCGCCAAGGATGATGATAGAATTTAAGCCTTTTCTCACATCCCCAGTGGTGGTTGCTTCCGCCTTTTCCCAACAGTCCTGCCAGGCTGAATCATTAGGTTGGGGTGTGAAAGAAGAGAGTCCAACGTGCTGCAAGAGAGAAAAGCATAATTGCCTAGCAAAAACACACCCAATTAAGAGGTGTTGAATGGTTTCCTGTTCCTGGTCACAAAACAAACATTTGGCTGGATGAGGGAGTCCTCGCCAAGCCAGCTGTCCAACACCGGTTATGAGCAACCAGCCACATTGAAAAACGACATTTGGGAGGAGCCCATGACTTCCATATTCTCTCATATGGTCTGAAATATATGGCACCTTGAAAGAACGCATCATATGTAGACTTTGTTGTGTATGTTCATGAAGCTGAGTCTCCAGATGTGTTTGTCCTGTGTCCCTTCATGTAGCTCAACATTAGATAAAATATCCCATAATTCCAGATATTCCATTAAAGCATCTACAGGTAGTTCAACTCGGATGTCCTCAATCCATTTCTCATCAGTGAGGGCCTCCTTCACTGTGTGCATGCCTGTTCTTCTTCTATGGACCAAACAGAAAATCTTTGGTGCTAATTCCTGGATATTTTTTTCCATCGAGCCATCTGTCCTTCCAGAACAGGGTATTAGCTCGATCACCTACTTCAGTGAAAACTGCCATAGAGAGAGAGACGTGCCCAAGGTTTATTTGGTTCAGATTTTTTCAGCCATGGCCACCTAGCTCTGAGCGCAAATCCCAGAGACTTCAGGTCCACAATGCCCAGACCCCCCAAGTTCTTTAGAGCGATAGACTTTGGGCCAGGCAATGAGACAATGTCCTCCATTAGCTTCCTTTCTGCCCCTCCATACAAAAGCTCTCCTAATTTTATCAATTTCCTTAATAGCCCATGGCGGCAGCTCAATTACCATAGCTAAATATACTAACATTGCAGTCAGGACATGTTGCACCTGCACCACCCTTCCTGCTTTTGTCATCGGGTCTGCTTTCCATCTTGGCAGCTGGTCTGCTATTTTATCAATAATTGGCTGAAACTGTGGTCTTTGGTCAGCTTCTTGATAGAGAGAGGTAGTCAAGATATTTGTAAGGAAATTCCTTAATCCCGCAGAGGTAACAGACTTTGAATCAGCCCCAAATTTTCTTCAGAGGAGTTGATTAGCATTACATTACTTTTCTGCACATTCTGCTTTTCTTCTTTGTGTACAGCTTCTTGTTTAGTTCAATTTTGTTTTTTCTTCTATCCTTATTTAGGCCAGTTTCTGCTGTTCGGCTTCTTGCCAGGCAGGTTTGTACAGTCATTGTGCCTCTTTTATAATTTTAATAAAAAAAAATTCTCTACAGTGGGGGCCTCACCTGCTGCTGCTTCAGGCTCGAGGCTCGCCAAGGCCTACGCTGCCGAGGGACCGGGGACGGAGCCTGACTCCTACTACCTAGCACAGATGCGGGCTAGTGCTCGGGCGGGCAACGTCTTGAGCCACAAAACCTGCGGAGTATTCAAGAGCGGCGGGCGTAGAGATTTCACAACACCTCCCCAACCGACAGGCATGAGCCACTATCCACCGCTTCCCCGGACAGTGGTCAGCAGGCCAAGGGCCTCGGCACCTAGGCTGGGAGGACCCGACTTCACGGTTCAGTAGTTGGAGGTAGGTAATGACGGTGCCGGGGTTTTTGCCCGACTACGCAGTAGGGGGATGAGATTAAGATTAGAAGAGATGAGAGATTTAGGATAACTTTCTTCTTGATTGCATTCAACAAGTTTAGCATACTCTCTTTCACACTCCTTGACTCTCTTTCACATGCCTTAAATGACTCTGGACCTTTCAATCTTCAGGACCTCGGCCATCTCCTGGCCTTGCGCGTCCTTACCAGCTGTGCCAAAAGCTCCTTGATTTCGGGGCGGCGACTATAATGATGCCCCATAGGCCGAGGTTCCTTCATGGCCAAGGAGGCCTCAACAAGGTTCATCCGGGAGGCTGGACTGCAGCAGATGACACCTGACGGTCAAGTTCTAGGTGACGGCAGCAGTGTTAGGCGGCACCAGCAAGGCAGCAACTCCTCCCTACATGATAGAGTCAAGGTCCATCCACCCAGCTCTCGAAGACCATGGACTGAGAACCCAAACTGACTTGTACCCAACCTTCCTTGGAATATAAGGGGACGATCAGATGCCATAGAGAGGGAGGAGCCAAGAATGCAATCGAACAGAGCTATGAGCCTGATCGGTCACCAGAGAGATCCCATCCGAGGAACAACAAACTATTCTCCTCGACCACCTGGCTGGAGAGGGCCGATTCCTCACTCGCCGAGAAGAAAACTCACCACCGCCAAGCCGTAGTAGTAGAGCACCAAGCGATCCTCTATGAAATCCTCGTTCTCCTCCGTTGTAACCCCCGATTTGGATGCTCCTAAACATGAAGAACACCTCACTGCTGGACGTAAGCCTCGATAGCCCCCAACTAGGATATACCGCTCTGTCTCCCTTGTGTTTTGAGTAGCCGAGCCACGATGCTTACCGTGGCAACAAACTCGCGACACTTACCTACATTATTACTAACAATAACCTAGAGTAACATTTAAACCTGTCATTGTCAAAAATATCGCAAAGCCTCCTATATACAAACTCAAATCAGCGACATATGAAATATACACCAATGTTAATATAGAAAAAACTAATTCAACGTTCTCAAGCATAATGTTTTGTTACCATATGAGACCTAGATCATTTCTGCCCTCACTCGAGACCTAAATCCTCTCTCGCCTCCACTCGAGGCCCCCGCTAGCCACTAGCCTTGTATTTGATCTCCTTGACACTAGCTCTTCTTTTAAACAATGTATGTTAAAAATTGTGGAATATGTGCAAAACCTGCAAGAACATGATGAAAGAACTGGATTTAAGGCATGTATAGAACTTACGAATTTTCAAGGAAGGACAACCCAATAAGGCGTGTGATGTATTTTTCATCGAGTTGCCTAGCGGTGAGCACATGCGTCGTCTCTATGAAGCCCAAAGAAATCCATTGATGCATTAGATCATCTTTAACCATATGATGACCTTTTGGAAAGATGGCGCAATAAGCAAAGCATAGCCTCAAATGTGAGGGCATAAAACTATAGGTTAATCTCAAAGAAGAAAGCACCGGATGTGTCTCTTGAGAAGTAGATAGATTCCAGATATTACTGTTTCTTACAGACTCCCATTCATCAGATGTGAAAGTTAGCAACATGTGCCCAATGACCTTAGCTGCTAAGGCCACACCTCCACACTTCCTTGCAATGTCTTTTCCAATCTGTTCCGACTGTTTTTATCAGGTCTAGAGTCTAAGTCACTCTTTTGCTTTATTATAGTCCAGCAAGAGTCATCCGGCAAGAGTGATAATTTGTATGGTCGAATGGTATGAAGATCATTTGCAACGATCTCATTGCGTGTGGTAATTATAACAATGATCTTATGTATATCCTTACTAACCTTCAACATCTTTTTCAATTCATCCAACTGAAATTGACAATTATCCTCCCACAAATCATCTAAAATAATCAAAATATTTTTACCAGCAAGTAGCTCTGCAAGGCGAGTATGTATCATTTGCATATCTGTTATTTGGCTCTCCGTTTTAGATACTTGTGATATTATAGAGTTACCAATTTTCTTCAGATCAAATATCTGGGACACATAGACCCATACCGAGAGTACTCCTTGAACTTTGTATCATTGAAAACCATTTTTGCCATTGTTGTCTTTCCAATTCCACCAATGCCATATATGGGAAATATAACAAGCTTTTGAGTAATAATATTCTTAGATAACAAATCCATTATTTTCATTTCTTCTTCTATTCTCCCTACAATGAGCTCTTCATCGTTCATGAACATGGTTGTTTCCCTCACATCAGGAACTTTCTGCTCACTTGCAGAGCCTGTCTCCAAACTGAACCTCACTTGTTGATCTGAGATCTCCTTCAGTTCCTCTCTCATTTTCTTCATCCTATTAGCAAGTGTAGTCCTGGGACCAATGGACGCCAATTGCAAGAGGCCTTTTTTGAGGGACATCTGTGCAATATTTAGTTTGATTGATTAGGACTACACACAACATGTTGTACACTTGTACATTTATGATGTAAAACTCTTGGGATATCTCTAATTTATTACAAGAGAAACAAAATGAAGTGCTAACTCAACAGAAATAAAGAGGATAGTATGGGCTTGTTTGGATCCATATAAATGAAATCACAATAAGTTACTTCTTTAGATTTTAAATTTGTAAATATTAAACCATCTAGGTTTCTTCTATGCCATTTTTTGGACTATAACCATTAGCATGTCAAAATTTAATACATATTGACAACACAAGAATGACATTAATAGATTCAATATGAATAATGTTTTATTTTGTATATACATCTTTTACTCTAACATATATAATACACTTCCATAGATGGTTAGTCAAAGTTTGATGTAGGATAATCCTAAATTTATTGAAATCTCTAATAAACTGGATTTTCAGGCAAACTACTGTGTCAACTGGTAGTGTGGCTAAAGTGATAGAATAAGGGTACCCATAGAATAACCTTAGGCTAGTTGGAGGTGGACTCACCGGCGACTACCACAAGCAACACCCCATGGGTCCAGCGCCATGGCCGACTAAAAGCACGATACCAGCCAGCCCTCAAGTCCTCAAGGTATGGCTGGCCTATGAACAATAGCCGCAGCACAGATGCCAATATGCCAGACAGCACAAGTAACCCATGCTGAGTCAGGGCGGAGCCCTCGCGGTCCACTGGCACTCCATGAATTGCTAGCTCGGAGAACTGCATCGTTACCCACAGGTGCTTGTCGAACAAAATCTCAGGGTCTCAACCATATCTCTCCATCTCCATTTGATTCCTAAAAGCTCCAGCCACCACCAGTCACTTCTTTCCCCAAATGGCCAAATCCACCCAATTTCTCCACTAGCAGCAACAGTAAGCACCAAATCCGTCCCAAATCGAAGAAGCAAGCAGCACTGAAATTTCCCTCCACCATTAAAGCATCTAGATCAACGGACCAACAAACAACCATCTGGAGCTAGGCGGTGCTGGGTAGTGGGTACCCACGAATGGCGTGAGGGGGGGGACAAGGCGTCGACGGCGGAGAGCACAGCACACGACGGGGAGGCAGCGGGAGGCAGCGAGGCTGGACATAGGCGGTGGGGAATTTCGCGGTGGGTGGATTGGGTTGAGGCGTCGCCGGCAGGAGCACAGCACGAATGGCGCAAGGCGAATGGAACCCAGGCGACTAAACATGAGGCCAGCCCAACAAGGAAAAAATGTGGTGAGTATAGATGTCCAACGGGCGGCCGGTCGCGGGCGCGTCGAGGCCACGGGCGCTTGTCGGGCGATGCCTCCACCGATGCCCGGCCACGCCCTCGGTCCATGGCCGGTCGTGGGCCATTTCTTAGGGCCACCTTTCGTCGGGGCGGGCCACGGCGGTGTGCTGGAGGTGCGCCGCGTGACCTCCTTGGTCTTGGACGAAGGAGCGCGCCCGGCGGCGCATATGGGCTGAGTGCGAGCGGTGGGCTTTCACCCATGCCCCATCGATCTCTCCGTCTTGAGTGCGCCACCGGGAAGAAGCGGCTCGGGCGCCCGATGCCGTCGCCTGGGAAGTTGGTCGCCGCCGCCTCGCGGCCGTGGTCGTGGGCGCGCGCAGCGACCTCGGCGTAGCGCGCGACGTGTGAGAGGAGAGGCGCGGAGAATCTGTGTCGGGGGAGCGGCCGAAGGGGCGGTGCGTGGAGGTGGCAGGCGCCGTGGGGGGCCGGGGAGAGGGAGGTGGCCGGTGGGGAAGGATAGAGTGCGAGCGCTGGGAGAGAGAGAGAGGAAATGAGGGAGATTTAGGGTTGGAAGATGCAAGATGTATATTATTGGGCCAAAATTCAACGGGCCGCCATAGGGCCGGCCACGGGCGGGCTCGGCCGCCACCGGGCGGGCCGCCTGGTTGGCAGATAACGGGCCGGCCGCCGGCCGGAGAGAGCCATTTTGTAGGGCCTCGGGACGGACCGGCGGTCACGGGCCAAATGGCCATCTATAGGTGCAAGGCGGTATACCTCCGAGGTAACGAGAACCGGACATTTGGTACATAAATCCAAATATTATAGTTCGGCGCCCCCGATACAGAGCACGCAGAGGTGGGTGATAGGAGACTTTTGTAAAATGCAATATTGTGATATATTCAAATTGCGCCGGCACAGATTCTATGTATGGTACAAGTTTATATAGATTTAGCATGTAGCCGTTCTGCAATGCGATGGGTTCGCAACTCATCATCGATTGGGTCGTCGAACCACTTCGCCCCCGAACCACAAATTGGTTCGCCGAACCTGGTACATGGTTTGTGCCTATGAACCCGAATTCTATGATTATGGGACACATGTGTAACGGCAACATTGTAGCTGCAAAGAAGCCGAGACCACGCTGCAGTCCTGCACGTCTCGAACTGCCGGCTCAAAATAGCAGTACTTTCTTTTCGCACCCATCTCTCTTTATCTACTACTCTATACCAACAACTATATGTGGGATCCACTTACAATTTTATCTAAATATATCCTTGTGAGATCTAGTTTTGAAGGATTTCTCAAAACGATTTTAATAGTGCGATCGGATTTTAATTTAATTTTTGATTTATGAGTTATAACATTTTTTAGGTTAGTTTAAATAATAGGGCCCACTGCAGGAATGTCAGATGCGTGCATGCTCTCTCCTGCTCGCCTCTCGTGCGAGGAGCCGCTGCAGCATTTTTTGGTCTACGTGGATTGACGTGGATTGTGCAATAATTTTCCCAGTATTGCAGTGCAGACAATCTAAGGTACCATCGTGTACCCACTATGTACTGTCTGCATTGTCCATATATGCTTTAAGATTCACTAGAAAACTGCGCGGCTTTGCCGCGCGTGGCCATTTTTTTTCCCTTTGTAGTTAGTTACGTAGTATAAAAGTAATAGAATCGAATTGGCCTCTTTATGCAATACATTAGTTTTATGTTTTTCGTGGTGATTATAAGTTATCATTTACCCATGGTAAATACTGGTTCTATAGTTTTATGATTTATAAATGAGAAAAATGGTAGTATATAAATTAGTAGTAGAATTAATTCGTTATATGATGGATTTGACGGTGTATATTAGTAGTACAATTAATTCGCTATAACGATGGATCTTATGGCTGGTATGGTGATTTTGTAGGTTCGCATACAACTTTAGGATTTACGTTGGGAAAAATGACAAGTGTACCAACAAGTAGCATTTGCATTTGCATTTATATATGATTGTGAGTTAATTTAGCAATTGAAGAAGAAATGGCCACGATATATCTAAAATCTTGGTATTTGCGGGTGCTACGAATGGAATTGTTGAAAAGAATAGTTGTTTGCATTTGTGACAATCATAGTCAATGAAAATTAAGGAAAATGATTTGAATATGTAGGATTTTTTAATTTTTTTGAGGATTTATGGGATTGAGTTAAGATAGATGAGATATATGTTTTGTTAGTTTATCTAAGACTGCTTGAGAGTGAGAGCAATTTGAGAAATTATTTTTTGTTTATTTGATGATGAAGAAGGAGTGCGACTAAAAATTATGAAAAAGATTTGAACATGTAGGGTTTTATTTTTTGAAGTTTTTTGGTTGAAGAATTATGGGATTGAGTTTGGTTGGATGAAATATGAACTTCCTAAGTTTATGGATAGAACGTGAATGAGATAAAATTAAAAATTCTTTTTCTTTTTGGACGATGAAAAGGAAAAAAAAATGATTTGAATATATAGGGTTTTATTTTGGAACTTTTTGGTGGTGGAAGAATTATGGGATTCGAGTTAGGATGGATTGAAAATTATTTTGGATTATATGTATCTTGATATTTGCGGATGGTACCAATGGAATTGTTGAAAAGAATTATTGTTTGCATTTGTGACAATGACCAAAAATTGGGGAAAAGATATGAATATGTAGGGTTTTATATTAGATTATTTTTTATGGAAGAATTATGGGATTCGAGTTAGGATGGATGAGATATAAAATTAAGTTTATTGGCGAAATGTGAATGAGACGAATGTGAAAAATTATTTTTGGATTTTTTGATGATGGAGAAGGGTTGTGACCAAAACTTAGGAAAAAATGATTTTGAATATATAGGGTTTTATTTTAGAACTTTTTTTGGTGGTGGAAGAATTATGGGATTCGGAGTTAGGATGGATTGAAAATTATTCGATTATATGTAAAGGTTTTATTTTAGAAGATTTTTGGTGGAAAAACTATATGATTCGGAGTTGGAGTGAATGAGATATAAACTTCCTAACTTTATCGATAAAAACACGAATGAGAGGAATTCAAAAAAATTTTTTGGATGATAAAAAAAGGGGTGAAAAATATTTGAGTAGGTTCTAGTTTATTTGAAAATTTTTTCGGAAAGGGAAAAACTTTTTTTATCTTTTTTTGGTACGTTTCTCGTGCAGCGTAGCAATTGCGGCGTGAACGGTCTTGGCGTCACTTGAACGGTGTGTGAGCAGTGTCCCTAAAAGCGACCGTGGAGTGGTCGGAGCCGTCGGTCGAGATCCTACGGCCATTTGTTTTGCGGCGACGTGGATACCCTCTCGTGCCCGAGCTTGGACTCGGGTTTCGATAGTTAGAGATACTACACATTATTCTCATCCATGTATGCGTTAGCATTTCTCTCCTGGTGCACAAATTTTAATACCTAATTGACCAGGTGTAGATAGTGCATGTTGAGCACGTAGATGTTGATTTTCCACATTTATCATAGTTATCTTTGTCTTCTGAATCTTTTTTGTGTGTGCCATTCCGTCGGCTGAAGGTTAGATTTTCGCCGTTTGAAAACCTAATATGTGGGGTCGGCTCCAGGTTGCCCATCCTCTTCTTTCTCATCCCCTAAACGGGCCCTGCCTATCGGCCCCACCCCCACCCCCCTGCTTCCTCTCCCCGACGCACATCCGCCATGGGAGATAACCTCTTTTCCTTTTCTCGTCACCACTGATTTTTTTTATTATTTCACCTTGCAAATCCATGGGGTAGACAGCTGCGACAAGCTCGGCCTTCGCCCCTTGTGGTCACCAGCGTTTCCACTCTTGTTGTCACCGGCAGCGGAGCAAATACGGTGGCGGTCGTCGGGCACTCGCCGGAGAGGGCGCTCTGGTGGCCACAAAGCTTCGGATTAGTAGCGCTGGATGGAGAGGAGATCAACCCGAGCTGATTGGAGACGACACCGACAACCTAGGAGGCTCGGAGGTGATGAACGACGGTGAGGGGCGGATGGAGGTGGCAAAGAAGCTCAGCGAGGAGGGAAGGGGGTTGTGGGTGTGGATCGGCACCAAGGATGGGTTGTGCAAAGTATTCATGCTCTTGCGGTTCCATACAAGGAAGCAGGGTGGCGTTTGGGGCTCTATGTGTGGAGATCGACGAGCACCGGCCATGGCGGCAGCGGTGCTGGAGGTGTTAGAGAGAGGGAAAGGGACAAAGAGTAATGATGGTAGTGGATCGGGTTCGGGTGAGTAATCCGTGGGTTTTGGGTCCCTCGGGTTTGGAGTACGATTTTTCACCCAAATTTTTTGGGTTCGGGTTTTTAGTATTCCACCCGTGGATATCCAATGGATACCGAAATAAATTATTTGGAATTAAAAATTATGTTTATAATATGTTAATAATAATTTGTTTACTTAGATTATTAAGTTTATTCAAAGTTGACTCATGAAAATATTTATTATTTGTTGTCTCTTGTTTATACACGTGAATATATGTATATATATCCACGGGTAATCCGTAGGTTTCGGGTATCCATTGAGGGTTTTAGGTATTCATTCGATTTCGGATACCGCGGGTTTGGGTTTGGTTTTGGATTTCCACCGAATCGGTTTTGGGTTTTGGTTAGGGTTTGGTGTGCAGAGACTCCACCCGATCCGAACCCCGCCGGTTGCCATCCTTAACAAAGAGAGGGCGGTATGGCTTCGTCGTGGGGCTGAGATCCAGTTTGGTCCGTGCATTTTGTGTACCTCTTCTCTTTTGAGAAGTTTTTTATTTTACAAAATGGCTAAATAATGAAATTTAGCTATTAAGTTTAGCTAATCTATTTGGAGCTGCTCGAACAACTATATTTTGATGAGTAATCAAAACTAATTTATTGCTGGAGATCCAAACAACCACTAAAACTGTATTTTGAGAACAACTGAAATCATGGAGGTTTCCCACTCTAGTTGGTACTTATTTACGAGAAAGCAGGGGAGACAGTAAAGTACATATACACCTACCTTTCCCGCAGCCGACGTAGTGTCGGCCTCGAACTCGTCGAGCATGTCAGAGATGTCATACATGGCGTTCTTGAGCCGCTTCAGCCACAGCTGCACGGAACTGTTTTCGATCGATTTCCTCTCGGCATCATCCAGCACCGCCGTCAGAGACTCTAGGGTCATCTTCATTTTCTTGAGGTCCTTGGTGAAGTCCTGCTGCAGCGTGATCTGGCCTCCGATGACGGCGCTGATCTGCTTCAACACCACGTTGAGCACGGCGGAGGCGAGCATGCCCCCGGCTACCGCCATTGCTGCGATGCTTCAGTCTTCAGATCACCGCGCTGCCCCTGCCCCTGCTTTGCATCCATGTACTTTGCTTGTGCCTTTTAACTCCTCCCTCCTGAACAGAATGGACAAAATATGTGCGGAGAGGTAGAGGGCTGGTGGCGTGTGAATCATCGATATATGCTGGACCTTGACAACTGCTCGCCATTTTTACAAAGCGGAAAACGCGTAGCACCAAAATAGCATCAGAGTTCGACAACAAGGATTCTTTTTGTTTGACATGGAACGGTTTTGCTCATGCCACGCTAGCGTTGACTCCACGTCGGACACACGCGTGGGTCAAATGGATGCAAGATTAGACTTAAGCAAGGTGGAGATCGAGATGATCAGCATCACCTGAAGGAAGAAATTAGAAGACATACACAATGAAGAGCTACAAGACATACTAGAAGTCCAAATACCAAGTGAAACAAACTCAGACGCAAAGACACGAAGAAATGGAGCTCAAATGCATACAAACTGAGCTCAATGCATGCAAATTAACAGCGTGCACCTGATAAATCTGGTACGGTGCTACAGAAGAAAGGGCATCCGATAAAACTGATAAAATGTATAAGGCTATAAGCTATCTTTTCTAGTTCGACAGTTAAGTTATGCTGGTTTGAACTAGCAATAAGATCCAGACATTCTACAGGGCAACCACAGTCTATTCATGATCCAGACTTACTAATCGTGCTTGAGCTAGCATGACGTGTTATTTAGTTCGATCGTCGTAAATTGTAAGGTGAGCTAGCATGACGTGTTATTTAGTTCGATCGTCGTAAATGGTGGTGCATGTTCCATGTACATCTCTCCAACCAACCTTCACCCTCACCTTCACCTCGATCGCTCCGGTGGATGGTTGCAAACTACATAGACAATGTAGAGAATTAGGGGAAACACCTCAAACCCAATTAGGTTTTTTTTTTTTGGGGGTTGACTTTCATATATATATGTATATATATATAGTCAAATAGAACTTGGAGTACAAGTAACATGATATACATGTATTAGACTATACATGTCTCTAATATCCACTCGTAGTCACAGCGGGAGGGAACTGGACGTAGAGACTGGAGACCTAAATTCATGGAACAACTATACAGGTAGTCCCTTAGTCATAATGTCCGCAAACTGATGAGCGACGGGACATGTAGTACTCTGAAGTGCCCCAAAGCCACCTTCTCACGAATGAAGTAGTATCAATCTCAATATGCTTCGTGCGACGATGATGAACCGGATTGGCAGTCATATAAATTGCATCGACGTTGTCACAATGGTCACCGATGAGATTGAGATATGAAGCTCTTGGAGTAACTGTCGCAACCAACAACACTCAACAGCATGAACAACAGCTCGGTACTTCGCCTCTGCACTAGACCAAGACACCATGGTCTACCATTTTGAAGACTAGGAAATCAGATTGTCGCTGAGGAAGACATAATAGCCTGAAGTAGAGCGGCGAGAGTCTGGACATCCAGCCTAGTCAACGTCAGAATATATCGTGATAGATGTCACATAGCGCAAAATACGCTTGATCATGGCAAGATGCGGCTCCCGTGCATCATGCATACCTCGACTGTGCTTGCCCAAGCACCTCCTATTGTAGGGGCTGATTGTGCACCACCCATCCTTGAAAAAGTTAGATTTTTTGTCTTAGAGAACCAGGAGCGGCTCAGAATTGGAGCTAACTGAAAGAATCTATGAACATTGCCGCGAGCTGATTGCAGGGATCCCTCTGAAAATGACATATGTTCTTATTATCCAAATCAAAAACTCCAACTCATGATGGATAATCTCCATGAAGAAAGAAACTTTTAGATGTCACCTGAAATCCTCAAAAATCTGAAAAGGATTGAGGGAAGTGTTCACCATCATACTGATCAGTCCCTACTCCCTACTCACCATCACACAGTGAAGGAACAGGTGTTCAACCGTCTCCTCAAGATCATTAGCGCTGGGATACAATTGAAGGTGGGTACCTGAAAATTCTTCCTTTTCAGTATGTTGCGTGTGCTAAGCCTGTCCTTGAAGTAGAATCTGTACAGCACCTGTTTTTCGATTGCGTGGTTGCCAGGAACATGTGGGAGGTGCTATCTAGCGTCCTGAATGTTCAGCTGGGGCATTCTTTAGACTCAATTGGACAGTTCTGGCTCAGCAATAAGATAAACTGTGTAGTTAATATTGTTACTTCAGCAGGATTTTGGTGCTTATGGAAACTTAGAAACTCTTTGTGTTTTCAGAAATGTCAGTGGGAGAGTATGGCCATACTCTTCTACAAAATTGCTCAGACTATCCAAAATTGGTCTGTGATTTGCCCGGAGGAAAAGAAAATCTCTCTAATGGTGAAAGCAAAGTTGATGAAGCAAGAAGCTGTGCAAGTGTCGTGGCTGGTGTAGCAAGTGATGACCATGGTACATGTCAACTGACAAGGTGGGATGAGGCGATAGATCGATCAAGAAGCTGGGAGATCAAGACCTGGTAAACAAGCGAAGGAGGATGTTGTCGTATGACCAACAGTGAAGGTCGTTCCTGTTGTCCCCGTGATGAATGAAGTTTTATCAGTCTTTCTGTTTGAGTGTGCTGAGCTCAATGCTTTGGCAAATAAGATCTGTAATAATTCTGAGCACTTTTAAACCGTCAGCTAAGTATTTGGTAGAGTATGTGGGCGGCAAACACGGTGCTGTTAGCCAGCCGAGGTCTGAACTTTGAGGTCGCAGATGGCGTCACCATCTTGCTTGAGCTGTAACTGAACATTTGTCTGTTGCCTTTGGTTAATAGACGGGGGTAATACCCTTTTACTCTTAAAAAAATAGGAGCCAAAAGAAAACTTTGTGCTTGTGCTGGCAAGATGACGTCCAAATCCATTTAAAAATATGGTGAGTCCAAATTGTTCCTACGAGATGACAATAAGCTCTCTTGGAGGTGAAGATGGTGTTTCCCCATATGAAAGTCCATGTGTCTTCCCCATTGATCATCTGCAAATTTTGAAGCAGGTTTTGAGTCTGTTGGAATTTCACGAAGGCCTCAATAGTGAAGATAAGATCAAACAGACCAGAAACTGAGTGACAAAGACGGCAGCTTTTATTGGAGAGATGTCAGACTTGTTGACAAGGTCAGCCTTAGAGGTTGGCCTGTTGGCCCTGACAACAGTCATCCCAGAGAAAGCTAGAAGAACCATCCGTCACTGTGACTGAGACCGTTCCCTTAATTTTTGTCCAAAAGCTTCAAAATGCCCTTCCACCAAAAGGATCCCTTTTTGGTATGATTTGGAAACTTTTCAATTTCTGTAATATTTCTTGCAAATGAGATGCCTTGTTAAGAATTTATGGAAGTTTTTTCAGGAGGAGGCTTCGTTTAGAGCGGTGCCTGCCTAAACATCCCAATGCCACGAGCTCGCTTCACCATCACCCGGACGCGTTCTGGGTTGGTGCTGATCAGCCTACGGGTAGTTACGGACAGCTCGTCGATATCACAAGCATAAAACTAAGTATAAAATAAATAAAATATAGTCTGCACTCCATCAGGAATGCCACGTTGGGCTTAACCTTGCGATCCCTCTGTTCTTTTTGACAACAAGTTACAGGTACAGGGGAGTAGGAAACAAGAGCATCGGTATGGGAAGCTCTCGTAGTTTTTCTTTTATTTGTGGGAGCTTGATCTTGTTCTCCTCTGCTCGTCACAACCTCTGTTACTGTAATGCAGGGTAGTTGATAGAGCTTTTTTTTTGAGAGCAGGCCGTTGCCCATGTTTCATTAAGAGGAGTTTACGAGCTTGGTTAGTTATTGCAATAATGATGATTCTGCTGTGTATCAAATGAGGCAGAAAGGATGACATCGAGCAATGGAAAAGGGCTTTTACTAGGAGGGGGCAGTTCGCAGGGGCAACCTAATTTCCTGAATCATTGTATTCTTTGATTTTTTTTTCCCTACCTTTTGCTCTCTCATTTTTCTCAGCCGGGCTGAGCACCCATACCCTGTTTTTAAACCTCTCTTTTCCCTCTTAAATGAAAGGCAGAGCTCCTACCATTGCATTCGAAAAAAAATAAGGCAGAAAGCGATAAAAAGGTTAATATTGCAAATTGGATCCTGGGAGTGTCGAGACGATGGAAAGGCCCGGGCACTTACTTCCTTCAAGAGAGACAAAGACAAGCAGACTAACTGAAAGTGAAACACTAGTTGTAGTATAGAATTGCAGCAGCCGTAAAGATGAAATGAGATGAGATGATGCGTGTGAGAGAATCTAAAGGATGCAATAATTCCACACAAATACAGTACATGTACTGGTACAAGCGAAGTTACAACATAAAACTTAGTGTGATTGTACATTGTAGGAAAATAATACAAGCTAGCAAAGTGGCAAAGCATAGTCTTTTTCTCTTGTCCACAGCAATCGCACGACCAGAAACCTTGTGCAAAAACATAAGAACGTATATATCCCCTTCCCTCTTCTTTTTTCGGCTAGTGGTCAAGTCATCAAGCAAACGTGGCTGAGATGTCCCGTAAGCATACCAACATTTCCTAGGGGCAATAAAATAAATCAACGGTACTGTTGGGCAAAAGAGATTACAGGTGGAAATGATTAACCGGTGAAAAATAATACGATATTGTCAAACATGCTCTAAAACTAATCTGATTGAGGTAATAATACAAGCTGGTCAGCAAATGTTGGTTGATCTTCAGTAAATCAATCCCTTCAGTAAGTCTTTTTTTTTTTTTTTTTTTTGAAAATTTTCAGTAAAGTCTTTTTTCTCTTGGCCACTGCAATCGAACGACCAGAAACCTTATGCAAAAACAGAAGAACGTAGATATCCCCTTCCCTCTTCTTCTTTTTTTTTGGATAATGGTGAAGTCATCAAGCCAATGTGGCTGAGATGTACCCGTAAGCATGCTGCAAAACCAGCTAAGGTGGGTAAGTGGACAGGATCAGCAAATTCATGTAATATATACACGTGTTTAATGATTTTGTATACAGGTGTTTAATGATTTGGCAGTAATATATTCTCTGTTTAGTTACAACACAGCTTTGCAAATAAAACTTGTAGTAAAGCCCATAGTTATAGGGTAAATGAATATTCCCCAAAATAAATAAATTACCATATTTCAGTAAGGACTTAAATTATACCTTTCAAAAAAAAGTAAGGACTTAAATTATGTTTACCTTGTAACCATGCCTACTCAACCCCATCTGGCATTGGTCGACCCAGAATTAGCCTATGCCATTTGACCTCTTCCTAGGACACAAACAATCTTTTAACATGTTCGCTTGAACTTTTCAGGCATGGTACAATATTTTTTCTCTCACAACAAAACAACATCAACTGGTTTATCAGCCACACAGCCAAACACCCCATCATCCATGATAGTCTAACAATAAAATTTGTACAAACAACCAGTGTTATTCTAAATGCTAATTAACAAGTGGTCAATCACTTGCTATTTAGTCATTATTCGAGTAAAAGCTCTTTTAAACAAGCAAAATGTTATGTAAACAGGATAAATAATCGAGTAAAACGGAAATGATGTATCACCATGTAGAATTCAAACGATGAGTAAACAGACTAAACAACTGTTTAGGCAAACAGTAAAAACAAAACGTACTAAAGAAAATAAATAGCATGCAATGTCTCTAGTTAGACAGTAATATACCTAACACATCTTCAAACGAACTTCAATTCTAAATGTTATAAGATGCCATCATCTAGTATGTTTGCAAATAAACTTGGTTTAATATAACAAACCATCTAGTGATTCAACTATCCAACTTATTCCTCTTGCATTAGTTGTGCAATCATGCTTTGCTTTTTATCCTATAAATTACATGATTCTAATGATTAGCATGTCAACCAAATATTCTTTTTGATCAAGTGGCAACGTATATATTTGTAATATGTGTAAGAAAAAAGGGGAAAATTTGTGAAAGTAAATCGTTTTTTTTTGAGAATGACACAGCATAACGCAGACACTCACAACACACACGCACACTCACCCCTATGAACACATGCATGCAAACCCTACCCCTATGAGCACCTCCAGGAAGGACTCAAGAAATTTGGGCAGATCCGGAGATTCTCGAAGTCACCGTAGGCACCTCGTCGTCGACGGGAACGCCGCTACCACTTAAAGCATAACGCCGGAAATCCTGGGAAAATTCCCAAAAAAGGTGCGAGCACCGGGATTTGAACCCCCCGTCCCAACTGACCGCCCTACCATTGGACTACAAGCCAATTCATTTGTAAAAGTCGCCGTTGTTAGACAGAGGATGAGGCAGCCCCTTATTGGGTCTGCACGTCTATATTTGGACCAAGAGCCTATATGGCTAGGATAGATAGTGTGACCTCTCTATTAGTCAAGGATCTCTGCTGATTGGTTCTTTTTCTATAAACCCTAGGCCGTCCTTTCCTATATATATTTGTAACACATCTCCTATAATCAATCTATCAATCCTTGTGCTTAATCTTACAGTTGTTATTCTAATCAAAATGAATAATAGTGGAGGAATGTGATAATCTATTACGTAATAATGAAGTGAATTGATATCACATAACTGAAGCAAAAGTAACTTTTACCTAGCTTTCTAATGATTACCTAGCATGGGTTGATGGACTAGTTACTATCCTAATTTGCATACAAAAAATGTACTAATGAACATATAAACACTTGTCAATGTTAATCTTGACATCATAATTACTAAACAATGATATAACACACTAATAATCCTTAATTCTAATGACAAAATTTAGAAAACATGGATGAGCTCGCCAGACAACTTTTTGATATCCAGCATCTGTCTAAGAGAATATTCTCTTGTTCAGGATATCCATATCTAGCTCGTCTGCGAACCAAACACCACTCGTCCATCTCCCATTCAGGGATATCCCGCAAACCAAACGCAGCCGACAATGTGCATTGAAGAGATTAATTTCGTACATGATATATGGCAGTTCTCTCTCTTTTGTAAGTTATAAAGCTCATAGGATAAATAGATCCCTACTTCTTTTATGAAAATTAAGCTGTGTACGTGATCTAGATCATGAGAAATTTTATATGGAAAAAAACACGGACCAACCAAAGAAAAATCTGAAGTTTCAAAAATAGGAGGTACTAATGGGAAAATAATCAGAAGTACAGAAAATGTGAGGATGGTACTAAAATAGGTGGAGCCAATACCAGAACAGCTGGTCCAGATCCGAAATTTCCTCGCTCCCAAGCACAGGTGCAGAGGTGATTCAGTGATTGCCACCAGGTGCCAGGGTTTCTTCTTCAACTACCAATTGGCATCCTTTCCTCCCTCAGCCCCATTGCCAAGAAAAAGACATCTCGCTCCTGAAGTTACTGTCGATATCCTGTTGCTCTGCCTCTGCCTCCCATGTAGTGGCAGCACGAGTGATCATCGCCTTGCTTGTGTCGTGCTTCATTAGCAATCAGTGTTTCAGCTAGATTTGACTGCCGACCACACATTGATCTTTACTCATCGGGCTCATGTTGTGGAGCTCCACATTTCTTTGACAATGGTGGGGAGCCGTGAAATGCAAAATTGGAGGCACTTAGTACCAATATCTCTTCAATAACAAAAAAAAAAATGGTAAACAATCTTCCTCAACTAATAAATGACTATATAGGAAATAAAAAGAAAGGTATCTGCTTTTCCAACCATTGTAAAAGAGCTGTCACATAACACTTTCCTTAAATGCAGAACAAAATAACATTCTTGGGTGTAAAAATAGTACCATGAGAAGAATATATAGTAAGTGCAAAACAAGAGTACATTATGTGAAGCTGTCCTACCTTTTCCTTTATGTGGGCAAGCTTCATCCGGTTCTCCTCTGTTTCACACCACTGCTGTAATGAAGGGCACCAAGCAATATGCAGTTTTTCGAGCTTGGTCAGTTGTTGTATGCTCTCTGGCAAAGACTGAATGCTCTTGCATCCCGTGATGTCAAGTTTCTTCAGAGATGTAAGATGACCCAACCAGTCTTGCAGTTGGGCTTGGTTGATCTCAGATGAGCTGGTAAGATCTCTGCAATAATTGATACATAACTCAGGGAGGGCCGGGAGGTGGTGAAGCAGCACCCACTGATGCATAGGCAGCTTGCAACCTTCTATTGTCAATTCAGTAACCAGAGGAGAGGAGGAAGTGGAAGCACCAATATCTGACGTACTCTCTTCCCATGATGATATTACACCATCACTTCGCCTTATAGTCCACTCCTCAGCTTTAGGTGGGCAAGGTTTGAGCCTCAACTTGGGACAGTCGTATATTCTCAAGTCACGAAGGCTAGGGAACATGTACACCCTACCAGAGTATATTGTGTTCCATACTTTGAGGTTTGGCATATCGTCTAGGGTGAAGCTCTCCAGTCCAGGAAATGCTCCTGCGCCACCACAGAAGTCCTCCTCGATTTTTTCAATGCTTTGCATTCCTTTGAGATACAGCAATTTTAGGTTAGGTAGCTGGCCGAGTGGTGGCAGGCTGATGCAGTAATCCAAATCCTCCAAGGATAGTCTGACAAGATCAAGGAAATTATAAGCAGGAGTACCAATTAAGTCTGCACGCATTATGTAATTGTAACGCTGTATTTCTATTCTCTTCACATTGCTTGTTCCGTCGATGTCATATCTCTCATATGACCAGCAATCCTTATCGCTCTGCCCACCCTCGATGGATAACAGAGGGAGGGCAGGAAGATGGTGAAGCAGCGTCCACTGATGCATAGGCAGCTTGCAACCTTTTATTACCAATTTAGTAACCAGTGGAGAGGAGGAAGTGGAAGCACCAGTGTCTGACATACTATCTTCCCATGATGATATTACACCGTCACTTCCCCTTATAGTCCACTGGTCAGCTTTGGGCAGGCAAGGTTTGAGCCTCAACTTGGGACAGTCGTAGATTCTCAGTTCACGAAGGATAGGGAACATATAACCCCCAGAAGAGTTTGTTGTTTTCCATACTCTTAGACTTTCCATATCTTCTAGGGTGAATCTCTCAAGTTGAAGAAATGCAACCGCACCACCGCAGAAGTCCTCATCTATTTTTGCAACACATTGTATTTTTCTGAGAACCAGCTCTTCCAGGTTAGGTAACTGGCCGAGTGGTGGTAGGCTGATGCAATTACCCAAATCCACCAAAGATATGCTTTTAAGATTTGGTAAATTATAAGCAGGAATGCCCATTAGCCAGTTTGGGAACAGTATGCTATTGTAACTTTCAATGTATAAGCTCTGTACAGTGCTTGTTGGCTCGAGGCCTCTCAACACTTCATGGTCCTCCACAACCCTCTCACGGTACCTACTGCTCCACACAAAACTCAATTTATCAATTCTATATTCTCCAACCAGTTTGACATTTTTCAACTCTTCAATAGATGTCACCTCTTCAAGTCCGTAGACCTTCAATGTAGTAACCTTCACAGCCCGTAACAGAGCAAGGTTGTTGATTCCTTTTATGGCGTCAGCGTGGACCTTGAATTCATCGCCCCAAGCACTATATAGGCCGCAATCTTTCGCATATGCCAGCTTTAGGCTATGCATTTGAATTATGGTTTCAGGTACCGACTGCAGTGAGGAGCAGTCCGAAATGTCCAGTGTATGTAGTTTGCCGAGGCTAGTGATACATTCTGGTAGATGGGAAAGACGTACATTACATGATAAGTCCAGATGTTCCAGATTTGAAAGGGTGCTGATATACCCAAGGGAAGTGGACATAGCTGATTCATCATGACACATTGTATCCAAGAACCCAGATAAATGTAAATACCGAAGTTCTGTAAGATTGCTCATGGCTTCTGCCACCTTGGTTCTGCCAATGCAGCCACAGTGAGATAAGTTCAAATGATGGAGTTTGGTAAGACCACCAAATACGTCTGGTGTCACTATGATCTGGCAACAACGTGATAAATCAAGATGCACCAAATTTTTTAGGTTCCCAAATGATCTTGGTAATTCTTCAATCTCATCACAACCTGACATGTTTAAATATTTTAGTTTCATAAGGCTACCCAAATGTTCTGGTAGCTCTCTGATATTCCAGCAGTATGACATGTCCAAAAATTCCAGGTTTGTAAGGCTTGGCAGGGCTTCTGAGAGACCTGTAACATTGGTGCAGTTTGACAAATCTAGATGGACCAACTTCTTTAGTCTGGCAAATGACTCTGGCAGTTTTTCTAGTGTTGAGCAGCATGACAGATCAAGATACATCAAACCCTCCAAATCGCCAATTGAATCTGGTATTTCCAACAAAGCAGAAGACCCACGAAGGCTGAGGTACATCAATTTAAAGAGCTTTGTGATACTGTTGGGAATCATCCAATGTTGGATCTTAGGAGCATTTAGATACCTCAGCTGCTTCAGTTGACCAACAGAATCGGGTAACTCCTGTATAAAGCAATCGCTTAAATCCAAGATGCGAATATACTTGGCAGAAGAAAAAACATCACCGCGAAGTCCAATTTTTCCACAATCAAGAAAACGCAGGGCCTTTATCTTGGCAGGAGAATCTGTGTATGACTTCAGCTCCTTGCTGCAATTATCTAACAGAGCGTAGCGGCAGCTACTTCCATTGGTAATGCCCAATTTGCTTGCCCGTAGAATTAATTCATCAGCCAGGACCAATCTTGCCAAGTCATGCACCAGGTCGTGCATTGTCAAGTGTTTGACATCTTCATGAAGCACTCCAGTAGCCTGCAACGTGACACTTGAGGATTTAGGATTTTATATGCTAGTTACTCCCTCCGTTTAAAAATTATATGACACATTTTGGCCTCTCTAGATTCATAGCTTTTGTTATGCACCTATATATATGTTATGTCTCGATACAATGTAAAAACTATGTATCTACAAATGTCAGAACGTCTTATAATTCGACGCAGTGGGAGTATTTTCTATTTTAACATACATACCACACTTGTATTTGATGTGTAGCATACATTACTCAATTAACTAAGCCACACTATGTATGGACAAAAAAATTGTCTATCACTCCTATACATTATTAAAATGTGGCCAAAAGAATGTCTCCACGTCAACATCCTACTTTTGGTCAAATTTAGTTTCACTCATGGACACGAATGTAATCAAAGAACAGTAGAGTGGATGTGAGTTTAGGGGGGTGTGTGGCTTGTGTGTGTTGTGTTTGTGTGGGTTCTTGTCCCATTTTATCTTCTTAATATAATTATGCACAGCTCTCCAGTGTTTTCAAGAAAAAAAAATCCAAGCATAATGTTTGTCGCCGTCCACACCATGTGTGCATACATGCAGAAAGTGATGAGCATGTTGATTTCCATGTTAAATATCGAGCTGAAACTATGGTTTAACTAAACACATGTCAAACACACATAGACACACAATTCAAAGGGGAAAATATAAATGGGGATAGAAGATTATATAGTAGTTTATAACTAAAGTACATCGCAACTAATTAAAGATAAGAAAGTAAATATAAGAGTCATATGTTAGATTTTGAACACAAGGGAGAGACTTTCTACTAAACACATGTCAAATGATTCTATTTCATCTTAATACTAGCTCTTCTTGTAACCTATCTATTTTCAAGGTGGTTATAAAATTTTGCATTATGTACAAAGCTTGGAAGAATGTAACTAAAATATTAAATTTAAGGCACACAAGAACTTACGGAATGTTCAAAGAATGACAACCCCAAAAGTTCTTTTGATGTATTTTTCACCGAGTTGCCTAGTGGAGAGTACATGTGTTGTGTCTATGAAGTCCAGAGAAATCCATTGGTGAATTAGATCATCCATAATCATTTTTTTGACCTTTAGGAAATATTGCACAATAGGCAAAGCATAGCCTCAAATGTGAGGGCATATAGCTATAAGTTAACCTCAAAGATGAAAGCACTGGATTTTCCTCTCCTGAAGCTGAAGTAGACACATTCCAGATATTACTATTTCTCACAGATTCCCATTCATCAGAAGTGAAAGTTCGCAACATGTTTCCAAGGGCCTTAGCTGCTAAGGCCACACCTCCGCACTTTGTTGCAATGTCTTCTCCAATTTGCTCCAATTGTTTTTATCAGCTCTAGAGTCGAAGTCACTCTTTTGCTTTATTATACTCTAGCAAGAGTCATTTGACAATAGTGGTAACTTGTACGGTTGAATGGTATGAAGGTTATTTGCGATGCCCTCGTTCCGTGTGGTTAGTATGACAATGATCTTACTAGCCTCACTTACATTTAGCATCTTCTTCAAGTCCAACTGAAATTGATCATTATCCTCCCAAATGTCATCTAAAAAAACAATCAGAATGTTTTTACCAACAAGTAGCTCTGCAAGGCGAGTATGTATCATCTGCATTTCTGTTATTTGGCTATCTATTTTTGATATTTGTGATATTATGGAGTTGCCAATTTTCTTCAGATTAAATATCTGGGACACATAGACCCATACCCGAGAGTACTCGCTGAACACTGCATCTTTGAAAACTGATTTTGCCATGGTTGTCTTTCCAATTCCACCAATGCCATATATGGAAAAGATAACAAGCTTTTCTTTAATGTTCTTAGATAAAGAATCCATTATTTTCATTTGCTCTTGACTTCGCCCTACTATGAGCTCATCATCATTCATGACCACCGTTGTTTCCCTTTGTATCATGATTTTTTGCTCATTGTTAACCGAGCCTAGCTCCAACCGAACATCACGTGTTGATCTGTGATCTCCTTCAGTTTCTGCCTCATTCGCTTCATCTTATTGGCAAGTTTAGGCTTGGGACCAATACATGCCAGTTGCAATATGCCTTTTCCGAAGGACTTCTGCAAGATATTGAGCTTGATTTATCAGTGCATTTCGGTACATATGTTTCGTGACATAAAAACTCATAGGATATCCCCGAACAAGGAAACAAAGTTAAAGTCCAATTGTGCTTCAAAAAAAAGTTAAAGTTCAATTGAACACTCTAACTAGTTGCTTTTTGAAAGACCCAATCGAACTACAATACCAGACAAAAGACTTCCCTTAATAGCTTTAAAACAAGACAAAATAGCCCATTAACCATTTCAAACTTGTTTCTTGGGTGGATTTGTGACGTGGTAGAAGGTGTCCCACTTGCCAATTGGTTTCTTTTTTCTCTTAAATAAAAATACATAACTTGTTCATATGAACTCGTTTGAATACAAACTTCATAGTAACATTGTAGAGCTCAACACGAACCGCAACTTTGTAGTTGATTACTTTTTTTATTTAACACATTTTAGATGCTCAAATATTTGCGTCAAGCTAATAGAATTTAAGTTAAAATTTTTGATTTTTTTTTTTCAAATGACGTGAGAATAGATGTCAACATAGTCTATACAAAAATTGTTGTTCTCAAATAACGCCTTCCTCAAAGATCAGATATGTGTTGCTAGTGCTTTTCTATGCTAAATCCGATTCAGTAGATCCGAGTGGAAGGCCACAATATCTCGTACGGTCATCGACATGAGGATTAGTGCTGCAAAACTCATTTTTCACCTATTATTATCCAATCAGTGCAACAATCTGTTACTAGCTCAGAGCTACTAGTATATGTAAAACTGGAAAGTACCGGGAGCAGTCTATTTTCCGAAAAGCCAGTCTATTTCGGCAGCAAGCTGTGGGGAAATGGGAAGTACTGGTACCTTTTTGGGTGTCGGCCTCGAACTCGTCGAGCATGTCGGAAATGTCATACATGGCGTTCTTGAGCCGCTTCAGCCACAGCTGCACCTGCACGGAATTGTTGTCGACCGATTTCCTCTCGGCATCCGTGAGAACCGCGGACACAGATTCCAGTGTCATCTTCATATTCAGGAGGTCCTTGGTGAAGTCCCACTGCAGCTTGATCTGGCCTCCGATGACGGCGGCGATTTGTTTGAACACCACCTTGAGCACGGCGGAGGCGAGCATGCCCCGGCTACTGCCGCCATGGTCTCGCACGATCCTTGCTCGCCTGTGGCTTCGACCCTCGCTCTTGACTAGATCTGAGGAAAGGTCAACGGTAGCGCCCAGCGGGGCGAGTGGCGTGTCCCTCGTTACTTATTATGATCAACGCGGCAAGTGCTACCTTTACGCCTCGTTTAGATTGGTAAAATTTCTAACTATTTTTCCGCCTCCCTCCGTCAAATCACATTAAATATACAAAAAAAACATATATTTAGAGATAAAATATAGGTAAAAAATAACTAATTACACGCAGTTTAGATGTACATTGGAGGCGATTATTCTTTTTGAGTCTAGTTACCCTATGGTAGGATAATATTTACCATAAATAAACTAAACGTCTTTCAGTGCGCTACAAGAGTTCCAAATTACTTTTGTAAGTTTTTCTAACATCTAAACAAGGGACTCCCTCCATCCTAAAATATATATCCGCTTTTCGGTTTTCGTGCCACAACTTTGACTTGATTTTTATACAAAATACGTGCAACATTTATATCTTCAAATAAATTTGTTAAAAACTAGGTTCAAAGATCTTTCTAATGATACTAATTATGTATGATAAGTATTAATACTTTTTAATCTATAATTTATTAAAGTTGTTTCTCGGAAGCGTAAGTGACAAACATTTTAGGACAGAGGGAGTAATCTATTAATATTATATTATCAACGGCAACTACTAGTCTACTACTACGCTATACATGGACCTTTAACTATTTTGAACTGGAATGGAAATTCTACCAAAACCAATTCAAAAAACTATGACAGATGACTCCATTTTCAAGAGAAGGACCACGCCGAAGAAAGGGCGTCTCGCACCTCCCTCGCCGCCTCCCCGGGGCACCCGAGGGCTCCCACGCCGCCACCGAGCCCCTCCCCCCAACACCCCCCACGCCATCGGGCCGCGCCGGCCGCCACTTCTCCTTCGCGGCGCGCGGCCGCTGTAGGGGGCTCGTAAAGGCACCCCTCGCATCTCCTCTCACCCACGAGCCTCCCACCTCCCGCTTCCTCGGGCTCGCCGGGCGCCGGCGGCCATGACGCCGCATCCGACCGTCGGATCCGCCCCTATGCGCCCCCTGGTCGTGGCTCCACACGGCTAGTTCGGCCGGGTTCACCGTGGGCGACCGGGCTAGGGGTTCGGGCGCTTATTCTGACGGGGTCGGTGGCCACCGCAGCGGGCTCGCGTGGCGGGCGCGCCCCGTGCTCGGCGCCGCCACCGGCGCGCGCTCGCTCATGGCGCCCATTCTCCCCACGGTGGGTTGACGGATCGGCCCACCCCACCGCCCTCGCCGGGCGCCCTTGACGGCAGCCTGGCGCGGATCGCCTCCGCAGCCGGGCTCTACGGCGGGCGGCGGCTCGGGCCGGGCAGCGGCGGGCGCCAGCACGCGACGGCAGGTTGCCACGCTTAGCTTAGCGCTCGGCGAGGCCCGCGCCACCGGCCGAGCGGCCGCGATGCCGATGACGACGGTACCGCGCGGTGGAGGCGCTACGAGCGAGGCCCGCTGGGCCACCACACCGCCCCCAAAGATCTCTAGATTGGTTTTGGCTAATTGATGACATCCTTAGACTAATCTCTATGCTAAGTGTTGTTTTAGTTGGAGATTGGTCAAGCCAAGGACTATGCATGGTGGTCATGGTAGATGGATCGAGATGATTCAAATAATGATCAAGTGCATGACTTGGAGTGGATGGTGGATCAAAGTGGGCTCAAGGCAAAGGTATATCCATAGGGCCATTTTGATTTTACACTCAAGACACCATAGAGGGTGTGGACCGATTATAGGATTGATGTTCGTACTATAAAGAGGGGAAAAACTATCGCACATATCGATTCACATGTGCCTCTAGGTTCAAAAAATCATTTGCATGCATTCTAACCTAGAGAGCTAACCCGACCTTCGAAATTGTTTGTGAAAATGCTAACACACGAAAGCACATGGTGATGTACACGTGGTGGGATTCGCGCTTTTGAGAAAATGAAACGCCTATTTTCTATTGCGCCGATGCATCGTGGTGGTGAAAAAAACATGCTAGTCCCCTGTGGTCAAGTTGGTATACTTGGTGGATAGCATGTCAAAGCAAAGGCGACGGAGAAACGACGAAAATTCGCTTCTCAGAGTCGACCGACCCAGTGACCGGACTCTCGACCGGAAGCTGGAATTTCTGACCGACGCACCGGTCACCGCGTCTCGCGTAGAGCATTTTTTTCGGTGGTTCGGCCGAGGAGCGACCAGACGCACCGACCGAAGCACCGACCGGACGCGCGACCGGACGCGCCGGGATTTCGGTTGGCGATCCGGTTGGGGTTTGTCGGTTGTGATCGGACCCACCGACCGGACTCACCGGGTGAGTCCGGTCGCGTCCGGCCAGCCGATTTGTGCGTGATTTGCACCCCAACGGCCACATTTCGTGGTGGGGGTATTTATACCCCTTTGGCCGGCTCTTGGAGGTCTCTTGGTCATTTGAAATCATTCCTAACACCTCTAGAGCTGAGCACTCATCCTCCTCCTCACTCCTTTGCTTGAGAGCATTCATTCTAGTGAGTTGAGGTGATTCAAGTGCACTTGCTTTGATCGTTGCATCTAGTGGCGCTTGTGGATCGTTGTGAGCCGGTGGATTTCTTATTTTTTGGGGAGCACCACCCCTAGCCGGCTTGGTGATTGGTGGAGGCGTTGGCAAGGGTTGGTGATTGTTCTTGGCCACCTCCGGTGATTTGTGAGAGGATCACACACTCCTCGTCGGGAAGATAAAGTGTGAGTAATCTATTACTCGTGTCTTGGGTACCTCTCATTTGCATTGGCTGCGATAAGCCTAAAGGCATTTGGCTTGGAGTGAGCTCCACATCGACCCACACGTGAGAAGGTCGGCACAACGGAGATTAGCTTGAGGGTGCTCAAGTGAACTTCGGGTTAAATCGTGTGTCTCCACTTGTCTCTTGGTGATTGGCTTCAATTTGGTTATCACATTGATTCTCTCCCGGTGATTGGATTGACTAGCCTCGACATTGTGGTATATCGCCTCTACACTCTTGCTTTACCTTCTTGTAACTTGTGGTAGTGTAGTTTTGAGTAGTCTTGCTTAGTTGCTAGAGTAATTAGCTTGTTCACCTAGTTGGTAAAGTAGCGACTTAGCATTTGTGTGTGAACTAGAGATCATAGCAACTAGAATTGTCAATAGGAGGCTTGCCGACAAGTAGAGCTAGAGCAAACGCATTTACGCTTTGTTATTTACTAACAAGTTTCTCTAGTGATTTTGTAGAATTTTTATTAGGCTATTCACCCCCCCTCTAGCCATTTAGGACCTTTCAAGTGGTATCAGAGCCGTGGTCACCGTTTTAGCCATTTAGGACCTTTCAGCCCCTTTCATGGGCGCCGCACCAACAACTTCCTGGGGACGGCGACGACTACTTTGCACGGGCAGTCCTTCTCGGGTTGCTTGGGCGTTGGTGGAATGCGGGGGTGGCAGCCACCGACGACGGAACTAGGGTGAAAACTGTAATGAATCTCCTAATTATCGGGCCCACCTGCACCTGTCATTGTCCTAAAAAACCTTTGACAAAGCAGTGCAGATGCACCCACTAACTTAAGAAGCCTGTCAAGTGTCATCGAAAACCCCGATTACACCACTCATACCAGGATCAACAAAGGAGTAGCTACAACATTACAACATTTGTTACAAAAATATAGATCAGAGTGCGGAGAATAATAATATTAACTTTACAAATAATGAATAAGTTACACTTGAGTAAACTTAACTTAATTGCGGAAGCTAGGTAGAACTGGAAGATAAACCAGATCATGTCGTGCCCACCGACATAACCTTGGTTAAACAGCACGAGTCAGTACCTGCAACAGGGGTCAACAAACCCTGAGTACGGGAGTACTCAACAAGACTTACCCGACTAAAGAAAATAGGAGAAGACTCAGGAATGCTGGTCTAATAGGAATCAAGGTAAGGCTTAGCAAGAAGCAAGGACTCTTTTGCGTAAAAGCTTACTAATAGTGAATCCTTACTTTCCATGTTTTAATCTCAATTTAGTATCTCACCTATTCTAGGTGATCTTACACTATAGCATACACTTGTAGAAGTTCCATCACTTATTCCATCTCTTCATAGTTTCATATTTAAACTACGATGTAAGGGGAAACCAAGTCTCCATATCCGAGAAGCACGGCGATTTCGAAATCGATTAACCCAAATTGGGAGTTCTTTCCACACGACATATGTAGCACTTAAGCTTGCATATATCAACCCTTTCCCTGGATACTCAAAACGGAACCGCGCCCTACGCCACCCGAGAATACCGTACACCTCCAATCCGGGACTTTAACCCACGAGGGTAACATGTACTCCCGCCATCTCTCCACTCCCAAGGCGCGGTTGTACGCGTTTCCGATTTGACACCCCCAAGATCAGGCTTACGGAGTATGTGTCCGAACTAGGGTCGACCGTGATGGGATGACACCCATGACAGACGTGCCATTGGTCCAACGACCAGCGCAGATTATGTTCCATAGTCTCGGTCCACATTGCTTACAACGAACGGTCCTTAATCGACAAGCCGGAAATACTACACCGAGACTCCATTCTCGCAAATTACCCGACCGGTCTCAACTTCACTACCATATCCCAAAGATGGTTTCATCATATAGCATCCTTTCTCATCAAATGCCTCTTCGGGCTATCATAAGGGACTTATCACATTTTGACTCAAAAAGTCTAACTAATATAGCCGGGCTAAGCATTCTAGCATTTTAGCAAAATAGGTTATCAAGGTAGATATCGAAATAAACAAGGAATGGTAATGCATCAATTAGGTTGTCACTCAACTCCTATCACCTAATGCAAAGCATAAAGCAAAGGTGATATAAAGCTTTGTAAAACACAAGGAAATGTTTAAATGAACCGGGGCTTGCTCGTGTTGCGTGGAAAGTCGATTTCGTAGAAGAATCACCGAAGTCACACTTGGCACCAACACTACTCGGTGGATGAATCTTCTTCGAAGCTCGACCATTGTGAACCACATCACTCTCTCGTTTACTACACGTAAATGATGATGCATGCTTTAGCATGATGAAGTATAAATATGATGCTTGATGAATGCATAAAATGATAAACACTTGAGTACAACTTTCCTTCACGATAAAGTTGCAACCCAACAAAACCAACTTGTTGAACTACTCTACAAGATATCATCACCATTGCCTAAGGAGTTCTCAAGGACCATCTAATAGTGGTACGGTTTAGGGTTCACAAAACAACCCAAAACTCACTCAAAAACCTAAGTCGGAAGTACCTAATCATCTCACTTTCTAATTAAATAAATAAAGCATAAAATAGAAAATAAATTAACTTTCTCAAAAAGGCTCCACTTTTTTTTTATACAAGTAGGCCACATCATAAAACAGCACCAAATAAATTTTCATGAATTTTGGAAATATATTTTATTTTCTAAAAAAACATGGAAGATGCATTTTTTAATTAAAATTTGTATTTTTAAATCATGTCAAAAGTATTCAAAATTCAAGTTTCATACTTTTCATAGGTAGACATACTCATGGGAAGGCTACACAAAAATTTTCAGAATTTTTGAGTTAGTATATGAATTTATATGAAAATAACAAAAACAGATACTATTCATATAAATTGAAATTGGAAATTCATTTGTTTAAAAGAAAAGACCTTCGGGCCGAAAGTCGGCCCAGCCCAATCGCGGCCCGCGGCGCTGAGCGCAGGCGCGGCCTGGAGAAGCAGGCCGGCCCGGATGAACAAGAGAAGGCCGGCCCGAACCTTGACTTGGCGTAACTTTAAAAAGACCCCTAAACTTTTAAGAAATTACAAACAAGTACAAATCACTATTCACATGAGTCACAAGACTTCTCACCTAGCTCCCTCGAGTTTTTTTCTGATTTTCCAATTTGGTCCTTCTTCTATTTTTTTTTTCCCTTCTCTTCTTCCTTCTTCGACGAAGGTAGCAGGCGGTATTGACGGCCGGTTGGCGGCGGCACGCCGCCAGCCGCGAGGCGCTCCCGCAACAGCGGCGGGCGGCGAGGCAAAGACTGCAGCCGCACCGCACCGGCTTTGGCCCGGCCAGAGACAGCCCATTGGGGCCCGGGCCACGCGCGCAAGACGGGTCAGGCGGCGCGCCACGGCGGAAACGGCGGGCGGCGCTTGCCGCGCCGTCCCGCAGAGCTTTGCGCCGATGCTCCTCCACCGAGATGCGTGCCCCGGGCTTGACTCCGAAGAGGGCCGGGTTGGGGAGGAACGGTGGCGCCATGGAGTCCGGCCCGCCGTCCATGGCGGCATCGTCCGGCGCCGAGCGGCGAGGACAAACCGAGGGAAACGCTGAGCCGAGCGAGGAGGGTGAGGCGGAGATGGCTCGACCTCTCCGGGCGCAGCAGAGCCCCGGGCGCCGACACGCAGGAGATGCAAAGTGGCATCGATGGCGGTGGGCGCTCGACATGAAAGTTCCATTGGAACATTTCATCGAACAGTGACACGTGTGAAAATAGGTCGGTTGTGCACCATTTTGGGCCATTTCGGGCGAATCTCAACATGGGCCAATTAACAAAAATGTTCACCTCAGATCAACCTTCATTTTTCATTAAAGGTCCATGGTCATTAGTCTGCTTTCAGATTAAGAGATAATCATCTCCAAAACTTGCATTGTCAATGACTTAAAAATGATTACAAACCGTTGTCAAAACCTTGTCAAATCAAATCCGATCGATCTCAACTTTTGATATGTTGGTCCTCAAAGCATAAACTCAAATCCGTATTTTTGGTCCGACTCAAGTTGCTTAGTAAAATTTCGAGAACGCGAGACGCCGACCTCGTTGAACGCCGATTCCGGACTTGGAAAAATTCTAAGTTCTCGAATTCAAAGCATTTTCTTTCAACTTGAGGGTGATATTTGAGGCACTTAGAAGCCGAATAATGACTTGACCCAAAAATAACATTTGTTGTACTCCTCCAAATCTCCAATTTGGCTTAAAGGTCAAACTTCATATCTAGCTCGAGAAAAAATATAATTCCACCGTGGTCAAAGCAAAGAACTTGATAAACTTCCGAATTAGGGTTTTGAGCCGATCGGGGCATTTTCGAGGCAATTGCTCAACATGAACCCTTAATGACTTTTGTTGGAGAGTTCATTTAGAGTCATTTGAGTACTGTGGCAAGGGTTGGTTGACTTCACCTGCTCCAGTTACATTATTGAGCCACCGAAAACACTATATAAGTAATGGCATGACTTATCATTTCATGTGACTTTTTGATTCTGATTTTTTTTTGCGAAACTTAACCACTAGCTAGGGCACATATGAATTGAGGTGCGGAGCATGAGAAATCATAGTTTCCCCACTAATCACTTATGTCCTTAACTGGGCTCCGGATATAAACATAAAAACTTGCTTTTGCTCCAAAATTGACGCCGAGCTCACGATCATGAACTAATATACTTGTTCCGTCCAAACCGTTTGCTTAGCTAATAATTAACACCTGGGGTGTTACAAAACCCTCATCTCCCAAGCCTTGCCTTGGGCCGACGGTGGAGGCCGCGTCATTACCTTCATGAAGGCATCATCCATTCGTTCCATCCGTCACGGCGGCCGGGCAACGCAGCTAGCGCCCGTGGGCGTCACCCCCTTCTTAAAGGCCCGTTGAACCCATCGAGCTCATGCGTCGCCCCGGCAGTTCCGCCCCACTCCATTGTCGCCTCGCCATCCCGCCCGGTTGGTATTGTTGTCGCCGCTTCCACCGCCGCTCTTCCCGCCTTGCTCGGGGTTGATGCCATCGTTGTCGCCGCCGTCGTCGTTGTCCGGGTCCACCGCCGACGTTGTGTTTGCCGATCGGGCTCTCCACAACATATTCAGTTAGCGTCCCCTGGGCTCTGGCGGTGCGAACATGCAGCTCGCCTAACGCGGCGGCGCGGTGCACCTTGTGTGCTCCGCCGTCATCCTGGCATGTTTCGGAAGGTCGACGCCATTGAGTCGCGGGCCGCCGTGCTTGGTCGCGGCCATCGGCGCCGCACTCGGCTTGGAGCAGCCCGGGGTTCATGCCTTCTCGGGCCGGGCGCCATTGCTTGGTCGTGGGCCACCGACGCCGCAGACTCGGATCCACCTCGTGTGGTCGCTTCGAGCGTGTGACACCCACTTGATGCTCGCCTTTGTGGGTTTTTCGCGATCGAGACTTTCACTCCGATCAACCGGTGTATCCCGTGCTTCTGCCTAGCGATGTGCATTTTGCCTAGCGTGTTGTGTCTCTTTCTTGCTTTTGGCAGCGTGGTTGTTGCCTTGTTTGTTGTGACCACTATCTCTCGTGGTTGGGTGATGTTGTGTCGTGCTGTGTTGTGTTGTAGCGTTTGTTCAGTCGGTCTTGGCTTCTTCTCTTAATGAAAAAGACACGTGAAGACGTGTTCGAGAGAAAAAAAAAGAGAAGGACCACGTGCAATGGAAATTGTGAAAACCCCGTACCAGATTCATCGCAAAGTGAGCCGCTAAGCTTTATCTACTACTGTTAAACGCCTCGCGGCGCTGCTACGGATAACTAAATTTTATACAAAAATAAATGGATCGCATGATAAGATAAAAATACTATAAAATTAAACAATGATATTAAAGTAACATTTAATCTAAATAAGTTTTGTGAAAGTAACACAATCAATCATGGATATCGCTGGTCTTTAAACTCTATTTTATAGGCTTTATAATGCGCCTAAGATAATATTATCAAGAACCTGTGTATGCATACTTGACCATTAGTGCGGTGGGGAGGCCGAGAGACCGCATTTACGCGGCGGGTGGGGAGGCGTGAGAGACCGCACCTTTCAAATTTGCGCGACGAAAGTGATGAGGGCGTGATTGATCACATCTTTCAAATTTGCATGGGCGTGGGGAGGGCGTGATTGATCGTGATCTTCCAAGTTCACATGGGTGGAGAGGATCGCACCTTCCAAATTTGGCGCGGCGGGGGGGAGGGCGTGATTGATCGCGACCTTCCAAATTTGTATGGGCGGGGAGGGCGTGATTTATTGCACCTTCCAAATCCGCATGGGTGGAGAGGATCGCACTTTCCAAATTTACGTGCGGGTGGGGAGGGCATGATTGATCGCACCTTCCAAGTTCACATGGGTGGAGAGGATCACACCTTCCAAATTTGTGTGCGGGTGGGGAGGGCGTGATTGATCGCACCTTCCAAATTTGCATGGGCGTGGGGAGGGCGTGATTTATTGCACCTTTCAAATTCGCATGGGTGGAGAGGATCGCACCTTCTAAATTTACGTGCGGGTGGGGAGGGCGTGATTGATCGCACCTTCCAAATTCGCATGGGTGGAGAGGATCGCACCGTCCAAATTTGCGTGCGGGTGGGGAGGGTGTGATTGATCACACCTTCTAAATTCGCTTGGGCATGAGCAGGGGTGCATGCGGATCTTTTTTATTTTTAGTTTTCTATTTTCTCTCACGTAAGCTCAAAAAAGCAAAAAAAACATGATAGGTAGGTTTGGTGATTTTCCACCGAGATTTTCCCCTTCGAACGATAGGAAAATGGACGCCGTGGGATTTTCTTTTCCTCCTAGATTTTCTCCTTCTATTTACATACAGGTGGTAGAGCATGAGTCACAGTTTCCTTCCTATTTTTTATGGCAACAACCAACATGTGTGGTTAATTCCTTCTTTTATTGTGTGGCTAATTCTTTCCTTTACTGCGTGGTCAATTCCTTCTTTTATCGTAGCATGGACGATTCGTTTCCTTTTCCTTCTTTTATTGCATGGTTAATTCTTTCATTTATTACGTGGTTAATTCCTTCCTTTATTAGGTCGTATGGACGATTCGTTTCCTTTTCTCCCCTTCGCGTTCAGCATGGGGTGGCGGTTAGGGTGACTCAAAATGAATGTCGCACCAAAAAAATATCTCCTCTTTATTCTTTTTATGTTGTATAATATAAGTAGAGATATCTGTCACCTATACCATCGCAAGGACCGACAATGACTGCTCATCAACGCAAGAGTATTAGACTAGATAACAAGGCTACAAGTAAAGCTAGAAAACATTTAGTTGAGAAAATTAAAATTTTGTTCTCTCAAACTTTGGTCCCCTAACCAAACGGGATATAGTACATTGCTGGCGGTTTTCCGGTTCCAGTTGAGGCAGACTCTACGACGGGCTTCTCCCAACAAGTACTTCAAGACGAGACCCTAAACCCTAGTGGCGCCTAAAGGCGAGGTCGCTGTGAAACACTACCGTTCCCCGCCCGTGGGGTTGGGTCTCCCAAGGGCGGCGACGATATGGAGGTTGTTGAGGTCGGGCGAAAGCCGTGGACGCCGTTCCTTTTTGAGGCGTTCTTCCTACCTCTCCTTGCAATCGTCTTTGGGATTTTGGTGAAAACCTTCCCTTGGCCGCCTACCTTGTCGGCGCTTGTTGGCGTCATTTCCTCCTTAGAGGCTTGGTTAGGCATTCCAGTTCCGCGGTTGCTCTTGATGGTGCCCCAATTGTACGGCAGGTCATCGGGTCTTGGCTCTCGGCGCTGCACGTGTGTCGAAGTCCCAATCCGACTTGGTGGTGTTGATGGAGACTCGTGTTGAGGACCCAATCCAACTAAGCTAAGCTTTAGTGGTTTATTTTCTTCCATTGGTGTTGTTGTTAGTTGATAGTTGGGTAGCTAGATATAATATGGAGGCTCAAGTTGATGACCTAATCCAACCGAGCGGAGCTTCATGTTTATATTTTTCTATCCGAGTTGTTGCTAGTGGAGTTGTTTTTAGTGGCGTGAGTTGTGATAGCGAGTGTTGGGTGGAGTGAGACCCTCCCCTAAATTGTATGGTTTTGGGTCCTTCCATCTAAAAAAACCAAGGACGCTTACCCTTTTTCTCTTTATTCATCTAAGAAACACGTCAAAAGATTTTGTCGTCCCTTCGAAAAAAAAAGAACAAGAAGAAACTGGCCGGTGAACACTGTAGTATACACATACTCGTGTACACCGTGTGATATGTTAGTGTACACAGTTGACTGACCCATAAACAACCACGTATGGATGTACATTGTACAGAGTATAGTAGGCTAAACAACTACTCCCTCCATTTTAAATTATAGTTTGTTTGACTTTTTCTCGACCTTAAGTTTGACCATTCGTCTTATTAAAAAAAAACTTTGTAAAAAACAGTCAAATTTAAATCATTCTTAAAACCATTTGTTAATAAAGCATGTCACAAAAAAAAAAAGTGATATTTTGCATAAAATTTTGAATAAGCGAGTGGTCAAACTTAGGTTGAAAAAGTCAAACGACCTATAATTTGAAACAGATTTAGTAGTATATATCATCCATTTCACAAAGAGAAATGAATCGCTGAAACAAAGGTTAATTAGTTTTTTTTTACAAATACCAGATATATTATATTAGAGCAGCAAACTTACAACTAGGCTCTTAATAAAGGAGCCAATTATATCAAGATCCCTAGAGGACACATATCCAAATTTGTCAACGGAGCGCCAGATCGCCGACGGGTCGCCTCTAGAGGCGCCACAGACGCATGGGGCCAGTCTTGCGGAAGGGCCTCGCCGAGCGTTGGTTTGAGGTGGTTGAGGGCGGCGCCATGGAGAGACATCACCGGGCGAACCAAAGATGAAGTTTGAGACTGTCGCCGATGGGTAGAAGACCACCGTCCTTAGAGCTGGTGGGTGCACTGCCGAACCAGTAACGGAGGCTCTTGAGCGGACTTGATGCAGGTTGATGCAGTGCTGCTTGGTAGTGGGTGATGGCGGAGGCGATGAAGGCGTCATGGAGATCCCAGCGGGAAAAGGCGAAAGCGGTGGTGGGAGGGGCAGTTGGAAGCAAATCTCGGCGGCGGAAGCAGGGGAAGGAGATGAGGGGAGCAGATTTATTTTATTACTATGATTTTTGAGTTGAATAGGAATGGGAGGAATCAAGAATTTGCATTTTAGTTAAAGAGGTTAATATTGCGATCAGATTTGAGAGATGGTCGACCCACCCCTTCCTACGTGCTATCCGATCAAGCGTCTCGTCCCTTCGCTTCACTCTTACCGACATGGCTCCGAGGCCGCGGTTTAGGAAATCGCCTGGCGCGTTCGTTTTTCGCTGACGCGCGTTCGTTGCTGACTGTTCTGCTGGATTTCCTCGCGTTTTCTGCTGAAACGCGCTGCTGACGCGGAACCGGCCTACGCGTTCGTTTTTCACTGCCAGACACATGTTGACAGTTCGGCTGGATTGTTTCGCGCTTTTATCCATAGAAATACCGCCCCAACGAAACAGACGGGAGCTATTTTCACGACCCAATACCAACCTCACAAAGTCCACAACAACTCCATAATTGTTTTTTAACGCAATATTTCAATGATTGTAGTGTCAGATACTCTCTCTGTAAAAAAAAAAAAAAAAAAGATGTTGTAGCATTTATGTAGGTTAAACTTTCTCAACTTAAACTATGTTCGTAGAAAATATATGCTAAATTTATATTCCAATAAACTTGTTACAAAAGTATATTCATCAATCTAAGGATATTAATTATGTATTATAAATATTAATATTCTTTTTATATAATTGATTAAAATTAAAAAATGATTTCTCAAAGTTTACGAGAATGATTTTCTATTTTGATATTAATTATGTATTATAAATATTAATATTCTTTTTATATAATTGATTAAAATAAAAATGATTTTTTTAGAATAAAAAATGATTTCTCAAAGTTTACGAGAATGATTTTCTATTTTGTAACCGAATGAATAAGGCTAGTCTCAATGTAGAAGGGAAGAAACGGTTCCCATACAACTATTAGCCTGCCATGTCACCGTTTTGATGAAGTGACACTCGAGTTAAAGAAGAAATATATCAGGTCAAAAAAAGTTAAAGAAGAAATATAGGAAAAACGAGGAAATTGCTTATTGCCGCGTTGGCCGCTCCTACGAGTAGGATTTGGGAGATGCAAAAGAAGATAGAGTTGATTGGTCCCATCTTGTAGCCGCCATGGATCCGCCTCACCTCATGGCCACACCAGCTGCTCCCATCGTGTTGCGTGGCGGCCGCCGTTGTTGTGGGCCCCGCTTTTGCTGCGGCGGCCACGTGGTCTCGTTAACTGTCTCGCTGCCATTGGGAGAATAGAAGAATCAGATGAGGATTGAGGAGAGAGATAAGCATTCCCAAACCAAAGCATGGGGGAGGAAGGTCAACTCCTCTAAAGATCATTCGACATTACTCTTTCTCTACTCAAGCTTCCATCACTCGACATGCCTGGTTTACAATCCCTTTACTCACAATTACTTTATCTCTCTAAAATTTGAATGGTTAATAGATGTCATGCATAAAAATCAAACTTAAGATATCATAAAATTTCCAACTAGAGAGAAAGTAATGGTGAGCATATAAAATATCCAATCAAAACTTCTTCGCCATAAAAGCAACCTTAAGCTCCATGACGTTTTACCCTTGTTTACAATTACTTGTATATTCCTTCGGGTATCTGTTGTCAACCAATACTGCAGGAATAAAACCATTAGAGGAGCTAAAATGTTCTAGTACAATTTGAAGAACAAGAAAGAAAGGACGATGCAATAAAAGAGATAAGTGTGGAACAAGATACACAAGAGGCCATAGAAGAAAAGGACCACCACAAGGTGTTACGCCTGTCACACTCCAATAATAAGGTAACATCTTAAGGTAAGTTGTCATTACTTAAGCTTTATCTAAAGTATGGCTTGTTCATAAATAAAGAAGAAAACATGTTAGAGTTTCAACCTTACATGATCCAACTTCATTAGCTCAACATGTTTTGCTTCTTTAGTTGTTCTTACCACCTTTCTTTTTGATCTTTTAGTCCTCATCTTGTAAGCCAGAATATAGTTTACTTTGCTTTTGGAAGTATCATAATCATGCCTATGATGGTTAGATAAGAAAATCCTTCCAAGAGTCAACGAGCTTGATTTGATCCGTCGAATGTTTTAATCACAAACAGTCATGCTCAATCTTCTCGATCTTGTCACCCAAGATAGGTTTAAGAAAAGCATATAATCAACTTTATTTTGTTTGTTGTGCCAATGGTTAGAGAAGAATGAATGAAGTTTTTGGTTCATTTGGTGTTTTCCCACCAACAGAGCCCATGCACTTGATCTCTACCATGACTTTGCAAGCAGGACACACTTTGAGCAAAAAGGTGGAGAAGCCTACCAGTCTCTCCAAAAATTCAACAAGTGAATGTCTTACAAGCATGCACACTAAAACAAGACGCTGCCTATATTTCACTCCAACTCATAAGGCAAAGAACATGGGTGACGTTGTCCTTCACCATTTCAAGGAGCATAACTATTAAGATCAAATAATACATGCAAGGAAACAACAAGGTAAGAAGTCTCGTTAGGAGGACTTAAAACACCGAACCCTCGCCGAAAAAGGTAAGATCGGTAATTATCCATATTTACTTTATTGCATTACATAATTGTTTTCCTTTAGCATATTTACATTATAGCGCTAGCCTTGCATTAGAAAAGAAAATAAATATTGTTTGTTGCATATACTTTGAAAAACTTTAAGCCCCATGTGAGTAATTTTGTGGTGTGTAACAACCTACAAGGATATTTACCGTGGTGGCATAAAAAATAAAATAAATATGCATGCATCATCATTCCCTATTTGCATAGTAAACCTCAAAAATATTTAATGCTTTCTTTGAAAGATTTCCAGACAGACAAAAGCAATGTGGCTAACCCCTAACGCTTAATCAAGTTCCACTAGTTTTGTTGTCTATTTGAGTTCAGCAGATCCCAAGGAAAGAGAGACATGACACATATGGTGTTTAGCATTAAAGAAGATCAATCACCCACTTTGTCACTATCTATCTCTACTTCCAACCATCAAGAACATTGAAGACTATGTCAACATCCAGCTTTGGGGAGGGCAACCCCCATGTATCCATATAAGTATCTCTTTACCTCATTTAATTTTCGCTAGATTTGTTTGCTTTATTAAAAAAAATATATAAAAAGATGCATAACTAAGGAAATAAAATTAAAAGAGTCTATTTAGTCTTTATTAAGAGTCTATATTAGAGTGTGAGAATAAAATAAACTGAAGATAATCTCTAGCCATGGAGATGATGAATAGTTGCTCCGTCGTAATTCCTTTCAAGTACCTACCTTTCAAGCTTAATTTCTCTCGAGTTTTTAATGCAACTACTTTGATTTGAGATTGCTCTGAACTTAAAACCTAAGGGATGCAAATGCTTGCTCTAAAGTCTAGATAATTGACAGATATGATATATGATAGTCTGAGCTGCTATTTGATCTTACTCTTAGTGACACTAGATTTCGGAGATTTATATTTTGAAAATTGAAAATGCACATGATAAGTTCCTGTGTGACAAGAGTGTGAACCTCCTACCACAGCCATATATGTACATGCTAATTAGATTAGGAAAACAATTTGAAAAATATATATAGGCTACTTGCTTTGCATTGAGTTTGTTCAATCTTTGTCGACCCTTAGAAACATGTCATGCTGATCATGTACACTCCACTCACTTCATTTCACTATCATCTACTCACTCTAGCCAACAAAAATGTTCTACTCCTATCCTAGGGAGAGCGACCAAAAATATTTATATACCATACCCATCCATTCATTGCTAGCCAATATCTTACAAAAGCTCCATCATTTATACCTCTCAAAAGTTATTGCAAAAAGAGATCTGGGTTGTATATCTTTAAAAAGAAAAAGGGAGATGAAAAACGGACAAAAGTCCTACGGGCGAGTAGAGCCTACCTCCCTAAATAAAAAGAGATGAAAAATGAACAAGTGTTCGAGGGCGAGTAGAGCCCACATCTCTAAAAATAAAGATGAAAAATGGACAAGTGTCCGAGGGTGATAGAACCCACATCTTTATAAGAGAGGAAATAATGGACACAAGTCCGAGGGCCAGCAGAGTCCACCTCTTCTTGAAAAAAAAAAAAAAAAAAAAAAAAAAAAAAAAAAAAAAAAAGAAAAGAGAGATGCAACCCAGGTTCTCTACAAAATTATAAAAAGAGAGAAGATTCCAAAAAGGAGCAAAAGTAAGATTTCCCTCATCTATTCTATTCACTTCATACTTTACTACATTCCATACCATATATATATTCTATTCACCATACACATGCATCACTTGATCAGTGTGACTTGTATCTTTGGATCCTTTGCTTCAATTTACAATATATATTTAGTAAGTAAATAAATTAATTTCTCCTACCTATGAGCTCCACATATATAAGCCTTAGATATTAGGTGAGAGAAAAGAAGGCATAGTATGCTATTGCCTTAACTAAATATGTTACATATATGAGAGTAATCCACAAATACCACAAATGAGAGATTAGAGAGAGTCATACTTGAGGAACTTTGAGTTTTATTTTGAAAACTTGCAAAAACTCCGAATGACGATTGATCAAAAGAGTTTGAGATATAGTGTTCGACTTGACTTTCTATCTTTCAATTACCCAAGATTGAAGAAAAAGATTATAAGCCCCAAGAGGTAAAAGGTAATTGGATAAGATGAAGTTTGAAAAGTTTATCTTTATCCGGAGAGAAATTTTTGTTTGAAAGCATGTGTACTTTTAAGGTGTGAAAGCGTAAAAGAACTCTTGATCCATTGCTAAGTTTGGCTTTGCTAGAGACTAGCAAAGGGTAAGCTTGGGGGAACTTGTTGACACCTGTTATAGCATAATATTATTAGTCAACTAAACATGTATAAGGGCTTAAAATGAATATCAACATAAGTTTAGGGGTTTAACTAACATAATTCCATGAGTTTTGGTGATTTATATAATTTCAGAGACTTAATAGATAAATGAAGAGAAGAATGGAGAAAGTTCGAATATATCTCACATACGATGACAAGACTTAACCATGAAGTAACTCGACCGAAAAGTGGACTAAAACATTCTAGAAGGTACCGGAGGACACCGGAAGAAACGGGAAGCCGAGGTGACACGCCACCACCGGTACCGCCAATGCCACCCCCGGCGGCCGCCGGTGCTACAAATGGCCAATCAGGTCCATCTTCGTAGGTCGGTTTGTAACCGACTTTGAGGTTGTATCTACACCGTTGCCAAGGTCGGTTTGATCCAATGGTCATTGTTCATCGCCAAGGCCTATATAAGAAGACCCCCTGACCCCAGGGTTAAACCCTAATTCATTCTATCTCATTATTCATTATCCCTCAGTTGTAGAGGTGTCCCAATGTAAGGATAACCTCTCTCTGGGATTAGTGAATTAGAGGTAGATTAGAAGTAGATTAGATATGTAACTAGAGATAGATTAGCCATGTAATTAGAACTAGATTAGATCTAACTTAGATCTAATCAAGAATAAAGGAGAGAGGAGCTATGCTCCTGTTCTGGAGATGTCTTCAGAGTATGGTATGTCTTTGTATCTTCTCTACAAGACTTATGATTCATATATTTATCTTCTCTATTTACTTCCATTACTTTCATATATGGTTAAGTATAGTTGTTATATTATTGCATGAGATCTCCGCTCGTATTGAGTGCTCTAGTTATTCATGGTAGCTAGAGTAGTAATTTATAGTATAGACATGGTGTCTAGGCTATAGGTTACCTGAGGTTGCGCCCAAACCTACGGATAGTTGTGGTAGCCCCAGGGGTGACAGCCCTGTCAGGCCTGTGTAGTCCACCACGTACGGTTTGGTGTTTTCGTAGAGCTTTAGGCAGCCTTCTCCCAACTACCTTCTTCCCAGTCTTTCTCGAGAGTTGGAAAGGAACTGTTGCTCCAAAGTGCATTAGTATAATTGCTATCATAGAACCTAAGTAATAGAGAATTACCCAGGAACCTTGATCTCTTCCTTTGACCTTTTGATTAGTTTAGTTTTCTTTTATAATCTTAGATAGGTTATGCTTTATTATTTATTTACCCTTGACCATTTACCCCCTCACTATAGTCTAGTGGTTTGCTAAGTTAGTGGATACATGATTGTGACTTATAAGAATTCTTTAGCGTGAGCTTCCCCCGTGGATACGATACTCTAGAATACTCATCCTAGGGAAAAGCTACAATGGTAGGTGTTCTGTGCGCTTGCAGAATCCTTAATATTCTTTTAGCACTTAACAAATGCCAACAGTGCGCCGCAGGGCAGGGCGTAGTCTCGACGGAGCAAGGGCGGCATAGAGGAGGGCAAAATACTTTGCACAGACAACTTCATCCAGTAATGGTACTTCCTTGACAGCAAAGGAGATGTCATCACTTTAAGTATACATTTAAGAATTCGTGGCTTTGGAATATTGTACTGTAGAAGCTCCTTCTATTGGAACGAGGTCGAGCCCTGTTGTATGGTACCGCCTTCCTAGCACTGCCGGTCCACGAGCCGTCCGCCTTCAATTTCGGTGAACAGCTCTAGCAAAGACGATGCCAAAGATGTACACGTCGCCCTCGGCGTGCACATCGTCGCGGCGATGATTGAGGAAGCCGACAGCCCGTTGTCGGTGAGCCTCGCGGTGGCTACGGCGGACAACCGCGGACACCCACTACGCAAGGAGGGGCATGGGTCATGGCGGAGCAGGAAAGAAGGCTCGGGTCACCGCGAAGAAGGGTCGCCGGCCCAGGGCAGGGGGGTGTAGTCTCGGCGGAGCAAGGGCGGCATAGAGGAGGGCAAAATACTTTGCACGAGACAACTTCATCCAGTAATGGTACTTCCTTGACAGCAAAGGAGATGTCATCACTTTAAGTATACATTTAAGAATTCGTGGCTTTGGAATATTGTACTGTAGAAGCTCCTTCTATTGGAACGAGGTCGAGCCCCTGTTGTATGGTACCGCCTTCCTAGCGCCGCCGGTCCGCAAGCCGTCTGCCTTCCCAGCTCGGTGAACAGCTCTAGCAGCACGATGCCAAAGATGTACACGTCGTCCTCAGCGTGCACATCGTCGCGGGCGACGATTGAGGAAGCCGGACAGCCCGTTGTCGGTGAGCCTCGGGGTGGCTACGGCGGACAACCGCGGACACCCACTACGCAGGGAGGGGCATGGGTCGTGGCGGAGCAGGAAAGAAGGCTCGGGTCACCGCGAAGAAGGGTCAGTGCGCCGCAGGGCAGGTCGTAGTCTCGGCGGAGCAAGGGCGGCATAGAGGAGGGCAAAATACTTTGCACAGACAACTTCATCCAGTAATGGTACTTCCTTGACAGCAAAGGAGATGTCATCACTTTAAGTATACATTTAAGAATTCGTGGCTTTGGAATATTGTACTGTAGAAGCTATGTGTCCTTCGAAGTTGTGTGAAGGTTTTGCAACCAAATAGGTTGTTGAGTGCATGCGCCTACCACAAATCTATAGAAAAAAACATGAGAAAGCACCATATGAGTGGCAGGGGCTCGGCGGGTGCTGGGCAGCAGTGGCGGCGACCGAGGGGGCGGCAGTTGGAGGGCTTGTGTGGGCGCCGATCTTCGATGGCGGCCGTGGTTTGGGGGGGGGCGGCTAGCGGGCGGGCAGGAGATGGAGTGGTTTTCTTTTTTTTTTTTACCATGGAGAGAAGGAGCACGCGAGCCTTTGTAACCGGTGGGCCTGGGAGCGCTTGGTTGGTTTCACATACCGCAGGCGACGATTTTGTTTGAGACGTTTTAGTAGTAGCATATCTTCTAGGCCAACGGTGCAAATAAGGTGTCTGTCCCTCTCCTTTTGTCCCGTGCCATCTTTGCCGCCATCAATCCCACCTAGGAAGAATCGACACCAAAGACCACGAAAATTGTCCACCATACTTTGCCATATGTCAAAAAAAAAAAAACAATCTGTCCACCTCTGATACTATTTTTGAACTGTTTGAAAAGATGGAGGGTGACGATTTTCTAGATGGAGTTAAAAATTACACCGAACGGCCTTGAGAATGAATAATGGGACTATTGGAGATAGTCGTCGGTCTTGGTGCTAGTGCTACGCGTTTTCTGCTTCATAAAAAGATAGCAGAGTATGGATGCAAAGCTTCGGATACTACGCCAGCAGTTGTCAAGGTCCAGATATAGATGTTTTCTATATTGTAGAAAAAACAAAATACGTCGATAATTTAGACGCCACCGGTCCTCTACCTTTCCGCACACATTTTGTCCATTCTGGTTAGGAGGGAGTTAAAAGGCACAGGCAAAGTACATGGATCGGATGCAAAGCAGGGGTAGCGCGGTGATCTGAAGACTGAAGCATCACCCAGCAATGGCGGCAGTGGGGGCCATGCTGGCCTCCGCCGTGCTCAACGTGGTGTTGAAGCAGATCAGCGCCTTCATCGGAGGCCAGATCACGCTGCAGCAGGACTTCACCAAGGACCTCAAGAAAATGAAGATGACGCTGGAATCTGTGGCCGCGGTGCTCAAGGATGCTGAGAGGAAATCGATTGAAAACAGTTCCGTGCAGCTGTGGCTGAAGCGGCTCAAGAACGCCATGTATGACATTTCCGACATGCTCGACGAGTTTGAAGCCGACACCCAACAACAGTCTATGCCAAAGGTAAGTGTACATGTACTTGTCTACGTACCCTGCTTTCTGCTACGTAAATAAATACTCCATCCGTTCCAAATTGTAGTTCACTTTGGCTTTTTTAGATCCATTTGTTTTGCTATGTATCTAGACATAATGTATAACTAGGTGTATAGCAAAATCAATGTATCTAGAAAAGTCATAATGAACTACAATTTGGAACGGAGGAAGTACTAAACTAGAGTGGGAAATCTCCATGTATTCAGTCGTCCTCAAAATAGAGTTAACAGAATACACGGTTTGAATGAACTCATTAATGAAAAGAAATGAGTTGTTTGTGTTGTTGACGTGGAAAACTGTGTGATCTCTCTGTCAACCTTCCACTAGCATAAGAACGGTTTTTTTAAAACCAAACCAGGCAGGGGAGCTGCTGATTGTATTAAAAAGTAAAAGTAAACCCAAACTATGCAAAACAATAAATGGTAGAAAACAACGACAACAAGAGCAACAACAACTAAAAGCAGCCGGTTGGACTGAGACCTCAACCCGTGCCGCACAACATCACTCGGTAGGATTGGGACATCGACACGAGCCACAACAGAAAAAAAAATTGCTTGGTCGGATTGGGTCATCGACACGAGCCTCCACATCACTATCATCGCCACACCACTCTACCCATGACCTTTAACAAGCAACCAAGTTCCTCCAGCCACGTCACGACATGGCGCCACTAGTGCCTCTGCTTGCTACTGCCAGCCACACCACCACGATGTCACTAACACTCCTCCAAGCAAGCCGCTATTGGCCATGCCACCATAGCACAGCCAACACCCTTATGCAACCAACCGGAGCGGGAAAACACCATGACAACGCGCCTCCAAGGAGGAAGACAACGCCCAAAGGTGCCGTCGTCTTGCCCACAGATCCGATATGGTTTACGCCAATACTTGCCCACATTTAACACAATCGAACAGGGAGCTTTGAAGTCAGGCCGCCTCCACCACAGCCACCGCCGCACCTCCACCACCACAGCCACCGACAACTGCACCAACACCACCGCACCTCCACCGCCCGCATCATGTGTCACCATGTCGCCTGCAAGCAAGGAGAGGCCCTGCCACTGCCATCCCAAGCCACGCAGCCCTGCTGGCGGCTCACTCCAGCGGTGGCGCGGCTGGAGAGGGGGAGGAGAGGTGGGGGCGCCGGCTTGGGTTGGGAGCCACCTAGTTGCCCGTGTGGGAGCGACAGGGGGGCAGGGGAAAGAAGCACATGCCAGCGGCTCCAAGTTGGCACGCTAGCTGCTGGCGGCCGTCTCAAGAACGATTTTTAGAGGCCATGAACAGTGGTTTTCAGTGATTACACCCATCCACCGTCCTCTCTACTCTGGTTGAAGGTATCTCTAAGTGAGCTAGCTGGCTAGACCACGAATGAACTTGAACCCGGTGTACACTTAATTTTGTATGCTGTAGAAATAAGTCACAAATTAAGTCTATATACTGCGTCCTTGGTAGTTGAGCGGCTTCCTTGGGCGTGGTTATTATATTTTCTGGAGTGGTTATTATTGAAATATTTATTAAAAAAATAAAAAATCTAGTAGTTAGCTAGGAGTAGGACCTACTCCATCCATCCTAAAAAGAAAGTCATTATGGAATACGTGTAGGTCAAATTTTCTCATATTTGACTAAGTTAGTAGAAAAATAGATTCGACATCTCTATCTTCAATAAGGTTATTATGAAATTATATATTCAGTGATTTATCTAATGATACTAATTATGTATTACAAATGTTCATATTATTTTATATAATTGGTCAAAGTTTAAAAAAATGACTTTTTAAAAAAAAAGAGAATGACGTCTATTTTGGGATGGAGGGAGTACGAGGTAGCCTCAAAATCCAGTTTACTACATCCGTCCACAAATATTATTAGATATCCATAAATTTAGGCTTATCATAAATCAAATTTTGACTAACAAGTATAAAAGCATATAAGATTAAAATATGTATATGCAAATTAAAATTTTATTCATATTCAATTTATTAATGTCATTCTTGTGTTGTCAATGTGTATTCAATTTTGACATGCTAATGGTTAAAGTACAAAAAATGGCATAGAAGAAACCTAGATGGTTTTATACTTACAATCAAAAGTGAAGTAACTTAATATTTTTGTGTTAACACTTCATGTTGTTTCTCTTGTAATAAACATAATAAATTAGAGATATCCCATGAGTTTTACATCACAAAATGTATATGTTGCGTGTAATCATAAATCAAACTAAATATTGTGCAGATGTCTCTTACACAAGGTCTCTTGCAATTGGTGTTCATGGGTCCCAAGACCAAACTTGCTAATAGGATGAAGAAGATGAGAGAGGAACTGGAGGAGATCACAGATCAGCAAGTTAGGTTTAGGTTGGAGACAGGCTCTGATGCCAATGAGCAGAAATTTCCTGATGCGAGGGAAACAACCATGCTCATGAACTATGAAGAGCCCATTGTAGGGAGAACAGCAGAAGAAAAGAAAATAATGGACTCATTATCTAAGAACATTACTCAAAAGGCTTGTCATATTTCCCATATATGGCATTGGTGGAATTGGAAAGACAACAATGGCAAAATTGGTTTTCAATGATACAAAGTTCAAGGAGTACACTCGGGTATGGGTCTATGTGTCCCAAATGTTTGATCTGAAAAAAATTGGTAACTCTATAATATCACAAGTATCTAAAATGGAGAGCCAAATAACAGATATGCAAATGATACATACTCGCCTTGCAGAGGTACTTGCTGGTAAAAAATATTTTGATTATTTTAGATGATTTGTGGGAGGATAATGATCAATTTCAGTTGGATGAATTGAAAAAGATGTTGACAGTTAGTGAGGATATACATAAGGTCATTGCTATAATTACCACACGCAACGAGAGCATTGCAAATGATCTTTGTACCATTCGACCATACAAATTATCACTCTTGTCAGATGACTCTTGCTGGACTATAATAAAGCAAAAAGAGTGACTTAGACTCTAGACCTGATAAAAGCAATTGGAGAAGATTGGAAAGGACATTGCAAGGAAGTGTGGAGGTGTGGCTTTAGCAGCTAAGGTCATTGGGCACATGTTGCGAACTTTCACATCTGACGAATGGGAGTCTGTGAGGAAGAGTAATATCTGGAATTTATCTACTTCTCAAGAGACACATCCGGTGCTTTCTTCTTTTGAGGCTGACCTATAGCCATATGCCCTCACCTTTGAGGCTATGCTTTGCCTATTGTGCAATCTTTCCAAAAGGACATAATATGGTTAAAGAAGATCTAATTCATCAATGGATTTCTTTGGGTTTCATAAAGACAACTCATGTGCTCACCACTAGGCAACTCGGTGAAAAATACATCACACAGCTCATTGGGCTGTTCTTCCTTGAAAATTCGGTAAGTTCTATACATGCCTTAAATCCAAAGTACTTTCATCATATTCTTCCAGGTTTTGTACATACTGCACAGTTAATAAAATTTTTAAAATACATTGTTTAAAAAGAAGAGCTACAAGGCTAGCGGCTAGTAGGGGCCTCGAGTGGAGGTAGATATATATGATAACAAAATGTTTTGCTTTTTGAAAACATTGAACTGGTTCTTTCTATATTAACAAAGTGGTATATATGTCAGTAATTTTAAATTGTGTATAGGAGGACTTTGCATTATTTTTTTACAATGAAAGTTGTAGGTAAATATAAAGATTCAAATGTAACTCTAGGCTTTTGTTAGTAATAACGTAGGTAGTAATTTAGATGTAAGTTATGATTATTTTTTCAATAATGACATATTTGTATAACTTAGATGAAGACAAGGGGTTATTTGAAATTAATTTTATAATGGCAACATGTGTAATTTAAATAATGATTTAGTTCTTACTTTAGACTACATTTTGATAATTGGCATAATATAACAGATCAAATTACTGTTGTTGTAAATGATGAATAGAGTCTGATTGAATAAGTGACCAAACATTTATGATCTTTGTAAAGTTTTCTAGGTTTTGTTTTCTAGTGCATCTTATGAGGAGGACTAATTGAAGACACCAAAAGGATCTTGTAATAGGGTTCGCCGGGGAGTTCACCAGTGGCGTGGCCGTAGGCATCAGCGCTAGGTTAGAGCAGGAGATGGTGGCGTGTGCACGGAAGGAAGAGAGGAGGTGGCGGCAGCTTGAGAGCAGGAAGTTAAAGTCCTTCGACTACTTTCTTGATTTGCAATGGTTAGATGCCACTAGTATTTATAGTCCCAGTGAGACTTGGCTCCTAAGCAACCTCAGCTATTCATATCGGATTTGGATTCTCCTTTCATAACAAACTCAATCTCAATCTCTTATCCAAACAACTCTTTCTTAATGTACTAAGGCCTAATATGGAAACTAGATAATGATGACGACGATGACGGCACATGGCCCCTAGGTCATGGCACGAGGCCTGACTGGTGTGGCTTCTCGGGCCCTTGATGGCCCATTTTCTCCACCGGTTACACGGTTCACGTTGGACGTGACAGGTCCTCTTATATTAAAAAATAATAAGATTGAGTAAATCATTTATGACTTGTTTTGCCCTTGTTTTATTGATATAATAAGGATTTGTTTGATCCTTACAATTGAGTAAAGGATATGCTACAGATAGTGAAGTACATGTACAGCACGAATATTAATTAAGATAGAAAACAGCTGACATATAAAATCCTAGCTTTTCTAATTGTCTCGTTGCAGGCTATTGGAGTGCATCATAAAGAAGTGAAACACTTGACAATGCACGACCTGGTGCATGACTTAGCTCGATTGGTCCTGGCTGATGAATTAATTCTGGGGCAAGCAAACTGGGCAATTGGCTGTGTACATCTTCGGATGTAGAGGCCGGATATTATTATCCATTATCTAAAAAATCAAACTGGGCAATACCGATGCAAGTAGCTGCCGCTATGCACTGTTGGATGATTGCAGCAAGAAGCTGGAGTCATACACAGATTCTCCTGCCAAGATAAGGGCCCTGCGTTTTCTCGATTGTGGAAAAAGACTTCACGGTGATGCATTTTCGTCCGCCAAGTATATTCGCGTCTTGGATTTAAGCGATTGCTGTATACAAGAGTTACCCGATTCTATTGGTCAACTGAAGCAGCTGAGATATATAAATGCTCCAAATATCCAACATCGGATGATTCCCAATAGCATCACAAACCTCTTAAAATTGATGTACCTCAGCCTTCGCGGCTCTTCTGCATTGTTGGAAATTCCAGATTCGATTGGCGATTTGGAGGGTCTGATGTATCTTGATCTGTCGTGCTGCTCAGAACTACAAAAACTGCCAGAATCATTTGCCAGACTAAAGAAGTTGGTCCATCTAGATTTGTCAAACTGCACCAAAGTTACAGGTGTCTCAGAATCCTTGCCGAGCCTTACAAACCTTGAATTTTTGGACATATCATACTGCTGGAATGTCAGAGAGCTACCAGACCATCTGGGTAACCTTTTGAAACTAAAATATTTAAACATGTCAGGTTGTGACGAAATTGAAGAATTACCAGGATCATTTGGCAATCTAAAAAATTTGGTGCATCTTGATTTATCACATTGTTGCCAGATCAAAATGACACCAGATGTCTTGGGTGGTCTTACCAAACTCCAACATTTGAACTTATCTCACTGTGGCTGCATTGGCGGAACCAAGGTGGCAGAAGCCATGAGCAATCTTACAGAACTTCGGTATTTAAACTTATCTGGGTTCATGGATACGATGTGTCATGATGAATCAGCTATGTCCACTTCCCTTGAGTATATCACAACCCTTTCAAATCTAGAACATCTGGACTTATCATGTAATATACGTATTTCTCATTTACCAGGATGTATGACTACCCTCGGTAAGCTACATACACTGAACCTTTCGGATTGCTCCTCTCTGCAGTCGGTACCAGAAACCATAATTCAAATGCATAGCCTAAAGCTGGCATATGTGAAAGATTGCGGTCTATACAGTGCATTACGACATGAATTCAAGGTCCACGCTGATGCCATAAAAGGCAGCATCAACCTTGAGCTGTTACGGGCTGTGAATGTTACTATGTTGGAGGTGTATGGACTTGAAGAGGTCAAATCTATTGAAGAGATGAAAAGTATTAAATTGGTTGGAGGAGAACATGGAGTCGATAAATTGAGATTTGTGTGGAGCAGTAGGTACCATGAGAGGGCTGTGGAGGACCACGAAGTGTTGAGAGGCCTTGAGCCAGCAAGCACTGTGCCCAGCTTGGACATAGAAAGCTACAACAGTGTACTGTTTCCAGACTGGCTAATGGGCATTCCTAGTTATAATTTCCCTAGTCTTAGAAGCATATCCTTGGTGGATTTGGGTAATTGCATCAGCCTACCACCACTCGGCCAATTACCTAACCTGGAAGAGCTGGTTCTGAGGAAAATGCAAAGTGTTGCAAAAATTGATGAGGACTTCTGCGGCGGTGCCATAGCATTTCTTCGCCTCAAGAGGTTCACCCTAGACGATATGGAAAGCCTAGAAGTATGGAACACAACACACTCTTCTGGTGGTTATATGTTCCCTAGCCTTCGTGAGTTGAGAATATACGACTGTCCCAAGTTGAGGCTCAAACCTTGCCCGCCCAAAGTTAATGACCAATGGACTATAAGAGGAAGTGATGGTGTAATATCATCATGGGAAGAGAGTATGTCAGACACTGGTGCTTCCACTTCCTCCTCTCCACCGGTTAATAAATTGGTAATAAAAGGTTGCAAGCTGCCTATGCATCAGTGGACGCTGCTTCAGCATCTCCCTGTCCTCCCTGAGTTATGCATCGAGGGTGGGCAGAGCAATAAGGATTCCTGGTCATATTTTGGAGGCGGCATCGTGGGAACAAGCAATGCGAAGAGAATAGAAATTGGTACTCCTGCTTATCACTTCCCTGATCTTGTCAGACTATCCTTAGAGGATTTGGATAACTGCATCAGCCTACCACCACTCGGCCAGCTACCTAACCTAAAATCGCTGTATCTCAAAGGAATGCAAAGCATTGAAAAAATCGAGGAGGACTTCTGTGGCGGTGCAGGAGCATTTCCTGTACTCAAGTTCTTCACCCTATACGATATGCCAAACCTCAAAGTGTGGAACACAACATACGCTTGTAGTGGGTACATGTTCCCCAGCCTTTATAATTTGGAAATACATGGTTGTCCCAAGTTGAGGCTCAAACCTTGCCCACCGAAAACTCAGAAGTGGTCTATAAAGTATAGTGATGATGTAATATCAATGTGGGGAGAGAGTACGTCAGACATTGGTGCTTCCACTTCCTCCTCTCCTCTGGTTACTGAATTGACAATAGAAGGTTGCAAGCTGCCTATGCATCAGTGGGTGCTGCTGCACCACCTCCCGGCCCTCCCTGAGTTGCGTATCAGAGATTGCAGCGATCTTACCAGCTCAATCGAGATCAACCGAGCCCTCTCCTCCCTCAAATACTTGTGGTTGTATGGGTGTTGTAACAAGGCCCAACTGCCAGAGTGCTTGCGTCATCTCGCATGCTACATTATATCTTGAGGTTTGAGAACATTGAGTCCTTGCCAGAGAGCATACAACAACTAACCAAGCTTGAAAATTTAAGTATTTCGTGGCGCCCTTCATTACGGCGGTGGTGTGAAACAGAGAACCAGATGAAGCTTTTCTCACATAAAGGAAAAGGTAGAAGAGCTTCTCATACTCTGCTCTTGCTTTGCACTTACTATACTTCTCATGGTACTATTTTTATACCAAGAATGCTATTTTGTTCTGCATTTTAAAAATGCTAAATGACAGCTCTTTTACAATGGTTGGAAAAAAGTACCATTGGTACTTTAAATACTTTTCTTTTTATTTTCTAGTCATTTATTAGTTGAGGAAGATTATTTATAAAATTATATTTTTGTCATTGAAGGAATATTGGTAGTTTTCCTTTTGCTTAGAGGATCACCATCACCTTGGCAATGAGGCTCAGGAAGGCAAGCATGCCAGTTGGCAGTTGAAGAAGAAACCCCGGCACCTGGCAACAATCACTGAATCACCTCTGCACCAGGGCTTGGGAGCAAGGAAATTTGACCACCTGTTTTGGTGTCTCTATCTATTTTAGTACCTTTTCGAAAAAAATCTATTTTAGTACCATCCTCACATTTTCAGTACTTCTATGTACTTTTCCATTGGTACCTTCTATTTTCTAACCATTATTAGATTTCTCTTGATAGATGGTCCATGTTTTCTTCAACCATTATAAAATTTCGCATGAGCTATATCACGGATATAACTTAATTTTCAAAAAAATCACCACGCCCCTCCTTCTAAAACTGGTCTTTTATACTACAACAGATAAATTCTCATGATCCCCAATTGCATCACGAAGATCTTAAAACTGTTTTGCTTCACCTTTTCTGAATCTGATGTATTGTTGGCACTGCTAGATTCAATTGGAAAAATGGAGAGTCTGATACATCTTGATTTATCAAGGTTTTCATGGCAAGAAAAGCAGCCAGAGTCATTTGCCAAGCTGAAGAAGTTGGTCCATCTTGATTTATTTGTCACACTGCTGGAATATCAGAATCCTTGCAGAGCCTTACAAACCTTTAATTTTTGCCTTTTTCTACATATCATACTCCTGGAATATCAGGGGAGCCTACCAGAACATTTGGGTAGCGCTTTGAAGCTAAAACATTTAAACATGTCAGGTTTGGACAAAATTAAAGAAGCACCAGGATCATTTGGGAATCTAAAAAAATTGGTTCATCTTGACTTATCACATTGTTGTCTTGGGTGGTCTTACCAAACTACAACATCTGAATTATCCCACCATGGCTGTATTGGCAGAACCAAGGTGTGGCAGAAGCCATGATCCATGCGGCGATGACCAATCGTACAGAACTTCGGAGTTTACATATTTATCTAGGTTCATGACCAATCTACAGTTTGGTTACACTATGACTTGAGTTCTATTAGGGGCTTTGGTTAGAGTCAGAGACGAACTCTATATTCAAGGGGGCACAAATATGTAGAGGCCGAGGCCATGAGGCGATGATGATTCATGCCTCCTCAGTGCAACAGGAATGCATGATGCGGCAGCCGTTTCTGAACACGAACCAAAGGATCTGTACAGTTTGGTTCCGCCTGTAGCACAGGCCACAAATGAACCGGGCTTAATATCCGGAGGAAATTGTAATCCGGCACAAGAGTTGGTCCATTATTTTAGAACTAAAATCATATAATATACTGTACAAGGCTTAGGCTGTTCTTAACGAAAGATTTCCTAATTTTTTTTGTTCACTCTGTTTTTTATTGGAACATGCATCTTCTTTGTTTATATACGTATCTTTTTATTACTGGACACAGGAGTATCAAGTGGCCAAAATCATTTATGTACTGATAGGAAACCTAAAGTATATATATTACCATGTCAACAATCCCGAATCAACAAATTAGTTCCCAATCCAATTGCACAACTATCTTAAGATCATACAGTAAAAGTTATTTATATTTACACTAATAATAAGTAGCAACGTATCAAGTGCAAATTACTCGCCTATACATTCAGTGCAAATTACAAGTGCATCACCTCACCTGTGGTTGAAGACTGAAGGGTGCAGATTTTCCCACTTACTCGCCGGCCGCCGCGCTTCACTTTCCACAACCTCGCGGACGGCATCCCGCTCCCGCCGCTGCTGTAGTCCAAGGGGCTGTCACCGGCTTTTCGCCGTGGGAATGGTGCGGCGTCCGGCTGGCTTTGCTCCTCATGGGGTTGGCCGCCGCCGACTCGGGGTCGGGATGGGGTCCCTGGGCCGCCGGCCGCGCTCCAGCGGCGGCTTCCCAGTTGTTCTTCGCCCCAAGAGAGCCGACTCCCGCCCCAGTCCTCACACCTACGATGGGCCGGCCCACGGTAGCATCTCCTCGCGGATCAAGGTCGACCCGCCCCCATTCCACCTGCTACCCGTTGGTGGTTTGTCCATAGTTACATTTTTTAGTTTATGTTATTTTACGGCTGTGTTTAGTTTTTAAAAAGTGAACCTGAACACCGTAGTATTTTTTTGTTTGTTTGTGATAAATACTATTGTTCTAACATGGCCTAACTAAACTCAAAAGATTCATCTCATAAAGTACATTCAAATTGTCCAATTAGTTATTTTGTTTACCTACATTTCATACTCCATGCATGTGCATCTAAAAAAGATTTGATGTGATAGAGAATCTTAGTGATGATGGGAAATTCAGGTAAACTAAACACAGCCTACGATACAATTGGCAGATTTTAAAAAAAAAAACAATACAATTGGCACTCACCCGCTCATCTGCCACCACTTTAAAAGGCAAAGGAAGCCCTCCAAAGCAGCGCTGCAGCTTTGCACCCAAGACTTTGATAGCTTGAGCCCGTTGACTTGGTTGGTGGACTGGAGGCATCATCATCATCTGGTTCTTGTGTTCTTGCTGAAATAGAAATACATTCCCTCGAGGCTTTTTCGCTGCTTCCGACTTGTTTGCAACCCTTTACAGGTCAGTGGTTTGCTTTTTCTTTCAGGGCTTCACATCGTCTGAAGATTTCAGTGTTTTTCTTTCATCTCTATGTTTTGTGTTTAGGATATTTTGTTTTATGAAACTGTGTTTAGGAGTTTAATTAGGATCTACTTGTGTGTGAATCAGTGAATATGAAACGTCTGTCCTGTCCTGAAAATATATTTCTTTTTGTAGGATGATTGTTTGTTGAGTAAGAATTTGGAAGGATCCCCAGGAAACAGGTGAACCAATAATTTGGGGGAAATAACTGGTTGTCCTCTGAATGGAGAACGAGACAGATCACCCTCAACATGAGCATGGCATGGCCGATCAGGCGTCTCGTCCCTTCACTTCACTCTTACTGTCGGCGCCACCTGTTGCACAAGCGGCACAACAAGATTCCATTTCCAGTTCTTCTGACAGCAAATCGCTGAGCCAGCTCCATGGAAGTACCCTACTCCCACCTGATGATGGCTACATCTGGAAGGCGTGCGCGCAGAACATCGTTCCGGGCTGTGGATATCCAACCATGAATTACAAGTGTGCCCACGAAAACTGCGACGCCAATAAACTCGTGGTATGCTCTGCTGATGGTCATCAGGTTCTAGAGACGGTTCTTAGTGGTTGCCACAACCACCCACGTCAGCAAGACTGTGATCGACCTGTGCCCAAGGTGTCAGAAATGGGAACTTCGATGCCTGGGTCTGCAGAGGAAGATGATGAGCAACTTTCCAGTTCAAGTGATAGCGACGAAGATGACGATGATGGCGAAGCAAGAGTTGAAGAAGAAGAAATTGCCGGTGATGACAGTGTAATGGAAAGGTAGTTGCTTTAATCTGAGTGAAGAACATATCTGTAGTTACAAATTACTAATTTCTCAATTCTCTCAGCTGTAATTAGTAATGGTCCTTTTACTTGTCAGGCATGTGCCACATCCAGCTGCAAGGATCACTGCAAAAACAGGGACTTCAAATTCTCACCGACGGTATGCATCAACCTGCTCCTTCCATCAGCCTTCTTCTTTTTTTCCTTTCCCTTCTTCAAGTCCATATGTTGTTGTTGGGTCAGTTCATTACTTCATATCTAAAAAATTGTACATAGCCTTTCAGTCCAATAACATAGCTGTTCCCCACACAAAAAAAAATTGCAAAATGAAGAATTGATAGACATTATTGTTATGGTTCAGAAATCAGCTATTCACTCTTCCTCTTTGGATTCATGAATGCAACTCCTCTTATGTATTCTTGATGGTTTATGAAGTGGTGGATCGTAAGCTAATGGAAAGTAATTGGAACATAACTCAATTTGACATGTGTTTTTTTTTTTGAAGTAAAGACATGTGTTTCTTGTATTGTCTCTAAATATATACACCTATAAACTGTGGTATATAAAATTGATGCTAATACCTAGATAAAATCACAGCTTTCTTGCTTTCAAAAAAAGAAAAAAAATCACAGCTTTCCTCTAGGTGATGAGGTATCTCTTGTGCTGGAATTTTTCTCAGTCTGGAATGGTCATAGTCCTGGTTATGTGACTCAGTTTCGTTTATATATTTTCCCCTACAGATCATTTATTATCTGTCCACTGATCTAACATAATGCATTTTTCTCATAATTTTACTTTTCTAATGTTCAATGTGTGACGGGAAATTCTCATGAATGTTAGCTGATATTCATAATGTCATTTCACTAGTGCTGGTGGAAAAAGAAGATTAAAGTCCAAGGTTTGGGGAGAATTTACTGCTGTGTTAAGAGGTGACAAAATTCAATGGGCCGAATGTAAACATTGTAAAATGTGCCTTGGTGGAACAAGCACAGGAAGAACAACCCATCTGCGTCAACATCTTAAGATCTGTCCAGCACGGCCTGCAACGGGCCAGATGCAGCAACAGAGGTCATCTCCACATCCTAGTTCCACAGTTGAGAACATCTGGAAGTTCGATCAAGACAGGTCTCTTGAATTGCTCATCAAGGTTTTAGTGTCCAACCTTTTCTCCTCTCCATTGACTAGCAGCACAACTTTTAGGCAGCTTTGGGCTGGAATCTGTCCTACTAATGATATGGTATCGCAAGCTGCTATTGAAGAGAAGTTTCTCAGTATTTTTCAGAATGAAAAGCTTAAGCTTAAGGAGGAAATATCACTTGCACCTGGTGGAGTTTTTCTGACAGCTGCAAGCAGTTCTCTTGAAACTAAGGAGTTCATCCTTTTAACGGTACACTTCATTGATAAAGAGTGGAACTTAAATAGGAAAACCATTAGATGTTGCTTTACGAGGTGTGAAGACTTTGAAGCTGAGTATTATGTTAGCATGTTTCCCACTTTGCAATCATACAACAATTTCATTAATGGGAATGTGAGATCAGCTGAAGCAGAAATAGTGAAAGAGGTAGTACAAAATTGGAGGCTTGAGTGGAAGCTTCTAGGAATTACATCACCCAGGTCATTATTAGGTGATGCTGCTGTACCGGCTCTGGAGAAGAATCTTACAGAACAGAACTATCTTCTTGCCAAATGTAAGTTGCTAAATCTCCCCTGCATAATAGATGCCCTAAATGACCTTTTTGGTTGGGAAATCAAGGAATATGTGCTAAGTGCAAGTCAGATGTGGTTTCAGTACATGACATGCACCCCACTACGGAGGGATAAATATAAAGAAATCCTGTCGCGCTTGCAAATAAGCCGACCTTCTTTTTGGTTCGCAGAGATGGTACTTAACTTTCCACTCATTGGAAGCTGCTTTGCGGTTTAACAACGAGATGCCAAATCCTCACCTGATAGACTCCCGATCTTATCCAGCTAAGCCATCTTTTGCACAGCTAAAGGCAGCAGAGGACTTCTGTGACCTTGTAAGGTCGATTTACCATGCAGTAAAAGTGGTTTCAAGACCTCGCAATGGGACCTTGAATTCACACTTTCACGCAATTTGGAACTTGAAGATGGCTCTGCTCCGTTCATCTGCAAAGGAAAACATCGATCAAGTTTTTAATATTGAACAAATGAAGCAGAAGTTTGACCAGCTTTGGAGGAAATGGTACCTATGGCTGTCTTTAGCTGTTGTTCTCGATCCCAGATATAAAATCAGGTTTCTTGTTGTTTGCTTTAAGGAAGCCTTTGGTAGTCATGCCAAAAGGTACATCTCTGAAGTGCGAGGAAAGCTGTATGAGCTCTTTCTTCAGTACTCTTGTCATGTTGATCAACAAAATGATGAGAGTTTTGATCAGAGAACCAACGATATACAGTTGGATACACATGGTGCTATACCAGTACATGACACAAGTCAAAATCACATTGAGCAAGCAGCACATGAAGAACTGGGAGAAGTCATCAGATACCTTGAAGGAGAGCTTGTTCCTCAAAATGCCAATTTCGATATTTTGAAATGGTGGAAGGAAAATGCTTCAACATATCCAGCTCTTGCCAGGATGGCTCGTGACATCTTAGCAATTCCTGGATCTGCAGTCTCTGCTGAATCTGCATTTGATGAAACTGATGAACGGGTGAGTCTTTTCAATCGGAAGCTGAGTCCTGAATTAGTTGAGGCTCTCATCTGTACCCAGGATTGGATCAAATCTTCAGGTATCGTGCAAGCACAACTCCTTATCTTTCAACTTATTGCTGGTATTTCATTTACAGTAGAGAGATACAAAGAACCTGTAAATTGTATAATATTCCTCTTCTTGGTAAACAGAAATAATTTCTGACAAAGTTGGTGGAACCACATAAACATGCCTGCTCAATGCACAGGAAGGTAAGCTTGCCATCTTCTTCATGTCTTCTTTCCACTTTGTCCACTATTTAGCACCGTAGAAGTATATGTGTTGTACATACACATACACCACCATAAGACATGAAATGGCAATTGCACGTTTCGTGGATATGCAACACCTAAGTGCATGGGACTTATCTCAGATACACTGTATTTTTAACCTATTTTATTGAAAGTCTAGCTACTCATGGAAACATTGAAATTGTGCATACCTGATTCTAAAACAGAAAGATAAACAGGCTTGTGTTAAAATCTTTTCCTTTCTTACATGCTCTTGGTGGATTAGTTGCAAAGGAGTATAAGCTTGTCAATCTCAGTATCAATAATGTGACACATGAATTCTAGCGCATCGTATTCTTGAAACAATAATCTGTGATGCCTTTTCCTTTCTTACATGCTCTTGGTGGATTAGTTGCTAAGTAGACCTATAGGACATTTTGTTCTCCAACGACTGGTACTAAGGCACTTTGATATCTGGTCATCTTGTCTGCAAAGTAATTCTCAACATAAAAACAGACACAAAGATGAAATGAAAAAGAAGAAATCTGGATAATCCCAAATCAATTAGACGAATTAGTTCATCTGAAATGCTCCTTTAGTTTTGAATGCAGCATGAAGTTTCAATTCTTCTCTTGCAATTCCTCTTTTTCATGTTTAATGTACTAGAAATAATTAGGACACGTGCCATTCTCCTTGATATGCTTGGTCTCATACCCACTCCATTGCCCATATTAAATCCCTAGAGGCACACTGAATTGTCTCATATTCAACTATAACTTTAGTCAAACTTCAAATTATTTGACCTACTGAAAAGTAAGAATTGATAGAGGGTGTATATTATAATAAAATGAGTTATAAACAGGGCGGTTCCCAAATTTGTGGGTTATGATTTTGTCTTCCTTTTGTTATATTTTATTTTATATAATGGTTAATTAGTCTCTTTTATATACAGCTCCTCCGGTCTTTTCACTGGTTCAATAAAAACTGAAGAGGCCTTCTGACCTTATCTGCATCCTGCCTTCTCAGTATAGAGCATGACGGAAGTCTAGCTGGCAATGGTTTGTAATAACTTGTTTTGTTGCATTATTCAGCATGGAACATATGAATTAGTCTTATAAGTCAATTGCGCAGTACATGGATGTACTGAATGTGTACTATGTAATGATTATGTGAATGGCATAAATATATACAAAAACTTCAAAACCCAACAATTGGTTTTGCCGAAAAATATACGGATCAGTTTTGGGATGAGATGTGCCGTATATGTCTTTGAAGGACGTAATAAGGTTCATCGCTTAATTTTGTTTAGAAAGTTTGTTCCGACAACTCTTGATGAACTAGTTTTTAACTTGATTTTTTTTTTCTTCTAAAATGCTGGATTTTTTTTTTTATGGATAGGAAATCAAAAATGGTTTTGTACTTCTATGTTTAGTTCAGTTCCATATAGTCACATTTGCTTCTTGCTTATTCAAGGATTGACAAATAATCGCACCTAAAGTCAGCTGTGAAGAAAAGAACATATCATCCCAACTTATCAAACATGATACAGTTAGAAATGAGCCTGAAATTTCTCTTTGACAACAAAGCTGATTGTCAAGGCAAGCACAGCATTCAAAAGACTGAACATAGCACAACGTATGCCATGATCTTAAGTACATAGCCGTTTTATTAGTAGTTAACGATCAAAAAACAAAGTTATCTGGGGGTACTATGTAGATAATCCATCCATTAGACGAGAGAACACCACAGCATTTAAATATCCATACATAAGTTTCAGATTCCAGTTTAGCCAAAAGAGGGGCCTGGGGCACCAGAAACTGCGACACTGTTTGTAGCATCCATAATCAGTACTACTTTGAGAAATTCATAGGGCCATACTGCCTTGCATGCAAGGTATTTGCTTACAAAATAGGCGTAAATGCAAACATCTAACAAGAACCATAACTGGATATTAATCCCCCAGAACTCCAGTTCGTGCCTGGCAAGATCTCTAATCTTCTCGCCCGGAGATCTGGTACAAAATAAAACAGTGGATGAATGTATAGATAAAGAACAAACCCAAAATAACAGATTTGAAGTTAAAAGAATTGCTTAATTGTCCATTTCATAATGACAAGCCTGGAGTAACATAACGGGAGGATACATCTAATTAACAACAGTATTTAGAGGTTAACAGAGATGTTTCTTGCATAATGACACAAACACAACACAGGCAGTGTATAAACTAATACAAAATTAGGTACATGGATACATGACGCAGAGAAGGTATGACTCACAGGTGCTCCCTGTCCTACGAACGAAAATGTTCTCATCTGGTACACCATTAGCCCTGAACAAGTGTGCCAGCTTATGGACTCTCATGTCATCCTTAGAGCATTTGATCTTCACCTTTCGAAGATGCTTGCAAGCAAATGATCTTCCCTTTGGTTTGACACCACTTACCAGTGGCTTCCTGGCGTTTAAGTTCTTTTTGCAGAACAACATGAGTGTCATTAAACATGTGCCCAGATACTCAATGCTCAGGGTATAATGCACAACATATGCAAAAACTCATACCAATTTGAGTTCAAGAAAAAGCATCTCCAGGTTAGGTGAATGCTGCAGCAGGAAAACTAATGCATCAAAGTCAGCATCAATACACCATTCACCAAGGGACAAGGTCTTCAGGTTGCTAAAACTTGGGCACCTTTTCAGTTCTCTAGTCAGAATCACCTTCACATCATAGCACAAAAAGTGATGTTTCAGTAGACAACACTAAGTTTAACCAAACCCTCGTATCATGCATGCAACTAAATTGGTCAATACAGAGAGAAGAAAAGGAAATAACACAGAGGCATTCTCTTTTCAGCTTATTTTGACTCTTGGGCTCTCTGTGCCCCTTTGCTCTAGCAGGCTGGGGGAGCCTGTCATGTGCCCTTCTAACACTCCTATAATTAACTCTATTTGCTCTCTTCTTAATTGAAAGGCAGAGATCCTACCAATGTGTTAAAAACAATATTGCCAAGGAAATATTAGCTTTGCAGCTTTGCTAAATGGAATGCATATAAATTTTTAAATGGAAAAATTCCATGGGCTAGTGTGAAGACACAAGATTTCCTAGAACTAGTTCTGTGCAGATACATAACCACAATTATTTGTGGGATCTAACACCGCTGAAGACTTGTAATGATAAAAATTATCAATATTGCTATCCTGGTGAAACAAATTGTTGGTAGGCAATCAAATCAGCTACCAAAATTGATAAAAAAACGGATTGTTCTGTTTATCTGGACACAGCATCACGCTGTTAAATAAAGGGTAAAATGTGGATAGGACATTATTTGATCTGGTGAAACCTGAATAGTGTTCCATTGACAAAAATGAGAAGATACTGTTCTGTGAAAATAATTTTGACTATATTACGGAACATTAAAGGTCAGACATGAACTTCAGAAAAAGATAGCTTAAAGCTGTACCTCTCCAGGACCAGCTAACAGCTCCAAACTTGTAGCATTTGAGAAGATCTGAAGAATATTATAGCCACCTTTAATTTTGTTCTCATTGCATCCAGAGTTTTCACCGTGCACATGACGATTACCATCTGTACTGGAATTACAGACATCACCACTGAAACCATACTCATCACAGTCATTTGCAATCTCACTATATTCATAGGTGTTGTCATCACTATCAATGTCACTACCATAACCATAATCATCCTTGTAACCAAATCCTTCTAGAGGGGTACCAAATCCATATCCAGTCCTGTACTTGTGATTGTCATCATCTTCATCAGTGGTTTCATCAAGTTCATCCTTGCTGAAGTCTTCAAAATCGTCACTGAAGGCAAAATCATCAAGTATGATAGTGCCTGCAACAAGAGACCCCATGTTCTGAAATGATGGAGCTTGGGTTATTGGTGAGATGCAGCGCAGCAGAACAAGGTTCAGGGAAGAAATAGATAGGTTGGCATTGATCTGGCACTTGAACATAGTCAAAATCTTGAGAGTTGCAGATGAAATCTCATGGCCAGTAATCATGCAATCTTTAAGATCCAGTTCTTCCAAAGAAGGGCAATGACACGAAAGCTGCCTGAGGATTTTGTCACTCAGCTGTGCATAGGATAGCTTCAAAATCTTGAGGTGGCATGAGACAAAAGATGAATGCCCAAGCGTCGCGAGACCGCCGCCAAAGATCCCATCAAAGTTGCGATGCCCTACAAGATGAATAACTCGAGCCCCACGCTTGATCGCAGTACGGATCCACAACCTAGCATCATCTTCATTATGCGCATTATCATCATCGCTCGACCGCAGACGGAGCGTGTCCAGGGCCGCCTCCTCATCACGGTGACGAAACAGGTGGCGCACAAAGTCAGGAAAGTCCTCTGGTACCTCACCGTAGTCATCCCCAGCGATGCGGAGATCGATGCAGGGCACAGATGCCCAAAGGTGGCACCACCGCCGCGACAGCACGCAGGTCCGCACCACCTCCCACGCCTTGAGGAAGGACATGATGTGGTGCAACAGCGCGTCAGGGAGCGCGCTGAGGCGGTCGGGGTCTGGTTCGCTTCCCTGGCGCCCACGTGACCCTGACGCCCCCTGCCCTGTTGACCGGCACCCACCGCATGGTTGTGCTCGTCGTGGGCACCCAGCGCTGGTACCGCGTGGTGCTCGTCGCAGGCACCACCAAGCGCTGGTGCAGGGGCGCGACCGGGAGCGCGCTGTGGCGGTCGGCGTCGGGGTCGCCTCCGTTGCGCCCCGGACGCGCCGGCGTTCCGGTTGACCGGCACCCAGCGCTTCGTTGTCTTCGGCGGCATTACGGCGAGCAGGTGGCCTGCAAGGCCACGATGGGCTGCAGGAACACTACAGGCGCGTAGATCAGAGCTTCTCCGACAGCATTCCTGCAAGAAAACCCCGATCGAAGAAGAGCGTAAACCTAAGGGAGGATTGATCGGGTGCTGATTGGAGTTCTTGCCAGATTACTTTCAGCCGATCGTATCGAACTTTTGCAGGAAAGAAACATACGGAAGAAAATTGCAGCATATAAAGAAACAGGAGATCGGCCCAAGGGAAGGAATGGGTCGAACTTACGGGAAGAAATTTCTTGTTACTGGATGAGATCTTCAAGGAATGCGTGCGGAGTTTTCGGCTCCCATATTCCCCCGCTTCGAAAGTTCGAAATGAGGCGGAGAAGAAGGGTGGCTTGATACCGGATTTTTTTAAAATTTTGCCCTTTTAAAAAACAAATTACAAATATATCCTTAATTTGAAACAATTTACGCCAGGGTATCCTTTTTATCGCGCCAGCCTGTATGGCGTGATTTTTTACACATGTCGCGCCACCGCATGTGGCGCGATCGGTGCATCCACGGTGGCGGGCTGGCGTTGACCACGCCGCCACGTCGCGCCAGTGCATGCGGCGCGACGGGAGCTGGGATGCCATGCAAATAGTACTATCAAATCTTATCTAGCTTTGGAAAAAACATGTCACATGAGACGCCAGAAGACTTTTCGTTTGTTTCACAGAATCGTTGTCCTACCATGACCTAACCAGCCAAAAAGATTCGCCTTATCTTGTACATCAAAATTATATAATTAATTTTTTTATTTACCTACATTTAATATTCCATGCATGAGATAAAAGATTTAATATGATAGGTCAATAATGAATTTTGAAAAGAGAATTTTGGAATCTAAACAGGCTGCGCCAGTGCATGCCTCTGGCTTTACTTTAAAGGCATGCTGTGAAGCCTGTGCGAGAGCAGCAGGGCTGAGGTGACGAGTCGAGGGCGGCCCTACGCGGACTGCTACTGTTGCCGCCGTGCATGCTGCGGCGTGGATTGATTGACGGATAAAAATTCATTTTACTGGGCATGGCCAGAGCCAGCGTGCTCACTGAATTGAAAGCCTCATGGAAGCTCAACTCAAGCTCTGTAGTAAAAAATATGTGTTTAGATCCATGGAATTTAGGAAAAATGTCACATCGCACAATTATATCACTTTTTGTTTGTTTTGTAATTGTTGTCCTACCATAACCTAATTAGGCTCAAAAGATTCATCTCGTCGTGTACATCAAAACTATATAATTAATTTTTTTTTATTTAACTATATTTAGTGCTCCATGCATGAGGTAAAAGATTTAATATGATAGGTGAATAATAAATTTAGGAGAGAGACTTTTGGAATCTCACTATTCTCTCCGACGGGTGGATGCATGCCGTATTAAAAGCAAGAGTGCATGCACTGTCCGGATTCCAAAATTTCTCTCTAAAATTTATCATTCACCTATCACATTAAATCTTTTACCTCATGCATGGAGCACTAAATATAGTTAAAAAAAAAAATTAATTATATAGTTTTGATGTACACGACGAGATGAATCTTTTGAGCTTAGTTAGGTTATGGTAGGACAACAATTATCACAAACAAACAAAAATGTGCTATAGTGTACGATGTAACACTTTTTTTCCAAATTCCATGGATCTAACTAAAAAAGCAAGACGACATGCACTACACACCCGTCGCGCCCATGCACTGGCGCGACGTAGTGGAACCCACGTCAGGCCACGCCAGCACCGGTCAACGCCAGCCCGCCACCGTGGATGCACGGCCGCGCCACATGCGGTGGCGCGACATGTAAAAATCACGCCAACGGATTGGCGCGACAAAAAGGGATACCGGCGTAAATTGTTTCAAACTAGGGATACATTTGAAATTTGTTTTAAAAAAGGGCAAAATTTTAAAAAAATCCCTTGATACCAGGGGCTGTGTTTGTTCGTGGTTTAAGGCCGAAATTTGGCTGGCCCACGACAAATTTTGGTAAGAAAAAATCTCCTTCACAAATCACAAAGAAAGAACTTTTGCTAACACACCATCCCAAATTATAAGATTATTATCACAATTTCGAGCACTTGTATTATTTAAAAAAAATTATGTAAAATGACACATAGTTTGTTATGACTTGTTTTATTAATGGAAAAAGTCTAAATACCCCCCACCCACGTATTAGCGGGGTGTCTAACTAAGGCCATCAACTCTAAAACCGGTATTCTACACATTAAAATTTGACAAACCGGGCAACTAACACTCGGGCGGTTTGGGAGGGTGGTTTTGATGGCATGGCGTCCACGGTGGAGCGGTATTTGCCATGCGGCGGATGGATGGTGAGGCGGTGCGCCGGATCCGGCCGACCGCTGGCCCCCCCACGTCGCCGACCCCCCACTCGCCCTGAAATACGCCTCCTCCCCTGTTGCATTTCGTCTCCACCCCGCGCCTCCACTCTCGTTCCCGCCCGCCCACCCCAGCTCCGCCGTTAGGGTTAGAGGTGAGGTCAAATCGCAACAAAAGAACAAGACTTGCGCCTCCATCCTTGACCAAATGAACTCTACTGCCACTACACCAAACCCTACCGAAAACCCCAACTTTCTCGACGAGCTCGTCTCTGCTACACAATCGCGCCAAAGAAACATGGGAGGGGAAGAGTACACGCACCTGGAGGAGAGAAGCTCGAAGGCGATCACCGTCACCGCCACCGATCATCACCACCTCGTCCGTGTCGGCCGGAGAGAGAGCGGGAGCCGGGATGATGAAGCGCGCCGCGGCGAGAGCGAGGGAAGAAACAGGGGAGGTGAGGCGTCATATTTAGGGGAGTGGGGCCGGACAGTGGGGCCAACCGGTCAGGCGGATCCGACGCACCTGTTCGCCTTCCATCCGCCGGCGTGGCAATTGCAGCTCCACCGTGGACGCCATGTCACCGAAATCACCCTCCCAAACCGCCTGGGGTGTTAGTTGCCCGGCTTTGTCAAATTTTAATGTGTAGAATACCCGGTTTTAGAGTTGGTGGCCTTAGTTAGACACCGCTAATACGTGGGGGGTGGGGGTATTTAGAATTTTTCCTTTTATTAATAAATTTTCTTCATGATTGAGTTAAATTTGATAATATTTGCATAAATTTTTAAATAAAACGAAAGTGATCAAACTCGGAGTTAAAAAAGTCAAATGTTTTATAAATTGGAATGGAGGGAGTATCTTCTTATATTTTCATAATCCGCATATGCATATTTAGGTGTTGTTTGGTTCTTAGGGACTGAACTTTTTTTAGTCCTAGGAACTAATAAAAAAAGTCCCTTTAAAAGAGTCTTTTAGAAAGAGAAAAAATCTTTAAAAGTTCCTCCCGTTTGGTTTGGTAGGGACTAAAGAATTTTTTTTAGTCCCAAAGACTAAAAAGTTCCTAAACCAAATAGCTCCTTACTTTGCTAGCAATATCATATATGAATCACATGTCATAGTCGTAAAATAAAAAATCTCAACCAACATTTGACTTTAAGTCAGCACTAAAAATATGGATAATATTTGTCCATTAATTCATCACTAAAAATATGGAATGAATAACACTTTGATCGATTGAAACTTTTTACAAACTTAACTCACTTTAGTTTTATTTATTTGTTCGACGGGCTATAGATGAAGTTTTTTTGTTTTAGATTTTCCTAAAATGCTTAAAGTGTTATTTGACAGATAGCAAATCAAAATGAGTTTCTACGGTTGATGGAAAGGAATTATTTTTTTTTTACGAAGACCTAGTTACAATGACACCCCCTGTGAACATGTGCATGCACACCGTACCCCTATGAGCACCTTCGAAGAATTGAGTTGGGCCTACAAATCGAGATTGACAAAGCCACCAAATGTGTCTTGTTGTCGCAGGCATGTCGCCTACCACTGAAAGAATAGCGTCATTAAATCTTGGAATAAATTTAGGAAAGGTGTGAACACCCATGTGAAGTCGAGGACTCAAAGTCGGGCGGGAAAGGTTTCACCCATAGCTCAGTTCACAGGGAATTATTCTAGAAATTATTCTCTTTATATGGGCACTTTCCTATAAGTCAGCGGTGAGTAAGAATCCAGGTGACAGCGTCATGCTGCTAAAGGGTAAATGTGGATTCGACATATATACATGTGTGATCTGGTGAAATTTAAATAGACAAAGTGTTCATTGACAAAGGAAATGGACTGTTCCCCTAAAGAATTGATCACTAGACATTGAGGGAAATATAAATACATATTTTCTAAAGGAGATTCAAGGTCATACAACTAGGAATACATACTAAAACTTAGACATAGAGATCTGCAAGAGATGATGATAGTTATACCTCTCCAGCAGCGGCTAACAGAAGAACTAAGTGATTTTCATTGAGAACAGAAATAGACACCTAAATTCAAGCTGAGAAGGGACTTGAACCTGTGTGTTGGCCGGCACTCATACACTTTGGACTGAGTGAATGAGCTTTAGGAATTTTTGCCCTATTGGCTGTCCAGACCTCCAATTATATAATAATTATAAAAATAATGCATTGTTTTATTGACATTGCGATAAATTTGAAAGAAATAAATGTCTCTCGCTTTCTCCTCATCAAAGGAGTTTTCAAAGGGGGTGGAATTACTAGTCAACAACTCCAAAATATTATAAAGTAATTTTAGTTTTGTCTAAGTCAAACTTGTCTAACTTCGATAAGTTCATTGAAAAATATATTAACATCCATTCTACTCGTTTTTTAGCATACATCTATTCTACTCGTTGCCAATGTGCCCCACGGCACCCTTTGTCAACCACGCCCCTTTGTCAACCACGCCATGCCTCTCTTCTCCTGGACGAGATGTCCGTTCTATTGTTCCCTACGGAAAGAAAGGATCCCATCATGGTCGTTGGGGAAATGTGCTGTGCCACACATGACACATCTACTTAGGAACTGATCCACCAAGAGAATGTAAGAAACGAAAATGCATCACAGATTATTATTCAAGAATACAATGAGCTAGAATTCATGTACCACACATTACTGACACCGAGAAGCCTCTATACTATGTGCTGATAAATGAAGGATTCAACCTGTCAGACTCAATCGGCGAGTCGCCCGAGATAAGCGGAGTGACTGAATATTTAATTATTATTTAGCTTTATTATTATAATTATTAGATTAAATTAAAGACAGTTAGAAAAAGACTAATGGCTTGGCCCGTTAGCAATTGTAAACCCCTCATATAAATATGGGGCAACTATCGTGAGACGGCTAAGAAGAAAATAATTAGGTTTTTACCTTGCTCTCAAGCTCAAGCCCGCCGCCGCCCTTCCCGCCCCGCGCCCTCGGCCAGCGCCGCGCGGCGCCGGCCGCCCGGGGGCGCCGCCGCGCCGCCGCTGCGCCGCGCCTTACTGCGCGCCCCCCGCACCGCCGTCGTCCTCGCCTCGTTCATCGCTGATTTCAGCCACGTCACCTCTCGTTCTTCCTCGCGTTGGATCGGGAAACGGGTTGTGATGATTGGTATCAGGAGACCACTACGATCCAATGGCACATGCATCGAGGGACAAATCAACACGGCAAACATCAATAGGATCATCGATGAGTACATCGCAGCCGTGGAGGCCAAAGCCATGGAGGCTAAGGCCGCGCCATATCGACTAAGTACATCCCGCCCTCCAAGCGCTCTCCTCGGTTTGTAGACACGGCTGAGCCCTCCATCCGCCGCACCTCCGATACCTCAATCTACTGGCCCGGACGGTCGAATTCTCATCTCAAATTTGAGACGAAATTCCCTAGAAATTACTCCGAAATTTCCACCTAAATTCTTGCGTTTAAAATCCCGGGACGCATACCAGCAATAATATTAAATTATTTTTCCGGAGTATGATGGCAAGGGCGACCCTTCTCATTGGCTGTACAAGTGCGATAAATTTTTTCTCGCTCAAGGAATTATTAATCTGGATCGATGTAGCTCGCGCCGTTCCATCTCCAAGGGAACGCATTATCTTGGTTTATTCGTTGGGAAAACGAAGTGGGTCAACCAACTTGGCCAGAATTTTCTACAGCTATTACCAGACGTTTTGGGACTCCACTACACAATCATCTTGGTGATCCGACAAAGATCACGCGGGCGGGAGATTTGGACAGGTACACCAATACGTTCACAAAGAACGCTGAACAAGGTACAACACCTCTCTCCCAAACAAAGAGGCTATGCTTTTTATATTTACGGGCTAGCACCTCTCGATTCAGATCGACGTCCAACTACATCAACCACGATATTGAGACAGCCATAGCACTTGCTAGACGTCTCTATACAGCTTCTCGTCGACGAGAACTCAAAGGTACGCACAAGAGGATATTTCGATATTCAAATATCAGTTCACGGGTTAACGGGCATATCCACTTGTCCTAACATGCAATTAATTATCAATATAAATGGCACTAATTTATTGGCTTTATTGGATTCTGGTTCAACACACAATTTTCTGGATTCTGATTTGGCTATGAAACTGGGACTCCAAAGTTCTTCTTTACACCGTCCGCTCAAAGTTATTGTCGCCAATGGACAACACATAACAAATGTGGGAGGTATGATGATATTAAATTTTCTATTGCTCTTTGAAAGCTTCAAAGCAGATTTTTTCAGCATCAAATTAGGAGGCTATGATATTGTTTTGGGTGTGGACTGGCCGAGTTCCTTGGGCAATATTGTGCGGAATTTTAATAAACTTATTATGAAGTTCGGCGAAAAGGACAGCCCGATCACATGGCACGACCTCTCTAGAGAGACAAACTCTCAACCAGGTATTCACATACTTTCTCCTAATGTGCCGATGGATCCTCTGTTATGCAAATTCCAGCAGCTTTTCAGAGAGCCTGCGAGGCTCCCACCTTTCAGAGCACTTTAAGAGGACTTTATCATCGCACCGGTTCTCCAACTTTCAGACTTTAATAAATCATTTGTGGTGGAATGTGATGCGTCCCGGTGCAGGTATGGGTCTTTGTTCTACATCGGGGTAATGGTCCAATTGCTTACTTTAGCAAACGTATGCCCGATAAGTATAAAAAGTTAGCCGCTTATGAAAGAGAACTCATAGGACGGTAATAACAGTCAAGCATTGACGACCATATCTTTGGGGCCGCCCATTTATTATAAGGTCAGATCATTACGGTCTTAAGTACATTTTAGATCAACGTTTGTCCACGGTTCCACAACATCAATGGGTTAGCAAATTACTTGGCTATGATTTTCTTTGTGGAGTACAAACCGGGTAAATCAAATGTGGTGGCTGACGCATTATCTCGTCAGAACACAGATGAATCTTCACTCATGGCTATTTCAGAAATTCAATTGGGATTATTTGACCAGCTCTGGGAGGAAATTGCATTCAGTGATGAAGCTATAGCCCTTATTGATTCTATAATCAACGGTAAGGACTCCGCATGGGAAGTTCGCAATGGATTGATCTTGTTCAACAAAAAGGTATGGCTTTCCAAATTATCCAAACATCTTGAGACCATTCTCCATGTAATTCATGATTCAGACTCACGAGGGTATACAAAAAACATTGCATCGATTCCGTCGGACTTTTTTGTCAAACATGATAAACGCATTGTCACAGAGTTTGTGAATGATTGTTTGGTTTGCCAACGCAATAAAACTGAACATCTTCATCGGCGGGGCTTCTCTAGCCTTTACCAATTCGGAGAGCGGATCTGGGAGGATATCTCTATGGATTTCATTGAAGCTCTTCCAAAAGTTGGATCTAAATCGGTAATCTTAACAGTGGTTGATCGTCTCTCCAAGTATGCTCACTTTATATCCCTTTCTCATCCGTATACATCAACTTCAGTAGCTCAGAAATTTTTTTCAGAGATTGTTAGACTACATGGCTTGCCAAGATCAGTGGTTAGTGATCGAGATGTCATCTTTCTGAGTTAATTCTGGCAAGAACTTTTCCGTCTATCCAACATTATCTTGTCACCGACATCGCTTATCATCCTCAAGCGAGATGGCCGCCGAGGTTGTCAACAAAATTATTACGATGTATCAAGGCCGCTTGGTCGGGTGACAAACCTAAGGATTGGGTAAGATGGTTACCTTGGGCTGAATATTGCTATAATACTTCATACCATGCATCGACCAAAACAACTCCGTTTAAACTTGTGTACGGGCGTGATCCCCCTGCTATCCGTGGTTATCATCTGGGTGAAACAACATTACCAGCTGTGGATGACTTACTAACTCAGCGGGATATCTTTCTCAATCAGACAAAGGTTTGTTTGCAGTTATCTCAGGATTATTATCGCAAATATTTTGATGCTAAACACCGCGAAGAGAGAATTTAAAGTGGGTGATTATGTTTGGCTCAAACTTTTATCCCGTTCTGTGGCCACAATATCGATTTCAACAAAGGCAAACTTTCTCCTAAATATTTTGGTCCCTTCAAAGACGGCAAGATTATTACACCGATTACATATGCATTGAATTTGCCGCCTGGAACCCGTATACACAATGCCTTTCATGTCAAGATGCTCAAACCACACCGTGGGGAGGTACCTACAAATATTCGGAATTACACCGGATTCATGATGGTACACCCGTCCCCGAACCTGAATTAATGCTCAAAACACGAGTCCGACGGTCAGCTTCAAGTGCTCATCAAATGGAAGAATAAACCTGCTGCAGATGCTTCATGGAAAGATGCTGAATTATTCAACAAAATCTATCCGGACTTCATTTCGAGGGACGAGCTGAATCTCGGCGGGGAGAGATGTCGGACTTCGGTCGAGTCGCCCGAGATAAGCGGAGGGACTGAATATTTAATTATTATTTAGCTTTATTATTATAATTATTAGATTAAATTAAATAGAGTTAGAAAAAGACTAATGGGCTTGGCCCGTTAGCAATTGTAAACCCCTCATATAAATATAGGGGCAACTATCGTGAGACGCTTAAGAAGAAAATAATTAGGTTTTTACCTTGCTCTCAAGCTCAAGCCGTCGCCGCCTCCCGCCCAGCGCGCCCGCCTGGCGCCGCCCAGCCGGGCCGCCGCCCGCCACGCAGCGCCACCGGCGCTTCCGACGCCGCCGCTGCGCCGCCCCCTCGCGCCGTCGTCCCTCGCCTCGTTCATCGCTGATTTCAGCCACGTCACCTCTCGTTCTTCCTCTCGCGTTGACTCGGGAAACGGGTTGTGACACAACCATAAGCCTTCTTATCTTTTTTTTTTGGAACCGCTAGTGTGCACAATTTCTCAATCTTTCCATGACTAATTAGACTTTCAATAAATTGGGTTAAGAATGCAATGTATGCTGTGGCGGAAGGGTGTGCCTGGGTATTCCAAAAAATACATTGGCGAGTTGAATACCTTGGAATTATACCCAAGATTTTAGTTCAAAAAATAAATACATATACCAATGTACATGTATATTCTATTTTTTAATTAGACAAAGAAGCAAAAGGTCACAAACAAGGAGCGAGGAGCCGAGCAGGCCCATTTGCCTAGGCCTGAGCGTTGCAAGCTGCCACCTCGAGTCATCCAGCTGGCACCTCGGCATAAACTCCGCCACATCGCAAATCGCAAGTAGAAGCGGCGACGGTCGCCGGCGGAGCGTCTCTTGCTGCTGCAAGCTGTGGAGGCAGCACCCACCAAGCACCTGCCCACCGTGGCAGATAGGCGATTTCCTCTTTCGTTCGCCCCCTCGGCTGCCACCGCTCGACTTTTCTCCCTCGCGTCCCCGCATCTCGTCATCTCGATCTACTTCTGCTGCAGTTCCATGCACTTGGGTGTTGCATATCCACGAAATGTGTAATTTTGATTTTTCATGTGTTATGATGGTGTATGTGTATGCATCTAGTGGACAAAAATGAGAGAATACATGAAGATGGCAGTCTTACCTTATTGTGCATTAAGCAGGCATGTTTATTGAAACAATCCAGAAGAGAAATCCACAGATGATTACAACATAATGTGATAGTCCAAGGAAGATCATGTCATCACATTAACAATATCCACCTAGTACCGTAGTGCATACATTGCAAATACCTGTTTTAAGGATTTACATCACACAGTTTTGCATATTATTACATCGCCACACTGGTGGAATCACATAGACAGAACAACATCAGAGTAGAACTAGTGCATCAGTGGAGCAGAGACTCCATGTCCACAAGCAGCTTGAACGTCGGATGGAACCACCTAGTCTTCCCAACCATCGTTGTCGTACGTCGGATGGAACCACCTAGTCTTCCCAACCATCGTTGTCGTAGTCAGACTCAGGCTCTTCACCTGTATCGCACCAAATTTTAGTACGGGTTGTACTTGCCACTGTTTCTCACTCTATGATTGCTTATTGATATATGGTAAGTGGAATGCAAGGTTAACAAGAAGATCCTATTATTTGGCTGTATCAAGATATAATTATTATCCACAAGAAATTATCCATCCCAAAGATCATCATACCACAACACACCTCCACCAGTCGTACCTCACCACCATGGTCTCTATGCGACAAAGACAACTCCCACTTGCCCATGCCGCAACAGCCACAGGCTAGGGAAAGAAAATATTACATTGCTCACTAGTCATGTGAAGAGAGAAACATAGGAGATGTCCATGACCATGGACATGGCTATATGTAGAGATTAGTCAACTCTGTAGAGCTTTGTATACTTGTAACCACAAGATCACCATCATCGGCGGTGCCCCGCATATGCCAATTCTAGGCTGCCACCAAGTCAATACGATACCACCCTACCCTCAACCCTAACTCATCCCGGAGTACCGCCAACATGCTGAGATTGTGAAACACGGTGCCGAGCCACAAGGACACTACGGGTCTCCGGAGTGCTAGAGGATATGCCCTATCACCCTTACATTGTCACCTACATCCTAAGAAGTAGTGAATAGTGATACCTGACTAACTAGATTACATCTTTGTCCCCATCTAAGTAGCATGCACGAGTGGTTCATATGTACCGGTTCTTCCAACTAAGTCCTTAGAAGGACTAGACAAGACATCTCCCTCAAATGGAAGCTCTGCCTCCCATGCTCGCATAGACATCTCCATCCTGGAAACTCATTCCTTGAAGAGCCATGCTCACAAGAACTCCATGTACTCAAATGTACCCACCACATTTATGATTTAGGGCCCCTTTGGCACATAGGATAGGAAAGGGATAGGCATAGGAAAATCTTAGGAATCTAGGTGTCATGTTTCTCAATTCCTGTGGGAAATCAAAACACAGCAAAGCTGAAATGAAGCCCTTTGGATGGAGAACAGGTGAAACACAGGAACCGAATACTTCAATTTGTGTTTAAAAAAAACTTGCAAGTGCCAACGCCTATCCCATGGGCATTATCAGCATGTACTAGCATCGTGTTTTCTTGTTCCTTACAAGAAAAAATCAATCATTATTAGACAAATCATAACCTAGGACCTAGCTACTAGTACTACTGCTCTGTATACTAGCGTCGAGGGGCACGGTGAAGTGCACACTGCACAACCCCGACGCAGAGCCCAACGCGCCAGCCACATCGAGGCGGAGCCGCGAAGCGCCTGTCCGCCCGGCCTCACCACTTCCGCACCTCCAAGCAGCCGGAGCCGCCAAGCGCGGAGACGTCGCGCCCGTGCCCGTCCTCGCCGACCCCACGCCGAGCCCAAGACGATGGAGTCTCCGCGGGCGGATCTCGGCACGTTGTTGATTCAGTGGCCAGATCTCGGGTGCGCGATGAATTCGTGGGCGAAGAAGTGGAGGGCGCGGCAGCCGGAGGAGGAGCGCATCGGGCGAGGATGCGCGGGACGGCGGAGCCACGGGCGGCGAGCGGGCGAAGCGTTTTCGTTTGACGCGCTGCTTCGTTCCTAAACAGTATTTAGAGGTTCACAAAGAGGTTTCTTGCATAGTGACACAATACGGGCAGTGTAAATAATAACAAAATTAGGTGTCTGGTGACCACACATCTAATTAACAATAGTACTTAGAGTTTCATGGAGAGGTTTCTTAATACTAACACAACACGGGCAGTGTAAAAAAAAAAAACAAAATTAGGTACAAGATAAAGAGCAGGTATGACTCACAGGTGCTCCCTGTCCTACGGACGAAAATGTTCTCATCCGGTACACCATTAGCCCTGAACAAGTGTGCCACCTTATGGACTCTCACATCATCCTTAGAGCATTTGATCTTCACTTTTCGAAGATGCTTGCAAGCAAATAATCTTCCCTTCGGTTTGACACCGCTTACCAGTGGCTTCCTGGTGTTTACGTTCTTTTTGCAGAACAACATGAGTGTTATTAAACATGTGCCCAGAAACTCAAAGCTCAGGATATAACACACAAGATATGCAAAAACTCATACCAATTCGAGTTCAAGAAAAAGCTTCTCCAGATTAGGTGAATGCTGCAGCAGGAAAACTAATGCATCCAAGTCAGCATCAATACACCATTCACCAAGGGACAAGGTCTTCAGGTTGCTAAAACTTGGGCACCTTTTCAGTTCTCTAGTCAGAATCACCTTCATATCATATCATAAAATTTGATGTTTCAGTAGACAACAACAGTAAGTTTAATCAAACCCTTATATCGTGCATGCAAATAAATTGGTCAATAAAGAGAGAAGAAAACTAAATAACATAGTGACATATTGCCAAGGAAATATTACCTTTGCAGCTTAGCTAAATGTGATGCATATTAATTTTAAAAGGAAAAAATTTTCCATGGGCCAGTGTCAAGACACAAGATTTCTTAGAACTAGTTGTGTGCAACAATCCTTCGCGGAGGAACATCATTTCAGACTTGTTGTGACCAAAAAAAAAACAGTATTGCTATCTTGGCGAAATAAGTTTTTGGTATGAAAAACTTGAATAGTGTTCCATTGACATAAATGGGAAGATACTGTTCTGTGAAAACAATTTGATTATATATGAACAAGTACATACCAAAGGTCAGACATGAGTTTCATAAAAAGATGGTGAATGATGTACCTCTCCAGCATCACCTAACAGCTCCAAACTTGTAGCATTTGAGAAGATCTGAATAATATTATAGCCGCCTTCGATTTTGTTCTCATTGCATCCAGAGTTTTCACTTTGCACATGACGATTACCATCTGTACTGCAACTGCTGGCGTCACCATCGAAACTATATTCACCAGAGTCATCTGCAATTTCACTATATTCACAGGTGTTGTCATCACTATCAATGTCACTACTATAATCATAATCACCCTTGTAACCAAGACCAAATCCAGGGTCAGCAAATCCATATCCAGTCTTGTACTTGTGATTGTCATCATCTTCATCAGTGGTTTCAGCAAGGTCATCCTTGCTGAAGTTTTCAAAATCATCACTGAAGGCAAAATCATCAAGTATGATAGTGCCAGCAACAAGAGACCCCATGTTCTGAAATGATGGAGCTTGGGTTATTGGTGAGATGCAGCGCAGCAGTACAAGGTTCGAGCAACAATAGATAGCTTAGCATTGATCTGGCACTTGAACATGGTCAAAATCTTGAGAGTTGCAGACGAAATCTCATGTCCAGTAATCATGCAATCTTTAAGATCCAGTTCTTCCAAAGACAGGCAATGACATGAAAGCTGCCTGAGGAAGTTGTCATCCAGCAGCGCATAGGATAACTTCAAGATCTTGAGGTGGCATGAGACAAAAGATGCATGCTCAAGCGTTGCGAGGCGTCTTTCACCAAGCCAATACATCCTACGATGACCTACAAGATGAATAACTCGAGCCCCACTCTTGATCGCAGTACGGATCCACAACGTGGCATCATCTTCATTATGCACATCATCAACATTGCTCGACCGCACACGTAGCGTGTCCAGGGCCGCTGCCTCATCACGGTGACGGAACAAGTGGCGCACGAAGTCAGGGAAGTCATCTGGTACCCAGTCGTAGTCATCCTGGCCGACGCGGAGATCGACGCAGGGCACAGATTTCCACAGGTGGAGCCACCGCCGTGACAGCACGCAGGTCCACACCACCTCCCACGCCTTCAGGAATGACATGATGTGGTGCAGCAGCACGTCCGGGAGTGCGCTGAGGCGATCGGCGTCTGGGTCGCCTCCCTCGCGTCCACATGACCCGGACGCTCCAGCGTTCCGGTTGACTGGCACCCAACGTTTCGTGGTCTTCGGCGGCATTAAGTCGAGCAGGTGCCCTGCAAGGCCACGATGGCCAGGAACACTGACGTGAAGATCAGAGCTTTTTCAAAAGCATTCCTGCAAGAAAAATCCCTATCGAAGGAGAACGTAAACCTACGGGATGATTGATCGGTTGCAGATTTGAATTCTTGCCAGATTACGTTCACTTTCAACCGATCGTATCTTAATTTTGCAGGAAAAAATATATGGAAGAAAATTACATCACATAAAGAAACAAGAGATTGGCCCAGGGGAAGGAATGGATCGAACTTACAGGCAGAAATTTCTTCAAGGAATGCGTGCTGTGTTTTCGGCTCCCATATTTGCCGCTTCGAATCGAAAGTTCGAAATGAGGCAGAGATGAAGGGCGAGGGAGGCGGCGGATGGTTCATGCCGTTTTCATTTTGGAACCCAGCGAATGGGCTTTCGGGCATTAGAATGTCTAGACTAGATACTGGCATTCTCTGTTTAAGGCCGAAATTTGGCTGGCCCACGATTTTTTTTCAAAAAAATCTGACTTTCTTGCATGGTTTTCTTTTTTATGAAGTCACGGCCGAAAACAAATTTGAAAAAAAAAATGTACTCATATTTGTGATGTATAGTCAATATTATTAGGTTAAGCATGAGGTAGTATATTTTTATAATAAATTTATTTGGAGATATAAATGACTATATTATTTTTAATATTTCTAGTTATCTATACCTACTAATAAAGCAAGAAAATTTCCGATGTACGGATCGTAGGATCGTCCTCGACCATCGAGAGACATCAACGGTTTAAATTGACGGTCGGATAAGTGGACATGTAGGGCAGCGTGAACCAAAGCAAAATTGCACAGCCAGGACCCATGTAGGACTTTATATCTTGAGTATTGAATAGGAATCCTAATCCAAATAGCAAAAGGATATCTCTATTTCTTTCCTCTTCTATCTTTATCTATATCTTTATTTTCTTTCTTATCTTTTTTTCAAAAATGTTCGGACTTCTCTGATTTTTGCCGTTCTCGATTATGAATAAGATGGCCTTGAGACATTTTCTTTTTCAATGTATTTTTGTCGATTTCTGTTTTTAGTTCGGTTAGAATTCTTTTTCGGATTAATGTCTTTTATTTCTATTTTCTCTAACTCCAGTTAGAGCCTGCTTTGATTTCTTTCTTATATTTCGTTTTCTACTGCTTTGATTTCTTTCTTATATTTCATTTTCTAAGTCCTTTCTTTTTTTAGACTGTTCTGATGATATATCAAAGGTCCACACCTATACAATACGATGACTCAACAAAGTTGAATACTGTTTGTGTTAATTAAATTATAAATTAAACCATATGCACAAGGCACCGTATCCGCCGGCAAAGGCGGCAAGAAAGGATAATGAGATCAGAATGTATGTGTTAGCCACGTCCTTTTCGCATAATGTCGAGTGCAATAAAAAGCATATAATGATATAAATATAAAACTATAGTTCTCAAGACAAAACAACATATAACGTTGTGTATTTTTTTCTCCCGTTACATCGCACGAGCATTTTTGCTAGTACTAATAAAGAGATAAAAATTTCTCGTTCAACTTTTTTTTCACCTTTTTTTCCTGCCAAACCCTTTTTGTGTCTGCCGACTCAAGTCCACAGGTTGTATAGGATACGTACAGGCTGTAAATAGAAAAGAGCTCGCATACTGATCGGCAATCAAGTCCGTGTCCGACTCAAGTCCAACTAAGAATTTAACTCGGTACCTAGCATATTGGGACCGATGGGGACTCGGTCCGTGACGGGACCTGATAGTATGGGCAAACTGGAGTCGTATACGAATACGCAGCAGGACTCGATCACAACCCTAGGCCTAGACGTACGCTTTATAATGACGTAGCGCACAGTGTATAGCGTGGCGCAGGGGATACGCGGAGTCTGTTCTGTGATCTCCGTTATTATTATAAATACAAGATGACAAGGACCGAATAAGCTGCGACGTTGGGCAGCAAGAACTCTCTCTCTCTCTCTCGCGCGCTCGTGTTTACATTCAGTTTCCATCTACTTTTGTGTTCGCTCCTCGCGGTCACTATGCTGGCGTCTCGTCGTCGTCCAAAGCAAGATTCATGTTCCATCAAGTGGTATCGAGCCGTTCGTTGACGAGGAGGAGGTGTCCAGAGGCTGTGATTAAGCGGGGAGGTCGCTAGTGGAAGATTGAAGCCAGAGCGAAGAAGAAGGGAGAGGAGAGCGTGAACTCAGGCGTCGACGAGATAAGCACACCGGTGGAGAAGGAAACTTTGGACCGGGCATTCAACCAGCGGCAAGCAATCTTGTTTCGCCCGATGCTCTCTTGTACAAATTATCGGGAGTGGGTGTCCCACATCGATTGTAATCTGGAGGGGATGTATCTTTGGGAAGCGGTTGATGCTTCAACCCGCGAAGGTGGAGAGGCGTCGAGATCGGTTGGCACTTGGTGCCATGTTACGCGGCGTGCCACAAGAGATGCACTCGATGTTGCTTAACAAGAAAACAGTTAAGGAGGCATGAGATGCAGTGAAGACCATGCGTCTTGGAGCAGATCGGGTGAAGGAGGTCAACGCACAAAAGCTTCTTGCTAAATTTGAGTCCATCACGTTCAAGCCGGGGGAGCCTATTGATGATTTTGCATGTATTACGAAGCTCATCACGGATTTGTGTGGGCTCAGGGAGGAAAGCATCACTGATGAAAGGATCGTGAAGAAGTTTCTCCGCGTGGTGGCATCTAGATACAGTTAGATAGTTGTATCGATAGAGATGTTTAAAGATCTGAAAAAGCTGACAATTGAGGAGCTTAGAATTTGCTGGAGACCTCTCAAAAAGAACTTCTAGAGGCGGCAGCTTGATGACCAACAAGAGTAACAGGTGTAAGTAAAATCCACCATTCCAGGAGCAACAACAGTAGGGCCAATGGTCCGGGTGAGGCACTCCAAAACTAGGGAGTATATATACCGGGATGTTGAGAGGAATTGAAAGAGCAACAACGCCATTAAAAACTCTTAACTTCTGAGTAGTCGTTGCAGTTTTGGCAACAATGAATGGGGCCAAGGTGGGGTGCTTGTTCGTAGTTGCTGCATGGGGAAACTGCCGTGACTTGCTCAACATGGAAAATTAATTCCCATTCTTGGTGCGCAGGAGAATAGGATGACTCCATGCGCATGCAACGCGAGTGGATGAACAAATTTGTGGTGATGGGTAGTGGTTTATTAGCTTGGCTTAAGGAAATGCTAGAGAAATAGGTTAGTGGGGTTTTGTTTTATAAGTGTTACTAGTGGATTGCTTGCGTGTTGTTCAAAGGGTATGAAGGAGAATTCTATGAGTTACAATATTACTATCACCATTCTTTTTCTTTTTTTTTTTTTTTTTATTTTCTTTTTTTTTTTTTTTTTCTCTATACCAACGGGTCCCACTTATAATTTTATCAAAATATATCCATGTAAGATCTTGTTTTAAAAGATTTATTAGAATAAATTTAATGGTGCAATCAAAATTTGATTTATTTTTTTGGTTTAAGAGTTATAACCCTTTTTATGCCCATAGACATGTGGGACATGTTGATGACGTGGCACAAGAAAGGGTTAGTGGGCTGGTAAGGTGGCATGCTAGTGGGGTGATAGTGGGATGGTGAGGTGACGCGCTTTGCATGTCGAGAGAATTAGCTAGTGAGGGTTGCAAACATAAGTTTTATAGATTATAGATAGATAGATGCTAATTTACAAACGAGGCTATGGTACTTTAATTTTTTGGAATGTTATTTACTTTGGAGATATTATATCACACGCCCGACATGGGTTGTATCCCGAGGAGACGCTCTTGGGCGATTTGGGTCCAAGGAGGCGTCGCCGCCACCCAGCGCCACGCACCCAGCGTGTCCAGCCCTAGGCGCGAGAGGAGGGAGGCGCCACCGCCACCGTGCCACGTGCCCGCGCGGCCCGCCCTAGTCAAGAGGAGGAGGAGGCGCCCGATCACCACCGGCTGCCGCCTCTAGTTACCTTTTCGAGTCCAAGATGAGTTAGGAAATAAGAGGACCAGTGATGACGTGTCCCTTTCAAGTCTAGAGAATGATAATTTACAAATGACAATGCGGTACTTTAGTTTTTTGGAATGTTATTTATTTTGGAGAGATTATGTCACACGCCCGAGATGGGTTGTATCCCCGGAGGCACCTCGCGGGCGATTTGGGTCCGAGGAGGAGGCGCCGCCACGCGCCACGCACCCCGCAGGCGGCCTGCCCTAGGCGCGAGAAGTGGGAGGCACCGCCGCCACCAGCGCCCGCGCGGCCTGCCCTAGGCGCGAGATGAGGGAGGCACCCGACCACCGCCGCCGCCGCCTCTAGTTACCTTTTTTCGAGTCCAAGATGAGTTACCTCGTGCCCCTTGGATATACATCCCGTGTGGCCCGGATTAGAAGTGTGCATGGTTGCATATAAGTCGGTGTGCACATGATAACGTTCTCAAGTTAAGAAAGGTTGAGTTGCTAAAGGATAATCTGATTCAATAATAATCTCCTAGTTTGCTTAGGAGTTAAGTCTTCTAGGACTATAAATACGAGGAGATTGTAATCAATTGAACTCAAGTAATAATAAAGAAGAGTGACAGCTCTTTTGCTTCGGTCAACAAGCTCTCTTGCTCTCTCGCTCAAACCCTAGCCGCCCCGTGCTCTCGCGCTGCCGCCCCACGTCAGACCCCTCAGAGATTAGCTAAATCCTTGTTTTTGGATCCTGTTTTCTTATATACTACCTTCTTGGAGTTACCTCCCAACACTGTATTGTATTATTGTTCCCTGTCATATTGTTTTGGATCCAAATAAACACGCTAGGCTAGGCTGTTTCCAGCGAGGTCGTCTTCTGCATAGTAGACACCACCCGGCACCCACCCATCTTCCTACTTTTCTTGAAGCAACCGCTCAGATCAAAGCCATGCTGCACTGCCCTTAACAGGTGATTGATCTGCTTCCTTTACATTCCTGTCGATCGGCTTATAATCCCACAACAGTTTGTTCCACTAGGGGAGAATGCTTTTTCATCTTTTGTGATTTCAGGATTATATTCAATTGATTTCGTTGTGCTTCACTGCTTAGTTCTTAACATGTTTATTGCCCTTTGTCTTTTGGTAGGATTTAGTGATGTGTGCCTTGCTTAGCATGGGACTGAAACGCAATCAATTCTATCTGTATCCGACCATGCAGGGTTTCTGAATTTGACAGCCCAAGGCCACGTGCAGCAATAGTTGATTATTGTCTAAAAATTTGGGAAGAACAACTGTGCTTCGAAATTAATGGAGAACCAGTCAACTCACCCTAAGCATGGTTTGGCCGATCATGGGTTTCGTCCGTTCACTAATACTCCACTGAATTCTTTAGTCAATGCAGCACCGAATATGATGCCGATCTGGGCAACAATTCAGAGGCCGGCTTTGCCGTCTTATTCAGCAGATGACGGCTACATCTGGACGAATTTGGGTCTGCAGGGAAATTTTCTGGATTCAGATGGAGTCATCTGCTATAAATGCTCCGAGGTAAACTGCATGGTCAAGAAATCGGTGAGGCTATCTGCAGATGGTCAGATTTTGGAGACAGTTTATAAGGGATGTCATAGCCACCACCGTCCATCACAAATGTGCCCCAGAGATGCTCCCACTGGATACATACAAGCTGCTGACTCCCAATACTATGTGCCATCTGAAATGTACGTCCCAGGGCCTTCAATTCCTGACACTGAGGAGGAAGGTGAACAACAACAACTTGGCAGTTCTAGTGATAGCGAGGAAGAGGATGATAGCGAACGAAGAGCCAATGGCCATGTTGCCGATGCCAGCGCAACAGAAAGGTTGACTGAAAACTAAAAACTTGGGTTTCAAATTAATTTCTTAATTCGTCTTTCGTCACTAAATTAACTTTCACTCGACAGAAATGTGGTACCTCCAGCCGAAAGCCTCACTGTGCGAACCAGAAGCAGAACTTCTAACCAAAAAGTATGCATCAATTTTGAACTTAACCTGCTCGTTCTGTCTGTCTTCTTCTAACTTACCCATTTCCCTTTCCCCTTACTCTCCAAGTTTAAATAAACGAGCTACCAAGACACTGAACAAAGTTACAATGACTCATGATTTGAAATGGAGGAAGTAATAGATCTGTCCAAACAGAAATTCTTCATGCAAATAAAATATTTGAAATGAAGATTGATGAGCATATGCAATTAATTAAGTCTCCCATTCTCTCTTCTTGTGGCCATGATATGCAATTCCTTTATGCATTCTTAAATGATTTATGAAGTGATGAGTAAGCACAAGGCAAGTAATTGGACTATATGAAGTGATCAATGAATGCAACTGTTGCTTAAACAAATCTGTGATACTCTATGTCATATTTTCAATGCAATGGATATGGGGGTTCGTCCCTGAAATTCTGAAAATGACTGTACGATGCTCAGAGTTTTACAGTAAGTGACAAGAGCCATATTGTATTGGATTTAACCTGGATCCTACTTTTGCCTTGGGCTATGAATCCTGTTCCTAGGATTCAAAATTTCACCAAACTTTCCCGAGTTTCAGTAATTTCATGGGAGGCCGAAAGGAAAATCCAAAATTTTGTATTACATTTCCTAACAAATATATAACTCTAGACTTATATGTCCTATTGTTCATGTTGCATATTCTTCTACTCAATAGATGTGCAGTCATAAATCATGCTAATACCTTTTTTCAATCTAAAATTTTAGAAAAATATATCATTTGTTTAAGTCTAAAACAAATTCAACAAAGTTTCACAAATTTCGAGGATGGTAAAAAACGAATACCAAAATTTAAAACAGGTCTGCTTCTGTGGTTCAGTTTAAGTTTACATTTCTTTTAGTCACTAATCTAACAGCAGGCATTTTATTGTTTTCATAACTCTGATTCCTAATACATAACAGCAAATTTTCTTCTGAACCTCACACTAACTGGTATTCATAATGCCATTTCTCTGACACCGGTGAAAAAGAAAAACGACCAAAGTCCAAAGTGTGGGACGAATTTACAAAAGTTTTTAGAGATGGAAAACTTGAAGCAGCAGTCTGTAAACACTGTGAAAGCTCCCTTAGTGCAAAAACTACAGGAGGAACAAGCCATCTGAGACGACATCTTAAGACCTGTCCTGCGCGACCTGCAACAGGTCGGGCGCAGCTGCAACGGCCATCTTCACATCCTGTTTCATCTGTTGAGAAGAACTCAAATTTAGATCAAGACAAGTCTCTTGAATTGCTTACTAAGGCTTTAGTCTCCAACCTTTGCCCCTTTTCAAGCAGTACAAATTATAGGCAATTTTTGGCTGGCATCAGTCCAACTTATGACGTGGCATCACAGTCTGCTGTTCAAGAGAAGTTTCTCAGTATTTTTCAGAACGAAAAGTTGAAGTTGAAGGAGGAAATATCACTTTCATCTGGGGAGTTTTCCTGACAGTAGATAAGTGGTTTCTTGAATCTAAATTTTTTCATATGTGTGACGGCACATTTTATTGACAAAGAATGGAACATGATTAGAAAAATCATTAGATGTAGCTTTGCAGGGTCTAAGATTGACAGTGCATCCAATTTTATTAGCATGTTTCCTGATTTTCAATCTTACTATAATGTGAGCGTTTGGGATGAAAAAGATGAAAAGGAAGAAGACGGTGAACCTGACGTAATAACAATAATAAAAGAACTACAACACTGGAGCCTTGACCGGAAGGTTTTAGGAATTTTATTCCCCAAGTCATTGTGCCATACAGATATGTCGGGTTTGCTGGAAAATCTTGCAGAACATAATTATCTTGTCAGAAACAACTTGCTAAGTTTACCTTGCATGGTAGAATCACTTGTTGAGGTTTTTACTACAGTAGTTGGTATGTCAGAGAACTAAGTGCAGACTGGTTTGAGTACATGACATGCTCCCCACTGCGTATGGAAAAATACAAAGAAATCCTTCTGCAACTGCAAATAAACAGACCTACTTTTGGTTCCCAGAAATGGTACCAGAATTTCTACACCCTGGAGGCTGCTCTGCAATTTAACAAGACGTTTCCAAACCCGGAGCAGATAGATTCGAAATCTCGTCCATCTAAGCCATCTGATAAGAGAGTACAGAATACAGAGGATTTTTGTAATATTGCAAGGCTGGTTTATGACGCTATTCAAGTGGCGTCCAGCCCAAGCAATGCGACATTGAATTCAAATTTTCACACAATTTGGAGGTTGAAGATAGCGCTGACGAGGTTATCTGAAAAGGCACATGATGTTTTTATAATGAACTTCAAATGAAGAGAAACTTTGACGAGCTTTGGGAGAAATGGTACCTGTGGCTATCTTTGGCTGTCGTTGTAGACCCAAGATATAAAATCAGGTTTCTTGATCGTTCCTTGAAAGAAGCTTTCGGTAGTGATGCTAAAAGTACACGCTCGAAGTGCGTGGAAAGATTTGCGAGCTTTCCTTTCGGTACTCTTTTCACGCTAATCAGCAGAGTGGTGAGTGCTCAAATGACAACAACATTGAAGATGTACCTGTACATGAGGGACTGCTAGAGCTCAACCAGTACCTTGAAGAGGAATGTGTTCCTGAAACTGTTCCTTTGGATATTCTGAAATGGTGGAAGAGCAATGCTTCGACGTATCCGGCTCTTGCCTTGTTGGCACGTGACATCTTAAGGATACCTGCATGTGTGGTCTCCGCTGAATCTGCATTCAATGAAACTGATGAACGGGTAGGCCTTTTTTTTCAATCAAAAACTGAGTTCTGAAGTAGTTGAAGCCCTCATCTGCACCCAGGATTGGATCAAATCTTCAGGTACATCCACTAGCTCCTCATCTTTCCAAGTGTTACGAATCTCTTACATTCATGATGTTCAGAAACCAAGAACCCCTGACTGTAATGTTCTTTTTTAACTTCTCATCTCAACAGAAACAAATGACGAAGTCCGTGGAAACACAAACATGCCATCGTAACACACGGCAAGGTATGCTTACCATCTTTGTCTTCTTTCCTCTTCCATGTATAGGTTCTAAAGTCGATTGAATTATAAACCTCTCACAGATCACACTTTTTATTTTGTTTTTGTCACAACTGATAACCCATTTTCTCGTCCCTCAGTTAGCACCTCATAAGTAAAAATGTACATGCACCCGAAATAACATTTAATACATACACCTCAATTTCCACTACTTTTTCCGTTTCTCAAAGGAAACCCCCAGTATATTGGAAGTCAGCCACCAATTGGCAGTTGGATCAGTTGCTAGCCAGATCTTTTAGGATTTTTTTTTGTTCTTCTAGTACAGATCTTAAGTCACTTTGCCTTCTTTTTTCATCTGTATCTGCAAAATAATTGTCAGCACTGAAACAGAGACAAAAGACCTGATACTTGAATCTGAAAATAATGAATCTGATTAGTTCCAAATCAATTACATTATTCAAAACATTCATCTTCATTGTTCAACATTGCATGATGTTTCAATTGGTCTCCAGAATTTCCTATTTTTCATAATTAATGTGATAGAAACAATTAGGGTGCATACTCTAGTCACACTCCGATACCCATATTAGAATCTTAATCTAGTCCCATATACTTGTCTCACAGAAGGTTAAAAAAAACATATGGGTTGTGAAATTGTCCTACCTTTTTATTAAAATGTTTAAATATAGATGCGATGTTATTTTGATTAATTAATATTTTTATTTGTGCTTAAACAGCTCGTTTGGCCTTTTAACTAGTTCAACAAGAAGTGAAGTGTGTTTTTGACCTCATCTGCACCTTACCTATCTCATAATAATGCATCAGCGTTGGGTGGTGCCCTGACAGAAGGTTAACTGCCCATGGTTTGTAATAACTTAATTGTTCTGTTGCATTCGCTGTGATTATATGAACAATACGTTTAGTGATTGTGCGGTATGGAGATGTACTAGTGTGATATATACTCCTATGTACTAGTGAAAGATATGTGGAATATTTAAATCAGCACAAAAAATGTAGAACGGTTGAAACATGTATTCGAACTTAACTCACATTAGTTTTATTTGTTTGTTCGACGAGCTCTAGATGAACAAGTTTTTTGTTTGAGATTTTCCTAAAACGCTGAAACTCTTATTTGACAGATAACAAATCAACATACGGTACTTATGATACACCTCTTATAATTGCACAAGAAAATTACATTTGCTCATATGATTTAATATAATGTTGGGTTAGCTTTTTTTTGATAAAGGAGATTTTTATTACTTTTTCAAGATCTACTTCCAGCCTCTGCTTTTCAATCACACAAAACCCTCTAGTGACTTATGAATCCGAAGATTACACTACCCATGTACAATGTACCCGAATAAGATAGCTTTGGCCACTTCTGCCAATAGCTGTGAGCTGCCACCGATATTGGGTTAGCTTGTACAAGGATTTAAATGAATTGCAAGTCAGCTTTGCAGTAAAGAATACAGTACGATTAACAAGCACTAGGAGGCGCACCGTGCACGAAGTTGGGAGACCATCTGGCGTCACGCCGTAGTCATCCTGGCCGTCGCAGAGGAGGTCAAAGCACAGCAGCACCACCGCCCATGACAACACGCACCACACCATGCAGGTCCACACCACCTGTCCACCTCCCATGCTTTTCAGGAAGGACATGACGTCATGCAGGCAGGGGCGCAGCCAAAAGCTCGATGATGCTGATGCGGTCGGCGGTGGGGCTGCCTCGTCGTCCGCGGCACGCTCCAGCATTCCAGTTGATCGGCACCCAGCGCTAGTAATCTTTGGGGGGGCATTTCGTCGAGCAGGTGGGCTGCACGGCCACGATGACCAGGAAGGCGCATTAACATCAGGTACAAAGGCCAGAGCTTTACCGCCGCAATACCTGCAAGCAAAATCCGGCCAAAAGGAAAGCGTAAACCAACGGCAAGAGCAAGATTGATTGCGAGCAAATTGGGTTCTTGCAAGATACTGTATTGTAGCTTCAGACGATGGTGTCAAAAGTTTGCAGAAAAAAAATGCAGTAGAAAAATAATCAATCCAGGGCGGAATGGATCGAATTTATACAGGACGACAAGAGTTTGTTGTGAGATCTTGAAGAAGTGCGAGCTGAGTTAACCTCGCACAGTCCCGCAATCCCGCTTCAAATGTTCGAAAATCGAAATCAGACAAGTTCTTACCATTTTGGACCAAGGGAATGGGTTTCCAGGCATTCGAGTATTCGACCGCGTGGGCTGAGCTGTCGACACCTCCACCCCTGATTTCTGTTTTTTTTTTTGAAAAAAAAACATTAGTTTTTGCTGGTATGGCAAAAACCGTACCATTTGAGAATTTGAAAGATTTTTTCGAGATCGGGCCATTCACCTATTTTTCATTAAGAGGAAAACAAGTTCGGTATGTAAGACGACGAGCGCAACCATCCACAGGAGGCGAGTAGTGCCAAATGAAATGATTACATAAATAACAGGTTTTGCGACCAGACCCGCTTGGATCCAGTCATCCACCTCTGCTAAAACGTGCTTGTAGAGCTTCGGGATCGAAGCGTTCTCCCTTGCAAACGTCCTACTATTCCGCTGCTTCCAGACGACCCAGGTACACAGCAGCGTGAGGCTGTCGAAGCACGGTTTGTAAGACCTCTCGAGCTTGAGTTTCGACCGCAGCCACCAATCGACCAAAGCGTCACCCACCAAAAGGCGCTAGATCCTGCAGCCCAACAGGGGACAAAAGGGCTACCCAAAGCACTCTAGTAAAAACACAACCGGCGAGTAAGTGATCAGCGAAAATTTGAAAGATATAAACGCCATTCTCTTTTGCCTCATGAAAGGACGAGTTTTCAAAAGGAAAGAAATTATTATTCTCACGTTCTAAAATCATACGTCGTTGTTCTAACTTCTATCTCACAACATGTCCAATTTTAATTATGTTTATTGAAATATATTAACATCTCTAAAATAAATCTAATCCTATAGTTTTACTCAGTCAAACTATTTTATTCACCAACTTTACAGGGAAGAGCACAGCATCTATACACCAAACAAGTAGAGTGGAAAAAAAAAACCATGATATTATCTAGTAACACTATCTTGGTGTCATAAATATTACTCCATCCATCCACAAAATAATGCAATTATGGTACCATGGCAATCAATAAAGTTGATGTTTGACTAAATTTATATCAAATATTATTAGCATCTATATGTCTAAAAAAATTATTATTAAAAATATATTCTATAGGTAATCTAGTGACATTTATGTTGTTTGACTCCTCAAAATCCAAGATTTGTATTCTTTTTTGGATGGAGGTAGTAGTACACTTTTTCTCTAAAGTAGGCCAAACTCAAATATTTTGACTTTGGACAACTCTAGAAGTTGATTTATTTTGAAATAAAGGCGACATATAATATTCAAATAAATTCATTATTAAAGCATATTTCATGCTATATCCAATGAATTTTCTTTGATGTTCTAGAGGAGTATAGTTTTACTATAGCCACAACCTTATCATACTACTAACGTTTTGCCTAAAGACATGCCTAACAGGTATAGTTAAGGTCTGGTCAAAGAAAAAGTTTATGTGTTGTCAAAAAAAAAAAAAAAAAAAAGTTTATGACATGTGTGGGCCAGTGGCGGAGAAAAAGGTTTTACGGTATCACAAAGTAACTAACCAACCAAATTTCGCTTCTTTTACCCATCTTTATTTGATAACTTTCACAATTTCACTGTGCTTCATAACTCAACTAACTAATCAGCTAAATTAAAAACCAACAAACTGAACAAACAAAAAGAGGAAAAAAAAGTTTCAGGTTTCAGAATTAGCCTTACCGTGCGTTCTGCCATCGACCGCTTGTGGTGTTATAATCAGGATATTAGGGTTAGAATACAGCAAAGAAGTTACCACAAATGTAATTATAGCTTGCAAATGCGTACTTAAAGTACTGTTTGAAAAGCTTGCACAACGAAAATACAAAATGATTTATGCCTAAGTGACTTATATCTACTATCAGCTGATTCAACCATTTCCGTGAAAGTTAGAGAAGAGGTCATTCCCAAGATCGCAAATTCAGGATAAATTACATAAAAACTTATAATAAACAAAAACAAGCAACTAGCGGTCGTCTCGCCAGCCACTAGATTCGATATAGAAGACAGAATTATAGCACATCGCCTTTCTCAGCTGCAAGCCAGCAGACCAATGAAACACTAAACACATAGAACTATAGAAGGTTTACTCATTATTGATTGAATGTGAAATTAACTGAATGGATTATACGTAAGTCTTAATTCATTAACTAGACAAGACAATATGATTCCAACATTGGGGCAAACATACAGAAGTTCCATCTTCCGACTTCATGTTAACCAAACAAGGCATCAAGAGCTGAGTGCCTGGAGTCACAGTTTCACAAGCAAGATCAGTGCTTCTCGAACTCACCGAAGCCTTACAATCACATGTTTGCTAAAAAAAAAACTATTGAACTCATCGCTTAGGATCAGATACATGAAGCTGACATCACATTAGTCGTCCCCCAGAACGCTAGTTCATGCCTGGCAAGATCCTTCATCTCCTTCTTGCCACGGAGATCTGTTTGAAATTATGAAATATCAAATAGTGGATGAGGGCACAGTTTACAACTTGCAAGAGTACAGAAGGAGAACAAAACTTTAGTAAACAGAATGGCTTGCATACCCAATTGGTACAAGAATATATACTGGAAAAATATCATGTAGTTATACTTCAATCGAGCCATGGTATACAGCATTTCAGGAACAAATAAAGTAGTAGTAATATAGCACTGGCATTCTAAATAATTATGAAAATCAGTAGTATCAAGAGAGAAGGTATAACTCACATGTGCTACCAGTACGACGGACAAAAATCTTCTCAACTGATACACCATTAGCCTTCAACAGTCGTGCCAGCTTATGTACTCTTATGTCATCCTTAGAGCATTTGATCTTCACCATTCGAAGGTGTTCGCAGGAAAATGATCTTCCATTTGGTCTGACACTGATTTCCATTGGCTTCCTCACATTGCAGTTCTTTTTTCCAGAACAATACAATTGTTATTTAACATGTACCAAGATACTCAAAAACTCAAGCAGCATATAGAAGATATGTAAATGTTCATACCAGTTTAAGTTCAAGAAAAGCCTCTCCAAATTAGGTGAATGCTGCAGAAAGAAGATTAATGGATCAAAGTCAACAGCCATAGACCACTCGCCAAGGGACAAGGTCTTCAGGTTGTTAAAACTTGGGCAGTTCTTCAGTTCTCTAGTCAGAATCACCTTCATAGCATAAACATAAGGTTTCAGGCATCAGACATAGAAGAATAGGAATTGAATCACTTCATATTGTGCAGCCAAGCTATCAATTGGCAACTCAATAAACAGAGAAGAAAGATAAACATAGATAAACGCCAGGGATTATCACCTACAGTAAGATGCATCTTTATTTTCTCATATGGGCATGTGAATGGGAATTGTCCAATAGAGTGGTGTCAAGCCACAAGGTTTCCATGAAGTAATTATGTGCTTAAACATAAACAGTAGCTATTTCAGGAGATTCAGCTGCAATACTTGATGAGGGAACTCAAATTACTATCTTTATCTGAGCTCTTTCCTAGTCGGCTGAGTAAAAAATCAGGTAGGGATAGTATGCCACTAAAGAGCAAAATGTATATATAAAATAATAACACAGTGATGTACTGCTAAAAGGATACCATGTTTTGCTAAAATGGGATGTACTTTTATTTTCCAAATGAACATAAAAATGGGAAAAGTTCATAGATTGGTGTTGAGACTAAAACAACTCTAATAAATTAATACTGTGCTAATGCATTAGATAGCAACTTTTTCAGGAGATGCACTATTGCAAAAAGTAAGAAATGACAAACAACGCTCCCTTTGGCCAATCTATTCCTCATCTACATTGATAATGGAAAACATAGAATTGCTCTCTATTCAAATTCTTTCATAGATCAGCTACGAGTATTGAAACCAGGTGATGCTACTAGTGCTACTAATAAAGGACAAAATATACAATACATGTGCATTGGACACCCTGTGTTTTGGTGAAAACTTAAATAGGGATTTCATTGGACAAACGAAGAATAGACTATTCCCACATGATAATTATGACTATATGTCCAATGCACCAGGAGAGAGCATACTCCACAAGAGATACAGCCATAAGACATAAGCAAAAGGAGATCATTTTTGTACCTCTCCAGCATCTGCTAGCAGCTCCAAACTTGTAGCATTTGAAAGGCTGTGAATAATATTATGGCCACCTGAAACTTTACTGTCACTGCATCCAGAATTTTCACCATACGCCTGAAAGTTACCATCATAACCAGATAGAAGCAAGACATTTTCGATCTCACTATATTCGTAGGTAGTATCATCACTTTCGATATCACTACCATAATCATCAGCATCCTTGTATCCACCAGGCATATGTCTTTTCTGAGGCAAGCCAAATCCAAATCCATATCCAGCTCGAACCTTGCACCTCCATTTCTTACCATCTTCACTGTCATCATCAGTGGTTTCATCGAGTTCATCGCAGTCAGTGTCTCCATCTAGTTCATAGTCATCAGTGTCACCTTCTAGTTCATCGTCATCAGACGTCATCACAGGTTTCATGTCAAAACCATCATTGGCATATCTGGTATCATCTTCGTCATCAGTGGTTTCATCAAATTCGCCCTTGCTGAAGTCCTCATAATCATCACTGAAACAATAGTCATCAAGTATGATGATGCCTGCAACAAGCGAGCCCAAGTTCTTCAAAGATGGGGCCTGGCCGATTGGTTCAATGCAGCGTAGCAGCACAAGGTTCGGAGCATTGATAGTGAGTCCCCAAAATACATGTAGATTGCATTTGACCATCACCAAGGTCTTGAGAGAGGAGGACGAAATCTCATGGCCCGAAATCAAGCAATCCTTAAGATCCATCTCCTCCAGAGACGGGCACCGAGAAGAAAGCTGCGCGAGGAGGTTGTCGTTGAGGTGGGCGTAGGACAGCTTCAAGACCTTGAGGTGGGTGGAGACGAAGGCCTCGTGCTCCAGCGGCGCAAGGCCGTTGCGATGCCCGATCAGATGAACGACTCGAGCCTTGCGCTTGACCGCGGTACGGATCCAGGACTTGGCGTCGTCCTCGTCGAAGGCGCCGTCCTCGTCGCAGGACCGCAGGCGGAGTGTGTCCACGGGCGCAGAAGCGTCCCGGCGGCGGAAGAGGCGGCGCGCGAAGCGGACGAACTCCTCCGGCGCGCTGTCGCCGTCGGGGCGGCCGGGGTGGAGGCGGAGGTCGACGCAGGGCGCGGACGCCCAGAGGTGGCGCCACTGCCGCGAGAGCACGCAGGTGCGCACCACCTCCCACGCCTTGAGGGACGACATGACGTGGTGCAGGAGTGCGTCGGGGAGCGCGCTGAGGCGGTCAGGCGCTGGCGGCGCATTCTCCACCTCCTCGCCCGCACGGCGCCGGCCCCGGCGCGGTGGCGACCGCCGGCGCATTTCGTCGAGCAGGTGGTGACCTGCGGTTTTCGCCGAACACGAGTCACAACTAGAAGTGGCAGGCGGTTTTGGATGGGCTTTCGGACATTCCGCGGGCTTTGTTTCAGAATTGATTTTTTTTTTTTAGTTACACTACATTTCTTCCATACAAATGATGTGGTTTTTTATGCATTTTTTTTTGCTTTTCTTTGAATTTCTTCCAATTTGCACTCCATAGTGATTATCTGGTAATTTTTGTTACTGTATGGTATTTCTGTTATTTTATTATTTATTTTTTGCATATTTTATTTGCATCGTTAGATCTGGATCGAGCGGTGTTGGCTAAGATCTGAACACTCAAATTGTGTTTGTTTGTCTGTATTTCAGTTCAAAGTATCAATTTTCTTGTGCGATTATAATAGGCGTATCACAAGTGTCGTACTTTGATTTGCCATCCGTCAAATAAGTTTTTTAGGAACTTAGGACAAGTTCAAAAAAAATGTTTGTTTTACAGTCTCTATGAGCTGTTGAATAAACGCTAAAAACTAAAGTGAGTTAAGCTCGTGTATACTCCCTCTGTCCCAAGTAAGTTTCGCCGCCCGCCTCCTTGTCCCACCGAGATTGTCGTTTTTAGCCTATGGTCCCCATGTCCACTAAGCTGTTATCCTATCTCCTCGCTTCCCCCGCTCGTTCCGCTCGCTCCCGTTTCGAGTAGTACACGGCACATCCTCCCCGAGTCGGCAAGATCCGTGGACGTGAGCAGCGGCCTTTCGCCTTGGCGTGCCCAGCGGCGAGGGGCGCTTGCCCCATGACGGAGTGGGGGCGCGCCGGGCCGAGCGCTCGGGCGGGAGGGGCAGCCGCGCGCCTGGTCGGCGCGCCCGTGGCGGAGGAGGAGCAGCGCCACGCGCGCCGCCGCCGTCCGGCCGGGAGGGCGTCGGGGATGGGCTGCCCGCATAGGCCCCCCGCCCCGAGCTTGTTTCGCCCGCCGTCGCGATTTGAGCCGGAGAAGACGTGTCCCTGTCGGCGACCGCGAGCAGGGTGGGAGCTCGCCGCACGCCGATGGGGATGAGGGCGGTGTGGTTGCGGCCCGACCGCGATGGTGGTGGGGGAGCTCGCCTTCCTACTAGTAGTACTCACGTGTTCGGTGGGGGCTTAGAGAGAATGGGAACAGGGAAGAGAGAGGAGAGGAGACAGACATGGTCCGGTCGCTGGTGCCCGTCCCTAGCTCCTTAATCACCGTGCCGATTCCCACAACGACAATCTTCGTGGGACAGAGGGAGTATATTTGAACCATTTCACATAGTATTCATTCTATATTTTTATTGCTGACTTAATGGGCAAATATGTTCCATAAATTTCACTAGTGCATGTACACTATTTTTTATGCAAAAAGGAATAATATTAATATCACAGCTTCTATCGACTAATACATATGGATGTTCATTATCTTTACTACATAAAAAGGATGAAAATAAGACCACCGTTTGGTGTCAAAAAATTTTCACCTCACTTTTGCCTCTACATGCGACCCAGCCAGCCACCCCGCGTGGAAAAAAATTGAAAGAACACATCTGCTGCAATCGCGCGCAGAAATTGGAAACTAAATATAGAACGTCATCTCCTCTACCAGCGCAAAATTTGGAAACTAAATATAGAAAGTCAACGACGGACTCCAATCCCCGTCTCCCTCTCTCTCCCCGTGTGCGCTCTCCTCTCCCCAACGCCTCGACGCATCTGTGACCGCGCCGTCGTCATCCCCGTTTGCTGCGACGACGCCGGTGCCGGAAGCAGCCGCCTCGACGCCACCGTGCGAAGACGCCGTCCAAACACGACGCCGCCTCCACCCCTGCTCCTGGACTGGTTCATCGCTACCTCCAACCTGCTCCCGGCGTTCCCGGGTGACCGTCGGGTGGAGGACCGTCGTTGTGGGTAGCACAATCAGTTCAAAGCCGTTCGCGGCCCTGGCGTCTCGCCGTTGAAGCCGCCGCCCACATCCACTGCAACGGCCGCCGCTACGCTGCGCCGGGTCGATCCAAGCGTCGTCAGCGGCCATTGGTACTGCTAGCCCCGACGTCCACTGGTACGGCCGCCTCGCCGCCACCCACGCCCCAACGTCCGACGCTGCACCGCACCGGCTCGACCCTAACGCCGTCTGCGGCCACTGCGTCTCGCCGCCGTTGCCGTCCGACGCTGCGCCGCAACGTCGCCAACGCCTCTTTGACGACAACTGCTACCTCCCCGCTGCTTGGAGAACCAGTGGGTATGCTAACCCTTTCTCTTCCATTCCTGCCCTGCGGAATGGAGCAGCCAAACCTGCTTGTGCTCCTAGACTGTTTGCGCTACTATCTGTTCCTGTTTTTCAAAAAAAAAAATGGCCTTTTGTGCTCGTAACTTGCTTCATAGAATGACTGACACATTTGTTGGCCCCCTGTGTATTAGTTGCAGATGATTTCTCATATTTACTGTTTTCCCTTTGTTCAAATCAAAAGGGGTTATGACTTCATTATTTGCATCTGATCCAACAGGAAACGAAGGATTGCTTCCTCCAGGTTGTTCAGGAGAAGGTGCAGGTGAACTTGAGATATTCCCTTTGGGAATATTGTTAGGTAACTTCACCTTGGAAACTGATTTGGTTGGGGTGATAACAGCAGCTGTAGCAGGCAAATAAACGATACAAAGTTAAATATAAACAAACAAAACAAAGAAAAATATGACCCAGCAGGATTAAAACCTTTATTCTTCTTAAACAATTCATTCTTCTGCTTCCAGTGCATCCTCTGATTACCTGGAAGAATAACAGCAGTAAATTATAATTACAGCCACTAATATTAGCCAGTTGACAATTAGTATTTACTTATTTTGATGGGTACTATTTATAGTCTTCTAAGTTGAATATAGAAAATTCTGACAAAGAATAATCACGCAGCAATGTGCATGTTTTACTTATTTTGATGGGTACTATTTATAGTCTTCTAATTTGTCTATGGCTATAACCATTGTTGTTGCCCTATGGATACTATGAAAATCAATTTGCACTTATAGTTTGGGAGAATAGAAGAGGATAGAATAAAATGATATTGCAGGCTGTACCTTCATTTGGTTTAGTGCTGACAATTTCATTCCATGGACGTACGAGTATGACTTGATCTCAAATACATATGGATTGAATCTGATAAAATGCTTAAAATCTATCATCAGTCGATCACTTATCTACAGCTGTGGATGTGGTTCCATTTTTTTCAGGACCAACTACGGCTGCAATTTTGCTTCAGTTATTTATTCCGGCCGCTGCATCTCGCCCTGGCTTGCTCCAGAGCCGCAGCTCACCTCCCTGGCTGCAGGGACCAGGAAGAGGGAGGACGAGGAAACTTATTGTCGATTCCGCTAGATTGGGCGGAATTGACACCCGATTGCTGATCGTTGGGGGGTGGATTGGAGGGAGGTGGAGGCGGTGATGGCAGCGGGCGGGTGCTGCGGCCCGGAGGCCTTGGCGGCTCGGGCGGAGGAGGAGGGAGGCTGGGTGGCTTGCTGGTGCTGGGTGGAGACGACGGCGCCGGGCGCGTGGCGGCGGGGCGGAGGAGAGGAAGAGAGAGAGATAAGAGCCGGAGAGAGATAAGTCATTTTAGGGGAGCTACCCTTTTAATTTTTTTCTTGATTAAGATTCAACCGATTACAAGCCCCTTTGTATTTATAGTCCGAGGGAGACTTGCATGCTAAGAAAATATCTAGGAGGTTTCCTTATAGATTGGAATACCTCTTGACAAAGTAATTTATTTCTTTTCCTAAATATTTATTTCCTAAATAATTATTACTTAACGACTAAGCGAAGGATGACGACGGACCCGGGCAGCGGCGGCGGGCGGCCAAAGCGCCAAGACGCTTTTGTGCCTCGGGTGGCGGCGCGCACCACGTATGGGCCATGGGCCCCTCTAATATTTGGTTCATGACATCTCTCCCCTTTTTTTTTTCGAGCAGGCGTCCTCCTGTGGCTGTGGTTTCGCACGGGTGGCTTTGTTGACGGGTGATTGAAGCAAAGACGGCCCGAAGATTGGTGCATCCACTTGTGTCGGGGAATGAGCCGGGCGAAGATGAAAGTGCTAACCTTTGTTGATCTTTGGATCAATGGATGGAATTCAATTGCTCTCGGAGGTGGTTGCATCGGTGCCGAGCAACGCCGAGGGGTGAAAGCCAACCTCAAGTGTGCGCAAAATTATCCCACTGGTTCGAGTACATCCCATAGTACCGGGACAATTTCGAGGCGTAGTAGCGGTGGTTGTCGAGGAAGAAGATTGGCTCCTTCATGAGTCGGTTGCCGGTCGGTAAGCCCGGCACTAATGGCGAAGTCGCCGGAAGGTGGACGTCAATCACTCCGAAGTGTCGCCCAAACCGTGCTCCCGCCTGCTTGTTGGTTCCGCTATGTCGGTAGCTCATGATCCGCTGATGTAGCAAGTTGAGGTGGAACGAGAGCCTCCGAGATGTTGACGAGGTTGACGAGGTAGGGAGGTTGATGTCGGTGGCATGTACCTCTTGTCGTCGCCGCCGGTGAAGCTCACAAGTCGAGGTTTGTCAAGATGGAAGCATCCAACTCCCCGGGCGAGGTGGATCACCGTGTTCCCTCGCGGTACTGGCCGTCGCGTGGTGCATCGCAGTCCACGGCTTGTTGGCGAGTCGCATCGACGTAGATGTCATCGAGGAACGAGGGAGTCGACCGGGTTTGGCTCGAGTCATCCCGGCCGCCGGCCGAAGTTGTCGATGGCGCGATGGTTGTTGACGGGCGCTGTGGCTTTGTAAGCCCATGTGCGACGAGTTGTCGGGGCCATAGGTGTAGTCGATCAAGGCGCCGTTTACATGTAGCGCCGGGGCAGTTGTTGTTGTCGCCATTGATGGGCGTGTTGAAGCCGAAGAAGACACCGTATTGGAGGTGTCCCAAAGATTCCCCATTGTCGCCCGGGGTTGGCATGTAGACGCAACCGTAGAAGGAGGAGTGCCGCCTTTGTCGAAGTATAGCGGTGTACCTGATGTTTCGCGGACGTGGGTACCGATGGTGGCGCCTTTCTTTGGATCCGGAGGTTGCCCGATGGTGTTCTCCACCATTGTTGATGCCGAAGGATGTCCAAAGTGTAGCGCATTGTTGTTGTCGTATGTCGCCCCGGAACATCACGCGGTCATCGATGGCGGGGGAACGCCGGTGCCGTGATCGTGGCGGGCCGTTGGGTTGACGCCGTGGCGGCGATGTCAAGGTTGGCCGCGAGGGGTCGCCGTGGTTCATGCCCTTGTAGTTGTTGTCGGCGATAGGCATGGCAAAGACGAAGCTGACGCCGAGGTTCGCCGGGCGGGCGTTGGCGCCCTTGAGGACGCCGTCGGGGCGCTCATGGCGCCCATGGTAGCGCCGTTGTCGTTGATGTTGTTGACGATGTCGCCGACGGTACCATTGTTGAAGATGTCCCGGTTGGCTTAAGGTGATGTCGTTGTTGGTCGGCATGGTGATGACGAGGACGTCGGGCCGACGCCTTTTGGCGCCAATGGGAGGGTCATCATCCGCGCCGGGCGGTCTTGAGGGCGTCGTTGACGAGCATGGCGCCCGTGGTAGTGTCGCCGTCGCCGATCGTGGCGCCCTTAGGAGGGGCGCCGTTGTCGTTGGAGTCCTTGTAGAGGGCAAGGTCGCCGTGATGTCGATCCCAGCGATGTTGATGTCAACGCTTAGCGACGCCGATGTTGACGCCGTGACGCCGCCTTGTCGTCCGTGGTTGGCACCCGCATGCTCCCAATGTCAAAGATGATGTTGGTAGTTACCGGGAAACTTATTTGTGCCATTGTAGTAGCCGTGAGAGACGTTGGCCTAATTGGGTAGGCTTTTCGCCGAACAACCGGTGGACGCCCCGTGATAGCCTCGATCTGATCCGATCTGGGGTCGCAGAGCTGGGGCATTCTTGGGGTAGGCGTGCTCGTTGCTTGCAGCGCCGATGATATTGAGGGGGTGACGAGGGCGGGCGCCGGTAGGGACGCCGCCACCGCCGTTGGCGCCGCATGGTAGGGACGCCGCCGGTGGTGGCCGAGGTGACGCCGTAGGCACGCACGCTGACGCCAAGGCCGCCGCGGCCGCGTGTTGCCGCCGTCTTGGCCACCGGGTCGCCGTGGATGTCGATAGGAGCGCCGCCAAAAAAGATCCAACTCGAGAGTGTTACCGTTGTACGCCGCTTCGGGGCAGTCTGTTCATCCAATTTCTCCAGAGAGCGGCGAGGATGGCCTGGATTTTCCTCGTGTGAGCACGCCACTCGCAATCCTCCATCCGGAACTTGGTGATCGTGTGGTGTCCATCGGATCTTGGCGTTGGTGGTGGTCGGAAGCCGCCGGGTGGTGGGAATCGCCCCGGTCTCCGGATAATACCGCCGATTCCCGGCTAGATTGGGCCGGAATTGACACCCGATTGCCGATCGTTGGGGGTGGATTGGAGGGAGGTGGAGGCGGTGATGGCAGCCGGGTGGTGCCGCCAAGGCCGGGCGTCGGGGCAATGCTCGGCGGAGGAGGCGACATACAAGGGGCGGGCACTACGCTGGTGCTGCGTGGAGACGAATACGCCGGCGCGCGGCGGCGGCGCCGCTGAGAGGAAGAGAGAGAGATAAGAGCTGAGAGATAAGCTGTTTAGGGAGCTACCCTTTTAATTTTTTCTCGATTAAGATTCAACCGATTACAAGCCCCTTGTATTTATAGTCCGAGGGAGACTTGCATGCTAAGAAAATATCTAGGAGGTTTCCTTATAGATTGGAATACCTCTTGACAAAGTAATTTATTTCTTTCCCTAAATATTTATTTCCTAAATAATTATTACTTAACGACGGCGAAGGATGACGACGGACCGCGGCAGGCGGCGGCGACCCGGCCAGGCGCGCACGCGCCTGTGCCCTGGTGGCGGTGCGCACCACGTATGGGCCATGGGCCCCTCTAATATTTGGTTCATGACACTTATCTGACGACCAGGTTAGTACCTCCTGTGTGCCTTTCAGTTATGTCTGAAATAACAAGTTAAATCTTCAGTTTACATTGCGTTGACACTGTTCTCTGGCACCAGCAGATCATCCTCTGCTCTTTCTCTTTGTGCTAACGATAGAGCTGAATCTATTATTCGATTCCTGTTGTGTTAATTAAATGTTTTTGAAATATCAATATAGCGATGATTTTAAATCCCCAAGCATTAATCTCTTTTTCAAAATAGTAGTCATGTGATGGAAGTAGAAGCTGTATTATCTTATTTATTTCGGTTATCAACAGTACTACATGGATAGAGACTATGCTTACAATATGAAGGACTATTTTTACCTCAATGATATGAGCTAGCTCAATGTTCAGAACCTGATTAAAATTATTAAACTGGTCGGTTGGTAGTATGGTACATACCAGCATGCTTGATCATGTTTCAGTATGGCAGTCTCCCCTCCAGCAATAACCAGTTTAATCATTGCATCTAAAATAATACTATATGCTATGAAACTAAATTTGTTTCCTACGTATAAGTAACAAGTAGAGTTGATGGACACGCCAAAATCAAATGGTGATCGGGTACCTTTTGGAGACCTTAGAAATACACCAGATGGAAGTGACCGCACAAATACCCGATCAATAGGTAGGAAAATTTTCAGTGTTACTTTGTTTGCCATATGTGTTATAGGTACATCACAATTTTGCTGTGCTTATATTTGCAGATTGGAACACAGCAGATGAAACAGATGAAAATAGTGACTGGCTCCATAGCCAGTCAACCTACGATGATGCATCGGGTACGCATGTTTAGCCATTGCTTGATATTCTAATCAATCCATCCTTGTGTTCGTTTACTAGACTAGAATTTTAATCAGATAGACTGATTCCTAGCATGCATGATATATGTACATTCTGGATATGCACCAGGTCCCATAAACCAGCTTGTTACGTGTCCAAAGCAGCGTAAAGCGTGATCTTGACAGAGCTCGAAATGCGGCAATGTCTCCCGAACAAAGGGCATTACTGAATAAGAGAAAGCGTGAATCGTATGCATCAAAAAAGAAGGCAAAGATGGTACAAAATACTCCACAGGAGACTGCCCTGTCAATAGGTATGTAAATAAACCGTTTAATTTTGAGTGAAAATATCAGGATGTTGTAGGATATTTACTATACCAAATTGTTTTTTAGATGGACTCGTCCCTTCAAGCATTGAAGTTCCTCGTGATATTGACGATGGTTTGACGGGACAGATATCAACATTGCTAATGAAATGGGTACACTTTTTTATAGATGTGGTGGCTTTTTATAGAGTATACTTGGCAATGTTGTACAAACTTTATTGTCACATTATTTTAATTATTATTATATGTTCTTCATTATTTAGGCGTTGAGACCCAATCCCTCGAAGATGTCGTCAGGTGCTCAAAAAGCGTAATCATGATTACTTTAGAGCACGAAGGGCTGCAATGTCTCACGAAACAAGGAGACAAGTGAACAAGAGGCGGCGTGAGTTGTATGCGATGTGAACAACAATGTTGCAAGAATGATACAAATGACTCAAGAAGAGAAGAAGTTGAAACGAAAGGAGATCAACAAAATTACAATAAATGCGTGAGAAGACACCGAGCCAACACTTTGCATCCGGACTCGATCGCCATGGAGAGCCCTCATTGCAACCCTAAGCCTATTTTCCCTTCCCTACCTCATACACCTAAATTGGCTTCACTTGATATGGTGATACCTGAGTTTGGGGGCACGCCTTTGTTTACATCGCTACCGGGCTGTAGTTGAAGATCCGAAGCCGATACCCCGAATTCGATCGCGGCACATACCATACATAGGCATCGGGTGAACAATGGAGAGAGAAATGCCCTTATTTCTCGTCCGCAATAAGGCTTTTGAATCAAATATTGGAAGAATGACTAGAGGTTGTGCACCCGATAGTTGTGATGTGAACGGCCATACACAACAAGTGTGGTTCATAACGGTACATATGTTATTTATATGTCGTCATTTTCAAATTAACAACGCCTTTCTTCCTCTTCTATCCAATAACTCATACCATTTGGTTCTTGCGAGATGGTGTCACACAGAATCGGGAGTTCCACCGCCTAATAATTTCACATGCACCTTTAAAAACACAACCATCGTAGTTGATGGTACCTCTCACGATGCCTCCATCGCCTAATAATTGCAAAAGGCACATGAGACACACAACCGTGCAGAATTGATGGTACCTCTCCAATGCCTCCAAATGGTGCACAACCCGATATGCAGACGATGTTGTCGAGGATGGTATTTTCTTTACTAAATTTTGCCAATTTTGCTTACCTTATATGCCATTATTATGTGAGAGTAAGTCATGCATACATGTGCTTGTCTTTGTGGTACGAACTATAGACGCGGATGTCATATTTGAGGAAGACGTAGAAGAGGAGGAGGCATACTTTTTCGCGGACAAGGTACCACGCTTAATAAAGAAAATAGTTTTTGCAATTGTGAAACACGCGTGTAAAACATCAATATTTTGGCGTATCACGACGAGAATGGAGAGCGAGCACAATGACGACGCGAGGATGTCGGGATAATAGTGAGCCCGATGTCCCGGATCCATACGAGCGGGTTTATGCAAATCTCCCATCGAAGTCGCACATACTAAAGTCGGTGCTCGACCGCAAGCCTCGACCGCAAAGAGGATCAAGGGTGAACCACACGGTTTTCTGGCGTCGGAGTGGGACAGATTAGTCTTGAAACCCCGATACACCACCACGAGCTCGGGAGATTGTGGTCAAGCTTCGGATCGATGCTAGGCACTTTCGAGCAAACATCGATATTTTAATGGCCACTTCTCTTTCACTTCTCTCAGCGCCACCTAGATCGTGTTACCACAAATATTAGAAACTGTGGTATATACACATTCCGTGCTCATGGACAGATTTACCATTACATACGGTCTTTTGGTAAAGAGGATGGTGTTGAAAAGAGACACCTTGAGCTTTATTTTTACGATGACGATCCGTCCCTTGAGCATCGGATGAGCAAGTGTCGTAGCGATTGTGCGAAAAAGACAAAGAAGTTATTGAGAAATTGGTTGGCATTCTTAATGCGAATCCCTACTCTCAGCAACTACGACGTACGGGACACGTTGAGAACATCGAGGATTATCGTATCGAGTTCAACCTTGACCGGCTTGACCGAGAGAACATATAACGCGCCTATCGCAAAAGAGGTGGCCGCCGTGCGGGTTGAGGGGAGTGAGCGTCTAGGCCAATTCCAGCATAGCGTGGTCCCGCAAGGGAAGGACCGGTCCATACATGGCATCCGCTCATATATGGCGTGCTATGACCCGCTTTTCATACCCATTTGTTCGCCCCAAAGGGTGAGCTCGGGTGGCATAATTGCATTTCGAAAAAAAAATGTTACTATGGAAGAAGTTGAGAGAGCTCGAGAGATCCGCAGAAAAGGCGTCTTTGAGAAAGATGGTACGACCGATGGCGATGGCGATGGAGGTACCTTGAATCCTTTTCATTAATTCAATATAAACTTAGTTATGTTGTATCATAATACTAATTCGACCATTGTCTCCTTGCGGAACCTCTTGGAAATGTATGTGTATCCGTCCGTGACTACTACTTTGCTACAAGTTCCGATGCGGCCAAATTTATTTAATCCAATACTCTATGGCGGCCGACTTTTCCAACGATTTCGTAAAACACGTACATCAAGATTGAGAGCTTCGCGTTTGAACTACATACGGAACAATCAGGACTCTTTAAGAGCCGACCTATATCAAGGCACGGTGGGACGGCATGCATGCGGGTGAAAGGAGTGCCGAGAATGTCGGAAGGCGTCTTGTGTTGTCTTCTTCATTCATAGGAGGACCCCGTGATATGAGGCGCCGGTACATGGATGCAATGGCTCGTGCGAAAGTATGGTAAACCTGATATCTTCCTCACAATGACGTGCAACCCTAAGCGGGGCGAGATCAAGAAAGAACTTTATTCGGGCCGGACACCGCTAGGACCGTCAGATCTCGTCAAGCGAGTCTTTAGAGCAAAAGTTAGATGCAATGAAGAAAATATTGATGGAGAAAGACATCCTTGGGAAGGTGAAGGCCTACGTATATGTGGTGGAGTTCCGAAGAGGGGTTTGCCGCATGCACACCGGTTACTAATGATGGAACGCAAGTACAAGCTCACATGTCTTGAGCAATATGACATGATTATCGGTCTTGAGCTACCAAACAAGAAGAAATACCCCCGAAGCTCTACAAGATGGTAACAAAGCATATATGATGCATGGTCCCCGTGGGGAGCTTAATCCATTTTGTCTCGTACACGGTGGTTAAAGGCGAATGCAAGAACCATTACCCTAAAGCATTACGTGAGTCAACATCACAAGGAAAGGATTCATACCCGTCTATCGGCGACGCAATGATGGGCGTGCGGGAAAAATACGAGGCCATTTCTTGGACAACCGATGGGTCGTGCCTTACAACCCCGTCTCCCTGCGTACCTTCAAGCGCCATATAAATGTTGAAGCATGTGGGAGCATCAAATCGATAAGAAAAGTACATCTTCAAGTACATATACAAGGGACATGACAGGGCATCGGTGGTGATGAGGGAGGCCGATAAAGCCGATAAGAAGGGCGGCGTTGATGAGATCAAGCAATATAGAGAGGCCCGTTGGGTGACGCCTCCAGAGCGCTATGGCGGATATATGGCTTTGACTTGAGCAAGAACTATCCACCCCGATAAAGACCTGCGGCTTCATCGCCGTGCATGCACATGGTGTCATTCCATAAAAGGACAAGGTCGACGATTGGGATTGTTAATAAGCCGGGCGCGAGAAGATTCAATGTTGACTACGTATTTTGATTATAACGAGGCGGCATGAGGCATCCCGTGGAATCTTGTATCGGGACTTCGGAGTATTTCACTTGGCAGTCTAATGGCAAATTCGGGCGACCCTAGAAAGAACTTTGTTTTTCAAGTTGGTAGAGTCGTATGGCTCATCCCGAGAGGGGAGAACGCTACTTTCTTCGTGTCCTTCTAAATAATGTTCTTTGGTGCTACCTCATACGAACACCTTAGGACCGTCGATGGAGAGCGCTACCTTCATTCCGTGAAGGCTGCGCAAAGGAGGGTCTAATCGAAGAGGACAATAATATTGGATGAGTGTCTAACGAAGCTACTTTATTCGAGATGCCTTCCTCTCACGAAGGCTACTTGCAACAATAATAGTATTACGTGAGCCACATGATGTGTTTGGTTTGTGGGAAAAGCACTACGATGCAATGTCGGAGGACTACGTACCGTAATAATCCATGTCCGAACTGGTGCAAACAAATGGTTTTGATAGATATTAGAAACATGGTGCCGTCTATGGGGAAGCGGTTTGATGAATTGCCTCTTCCAAAAATTGATGACACATATGACGGTGCAGCCAGTATTCCTCGAGAGATACTTGAGGAGAGTAGAGTCGATTTGGACCCCAAAGATGAGTTATTGTGCGACTCACTCAACATCGAAGCGGAGGTGCGCCTATGATGAGATAATGGCCGGTCCACGACAAAAAAGGGCGAGATGTTCTTTGTGGATGGACTGGCGGTACAGAAAGACCTTCTTGTATAGGGCACTTATCGGAAACTACGTAGCGAGGGGCAAGATTGTCGTGGCTACGGCCACATCTGAGTCGCGGCATCCATATTGCCGGGTGGGAGGGCGAGCCATTCAAGGCCGTGTTACCTCTCAATGCTAAAGATGGCGATGGATGCAAATTCACAAAAACAGGATGGTGCGTCGGTTGCTACTACGACAAGCGGCTCTCATAATATGGGGACGAGGCATCGATGACAAGGAGGCAAAACGTGGAAGCACTAGACAAGAGCCTACGAGATACAATGAGCCGGCCGGACCTTACATTTTTGGTGGGAAGGCGGTTGTCTTTGGCGGGGATTTCAAGGTGAGGTCCTCCCCTGTTGTGCCGAAAGGATCCGGGGCTCAAATAGTCTGAGCTTCTCTATGAAGCTCTCATCTTTGGGAATTGTTGACACTTGTTATCATATAAAATTTTTAATTAATTAAACATGAGAAAGGGGTATAAATAATAATAACAACCTAGAATAGGGTGTCACTAACATAATTCCATCAGTTTTGGTAAAGTTGTGATTTGCGGGGACTTAACAGAAAATCAGCAGAGATGACGTGGCATACGGCCGACGAAGCATAACGCAATCCAACTCGAAACAAGTCTAGAAGGCTTCGGATTAATCCCGACGTGAACTAACTTCGGAACCAAGAAATACATCATCTAGAAGACTCGAGAAACACGGCGACGCACGGCGGGACCCGAGAGGGGCACCCCCGGGGCCGATCGGCCCAATAGTTAGGCCGATCGGCCCCGAGCGCGCCAACTCGCCCCGGGAAGCTTCCTCCACGCCTCTAAGACTCGATCTAAACCGGTTGATTTGAGTCGGTTTGATCCGAGGGCGACGGTAGAAGTGCGGGATTGATTCAAGGTTAATACCACATCGCCTAATGAAGATGGAGATATGCAGGCGAAGACCGATATATTAGGACCCCTAGACCCCCTTCTTAGATCATCAAGTTCTATAACAAAGATATTTCTAATTAAAATACCAAGTCATATTCAACGCTAGAGAAACATCGCTTTTCGGAAGAGTAGCAATCAAGATTAGAACTAGTAGGAAGGGAGAAATCCGCTCCGGATCGTCGGAGGCCAGCTCAAGATCAGGCCTCGTTCTTGTAAGTTCTTCATTGTAAGTAGTTTTCAAGTCCCGGACACATGCTTAATATGAATATCTTGATCATGTTTATATTTGAGATTATTTGTTCTAGTATTTACTTTAATTACACATTTAGCATAGTTGAATTATTGTTATGTTCATGCATGGATTCGTATAGCGCTCATCATCTAGATCGGAAGGTGAGTGGTAGAGATGATGTAATCATGGTGATTAGATCTTATTTACTGCGTTTGCACCCTATGTCTAGGGTCGTGTGGTAGATCGTGGTGGTGACAAACACCATTGAGTCCTTTGCAATCCACCCCCCCGTATGTAGGCCTAGCGGATGTTAGATTTCGGGTTGTTCTAAGTTTTTCGGCCTTAGTCTTCACGGATTACGGTCCTCATGTGCGGATTTAATTAGTCTTTCTTCTTCGATGATTGTTATTTGTATTGCATAATTAGGTAGATCCTAACATTTAGTTTAGAGTTACATATTGGAGTTTCTAATGCTAGCTAGCCTATGAATTGCTATCGTCCATTGTTAGACACTTTCTCGCCAACCAACGTGATTTTTGGTCAAATCTTTTATCTAGAACTTTATCATTATCTTTACTATGAACTTTGATCCTTGCTTAAGTAATTGATGAGATTAATGCTTGATGTCTTGCACATGAGAGATGGTTAGATTAAAATCTATGCTTAGTTAATTCAAGATAACAGAGACTTCTTTCCCGTGGTAGAATATAAATTCAAGACACAGTTATTACTCCCGGTTAAAATGCTACAATGGTATATATTCATATCCGTAAACTTATGATACCCGATTATAATTGTTTATTTACTTATTAAGAAGTTATCAAGGCATAGTACGAATATTATATTCCTTGCATATTAGTAGTTTAACTATAGGGATGACAACCTTTTTCGGATATGCTATGAACGCAATGAATATTTCTTTTAAGTTTTATCCGAAGCAACATCGATATTCTTTCTAGATGCCATTACTAGTTAGTGACATTAGAAATACCAACAAGCATTTTTGGCGCGGATTCTTGAAAGAAAGTCTATAGCCCAATAAAATAAAAATATATAGGATTAACATGCATACATCTCTCATACGCATCATATTAATTTTATCAATTGCTTAAACAAGTATACCCTGTTATTATTCTTCCTATCTATTTCGGGTAATATATGAATAGGAATCTTCCCGGAAACTTCATTTCGGACCCAAAAGAAAACTTTTGAAGGAGGCAAGATCCAAGTTGAAATCTCAACCCAAGAACACTACCTCGGAAGACTCCTCCAGCGTGCGTAGCTTAGCACCAATTTTTGAAGACATGGCAAACAAGACCCTTCGCGAATACTGCAGACCGACTCACGGCCAACATCCACTGACTTTGGGCCCGGCCGGTCGATGTGGGAGACAAAGCTTTTGAGCTCAAGCACGCACTCATCAACATGGTACAAGCTAGCCAATTACGTGGAAAAGCTCATGAAGATGCCAATGCTCACCTACAACACTTCTTAGAGATTTGTGGCACCTTCACTATCAAAGATGTCTCAAGTGATGCAATCCTACTTCCGTCTCTTCCCATTCTCACTCTTGGGACGAAAGCGAAGCAAAGGGTTCTACGCCAACAAAGACAAACTCACTACTTGGGCACTTTGCTCTCTGCCTTCTGGCAAAATTCTTCCCTATAGGCAAAACCAACGCCTTACGAGGGAAAATCTCAAGCTTTCGGCGGCAACACGGCGAATCTGTTCCGAGGCGTGGGAACGCTTTCAAGACTACATCACGAATGCCCACACCATGGAATGGAGAATTGGTTACTCATGCGAGACCTTCTACCACGGGCTTAACAACAACACCCGTGAGACCATGGACGCCGCGCTGCCGGAGGTGCTTTCCTATCACTTACACCGAACCAAGCTACCGACCTTGTGGAAAAGATGGCATCAAACCAAGCTTGGAATGAGGACCGTCAACCCCAAGAAAGAGAGAGGAATGCACCGGTGAAAGAGGTAGATATCTTTATCCGCCAAAATGGACTTAATTATGAAGAAGCTTGAAGACAAAGCTCCGAGAAGAAGGAAGTCATGCAACTCTTCGATTCCCGCATGACATGTGAAGAATGTGGCAACATCTGGACACTCGGGCAGCCACCGTCCCGAGCTAGAAGAGGCGTGAACTACATCAACAATAACAACAACCGGTATCGTCCTCGAATCAACAATGGAGTCAACAGAGACCCAACTACCAAGGTAACTATTCAGGGTAACTATCAAGGTAATAACTCTTTCAATAATTTCCCACCTTTAAGAGAGTTAGTACAAAACCAAGGTAGACTTATGGATAATCTATCTAAGAAGTTAGCTTCCAATGATAAAATGCTAGAAACTATTAGTACTAAAATGGAAAGCTTTTCTTCGCAATAAAGAACCGAGCATAGCTTTAATAAAATGATAGAATCACAATTATCGGTGGCTTTATACGCTCCTATGCCTAACCGGGTAAGATTAGGGTCTTAGGAAGAATTAGAATCTGCAAATCTTGTCGATATTTACTATGCGGGTATGCGGACCACCTACTCGAGATAAAGAAATTCAATTGTGTCGGCGGGAATGCCCGCTAAGAAAGAAGATCCGGGAAGACCAGTCGTCACCATCAACATAGGCGCCCGCACCTACGGCGCACTCATCGACTTCGGCTCAAGTGTCAACATCATGCCTAAGGTAAACCTTGAGCAGTTGAATTAGTATACACAACCATGTGCCTACAACTTGCGGATCAATCGTTATGCTACCCACGAGGGTATTCTAGAGGGCGTATGCCTTTACATCGGTAAGCTATACGTGGCCACCGACCGTGGTCCTGGATATGGGTAAAGGTAAGAACGCCCGATCATTACGGGCCGCCCTTTTCGGCTACCACTAAGGCAATCATCTACGCCGACACCGCGAAGATCGCGTCTTCACGAGTTAATGGACAGAGGGAGAGATTCAACCGCAAAACACAAGACCTTAGCTCCCCTCGCTCCAACCATATCGTACCTTGAAGAACACGTACCAAATCGCCGAGAAGAAGAAGACAAGAAGAAGAAACGAGGAACAGGGAGGAACCAGTCAACCTCAACCTCGGGTGAAACGAGTCTTAATGATAAATCAAGTCCCAACGGGACGCAAGACCGACGCGTTCCACCACAACTAGAGAAGCTAGAAGACCACGGAGAACCATCAATCCACTTTGCTCCATCAATCAATGGAACTTCGAGAAAGTTATGCGTGACACGGGATCGCATCAACTTAATGTCAAAGGTAACGTATAAATTGATATATGGTAATCTGCCTTTGTGCTCCACCTATGTAATGTTACGGATGGCGGATCAATCACATCGATTCCCGAAGGTATTGTGCTTAAATGTACCGGTCAAGATCAAAGACGGCTATGTCCTCACCGACTTCTTAGTCATGGACACCCGGAGACGAAGAACAAGATCCTCCCATAATACTTGGAAGGCCGTTCCCGAATACTACAAGAGCAATCATTTACATCGGGACGGGGCGAAATCCGTTCCATATTCAAGGTAAAAAGGTGCGTTGCTTCTTTAATACTTATACTAACTATGAACAGCCCCAAGAAGGACCAAGAGCCGAAAGCGTCTCCAAAGACTACAAAGGAAGCTGGACTCAAAGATGGAGCACATTGAGAGGATAGAAAAAGACATCCAAGAAAAGTACACTCGGCTCCTACCAATCTTGAATGATGCACCAACTACAGGAGAGGTCTCCACCAAAGAAGCAATCTTGGAAGAAGAAAGAAGCTGCTAAGAAGAGCAACAAGAATACACCTTCGAGACCCAACCGGCGCCCGGCATCAACAAATGAACAATCGACTTCTCGCGGCTACTTGCGTCACGCCCACCTACGAGATCATTGAAGGAACCATACCAGGTACAACATTTATACGAGGGGCCCATAGGCGACACCACGCCATGGGAGTAAGTGCTCTCTAAACTCTTGCCGAGAGGTAACTTCGGTATTTATTTGCATCTTTTATTTTTCACTGCAAAGCATATTTCAATTAGCATGTTTACTTTAGCATATTTATTTTTTTCCTAAACCTGCATTAGAAAAATCCCAAAAATATGTTTCCGCGATGTGCATCGGAGTCTCTTAAGCCCCCATGCAAGCACACCTTTGCCGTGGTGGCATAAAATATATAAAAATATAAAAATATTGCATTCATATGTTTTTGCATTATCATCCCTATTGCATAGAAAACCCAAAAATATGTGGGCACATGAAGGTCCACACCTTTTATATAAAAATCAAAAAAGGCGTGAGCACATGAAGGCTCACATTAACATCCTAGAATTTGTTCCTTCGGGTATGTGCGAAATTAATATTACTTGAGGGGAGAACATTAAAAGGAGACCCGAAAGAGGAGCGTGATTCCAAGGATGAACGAAAAGGACTACTTCAAGATCTAGCTTGGGGAGAGCACCCCCATTTATCACGATAAGTATTATTACCCTATGTCTTTAAATTTTAGCTAGTTATATTTGCTTAGAGTTAATGAGTCTTATTTAAAGAGTCTTAGTGTTAAAGAGTCAAATAAATAAAGTGCTAGAACTTGTTAGACTACTTTCTTCCTATTAATTATGATCTTGATAATATGTGCTAAGGAAATGATGAATAGTTGCTCCGCCTTAATACCTCTTAAAAAAGTACTTACACTTTGGACTTAGATTCTCCCGAAGTTTTAAATGTTTAATTTGCTCTAAACCCAACACTGTGGGAAGCACATGCTTGATTCGAGTCTTAGCATTAAAAGATAATAGTGCATAAAAGTTGAGCTACTGTTTATCATATTCTTAGAGATACTTGACTCCTGGTTTTTATCTTTAAAAATTATAAAATTTTATGATGAGTTCCTTAGCTATGACCCTTAAGAGTATTCCATCAAGATCATCCCACTCCACCAATATCTTTGCTTTTAACCCTGGGAAGTACGCATCCCCATATTTCACTTAGCCGTTAGCCATAAAAATATTTAATAGAGCTCTTGCAATCTTTAGATATGTCTCTCTCAATGTTTTATATAGGCTGGGCTACATTCGAAAAAAAAAAAAAAAAAAAAAGAGAGAAGTAGAAAAAAAAAAGTGAGACGAGAGAGGAGAGTAAAGCGGACAAAAAGTCATACTAGGCGAGAAGGGCCTACCTCCCTAATAATAAAAAATAATAAATTTAGAGATGAATAATGGACACGTGTCCGAGGGTGAGCGGGGCCCACATCTCTAAGGAGAGAGAAAAATGGACACAAGTTCGGGGAAAAGCCCACCTCTCCAAGAATGGACAGCCTGGATCCTAGCAATTTTTAGAAAGAGGGATATAGACTAGAGATGCTTGAGAAGAAAAATACTAGAAAAAGGCTAAAGGCTATTTACTACCTTTCATCCTCATCCACTTCACCACTATCATCCCACTATGTATGTCCTACCACTTGTGTAACTCCACTACATTACCATCTACTTAAGGGGTCATACATAGGATCTCTCGAAGTTTTCTTTTGAAAAATATTGCAAAACCCGGGATGATAGTTGATCAAAGAATTTGAGACATGGTACTTAACTTGATTGTTTTATCTTGCTTATGATTAGGTTGAAAAGGCTACGCCCCATGGTAAAAGGTAAGAGTAATCTGGTCAAGAGGAGAATTTATTTTTATAAACCACGAGTACTTTTTTGAGGTATGAAAGCGTAGTAGCAACTCCCGATCCTACTATAGCATGTAGCTTTGCTAGGGACTAGCAAAGGGGTAAGCAAGGGGAGTTTGTTGACACTTGTTATCATATAAAATTTTTAATTAATTAAACATGAGAAAGGGGTATAAATAATAATAACAACCTAGAATAGGGTGTCACTAACATAATTCCATCAGTTTTGGTAAAGTTGTGATTTGCGGGGACTTAACGAGAAAATCAGCGGAGAGATGGCGTGGCATACGGTGGCGTAGCATAGCGCAATCCAACTCGAAACAAGTCTAGAAGGCCGGATTAATCCCGGCGTGAACTAACTTCGGAACCAAGAAATACATCATCTAGAAGACTCGAACACGGCGGCGACGCCGGGACCCGAGAGGGGCAGCACCTGGGGCCGTCGGCCCAATAGTTAGGCCGATCGGCCCCTGGCGCCAACTGCGCGCCTTCGGGGAAGCTTCCTCCTCCACCGCCTCTAAGACTCGATCTAAACCGGTTGATTTGAGTCGGTTTGATCCGAGGGCGACGGTAGAAGTGCGGGATTGATTCAAGGTTAATACCACATCGCCCCTAATGAAGATGGAGAGGCAGACGAAGACCCGATATATTAGGACCCCTAGACCCCCCCTTCTTAGATCATCAAGTTCTATAACAAAGATATTTCTAATTAAAATACCAAGTCATATTCAACGCTAGAGAAACATCGCTTTTCGGAAGAGTAGCAATCAAGATTAGAACTAGTAGGAAGGGAGAAATCCGCTCCGGATCGTCGGAGGCCGACTCAAGATCGGGGCCTCGTTCTTGTAAGTTCTTCATTGTAAGTAGTTTTCAAGTCCCGGACACATGCTTAATATGAATATCTTGATCATGTTTATATTTGAGATTATTTGTTCTAGTATTTACTTTAATTACACATTTAGCATAGTTGAATTCTTTGTTATGTTCATGCATGGATTAGTATAGCGCTCATCATCTAGATCGGAAGGTGAGTGGTAGAGATGATGTAATCATGGTGATTAGATCTTATTTACTGCGTTTGCACCCTATGTGTGCGGGTGGGTGTGGTAGATCGTGGTGGTGGCAAACACCATTGAGTCCTTTGCAATCCACCCCCGTATGTAGGCCTAGCGGATGTTAGATTTCGGGTTGTTCTAAGTTTGGCCTTAGTCTTCACGGATTACGTCCTCATGTCCGGATTTAATTAGTCTTTCTTCGATGATTGTTATTTGTATTGCATAATTAGGTAGATCCTAACATTTAGTTTAGAGTTACATATTGGAGTTTCTAATGCTAGCTAGCCTATGAATTGCTATCGTCCATTGTTAGACACTTTCGCCAACCAACGTGATTTTTGGTCAAATTGTTTTATCTAGAACTTTATCATTATCTTTACTATGAACTTTGATTCTTGCTTAAGTAATTGATGAGATTAATGCTGATGTCTTGCACATGAGAGATGGTTAGATTAAAATCTATGCTTAGTTAATTCAAGATAATGAGACTTCTTTCCCCTGTGGTAGAATATAAATTCAAGACACGGTTATTACTCACGGTTAAAATGCTACAATGGTATATATTCATATACATTAAACTGCGGATACCCAGTTATAATTGTTTATTTACTTATTAAGAAGTTATCAAGGCATAGTACGAATATTATATTCCTTGCATATTAGTAGTTTAACTATAGGGATGACAACCTTTTCGGATATGCTATGAACTGCAATGAATATTTTTTTTTAAGTTTTATCGAAGCAACATCGATATTCTTTCTAGATGCCATTACTAGTTAGTGACATTAGAAATACCAACAGGAATCCATGCGCCACCTAAAGCTCGTCCCCTAAATAACATGAGGGGCTCGAGTGACCCGGTGGTTTGTAGATTATCATTTGCGCATGTCGGTAATGGAGCGGAAGAGGTTTACGGTGATGGCGATGTATGGATTCGAGGAAGAGATCTGTGTCCCGTACTCTGGCGATTTGAGAAGGATCTTCGGCTCATTGATCGACATCATCTTTCGGACCTAAACACAAACATGGCGAATAAAGACTACATCACCACCGGGCGATTTTATCTACGCGTAGCGATTGGGTGGACATGATCAATATGAAAATGATTGATATGTTCGGGGTGGCGAGATGGTGTATCACCGTTTTGACTCTGCCGTCGATGATCCACATAACTACTATCCGGTAGAGTTCTTACTTGATCTCAACCCCCGGCTTGCCTCCACACGTCTTGAAGCTCAAGCTCGGGTGTCTGTCATCTTGCTTCGAATATTGACGCGCCAATGGGCTGTGCAGCGGTACAAGGTTCTTTGGTGCGGGGTTCTCAAGAAATACAATCGACGAGAAATCGCGTGGTTGGGCAAGCATGTTGGGAAGCGGGTATTCCTTCCTCGAATACCCGCGTTGCCCGTCGATGAGATGTTCCCGTTCGAGTTTAAGAGGAAGCAGTTCCCTATTAAATTTGAGCCTTCGCCATGACGGTCAATAAGTCACGGGGGCCAAAGCGATCCCGAGCGTGGGTGTGTATCTGCCCCAGACCGGTGTTCTCTCGGTCGGGTTGTATGTGGCGATGTCTAGAGCCACGTCAAGAGCGAATATCAAGATCCTCGCACTCCGCGTCTTGCGGGCATGGGAGGAGGAGGCCAAAAAGTTGGAGAAGAAAAAATATTAGAATATTGTATGGAAGGAGGTTCTAATATAATAAGCAAGGTAATTGAAGATTAGTAACACATAGAATGTATTTGTATTTCATTCTATATTGTGGAATATTATTTAACTAACGTCAATATTCGTTGATATTCCTAGGTACTTCTAAATGGTCTATCGAGACACTACGTGGAGACGCGTTATATATATAATACATGAATGTAAAATCATATGTACATATTATATTTTCAACGCTTGATACATGGTGTATCGATCGTTTATCGACTACTTCTACATGGCGTATATCCTGACGCTCGTGCATGGTGCATATCTATTTGCTTGGTTTTGTTTTTAAGAACATAAGACAATCATAAGATTTCCGTTTAATAATCACGTGGAAGAAAAAATGTTACTTTAATATTATTGTTTATTTTTCATAGTATTGTTATCGTATCGTGCGATCCATGATTTTATACAAAATTTAAATTATCCCGTATCAACACACGGGCATTTAACTAGTTATTACAAATGAGCGAAAACGTCCAAAGAATCTCAAACACAAAGTTTTTGAGCAATAAAGACAACAGAGATCTCAAACAAGAAAAGACCAAATAGCAAGTCTGACACTAGTACATCTCCATACAAACTAGGGGCAGTATTTTCTACCCTATTAATGCACCAACGAAACATTTTGCGTTCAAAATTATTCAAATAGGCGATCAGGATTCTTTCGTTAATCTTACCTCCATCATTTCAAACATCATCCGGCGCCAGGGATGAAGTGTATGGGTCTCACTCCTACACTCACGTCAAACGCCTTCCTCTTATCTCGCGATTCAATTTCCTCCCCAATGATGCGCTCTTTTCTTTTCAGCGATCCTTCCTTTCCTACTATTCTTCCTTCCTCCTATGGATCCGGACGTAGATGAGGCGCGCACCAGAGCGCAGCGACTGCCCGACGAGCAGTGCGTCGGTGGGGTGCTCGAACGACTGCCACACCGCGGCGTTCCGCGCGTCGAGGAGCACCAGGTTGCCGTCGCGAGCGACGGCCATCGCTGCCACAGACCGGCCCGCAGTACCCGCGGACCACACGACGGCGCCGGCGGACCACACGACCGCGCGTCGAGGAGCACGAGGTCGCCCGTGGCCGTGAGCTACGCGGACGCGCCTTCACCCACGGGCTGGCCGCGGTCGCGCCTTCACCCACGGGCTGGCCGCGGTCGCGGAGCAGCTGCCCATGCTGCGACACCGACGGGGCGGACAAGGCGCTCCTCAAGATCCTCGCCGACGTCCTCTGCCGCCCGTGGCGCGGCCTCTGGAGGCGCCTGCCGGAGATCCACCTCCACGGCCTCGCTCCCGACGCCGTCGTCGCTGAGGTCGCGGTCGGAGGCGGAGCTGCCCGTCCTCGACGTCAACGTCCCCAAGCGCTTCAAGTTCTCCGCAGCAGGCGTGGCCTCCGCACAACATCGATCAGGCTGCCGGTCGCCACGCCTTGGTGCGGACGAGCACCAGACCGCCCCCATCCTCTCTCCCCATCTCGCCGTACAAACCCCGGCGTACTGTAATCGAGTCGCCAATTGCAATTCAATCAGGTACGGCTTTACTAATCACGTAGTGGCAGTTATCAAGTTTCGATTCCAGATGTCTTCCTGTTTGTTTTTCTAAACTATTTTACCTCTGAATTCTTATTTTTTTTCTCTGTTAGCCAAGTATCCAATTTCTAACCCTCGGCACTCATTCTCCTAGCCTTCGCACTCATGTGTGCATATTCTGCCATTGCTGCTTACTACTACTGCTTACGCTTGTTAGTTGCTCGACAATTTGCTTGTTCCAACCTGAATATGCTGCTAAGAAAAATTAACATGTAGAATAAATACTTACACAAATGCCTTCCTTTTCTTATATCCTGTAGATCAGTACAACAAATTATTGATGCTATTTTGGTTCTGTACATTGGTGATCCTCGGGTGTCAGCAGCAGCCGCTTCCCTCTCGCCGAGGGCAACCTGGTACCATTTTTTCTTTCCTTCTATTTTCAGTCTTTATCGTTTGTAGCTTTTCAATTTTTATTTTATATATATAATAAAATCATTTCAGTTTGATCGGATCAATATATAATAAAATGTCATTGCTTGCTTCGTGTAATATTTTGTTGGACCAATATTCAGAAATGTAGCGGTGGAGTCATATGCCCAGCCAAATGCCACTTTGTTTAACAATTATTCAGTCATTATTGCTCTTTTCATTTTTCTAATGCTAAGCTACTGATGGCATTGTTTTCTTGATCCCTTTTGTTCTTGCTGCAAAGGGAAATTTTACACTGTTACGATCCACAATGGTTGTTGGCAAATGTGTCATGGACGATGAATTCTTATCGCTGTCGCCATTGAGAGCCTCGACTACAAGGCGGTAGGACCAGGTACGCGCCACCACCACCCATCTGTTGCTATTTCCCTTGACTCTTGAGCGTGTGGTTTTGGTCTGCGATTAGCTTACTTGTTTGTGTTTTTAGGTCGGTTCAGGCACAACAGAGCAAGTTCTGGGCGCCCTACTATGTCTTGCTTAAGTGGTTGTTCGCTCTGATGATCATCGTTGGTGAGCACTCTGTTCCTTTGTTATCTTGTTATAATTAGCCGCTACATGTCCTCATGGTTTAGGCTGTATAATTACTAAGAGGTGGGTGACGCTCTTGGTACTGGTTACAACTTCTTTGAGAACACTTGAATTTAGCATTAAGCCATGAAACATATTGATTATTAATGGTTAAGCAAAAGCTTTTCAGCTAGAGTGCACACTTTCTGCTGGAGATGCCAGGTTTCAATGCGAGACATTGTCACATCTGGTTCTGCTGGCTGGCTATTTGTGTTCTCTCATAAGCATAAAAATGGGTCACTGAATAATGGGTGAATTTGATGTTTGATGCATGTAGGCTTGCTGGAATATTTTTAAGATTTTTTTTTTTTTCTATATGTCACCGTAGATGCCTCGTGCTTTGGTACTTGCTACAAAATAAATTTTTTTCAGTTGCCCTACTACATAAGTTCAACAACTGAATGAGTTGTCTACTGGATTTCCTTCAGGACATTGGATAATGAAAATTCAAGTTTATGAAAACTCATCAATATGACAATCTGTTGTTGGACTCATTTATTTCTATTGCATGAAGCCATCTGACAATGAAGAAGGATGAAAAGGTCCTCCTCGCTGACAATCTGTTGATGCATAGCATTGGGAGTTGGTTCAGATTCTTCTTCACTTGGGATGCAATGTAAGACGTTGTGTAATATAGTATTTTGTCTGCTACATTTTTGGCAAAGCACAAGGCAGGTCCTTACCTTGTTTTTTGCTGATTCAGGCCACGAGGGTAAGATCACTTGAATGGTCTAATGACACTGCATTTAGCACATGATTGAGTGACGGATCCAGCCTCAACTAAGTGATGGTTTCCAGCTGACTTTCACAGTTCAGAGTTTTCACAAGTTCTCAAATTTTTGAAGGAGTTGCATGACGAGGTGATTTGCTTCTTTCATACCTTGATCCAACACATGACTTTATTATGTCTTGCTATGGATAAGTGTATTCTACATACTATACATGGTTATATATAATTGTATGTGACTTTTATTAAAAAAAATGTACTTGTTTGTTCATTTTTTTATGTGATTGCAAAGATAAAACCGTTCGTTAGCACGGGCATTATACTAGTCACAGTGAATGCGCCAAAACAATTAAGTTACTACAAACCACAGTCATAGAGCCTATGTCATGGCGGCACCCAATGCTGATGTATTATAACTTGAAGGTGTAGATGAGGTCGAAGAAGGAGCTGTTAAGCAGAAATTAAAAATATTAATTAATGAAAACAACATCAGATTTACATATAAAAATTTAACAAAAAGGAGGGAAGATTTCACAACCCACGTGCATGTTTTCTTGAACTAACATGAGATAAGGACATGTGACTAGGTTTTGGATTATACTAGGGTATTGGAGTGTTACTAGATCGAGAATGGGTTGAATTTCAATTAGTACATTAATTATAAAAAGGTGCAAATGCAATAGACCAATTCAGAATTTATGCAAACGTTGAACAATTAAAATGAATGTTAGAATTAATTAAATTGATTTGAGACTAATCAGATTTATTCTTTTCTTAGTTCAAATATCAGTAGTGTTACCTGTACCTGAAGATTTGATCCAGTCCTGTGTGCAGATGAGGGCCTCAACTAATTCAGGACTCAGCTTCGGTTGAAAAGGCTCATCCGTTCATCAGTTTCATCGAATGCAGATTCAGCAGAGACTGCACATCCAAGGATCGCTAGGATGTCACGAGCCAGCCTAGCAAGAGTTGGGTATGACGAAGCATTTTCCTTCCACCATTTCATAATATCAAAAGGAACATCTTTCGAATACGTTCTCCTTCGAGGTACCGGACGAGCTCTCCCAATTTCTCATGTGCTGATTGGTCACTGTAATTTTCACTGGTGCCATGTCCTTGTTCATCATCTAATTGCAGATCAGTAGTGTGAAAAAGTAGCGAGTAAAGAGCTCATACATCTTCCCACGCACTTCGAGCTTGTACCTTTTCGCATCATTGCTACCAAATGCCTCTTCCAAGGACGAAGCAAGAGATCTGAATTTGTATCTTGGGTCTAGAACGACAGCTAAAGACAGCCACAGGTACCAATGCCTCCAAAGCTCATCAAACTTCTCCTTCATTTTCTCCAGATCGAAAACTTGGCTTATGTTTGACCTTCTAAATGAACTCATCAGGTCTAACTTGAGACTCAGAATCTTGTGAATATGCGAGTTCATACCGCTGCTGGTGACCACTTCGATCGTGTGGTAAATGAACCTTGCAAGATTACAAAAGTTTTCTACTGCTTGTAGCGTCTCATTCGATGGTTTAGACGGGTAGAATTGCGAATCTATCCTTGTGGGGTTTGGTAGCACCCTATTAAACTGCAGAGCGGCCTCTAGGACGTAGAGAGTCAGGTGCCATTTTTGTGAACCAAAAGAGGGTCTCTTTGTTTGCAGCTGGGGAAAGGATTTGTTTATATCTTTCGGTGCGCTGACGGGAGCACGTCATGTACTTGAACCATTCCTCACTGATTCTTTGAACAGATTCAGGTTTGAAAAGAATCAAAAAAGGCCATGAAGTGAATCTATTATGCAGGGTAAACTTAGTAACTTGTTTTTGACGAGAAGATAATTCTCTTCAGCGAGACTCTTCTGCCGGCCTGACAAATCTTGATTAACCATTGACTTGGGTAATGAAATCCCTAAGAGCTTCCCCTCAAGGCTCCAATCTTTTACTACTTCATTTATTATATCTTCTGCATGATCCTCCATATCATCGTACCAAACAATCATGTCAGTGTAGGATTGAGAATCGGAGAGCATGACGATATAGTCATACCGTGAGTTATAGTCAACCCCAGCAAATCTGCATCTGATGATTCTTCTAACCAAGTTCCAATCTTTGTCAACAAATTGTGCTGTCACACATGCAAAGTATCTGGATTGAAGACCCCACCTTGCTACTGCAAGGAAAACTCCCCCAGGTGCAAGTGCAATTTCCTCCATCAGCTTCTGCTTTTCACTTTGGAAAATACTCTGAAACTTCTCTTCAATTGGAGATTGCGATACCATGCCATGTGTAGGACATATGCTAGCCAAAAGTTCTCTAAAATTCATATCATTTGCCATCGTCGGAAAAGAGAAAAGGTTGGAGACTAAAACCCTTGTAAAGCAAATCAAGAGACTTGTCTTGATCAGACATGGGATTCCTCTCAGCAGATGGATCAGGATGTTGTTGTGGAGATGACTGTCGTTCCTCCATCCTACTGGTTGTAGGTCGTGCAGGGCAGATCTTGAGATGCCGACGTAGATGGCTTGTTCCTCCTTTACCTTTTCCTCGAAGGATTTTTTCACACTGTTTACATTCTGCACCTTTAACTTCTCCACGTCTTAACACAGGTTTAAATTTCTTCCACACCTTGGACTTCAATCTTTTTTTCACTAGCATCAAAGAAAAAGGTATGATGAATAAATGTTAGCAGGCTTCAACAGAATTTGCCTTCATGTACAATCAAAACTTAGAATTATCAGAAAATTTGCCTCTAACTATGTTTTTCAGATTAATACACAAACTGTCCGTGGAACTGTAATTATCACGGTTCTTTATCGTTTCTGGTTTCAATCCGCGTGATTCATGATAATGTTTCTTCTTTGTACCCCATCTGATTAATGTTTTTACATGAGCTAGCGCGCAAAGGTTGATTAATGTTTTCTTTTTACATGAAGTGAAGGCATAAAGGGTAGCAAGTGTTTATGGGGTCCATCTCTCTGTGAGGGCAGTGCTATAATTGGACTTTGGACATGACCTCAGTTTTATACATGGTATTGCATTAGGGTTGTATCCCTTCCGTTTCAAATTATTTTGTTTTTAGTACAGAGTAAATTCCATGCACTTATAAAAATCAAAAGGACTTGTAATTTGGAATGGAAGGAGTATATATTATAATACGGTTCTTGTGTCTCATGTACTCTAATATACATCTTGGTAGTTTAAATAGGTTGGTGTATACTTCGTATTCCAAACTAGAACTAGCACTTCTAGATTAACACCTGCATACAAAATTAGGATATAAATAAATGTAAGATAAGTACTACTTACTCTGTTCCAAAAGTATAGGTCGTTTTGGCTTTTCTAGATACATTGCTTTTACTATGTATCTAGACATAGTGAGATGCATAGCAAATGCAATGTATTTAATTAGAAAAGCCAAAATGAATTATAATTTGGAAAGGAGGGAGTACATATGTATCAGATAGTTCCCTACAGTTGGGTCAATGTCACCTAGTAAAGGTATATACGTTAGACTGACTTTTAGCTTGAAGGTTACGTCCATGTATGTATATATATAATATATATAATAAAATTTCAGATAAGAACCATCTAGCATGCATATAAAATCATGACGGTCAGGATTAATGAAATCCCAATCTCAGAGTACATAAATAGGTTTAGAATCATTTAGCCAAGAATATGAATCATCCACCAAAAGAAGTTCCCTCTCCATAACATGTAATTCGTTGATCAAAGTAGTACAGCTTATAACACAGGAGTATTTATTCTTCTGTTCTCCTGGACCAAAATTTCGAATAATTTTCAGACAGCTTATAAACACTCATCTCCTTTTCTTTCTCGAAGGATATTTTCTGAATTTGGCAGCTATCACTTTGCTTGCAGCCATGATTAGCTAGCTTCGTTTGGAGATATTGCCCTATGTCCATGTAGAATGTTATTTTGTTTAGACAAAATTTTAGACCTTAGAAGTTATTTATTTTGATACGGACAGAGTACATGTCGTATACTACTACAACATATTGCAACTTCAACAAAAAAGCAGAAAAAAAAAACACTACTATGATGACAAGCTACATAAAGGAAATGAACTGGATCCCGAACAAAAACATGTCATCATAGGAGATAAGGAAAAGCTAAGGAAATAAGAAGGGTGATGGCTTTTGTGCAAATAATAAAACAGATATGCATACTTTCGGTGAGAATTTCCACGGCTGCTTTGAGCTGCAGCCGCATGTCTGCCAAGTGATGGTGATGATGACATCGAAGAATGCTGTTCTTCAGACCTATGAATCCAGAAATCCCAACACCCTCAGCTCAAAAGTCAGAACAAACAAAAGTGAACATCGATCTCTGTCGCTTCTATACTGACAGGGTGTTGTGAGATCGATCTTAGAAGTGAAGGGCATGAAAAAAAGATAGATGCAGATCAATTCATCACCTGAAGTGTTGCAAGAATCCAGATCCGGGGCAGCCAAACCTAAATTGCTTGGAGGATTGTTGTAGCAAGAGTTGACTTGCTACAAGCCACGAAGTCAACCACTCAGCCAGGAACATCAATTGCTTGAAGCGGCTGGTTTGGCTTTAAAATGGCAGGAAGATGAGCAGGTAAAGGGTCATTTATTTGGGAAAGGGTACGTTAGAATTGACTGTTTCCTTCTCTAAAAAAAAGAGTTGACTTATTCGGCTCGAAGAAATAATGCAAGGTGCCAATTCTGGAATCTGGAAAACGAATGCCACAATGTATAAGATGGATTGATAAACAAATGTTTAATTCCAGGAAATTAAGGCCCTCTTGCACTTGCCATTGCTACCCTATTTCTGACAAATTCTGCCCTTGGCCATCGGTGGAGTCAACGCCACCTACTAAGTGTTAGGAAACTAATGCTTTAGGATAAGTCTGGACTAGTTTAAGCAAGGTCCAGGTTTCCTTGTCCTAGAAGGATATGTACTCATACCAAATTATAACTCTCATATATTTTGGACTATATATTTTGGAGGAAACCCCATTGTAATTGATATCAGAAATAATAAAGAGAAAGTTCCCCACAACTTTGTGTCTCTTGTGTTCTTACTTTGCTTATTTGATGGTGTGAGAAGAGAGATCCTTGCCGCTAGCAACGTCATAACTTAACACTAAGAACATTTGGCGTGCGGACGACCGTACGCATAGGCCCGCTGATTGAACGGCCCATTATTCACCACTTGTTAACACTGTGACTCATGCATCCGTCTTCTTCCGGACCGATTCGCTACGGCACAACGCATCCTTGTCTCTAGGCCTTATCTCCTAGTTGCACCACTCATTCGCAAGCCGCCTCGCTACCGCATGACAGGAGCCCGCTAGTGTCGCCGGCGTGCACCGCATCGCTGCTTCCCATCTGCTAGCACGCGTGCCTCCTCCTTCACCACTACATCCTCCTCTTCCACTCCGGCGGCTCCTTCCCCACATTGGTTGCTCCTTCACGTACTCAACGCCTTTTTTCCCAACCCCCGACGTCCTCCTTCTTAACCCGGAAATTCCTCTCCCCACACATCGGCGTCTCTCTCTCGGCGGCGGCAATGCCCTCACCCACCGGCATTCTCTTCCACCATGACATCCTCCTCTTCCATCCCCCACACCGTTGGCTCTTCACCCACCCAGAGCTTCTTTCTCACTCCGGTGTCTTCCTCCCCAATTTGGTGGTGCCTCTTCGCGCACACCGAGGTCCTCAACCGACAAGGTGCCCCCCCCCCCCCCCACACACACACATCGTCATCCTCTCCCACCGAAGCTCCCAATGACTGCAAATCTGGTGGCCATGGCACTCCCCGTGCTGGGAGATCGATCTCTATCCCCACCCTATGTTGCAACTGTATGTTTCAATTATTTCGAATGTTCAGAGGTATGTTGCAAGTAGAAGCATATACATGTTGCAAAAAGTATATCGGGGGTATAGCACATGTTGCGATTGTGCGTCAGCGGCATGTTGCACTAGCATGCTTCGAGTGTCTCAAATATTTCGGAGATATGTTCTATCTGTGATTTACAGGCGCATATTTGCAACTATGTTTATCTCGATGTTGTATATGTGTTCACACATTTTTTTGTATGTGTTCAAGTTTGGATGTTGCATTGACAATGGTTTCAAGTGTGTTTCAGGTCCGTTTAACAAGTGTTGAAGCATGTTTCATTGTTTCATTTGCCTTCAGATAAATATTATTTCAATTGTTGCATCCCAATGTTTCAAAAAGTTGAATAGAGGTGTTCGCATATATTGTAGTGGCGCCGGTGGGCTGATGAGCAGCGACTTGTCGTTAGGGCTTCGACTCCTACCTCGTGTGACACACCTCGCCCTCTTTGATCCCTCCCATACCTAGTCCTTTTCCTTCTCTCGTATCTCACGGCAACAGTTTGAACTCATCCTCGATCCGGAGTTCAGTGGCGTTGCGGCGAGATGAGACACAACGCTGGGTCGGGGTATGATGCGGGGCGGCAATGCTACGTCTATACATGGGGACACGCGTGGGATGGACGCTAGTGGGGCATGCTGGTGCGGGATGGACGCGGGGGTGAAGCCCATCTTCATATTTGCTGCGAGATGCGCTGGCAGCGGGCCCGGACGTCTGGGTGCGCCGTTTGGCGTGTAATCCAATTTAATATGAACATATATTTCCCATTTCTATTTATTTTCTCTATAGAATTGGACACGGATAATGTTGGATATACATATGGATGTGTCTAAGCTACAGATACAAACTAGGGTAAGATACATTTTTCAACCTCCACCTTGCACGGTAGTTGTTGTTAGAGACGTCGTCTGCCGCTGGAAAGCAATATGCTTTTTATTAATCCTATAGCTATAATAGTTCAAGGAAAATAGAAGAGTGTCTACACTTGAACTAGGTGCTGGGCAGATTACACCACGTGGAACCCAATCCACAACCCTTTTTTTTTGAGTACACAGGAATCCATGATCGTTTTTTAACATGTTCGCAAGGACTTAGAGAGCAGTTTTTTTTTTTTTTTTTTTTTTGAGCAAACTTAGAGAGCAGTTGTCGTCCAGGCCCAAACCACTAACACACATGGGCCTCTAACTGGGCCAAAATTACCCAACCGACCATGAGCATCAACAACTCCCACGCTGATTACAGGAGCGACAAATGGAGTCCGTTGATTGGGATCCGTATGAGCTCAGAAACTTTTTTCGATTCTTATATCGACAAGTTGCCCAATGCACGTCCCGATGAAAATCCAGAGTCTTGGGCCAAAATCGAGGACCTTGAGGAGCCAGAGATTACAAAGCTCAAGGAACGGCTAGCCCTGTGTCGGATCAGAGCTCATCAGGTACCTTGTTGTTCATAAGCTCATGAGCAAATTGGGCATGCACACTCTCTCTGATCGATCTTGTGTTTCATTCATTTACTTTCTGCTCTATATATATATTTTGTAGTTATTGAAACGAGGGCAGCGGGCACGAGATATTGAAGAGCTGAAAACAGACTACTCTTCGACCGCTCTTGAGGACAATGGATACTTTCACAGGTACGAGTAGAGTTTCGATTGGTACTTCGACACAGATTTCTGTGACATTGGCGGCTTCAGGACTATCAGCGGCTGGTGCTTCGTAAGACTGTGGGTAACGCTTGACTCCATGCATTTAGTTCACTCCACCCGGACATGTACCACGAAACTAATCATACATATGAGGTTGATCAAGAATTTGTCAAGTTCTACGAGAAGTTACAAATGGAAACTAAGGTATCCATGTGTTCGATTGCTATCTAGCGGGGCTATAATAAGTCATCTTGGTCTGATTGCCTTTATGTTATGTGCAGGGGATTGCAACTGACCTGGAAGACAAGAAGCTTCAGGTAAATTATCTGCCGGTAAAAGGCTGTGATAGTAAAAGTGTGTTGATGCTACAGACTTTTCTTCGAGCACTGAAGATTGCTCTAGGCTTTGGCAAGATTTATAAGGAACTGTTTTTCTCCACAGTCCAGGTAACGCCCCAAGAATATTAATTTTGTGGTTGCTCAAGTGGGGATGGTATCTGACACTTCTAGCTTCTATTCAGGAGTTTATGTGGAGCATTGACTTTGATTGTACTTACTATAATGAGTGTGCTCAACTCTATTTTGAGATCTGGAAACGGGTTACTAAGCAAGAGGTTAGGTTATTTTCCTCAGTATGCAGAATTAAGCAACTTATGGTGCCTTCCCCTCCCATTTGTTGCAGCTGTATAATGATAGACATTTCTTTCTTTCAAAATTGCTAGATGGATTTCTATCGTGCTTTGAGGCAAATACACGAACAGAATATTTGTCCCATGTACAGTGTGGCAATGGAACCTGAGCTTAAATATGAAGAAACTCCTAAGAACCACAGTCCAAAGCCTGGTTCCATTAAAGATACTGTATGTCTTTCTTCTTCTTAGTATATTCCATGATGGTTTTCCATTTTTCCCTCACTTTGTCTCACTAATTCCTCCACTTGTCTATTTTCCAGTATGATACCTTCATGGCTGAAATTCCTGCCGATGTAAGTTCGGGTTTGTTTGAGATACAGTTCTAATTGAATATCTGTCACATTGTAACATTTGTCTGTCTTCTGCAGGCCACAGAACATCTAGCTCAGCAGTTGATCAAGGATGCTGTAAAAAAACTGTTAGTTGCTTTGCTTCTATTTTTTGCATTCTGGTTCCTAATGCTTGTCCACATTGGCTTTATTTTGCTAATGTGAAAGCTTTAACGTACTTTTAGGTTCGAAGCAAAAGACCTTTTATGATTATACCAAAAGGAAGTTGGAAGTTGCATAAAAATCCAGTTGATTCCCTGTGAAAGTAAGCAAAATTTTATCAGTAGGTGAAGATGATTACATGTTTACATCACCAAATTAGATCTTGGGGGGGGGTTATAACATATCTTGTATTGTTTCATTCAAGCTAATTAACAATTGATAGATACCTAGGTTTGGAACCGCAGACCCAAGTCAAACACAAGTCAACGAGTTCATAGGCTTTGAGCCTGTTCGACTGGTTGTGGCTGGCTGATACGCTCGAGAGAAACGCATCGCTGCCCTCGACCGCGGGTGGCTGATGCTGTGAGAGAAATTATCGCTTTGGCTGGCTGGCTGCGAACAGGGCCAAATACGTAATCAATACACAAGAATACACTTAGTGGCTAAACTGGTTCATAAGCAAGGTCCAAGAAGAGGCCTATGCTATTTTTGTCTAGCTATCAGTATAGGGATTAACACTACCTGTTAAATCAATCTAATTTTTAATACGATTAGTAGCTTGTCAGTTTGAGTCTCTATTTTTCAGGTGACATTAGCAGCAAATTGTATTTTGTTTTCATTAGTTCTACAACATGCACAGGTATGTAGAATAGAAGCAAGGAGGTTTCAGTCATCAACAGCTTGGTTGTACCGATGATGAACTCTGTTGCACTCCATATGTATGATTTCCTTGAAGCATATACCTTGTAGTCTAGAAAAATAATTGTACTTTTTGTATGCAGGTTGAAATATACCAAGCTTTCAAGAAGATATGTAATAAGTAAGAGATATAACAAAGGAATTTTTCTAACGGTAAAGATTAGCTGGAAAGATTCAATGATATAAGTGTATTGATGCTGCTGAAGCCAGTGGACTCCCACATGACGCGATTGGGTTCTGTTCCTTGCTACCAAGCTTTCAAGAAGATATGTAATAAGTAAGAGATATAACAAAGGAATTTTTCTAACGGTAAAGATTAGCTGGAAAGATTCAATGATATAAGTGTATTGATGCTGCTGAAGCCAGTGGACTCCCACATGACGCGATTGGGTTCTGTTCCTTGGTGAATTTTTGCTACTTCGACACTCTGGCTTTGTTTGATTTTTTTACTATGTAAAATAAAATAGAGTTATGAAAATGATTGATAAACTGGTTGGAGGACACTGCTATTAAGCTGCGCTTGCAAAATGTTTGCTATACAAGGTAGTTTTTTTTTTGAAAAAAAAAAATACTATAAGGTGTTTCAGTTACCCATGCATGTCTCAAGTCAGAAACCATGATGTACGTAAGACATTTTTTCTTTCATGTCAGATGAAATTACATAGGATTATGTTGATTTTGAAACCCGTAACAACGCACGGGCATGAACCTAGTCACTACAAACTCCCAAAATTTAATTTACATCTTCGAAAATGGAAAATTGTATCTAGAAATATCTAAAAATTTATACTAGATGTCACATTTTTTAAAAAAAAAACCACAACAAAATTATGAGATGCAATTGGCATGAATTCACTCAGTCACATGCATGAATGAGGCGTAATTATTTTTTTAAAGCATAACATCGATTAATGTTTTTCAGATTTGTGAGGACATATATATATTCTCATTACTGTAATAGACCTTGTTTCTTTTGAAGTTTCTAAAAAGTTTTCACAATTTCTAACTTTTTATCTGGATTTTTCGTATCCTAGTCCATCTCTACAATTTTAAGATTGTTAAGTTTAGAGACATTTTATATGATTTAAAAACCTTGTAAAATATTTATCATTTTTAAACAAAATAAAGGATAAAACCGTCTTTAAAACCACTCAAACTAAGTAGGGAGGTGATTTCAACTGTCTTGAAAGTTTAGGTGTAAGAGGTTTGGTGTCATGAACCAAAAAGAGATGGCCGGAATAGGGCCCAACAAGGGGGAACCGCCACCGCCTAGGGTCCAAGGCCCTGGCTGCGCTCGCACCTCCTGGCCGGCCGGCAGAATCGCGCCACGTCGGTTGCTTCGCAATAAAGTAAGGAATATTTAAGGAATAAAGATAGGAATAAAATAGGGAATAAATAGGTTGCTTGTGAGAGAGATATTCCAATCTATAAGGAAACCTCCTAGAGATTGCTTAGCGTGCAAGTCTTCCCTGGACTATAAATACAAGGGAGTTGTAATCGTTTGGATTTTAATCAGAAAAATTAAAGGGGTAACACCCAAAAACTCTCTAGCTCTCTAGCTCTCAATCTCTCTCTCTCACCTCGCGCACGTGCCGCCTCCACCAGCGCTGCGCCTCTACCCGGACGCACGCGGCGCCTCGGGCGCCTTCAAGGCCAAATAAGTAGCGCGCCGCCATCGCGGGCGTGGCAGCCCCGCTGCCCCACACCGCCGTCTTTTCCTCCACCTCTCTCTCGTCATCGCCCGGAGCTGCTACATGTCATCTTCATCGTCTTCTACCTCGTCGTTCTTCATCACCCTGCGTCATCTACGTCATCACGCGCCGCCGATCATCTTCCTCACCGCTGCGCGCCCCCCTTCGCCGTCAAGATCGCGTCGATCAACAATCAGGTGTCAATTCGGCCCAATCTAGCCGGAATCGGCAGTTGGTATCCGAGACCGGGGACGATTCCCACCACCGACGGCTTCCGACCACGACCAACGCCAAGATCCAATGGACACCACATGATCGCCGAGCTTGATCTTTTTGGCGACGCCCGGCAACACTCGAGTTGGAACTTTTGGCAACGCTCCCATCGACATCCACGACGACCTGGTGGCCAAGACAGCAGCAACACCGCAGCACGCGGCCTTGCTATCCGGGTGGCGGCGCCTACGACGTTACCTCAGCCTCCCACCGACGACGTCCCTACCATGGGCGCGCCCGACGGTGACGACAGCTCCGGGCGCGCCGCCCACGCCGCCCCCCTCCATGACCATCGACGCTGCAAGCAACGAGCACGCCTACCCCATGGGCGCCCCGCCGTTGCTCTCCGGATCGATCGAGGCGGAGGCTACCACCGACGTCCACCACCTGTTCGATAAAAGCCTACCCAACTAGGCCAACGTCTCACGGCTACTACAATGTCACACAGATAAGTCCCCGGTCACTACCAACATCATCCTTGACATTGGGAACATCCGAGTGCCAACAAGGACGACTCAACGACGCCGCCGACGTCGGCACCGACGCCGCCAATCTCAACCCCGACGCCCCACGACATCCCGGACAACAACGGCGACATGAACAACAACGCCAACAACTTCTGGCCGACCAGGACATCACACGCCCACAGTCACCAGGCAAGTCCATCCCATTCAACAAGGAGCTTCTACCTCTATCACCCATGCTCCAATGATATCGCTCGATGTCGTCAACCAAGATGTCTTCGACCCTGGCATCATCGATGAGAACAACGACACCCCCCTGGGCGTCAACGACATCCCTGACATTGCCATTAACGTCGCTAGCCACAATGCTTGCGGCATCGATGTTGACGGTCGCCAACTACATATTTTATACCGTCAACATTAGTATAAATCTACCAAAACATAATGGCAATAGGGCTTTGAGCTAACCATTTCCACAAGTTTTGATACTTCACTTGTTTTGCAGAGCAATGTTGGAAACATATACATTTTGGGCCAAAAGCAAAGGAAAACATATAAAAGATAACAAGGCCCTAAATGGCATAAGGAAAGCAAGGAGAAGAGAGGAGAAAAGCCCATAAAATATCAATATCCAAACACAAGCCTAAGAGGTCGAGGCCCGAATCCTACATGAAATGATAAACAGGCGCGACATGGGTTCAATGTTTTGGGCATAACTTTCTCATACGAAATCGGATTTCAGCGAACGAATACTCGAAACGAAGCTAACTCCGAGGCCCACGTGCTCATGCAAAGTTTCAGCCCAAACGGATAAAATATTGGTGCGCCCGCACCCTCACAGAGGCCAAAACGGCCCATCTTCGTCCGGCGGCCCATCTCGACCGAAAAGTCTGGTGGCGGTGTTTGCTTGCCCGAAGACGATGCGGGATTAGTACCAAATGGCTTAGCCAAGATAGGATCCCATGGTGAAGGTCCTATATATAGATGGACACTCCCTCACTTGTAACACACACCAATTCCAAGGAAGAGTCTCTCCCTCTCCTCTAAGAGAGCTCTCCCCTCTACTCTACCCCTTCACTCCAATGGGCTTAGGCCCTCTTTAGTAGTACGAGATCGACGGAGGAGAGATGTGAAGGGTGAGAGCGGGGAAGCGCCGGACTTGTCGGTGTCTCCCCAACCTTGTACCTCGGTGGATTCGTGCTTGGCTCCTTAACGGGATCTTGGCTAAGTAAGCTACCACGGTTACGATAATCTTTATTGTCTTTTTTGTTTATCCACGATTTATCTACTTGTTTTGGATCGGTAGTTGTACCTTCGGGTCAGGACTTTAGTGGTGGAACCCTTTGACCGAAACCTGGCAAACACTAAAGTGATAATCACTAGCGTAGACGTGGTGTCTGGGCTAGCGGTTTTCTACCTTTTGCGGTGCATCCCACGGTTGAGGGGTAGGCGGCTTGGTCGTGACAAACATTGTCCATCCCTTGAAATCCCCCACGTTCGGGCCGTGTCGTAGAGCTAATTACACGGACACCGCCCAGTTGCAAGTGGGCCGGTGCCCGGTGAACAAGTAGCTCGAGATCGGCTAACCATAGACCCTAAAGGTGTAAGGACCCTTCTCGATAATCCTCCCCATCTTTTTGGTCTTGTGTGTCCTTGGGCGAACTAGTTAGGAGAGAGTACCTCCGTTCCTCTCGTGGAAAATACGACACCCCTGAATATTTCGGGTGAAAGCCACTACTACAGAATACATTTTCCGCGGCGGGCTTTTTATTTTCCGTGGCGGGCATTAGGTCCGCCACGGAGCTAGGGTCACGGTTAATCGTTCGATTAACCGTGGCGGACACCATGCCCGCCATGAAAAATGGATAACCCGTGGCGGGCGTTTAACAAAACCGCCCGGTTAATACATTAACCATGGCGGCATCTTTACGCGTCGCCGCCGTGGTTAATGTATTAACCATGGCGGGTTTTGTTATAAGCCCGCCACGGTTAATTAATTCAGGATTAATAAAAATTATTTCAAAAATACTATAAAATTATAAATTACGATTTAAACAACATATTAAATAATAAAATAAGAGAATATTCACATAAATCTTAAACATGCATCACAATTTAACATTCAACTAAGATGAACATTCTATTAAGCACTTAGAGAGAGTTTAAAAGTGTGATCCACATCAGAATTTATAAAACTCGTTCCAACGATCGATTGATCAATCACGTTTAGCTAGGTTAGAAATCAATGTCATCCCACCTATAGTCCTTCATGTCTAGCTTATTTCTCCAGTCCCGTAGTTCCCATAAGTCGGGATTTGTAGCCAAGTCGTCGTGGTCGAAGAAATGACCGGTAGGTAGCATAACGCCGCCAACGACGCCCCTACAGATGGCGCCAACCGGTTTTTGAACTTAAGGTCGCCCAAGCCTTGCATCTCAAAAACCTTCGTGGTTTTCTTGGTCGCTTTTGCGCCACGTAGTACGGTACACGCCACTACGGGATATGAACGCATGAGCATAGAAACCACACAGTTGTGCCGATTGGTCACGCTACCGCACCGCATGCACGATATATGTATCGAAAATGGTTAGAATATATTATGAGACCATTCAATATGGACGAGCAAACGAGAGTAATGCTGCATATACCTCGAAATCTCGCCTGATCTTCATTTGGTCCTTATGTTTGTCTTTGCGTATGCTGTGCCTCCGATCCAATGACTCGGGGTCTTTCAAGTAATCCTTGTAAGCCCTGTACGAAATCCCACAGTGTCATGACTTACAAAAGTGTGTGGTATGAAATAGTATACAAGTGTCGTGACTTACAGCTGTAGGGCCTGTTCGAAATGTTTGTAGAGGCCTTTTGGCGTATCATATACAACGAGTCGAGCCTAAGGGCCGCTCCATCCTCGAGGGAAGATTAGCCAAGTAATCCATTGGCCAACAATGTGCTTTGTTGTTTCTATACCGCCATGCTACACCATTTTATTTGATTAGAGATAGATTCCAAGTGTTCAAAAAAATAAAAAGTATTGAATTTGACTTACTTGATATGTTGGGCGCAATGAGACAACCGGCCTCGATTTGATCTTCTTCATGCACTTTACGCATGTAGTCCGCCATATCTCTAACTCTTGCATCGCATAATCTTTTATAGTGTTCATATTGTTTGGCCTTGCCCAGCTTCTTGAGCTCTTTGTTGTTCTCGCTCTCCATCCAAAGATCCCAAAAATTCCACCACGCCTATATACGCTGGACATAGAAACACAACCGGGCCGATGCGGCGTTCAAGCTACCAATGCTTGCATCCCCGCAAGCACATGTGGTCACGTCATTATAGAATTGAGAGCTAGAATTAGTCATGTACGAGCGCGTAATGAACGGTAAACAAACTCACGCTAAAGATAGAGGGTGACAATGGATTGGTCGAGGTCCTGGCGCCGTAGCAACCGCCACATTTCATCGAAGCCTATTGGCAGTGAAATGTTGAAGTCCAAGTGAAAGTGCTCTTTAGGAACCCTGGAATGGAACTCCTTCACCCCCCGATCAACGGCATGCATATATAATAAGTGAAACCTGCGAGTGTCCCACTCCTCCTCCTCGATCAGCTAGCCCTTGGGCACCATGAACTTGCCAAGGTCAAAGTAGTCTGGGCAGTCCTCGCTTACCCATTGTCCCCGCCGATGGGGTATATAAGTCCTATACAGAAGGAGATGTACGTTAGCATTTTCTAGTTAGTCTGGCTAAGTTTTGTTGAGATTATCACGCATATACGTACCTAGTACTGCCAGTCTTCACGGCCCCCGGGTTTAGCTTAGCCAATCGGAGGTCCTTTTCCTTGTCCGCTAGCTTCTTCCTGGCCTCATCATCCAAGTATTTGTTGGTCAGGTCAAGAATTTCTTGATCTTCTTTTGATAGCTTCTTCTTCCTCGGCGCTTGGGGGGAACATTCGACCTCATCCTCCTTCTCGAGCGCTCTGAGGCGGTGTTGAGAATCCTATGCATGTGGAATTGAACTAAATTAGCCACCAATTAATGCCTAGTACAAGTTAATTAGCCATACATTTTTTTCCTATACCTGTCACATTTTCGGAAACCTCCTCGACCATTGGGCGCTTGAACGGCGTGGGAGGACGGTGAGCAACCTTCTTAGGAGAAGGTGTCCTCTTGCCTGAGCCGTGAGGTGGTGTCTTGTCACCGTCTTCTCCTTCCGGTGCGTTCGGACGAGGACTTCCACCACCTCGGCCACCATCTTCTCCTTCTGGTGGGTTCAGACAAGGACTTCCGGCCCCTCGGCCACCATCGCCGTTGTTATCATCATCGCCATCGCCACCGCCATCCGGGGAGAAAGGAGGAGGGCTCGCGGCCGCCACCGCCGGAGGTGGTGTCGTCGGTTTCCACGGGACAATGTCTTCCTTGTTCCATAGGTACTCCCTCTCCTCCCGAAGGTCCTTGAGTACTTTTTTCTCCCTTTTCACCGGGATATCGATCTCCTCATCACCCAGGCCTGGTTCTATGGATGCCAGATAAACGAAGGCATAGTCAGGTGGGACCGGCTCGTTATTGTACAACTTAGCACTCTGTGGCGCAGACACCACGCCAGTGCCCACCTCCTTCTTCTTCCCCTTCCTGCCAACGGGTATGTAGAGTTTGCACACCGCAGGTTCGACGAGATCGTCGATTGGGTTCTTCCTGGCGACTTCACTCGTACTCACACCTTGGCTTCCTTGGAGGTTGGAAAGACCTCTTGTCGTTAATACCTCTTCTATCTTCTTCTCGACTATGTCCTTTATGGCTTGCTCATAGCCTTGCATCTTAAGGTTTTCCTTGTACCTCCGCCTCGTGTGGTAGTTGGCGCGTCGGATTGCCAAGAATCCACGGTCTTCCGGCCTATACTCGAGCCCCCGCCCGAACTTCGGCCACGGTGCTCGGGTCTTCCGATTGCCTCGGTCAGCTTGTCGTGCTCCCTCCTAGGTTGGAACTCCCCGCGTGCCTTGGCCTCTTTGACAAGCATCACCTTCTTCTCCACCTCGTCGACCTTTGGGTCATTGTATTTGGACGTCTTTGTCGGTCTTACGCTTCTTGGGTCGACGGGCATACAAGAAGTCGTGTGTGTCCTCTCGGGAAGGTCCACCAACGGATTCTGTATCCCTTTCTCGGTGTCCTCCCTTTCTTTCGCCGCCATTTTCCCTTATGACCAAAATATCCTACCATGCCGAGGTTGTGCCTGAGGTCGTTCTTCTTTGCGAGTTCTTTACCCATTTTCGACTTGGCCTCATACTCTTCGTTAGTCGTGAGCCTGACGAACTCATCCCAGATGGGTTGCTTTAAGAAGTTGTAGGCTTGAAGTGGTGACTTGCCCTTCGCACATAGTGTGTGTAGAGATTGTTCCTTTAGGTGCTTGGCGCTTTGCTTGCAACGGTCCACACATACTTCTAGCATTTCTTTTCGTCAAAGCCACGCCTCGCCCTGGATAATGGAACAGGACTTTCACGCCTTTCCACACCTTCTTCTTCAGCTCCTCCGGTACATTCCTCCGTCTAGGTAAGTGATGGGCACGATTTCCTTGGCTATAACGGAGATCAAGTTGCTATAGACGGCCCTAATAGTTTCCGGCTCCACGGGATCTCCATTCGGGCCTATCCTCAATATATTACGCACCACCTCAGCTTTTACGGTGCCTCCCGTGTTGGCTCTTTTTCAGCCCTGACGTCTTGGACTTCTTGGAGGTGGTGGTCATTTGAAGTCTTTGGGGGTGGGACCCGCATTCACGCCTCCGACCGAGCTCTCTCATCACCAAACTCTAGACGCAGAGGCACCAATGGTAACCGTCATGACAACAACAGAAATTAGTCGTGTATTTACATGAGGCACACGACGTTGTGTTTGTCGTATACTTACGTTTTTGGTTCCGTGTCTGTCCGCACGAGAACCCCGCGTGTTGGGCTCCTCGCTGTTGCGGCCCGGATCCATTTCTTCCTCCTCGCAAGACGTTTCTTCTTCCCCGCCTTGGTGTCAACTCTTTCGCTCCACGTATCCCTTTGTCGGTGGAAGAATCGGGACGCGGAGGCCACATCCTCCTCGCTCGACCACCTATTGCACTCCATCTTTATCGGTTGGTTAGGATGCCATTGGATTCTACGAGAACGCACAGAGCATTTATTATAGTGAAAAGGCACAAAAGAGTAGTATGTAGTGTCACGGAAGTCATCTCGTAACATAGATTTATTGAATTCCTCTCATGATTACATAGTTTTCCATTTTACATATATATAGTGACAAAATGTCTACAAATAAAAAAAAAATTGTGAAATAATACAAAAATGTGTAAGAATACAAAAATTAAGAACAAATGTGCTAGAATACAAAAATGTGTAAAGATACAAATTTGGCTCGAAGTACCCAACTATTCTTATCACATGGCATCTAAACTGGTTGCTTATACATGATATACAAGCCGCCCTCGTTTAGCTGCTCATAAGTAAGGGAACATTTCATCATCGCCAAGCATTAATAGATTCACATCATTGCATATGCCACTTTGCCTCAAAGCATTTAAGATTCAAATCATTACAAATGCCACAAATAGATAGTTAAAGATAGTAAATGCCCGCCACGGATGCCATTGCATTCTACGGAACACATGAGCATTTTATTATAGTGAAAAGGTACAGTAGTAGTATGTAGTGTCACGAAGTCATCTCGTAACATAGATTTATTGAATTCCTCTCATGATTACATTGTTTTCCATTTTACATATATAGAGTAGTGCCAAAAAAACAAAATGTCTAAAAATACCAAAAATGGTCTAAAAATACAAAAAGTTAAGAACAAATGTCTACAAATACAAAAAATGTGTAAAAATACTAATTTGGCTCGAAGTCCCCAACTATCCTATCTCATCATCGCGTCTAAACCGGTTGCTTGTATATGTTATAACGAGCCGCCCTCATTTAGCCGCTCACAAGTATGGGGACATTTCATCATCGCCGCCGCCTCAAAGATAAAAACATTCACATCATCGCATATGCCACCGCCTCCATAGTTCATCATACGTCATTGCAAATGCCTCAAGTAGATAGTAAGGTAGTAGTACATGTCATGGAAAACCACAAATGCCCGCCACGGATCAAAGTTCACCTAAGTAGTAGTGAATCGGGCTAAGTCCTCCGCCCCGTCCATCACACCCCCAAGGACAATATCATCTCAATTTGGCCATAGGGGCAATAATATCATCTTAATTTGGCCTTAGGGGCAGCATCACGAGGGCTGGCATTCGCATATGCTCGTCTCCTCAAGCATCATAGGCAGCAAAAAATGGCATCATAGGCAAGAAAAAAACATTGATGGCATCAAAAGCGTAAAAATAATGGCATATGCTCAGCCTCCTCAAGCATCACAAGCACCATGACAACAACGGCGGCACCATGACGTGCACCGCAGAGCTAGGTTTTTTCACCGGTGGTGCACGGAGGCACGGGAAGAAGATGGGGACGAGGGAGGAGCACGGGAGGAGCTCGGAGATGCCCGGCACGCGGACGACGGGGGCGGCGGTGAAGAGGAGCACCGGCGCACGTAGTCGGAGGAGCACCGGCGGGAGGCGCACGGAGATGACCGGCACGCTGGACGACGGGGCGGCGGTCAAGAGGAGCACCGGGCATGGGGCAGAGAGGAGCACCGGCGGGCGCAAAAGATGAGCACCGGCGGGCGCTAGGGTTTCCGACCGGGCGGCGGATCTCGGGGGATCGCGCAGACGGCGCGTGGCTAGGGTTCCCGTGCACCGCCGCGGCGGATCTTGGCGGAGAGGGAGGAGGCGCCGGCGACGGCAGACGGGGGAGGCGGTAGCAACGGCGGGCGCGGGGATGAAATTTGGCAGCCCTTCGGGGTGATCGAATACCGGGCGTAAGGACTTAGCCGATCTCGGGGCAGCGGCCCCACTTATATAGGCCACGATTTTGCGTGGGCGGACATTTGTTACAATGCCCGCCACGGTTAATCGACAACCGTAAGCAGGCATCTAACTTGAATTTTGGATAGTTCTTGCATGATTCAAATGTTAATCTGCTCATGATACACATTCAAATGTTTATAAAATTTTATAAATTGAATTTATAAAATTCATAACAATTCAAATGTTCATTAAAAAATTCTGAAAATTTTTGTGTGGCCTCCCTATGAGTATGTGTACCCATGAAAAATGAGAAACTTGAGTTTTGGATAGTTCTTGCATGATTTAAAAAATACAGTCTTTAATTGACAAGTCGTGGACGTTTCGAGAGCAAGTCCGACGATCTCCAATACATTTTTGGTTCCATTACATAAATGTCGTGGACATACATATTTGGTTCCATTACATTTTTGGTTCTATTACAAAAGGATCGACTTATTTTTTTTGCCGGGCTGCCATCGCCTTCTTCTTCGACCGTCCGCGGCGGCACCGTGGCTTTGTCTTGGTCTTGATGACATTCCCCCACACACGCGTGTCTCGACATCCTTGATCTTGGTTGGATGATCGTAAACAGCGTAAACTCGCGTAGTTGTTGTACTCTTCAGGACTCGCGACTCCATCGGCTCCCACGATCCGATCCTCCCTCCCACGACCGCATGTAGTTGCTTTTGCCCCGCGATTTGGGCACCGGGTAGTAGGCTACCCGGGGCCACGCGACTTGCGAGTACCCACTCATCATCTCCGCACTTCGAGCTGAACGATGGTTAACCCAACTTCGCCCACGCCAACCGCCGTTGGCTTGACCCACCGCACCGGAAAATGGGTATCTCGTAGCTCTCGCCATAATCAAGTTCCCAAATCTCTTGGATCTCGCCCATAGTATGTCTTGAGTTCCTTGGTGGCCATGTCAATGCCCTCATACCGAACGCCCGCTATTCGTCGCGTGGACGCCGCTCTTATTGTCCTTTTTCTTTCGTGTGGAACCGTACCCGTTGATGTCGTAACCTTGCCATGTGATGATTTGGCTAGATGGGCCGTATGCAAGCATTGATTCTTGAAGATCCGTTTAGGGGTATCTCCCTCGTTCTCCGATCCACGTTGTGAAATTCAAGCGGTGTTGTCTCGCACCCACCCCTCTCGCGGCGCCGGCCACGCTTGCTGCGAATTTCCTCCGGATGCTTCTCAACCCGGTCTTCCATTGATACTAAGCGGTTGAGAGCGCTGTCATGGGCTTCTTCAATTGTTTCTTGGTCTATATCGGTCCGTACTTTCCTCCCCGCGCAGCCCATCATCCCCGCGGTCCTACCTTCGTGCGGGTGGCCGGCAGGCCGATTGCATTTCCATCCCGGATGTATCTAGTGCAAGAAGTTAACGCCTCCCCGTGGTTGTGTATGCCTCGATCATAGATCCCTCCGGGTATGCACGGTTAAGGACGAATAACGTTAAGAGAGGACATGAACCGCTCATTCGCCCACATCTCGCAAGTGTAGAGAGGCCCCAGTTCTTCTATCTCGATCTACCATGTGTATCATGAGGTGTGGCATAATATCGAAGAAAGACGGTGGTAAGCACATCTCGAATGGGCATATAGTCTCCGCGATGAACTCTTTTCAGTGCGGGAGGTCATTTTCAACGATGACCTTCTACGTGATGCGATTAAAAAAGTAGCACAGCGTGTAACGACCATCTTCACGAACTCGGGCCGATGCACCTAATCACAATTGGAAGGAACACCGCCGGCATGACATGGCGTCATGGGCCTTGAAGTTTGACAAAGGTGAGGTGTTTCATCGATACAATGCTCTTCATGTTGGAAATGTAAAAACGGGCCGGCACTTTGACATCCCCGAGCCATTTGCAAAAATCCCTCTTTTCATCCCGTGTCGATTGTAGCTCACGGCCTGGAAGGTCGACTTTTCTCGCTATTCCCGAGGGTGTCAAGTGAAGTTCGGTTCCGATGCCCATGTCGGCAAGATCCCCGACATGACTTGACACCGTCCTTCGTCTTAGTCTTGATGTCTAGGAAAATCCCGACCAAGCTCTCAAGACATTCTTCTCGTAGATGCATGTTATCGATGGCATGAGGTGTATGGAGCATCTTCCAAGATGGCGGGTGCTTGAAGAAAATCGATTGCTTCTTGAATGGGACTTTGGGCGGTGATGGATTGGGTTCTCGCGCTTCTTCTTCTTCTTCTTCTTCTTCCACGCCTTTTGTTCCGCTTCCGCTTCTTTTTTGCCTTTGGCTCACCAGCTTTCTTCTTCTTTCCAAACTCGTGGTTTATGTTCTTCACCATTTCAAACACCTTTGGCCCGTACTTTACCCTTTCCGCTCCTCCCGTTTCACCGACCGGCTCGCCGCCAAAGTACTCATCCATCGAAGTTTCCCCGGTACTGTGTTCTTTTGCGGAGGAATTTACGATGTTTCATGTACACCGTCTTTTGGGATCCGCTAAGGTAAGTGGAGCGGTGTATTCTCAATGCAACGCGGTAAGCTGTCTTCCCCTTAATCCGCCCCGACAATGAAAAGAGAGCGGGGTAATCACCGATGGTGACCATTATCATGGCCTTTAGAGTGAACTTCTTCTTCTCGGACGCATCCATAATCTTGACCCTTTCCACGCTTTCGCCAATTCCTCCATTATCGCTCAATGAGGACATCTATATCAATGCCCGGGCCGCTTTGGTCCGAAATGAGCATGGCCGTAAGAAGATATTTGCGCCGGACACTCGTAGGGAGGCAGGTTGTATATGGTGAGGGTGACCCAGGTGCTTGGGCGAAGCACGAGGTCTCCGAACGGATTCATCCCGCCGCACTCAAAGCGAACCTTACGCCTCGGGCTCGCCCCTAAACTCCGGGAACATGTCATCGGCGCGTTTCACGTTTTGGCATCCGAGGGGTGTCGCAGCTTGCCATCGCCCTTCGCGGCGTTCCGCCGATGCATGCCAGACATCAGCTTGGCGCCCTCTCGGGTTCCCAAAAATTGCACGCAGCGATCGAGCACGGGTAGGTACCACACCGATAGGGCAAGGATCTTCCTCCTCGGGTGTAACCCTCTTCTTCCTCGTCCTCGGGGAGGTGGCATCCGCTTCTTCTTGCCCGTCTTTCGCTTCTTGGGCCCTCTCGACGGTCCCTCCCTCATCGACAGCCAGCATTCCTCTTGTAACGACTATCGCCGCAACGCCGACAGGTTCCGCAAGTCCGCATAGTCACCCCGTATAGAATACAAAGGGTTAGGGCACGCATGAAACTTCCTAAGCTTCATCGCCACGGACGAATCAGCTTCTTCGCCCGATAGGTATTGGTGAGCACCTTATTCCCTCGGGTAAAACAGTGTCACCGAGGTACCGTAACAGGTCATTGAAGCTCGTGTCTCGACCACCCGTGGCGAGCCTTCAAAGACGCGATCGTTAGGTTAAAACGTAGCACCGCGCAATCCTTCGGACATTTGCCGCCGCCTTTGTAGAGAGGGTCAATTGCCGCCGCTTCATCTCGCCTAAAATTCTCGAGCCACCTTGGATTGCCAAACAACACGCCATCTTCATCTTTGAGGTTAGCAATTTCCTCGAAAAGAGCAAAGATCCTCGGGCGACATGTCATCAACTACCGACCGCTCACCATCATCTCCACCCGCATTGTCGCCCGCTATGTCTTCAAGCGGTTCATCTACGGTGATGTAATCATGATTATCAACTTGTTCTCGCCCCTTCGTCCATCACCGTTGTTTCCGGCCGCTGCGGCCGATGGGGGTCCTCTAGATGAAACCGCGACACCCGATTCTTTTTCACCATGATACGTCCACACGGCGCACCTCGGCCCCTCGATGAAACCATACCGCACCAAGTGCTCCACGACGACGCCATCCTTTGTAAGAACAGATGCTTGCACCGATAGCAGCACAGGCACACCATTACTTCCGAACCCCGACTAATTCGGATGCTTCGCGACGGGCATAAACTTCTTTCACACATCATCAACGAAATCCAAACTCATCCTCGGCCTGTACATCCAATCTCTATTCGGCGCCATGGTCGACGGGCCCGCTCAAATTAATTAAACCAAAACAAAGAGAGCGATCGATGATTAGAGATCGAAGTATCGATGAAAAGAGCACGTACACTTCAAATGAGAGGGAGAGAGAGGGGATGAGAAAGAGGGAGAGAGAGAGGGGGAGGAGAGAGAGAGAGGAGGGGAGGGGAGAGAGGGGAGAGGAGCTAGCTTGAGAGAGAGAGAGAGGGGAGGAGAAAGAGGGAGAGGGGGGGGAGAGAGAGAGAGAGGGGGGGAAGAGAGGGAGAGAGAGGGGGAGGGAGAGAGAGAAGGAGAGGAGAGAGGGAGAGAGAGAGGGAGAGATCAAAACTAGATCTCAAAAAAGAGAGGGAGAGAGAGGGAGAAAGAGAGAGGAGGGGAGAGATAAGGGAGGGAGGGAGGGGGGAAGAGAGAGAGCACAAACCACACATGCATCCATGAAAAAGGAGAGAGAGAGGGAGAGAGAGAGAAAAGAGGGGAGAGAGAGGAGAAATACCCCTAACGGTGCCAAACTTCAATCAAACCAAGGGCAAAACCTTTCCCCCCCTAGAAATGGTGTTTTCTAGAGTTTTGAAGCTCAAAAGCCTAGAAAATGGCGAAATCCCGTGGGGAAGAAGAAGGTTGGGACTGTATTTATAGCCCAGCCTTTTCCGTGGCGGGCATTATAATCAGCCTGCCACGGTTAATGGCGATTAACCGTGGCGGGCATTGTAAAACAACCGCCATGGTTAATCGCTATTAACCGTGGCGGGCGCGTTATAATGCCCGCCCACGCTTAATCAATTAACCGTGGGGGCATTTCCCGCACGGGGCTTCGGCCCAGTATTTTCCGCGGGCGGTTTTAAAAATGCCCGCCACGGAAAATGAAAATCAAGCACCTCGCAAAATCCGTTCTGTAGTAGTGAGCTACAACGATAATTCCGCGGCGCTGGCGGATTTATCCGTGTGCGTTAAGAAACGCCAACAATCGACAACGCCGACAACGACAAGGACGCTTACCATGGGCACCATGAACGGCAACGACGCCCTCAAGGATGCCAACGCCAATGACGTTCCCTTTGATGTCGACTCACGCCTTCACCATGCCTACCATCGACAACAACTACAAGGGCATCAACCACGACGACATCCCTAGCGGCCAACCTCGACATTGGCAACCACGACGTTCCACACATGGGCGCAACGGCCCGATGAGAACACCGACGCCCCCTAGGCACCACCAAGGAGACGGTGGTTCACTCGCCGACCTTCGGGCCGACGATCTACTACACTGGCCGGACATTCACCGACATCAACAATGACGGAGAACACCATCTCAAGCTGCAGCTCCAAAGAAAGGCGACATCATCGCATTCACGCCAGCGTAACATCGGCACACGTTGCCAAACCGACAACAACGATACTCCTCCTTCTTTGGCTCCTCGCAGATCCCCAAGGCGCCACGGCGTAACGGAGACAACATACCATGGTGCCCCACCCCTCGGTTTTGGGACGCCCTTCAACGGCGACACCAACAACCATCGCGACGTCGACCACGCGACCTTGACAAACAGGGACGACCCGCAGCCATCCCGCTTGGCTCCCTTGTTCCTCAACGACATCTACGCCCAAGCACGACCACGCCAACAGCCGTGGGCTGCAATACACCGTGAGGCACCCTACACAGAGAAAAACGGCGATCCACCTCGCCCAAGACTTCGACGCTTCCCATCTCAAGAAGCCCTCGACTTGTGAGCTTCACCGACGATGACAAGAGGTACATACCACACACATCAACCTCCTACCTCGACGGCTTCAAGCCACTACCCTCGAGGCTCCCATCCTTCATCAAATGGCAACACAAATTGGCGACAACCTACTTCGCATCATTTGGAACCATCAAGCTCCAACCAGAGCAAATGTGCCTTGACGCCAAGAATGGAGATCGCCTTCCTCGACAAACATCGCCACTACGCCCGGCCTTATTAAAGGTACTATAGGGTGGTCTCGCAGCCAAAGAAAGGTCGGCCGTCTCCATCTTCACCCGGCACATCAACAAGCGAAAGGGGGAGAAATGTCATGAACCAAAAAGAGATCGCGGAATAGGGCCCAACAGGGGGACGCCCGCCTAGGGCCCAAGGCCCAAGGCGCGCAAGCACCCTCCCAGCCCCGAATAACAGCGCCACGCCGGTTGCTTTCAAGAATAAAGTAAGGAATATTTAAGGAATAAAGATAGGAATAAAATAGGGAATAAATAGGTTACTTGTGAGAAAGGTATTCCAATCTATAAGGAAACCTCCTAGAGATTGTTTAGCGTGCAAGTCTTCCCCGGACTATAAATACAAGGGAGTCTGAATCGCTTGGATTTTAATCGTAAAAAATTAAAGGGGTAACACCCAAAAACTCTAGCTCTCTAGCTCTCAATCTCTCTCTCTCTCTCTCTCTCTCACTCACAAGACGTGCGCCGCCTCCACGCCGCCGCCTCGCGCTCGGACGCACGCTCGCGCTTCGGCGCCGCCGCCGCTACGGCACACAGCCGTCACGCCGCCGGGGCGCGGCAGCCCCGTTGTTCACACCGCCGTCTTCTCCTCCACCTCTCTCGTCATCCCGGAGCCGCTACACGTCATCTTCATCGTCTTCTACCTCGCCGTTCTTCATTAGCCTGCGCCATTCTACGCCATCACGCCGCCGATCATCTTCCTCAGCCTGCCGCAGCCGCCCCCCTTCGCCAAGATCGCCGCCGATCCACAATCAGTGTCAATTCCGCCCAATCTAGCCGAATCGACATATGGTTTGGTGTATGTGAAGAAACTCAGACTATGACGGTAATTTTTTTTTTTTTTTTTTTTGAACTTCAGACTGTGACGGTAATCTATGGAGGTAATTCCTTCTCTATGACGGTAATATTTTCCCACCGGAAATCAATAGACGAAGCACCTTTTTTTTTTTTTTTTTTTTTTTGAGAAACATAGACGAAAGCACTAATGGTGTGGGCCTTTCGTGTTTGGGCCTATTGCGATTGTCCATCATCTGGGCCAACCTAGAGCAAAGAATTTAGCCGAACTAGCAGCCCATCAGATTTATCAATGCCCTCGCTATTCTTTCTATTCACTTCCGCCGCCCCGCCAGGAGCACCGCGCCTGGGCACCTGCTGGAGCCTGCCGCGTGCCCGCCCAACCCCTGAACTTGAGCCAGAGCCGTCGCCCAGCCTTCCCCACAATCCCGTTTCAAACGGCGAGCGAAGCGAACGAGATCCAGGAGGGGGCGAAAATGGCGGACGCGGCAGCGTACGAGGCGCAGCGACGGCGGAAGGTGGAGGAGAACAAGCGGAAGATGGAGGAGCTGGGGCTGCGCCACCTCTGCGCCGCCCTCGTGCCCCTGAGGTCCGACCTTGATTTCCTTCTCTAGGTCTCGCATTGCCTCCGAGGAGCTGTCTTCCCCGTCCTGTGTGTGACTGACCCAGGTGGCGTCTTCGTAGGCCAAGACACTGAAGCGGAAGGCGCGGGCCCCACCGCCGTGGGCGCCCGGATACGGCGGTCCGGCCGCGTGGCTGACCTCCCCGAGCAGCCCATTACCGTGAGGTACGTTCTCTGATCTGTGAACGAATGTTTCTTCCTCTCCACTGTTGCTCCATCCTTTTTTTTTTTTTTTTTCTTTCTTTAAGAGGAATGTTTTTCCATCCATCTAACCCTAGTTGTAAAGTCAGGGGTAAAGTCAGGAGTTGACGCCATGGTCAAGGCCAACACCATGGCCAAGGCCAAGCAGCTGGAGGCCAAGTTGGGCCCCGACCACCCCATCTTCATGAAGACCTTGAGCCAAGGCGGTACCAGTACCAACTCGCGAACACTGGTAATCCATGCATCAGTTCACACACTTGGGTGCTGTCAGTTGTAGTATCGTCCATCCCATTGTCATTGGGTGCTGACTAAGTGCGATTGCGCAGTGGCTCCCGGTGGATTTCTGTAGGAAGCATTTGCCGAAGCAGGACCAGATGATCTCAGTAGTGGATGAGCAGGACAAGAAGTTTGGAGTGAGATACCATGCGGTGGAAAAGCCCCGCAAGTTTGGAGTGAAATACCATGCGGTGGAAAAGCCCCACTTTGAGCCCCGCTTTTCCGGGTGGAGTGGGTTCATCACCCACCACAAGCTGGGTGGTGGGGATTGCCTGTTGTTCCAGTTGATTCAGCCGACGGTGTTCAAGGTGAGACGCTATGGTATTCTTTGCATTGTTTTAAAAGGTGCTAGAACTAGAAGCGTAGTACCTTGGTGAAGATAAAATCGGCTAGACGGTTCTTGCACGAGGTTAGCTCCTATTGTATAAGCAGACAGATTTTTAAACTTATCTTTGCTATGGTTTTACTTCTGGATCACAACTAGCACAAGTACTTGATAGTTTTGACTCTATTAGAGGTCAATCAAAATGGGAATCAAAAAGAACCTGCTCACGGATGAGCAGAAAAGGGACGACGGAAAGTGAAATTTTGCAGGAAGAGAAGATGGGAGGAAACCAAATGATATTTCCATTCTATCATTGTTTTGTTTCTTTATATGGTCGCGGTTGCTTCAATCACCCAAGGCCAAGCCTAGTAATCTAGTATTACAACCTAGTAGTTATAGCCCATTCCCATGACTACCCTTCCTTTCCCCATCCTTGAATTTGGCTTTCCCTCAAGCTGATGCACATGTGCCACCTAGATCCCAGCCTCCCAGGGTGTGGGAAACTTCTGGACTAGCTGTAATAATTATTAAAGAAAAATCATGTTCCCGTCAATAGGGGCAACGTAGAGGTATGAGGGTCATGTTGCGTGTTTTTCACGAGATTCTACTCTGGACTGGATAAACACATTCTTTATTCAAATATATGGACTTAGAATATCTCCCTTAACTTAATGATAGTTTCTGATGCTACCGACTCTCTGTCCAAAATGGAAGTGTCATGGATAAATCAGCCCATTTTTTTTTTTTCCTGCTTGCTGAATGACAAGTCAAAAAAATATCTTGGTTTTTTTTATGTGGAGCAATTTTTCAAAGTTTGGCTAAAGCTTTATCTGAAGGTGTGATAGTGAAGCTTCCACAGCATCATTGCTATACTGCTATCCATGTTCCCTGCATGCTTTGGCCACTGATATGCTGTGCAAATTTTAATCTTGGACCAAAGCCCATCTCCTGCCCAACTGCACGACCAATTAATTCAAGTTTGCAGCAATTGTTCCATCTGCACTGATCTGTTCAGGCCTCAAGAATTCAGATGCCAGCCGGCCAGTTACAAAGTATTTCTTACATGTTCTACCTGATTGAGCAGACATATTTCATGTTGATATCCTAAGTTGTTTTGCTCAGTGCTTAAAAGAGTGATAAGTCCTAGTCGGGGCAATGGGGTGGCACCTAGCACCGGTGGAGCTGAAGCTGTCTTGGTGGGAGGGTGGTGCCAATTGCCATTGTAGGATGCGAAACTGATTATTTGAAACATGGTATCTGCACAATACAAATTTCTGTGGAAACAATTTTGAAACTAGTATGGTTGCTCACTGGTCTGGTGCATGTTCAGGGTGTCTTTCCCTGAATAGTTGTGCACCCAGGTAGCCAACTAGTTCGGTGGAGTTTGTCGAGTTGTCATCATGACTGGAATTGTTCTTACCGCATATTAATGGTATGCTTGTGCCATAGTATCACTGGTCAAAGACTGAGCAGGATCTTACCATACCTATTTTCACAAAAATTACAACTTGAATGTGGCAAACTATGTCACAATATTTGGAAAACATGAAATCCTGACTTCTTTTTGAACATGGTTTTTGTAAGAAACAGTATACATTTCTGTAAATTTACTTTATTTCAAACTGACCAAAGAAACTTTGCATATCAATTTCCTTTGAAACCTGCTATCTGTAGTACGCCTTCTATTCAGTTTCTAAGGATTTCATAGAAGAAAACTATATATTTAACTTCTGATTATGTTACCTCTGCTATGCAAATGGTGCAGGTATACATTATCAGAGGAAGTTCTTGCAAAGAAAATGGCAACTGATGAAACAAGATCCAACATTTGACTGGAGCAGATTAGTTATGATTATCACCTTTTGTGATGGTTGAATTGACTGTTTAAAAGATCTATTCTGAAATGTCAAGGGAATGCTTTTGATCCCCATTTATTGCTTTCTGATGTCATCTAATTGTTGAAAAATACTTGTAATGTTTCGAGATAGATGCATATTTCATATTTCTTGCATGATAATTGATACACAAATTTGACCATTAGTTTTTATGATATGTTATTAATTGTTATAAGACATAAAGCTACGATGTACTTTTTTTGTTTCCTAGTAAGCACGACTATTGTCTTAGTTTAAAACAGATGTCCCTCAATATGCATTGTGGAATCTGATTTCAGTTTTCAAAGTGTTGTTCGAATTTCTTTTGTAAATGACGATTTTGCAATTGGAATTTGTTTACCGGTCTGCAAAAAGAATTAGGATAAGGTTGCTTTCTTCTAGACAAATTGCTTGCTTTGGAGAGAGAATTCTGCTAGTTGAATTCATCAATCTGTTCCGAGAATGCTTTATTCAGAATCATTGCTTCAATAGCACGGTCCATTGCAACCGGAGTTTGATTTCCGTCCTCACCAAATGTCGTGGTCGAATATGGCGGATATACCACGGACACAAAGTAAAATCGGTCGAATGGCTCGTGTGGAACTCGATGGCCTAGCTCAAGGGACACAAGACACGGGTTTATACTGGTTCGGGGCAATCGGGCCCCTAGTCCAGTCTCCACCGGAGTCACTATGTGGCCGAGCTCAAAAGCTCGTATGGGGGCGAATACAAGCAGGTCGAGAGAGGGGAGGCCGGCTCCCAAGTCTCTTTGAGTGGTGTGTGTTCGAATGAGAATGCGATGGGAAGAAGATCGATCCCCCCTCCCCGGTGGCCAAGACTTCCCTTTTATAGTCGCAAGGGGAGATACACGGGTGGAACCAGGAGAGGAGGACTAAAGGTGTCAAGAATACAAAATAGAGGGGGCAGAGTGCAAAAACGCCAGTGGTCGTGGAGCATGTCGGGCCATCAGGCTCGCGTGCACCGCGCGTCCGCACGTCTCTCGCCCCGACGCGATGTAATAAAACATGTGGACGGGGAGAGTTCGGACGGCAGCGGCATGCGGTTTTGTCGAGCGCGGCGGGCGACCGGTCGAGCGCACGCCCTGGGGAACATTATTACTTTTGTCGCCTTGTGGTTTGTCGGGAGGCGGATTCGGTCATCCGGCCAATACGCCGTGTGTGCGGTAGGCTGCAGCGCCGCGGCTACGGGGGGTGTCGCACGGCTACGGTACTCGAGTACCCTTAGATAGGGTGTTGTAGATTGACTTCCTCCGATCCCTCGTTGGGATATGCGGTCCGTCGGGTACGTGGTCCCTAAGACTTGCGAGCTCAGAATCCGCGACGCTCCGAGCTCCACGTCGTAGGAGTCGGAGAAAGGTCGTGCGATCTCCGGGTCGCAGGTTTTCGTCCGGATGGGGAGCGCGAGCTCCCGAGCTCGTGAGTTCCGCTGCAGACTCCCGAGCCCGAGGTCATGCGCGTCGCCGGAGATGTGCCGCACGGTCCGCTTTTGAGAGATGAGCGAGAGGCGAGATCACACGGACGCGAGGCACGCAGCGCGGAGCCGACGGCCCATACGACCTCGAGGTCGCGGCGCGGTGGAGATATATAATGCGGGCGCGGCGTGGCGCGGCCGCCAGAAGGCAGGGCGGCCCGTGCAACCCGAGGTCACGGACACACGCGGCGCTGGTGCGACGGTTCGCACGACCGTAGTCGCACGAGGCGGGGCGCACGGGCGCGAGGTGGAGCTCGGGCTCCGTCCTCCGAGCTCGCACGAGACGGGAAGAGCTTGTACGAGACGTAAAAGAGTCAGGCGGAAGAGCTCGTGACGAGACGGAAAGAGCTCATACGGAAGAGCTCGACGCAGGAGCTCGTGACGAGACGGAAAGAGCTCGCACGAGGCGGAAAGAGGTCGAGCAAACCCGAGGTCGTCGACGCGGCCGAGGCCGTGGGGCGCGGCACGGGCAAGGCACGGGACGCTCGCGACCGCCAGAGTCGTGCATGCCGGAGCTCGGGCTCCGTCTTCTGAGCTTGTGCGAGGCGGAGTTAGGCCAAATGCTGATATTGTTTTTGCCGCGATTTGTCGCGGTGTTTAGGGTACCTCTGATATTGGTACCCGCCACCAGAAAACCCCCTCACTTCTCCCCACGCCAAAGCATAGGTTCAGGTCTGGTTGAGAGGTCTCTCCCTTATCGCAAAGCCGAGGGGGCAGTAATACCCCTGCAGGTCTAGTTTTTCTTAATAAAAATGGTGGAAAAAATCTGGTGGAAGTCACTACTGTTAGCTTCCCTGAACCAAACATATGTCGTTTCAGCCATTCCCTTACCATTGCCGCCGTATTATAATTATGACGTTGCCGTTTGCAAAGGTTAGCCAGTTCATAGGTGTAAACTGTGGTTTTAGAATAGAACAGGTTTACCCAAGTCAATATTAGTTTTTGTGTTTGTCGACCACTCATCCCCAATGTTTTTAGCTCCATGAATTCTGCAGGTGCATTTGGAAGAGCAGATCGATGAGCGGGTTTGATGTAATTAGTTTATCATGCTATAGTTTCTGGAAAGCTTCAAGCTAGACCAAATTTTGGTTCCTAACTATCTCCCTTAAATTCTTGTCCATGGCTATTCAAAAGGCAATTTTAGGCATTTATGTCTGTGTCTGTCACTGTGAGACTGTTGTTGAAATTGTATTTGGTCCTTTTTTTTTTTTTGCAGTGGTCTTAGTTTTTAGGTCTTTGTTATGGTAAGATGTGGAATTCTGGAGCATATTCATGTGTACGTTTGACAACACCCTTGCATTGTGCATAAATAGTGATGGATCCTACTTCTAAATAAAGCAATAGTAAATAATGGCACAGAAGCTTTAAATATACTACGTATTTGCAGTTCAACACAGCGATTAATTTGCATTTCAACACAATTTGCATTGTGCAAACCTGGTCAAATTCCTCGTACCGATGATGCATTTTGTTCGCACTCTTACTAAGTTAGGCAGGAGTTTACACTTCATTTGAGATTCATGTTCTGGTGCACAACACCTTCTCCGTCCCCTTCACAATTGTGATCAAGCAATTGCAAACTTTCCAACTTATTGAAAAAACGCTACTGAAAAAATGTGTTTGACCTTGTTAATGAGCCATCAGTATTCTGAAGAGCTGTTTATCTTTATATTACGAAGACATAATCAGAACAAGGTCTGTTCATACTTCCACACTTGAAGATGTCACTCACCAAGCTAAACAATATAACTGTTCACATTGCCTATACATATCAAGGGCCGAGGGTTACTGGCGACTCCTCGTGGTGCATACGTGGCATGCTTTCATCATTAGATATACCTCCTGAAGCATATCAGAAAAGGCAATATACGTGGATTGCACTAGTCATTGTAAACATCTCTCACAACAGAAAGCTCTCCAATGACATCTCTCATGAGCATCCTTGCCCTTGGTGACATTTCAAGTGCTGCTCGCTACTCAGCTCAAGCTGCTGTTTTTCATGCTTACGAAAGTATCTCACGAAGGCACATGTGATGAGGGCTAGAGTGAAGAAAGATCCGATGGTAATAGCAACAATCAGTATAGTTCTTAGTCGGTGTAACCTCATGCTAGAGTGATCAGTACCAGGGCATTTCGGCAGCTGCAACATTGGAATGCCACCACAAACTTTGTTTCCAGCAATAGAGAAGTCTCGTGAATCATTGAACACTCCTGTTGGCACCGGTCCATCAAAGTGGTTGTAGGACAGGTTTAGGTGATGTAAGTACTGCAATGTTGCCAAGAAATCTGGAATTGAACCGGACAAATTATTCTGTGACAAGTCCAGGTGCTGAAGCCCTTTCAGAGAGTTGAGTGACTGAGGAATCCTCCCATCAAGCTTGTTTCCCTGCAGAAACAAGTACTCCGGTGCTTGGCACTAGGATAGCGTCTGTGGTACCTCTCCTGACAGCCTGTTGTTTGACAAGTCGAGAACCCCTAAGCTGCTCAATCTACCAATTTCGGAAGGGCTTGGACCTGAGAACATGTTATGGGAAAGGGTTTTTTTTTTGAGACCACGCCGTTGCGCGTTTTTCATTAAGCAGAGTAAAGTTCAAACAACAAGATGCAACGGTAACCAAACAGTTACCGAAGGCAGACCTAGCAACTACTGGATACAAAAAGAAGGGATTAACATGTTATGGGAAAGGTTGACGAATAGAGTTAGAGAGGAGAGACTGACAAGATGCTTCGGTATCATGCCGCTAAACTGATTGTAAGACAAGTCCAGGATTGCAATATTGATCATGTTCCCAAAGTTCTCAGGTATGCTTCCTTTCAGGTCATTCTCTGACAGGTCCAGGAAAGCAAGCTGAGTGAGGTTTGCAACCAGCATAGGTGGGATCTTACCGGATATGTTGTTGCCAGAGACATCTAGCCCAGTCATCATGTGAAAACCACTGATCGTGTCTGGAATGTTGCCAGTCAGGGCATTATCTGCAAGTGCAAGAACACGAAGATTGAACTTGCCAATCTCGGGGGGGATCTCGCCACTTATCCTGTTCACATTCATAAATATCTGTTCTATCCCAGTGGTGAGATTGACAATAGAAGGGGGGAGCACACCTTGAAACTTGTTACTGGAAAGGCTTAGTGCAAACAACCTACTGCAATTCCCTAGTGCGACCATCAGAGGCCAGTCCTTGTCCCACTTGTCCTCAAGCTCGTTGAACTGCAGGTCCAGCTTTTCAAGATCCTTTAGCTTGCCAATCTCAGTCGGCACAGACCCTTGCAGATGGTTACTCTGAAGCTGGAGCCGACGGAGTCCCGTTGCATTGCCTATCGACGCCGGAATTCGCCCCTCAAGCCCACAGTTGTATAGGTTAAGGAATATGATTCTTGGTAGAGTGGTGCCGATGTCAGGGGAAGCAAACCAGATACATCATTGTCTCCCAAGTCAAGGGTCCTAAGGGATGATATGTTAAACAATGAGGCCGGGATTATAGCTTCAAGCCCCGCAGAAGCTAACCTCAGAACGCTAAGCTTGACAAGTCTCCCCAGCACATCAGGTATGCTACCACCAAGGTTATTATTTTCACTGGCATCAAATGCCAAGAGCGATGAGAGATTACCCAGCGATGGAGGGATGCTGCCAGTGAGATTGCTCCGGTGAAGGCCCAAGTATTCGAGCTTTGACAGCAACCCGAACTGTGGTGGAATGCCACCGGATAAGCTGTTCACACTGATGTTGAACACCAGCAGGTCCCGGCAATTGCTGAAGTTCGCTGGGATCTCACCACGCAATCCATTCAGCTGTAACTCCAGATGGGTGAGATGAGCACAATTGGTCAGAGACATGGGGATCTCACCGCTGAGAAAATTCCAGCCGAGGCTGATGACTTGAGGTGCCGCAGCAGACCGAGCTCTGAAGGGATGTTGCCAGAGGCGGTTGCCAGAGAGGTTGAGTGTGCGTAGGGAAGGATAGGTTGGCCAGGCGGGGGCTGATCGCACCTGTAAGGTTGGACGACATGAGCTCCAGTGCTGTGACACGGCTGGGATGCTGTTGGGAGCGGCATGAAACACCACTCCATCGGCAGACATTGTCAGTGGCATTCATGCTGCCGTTGGAGGGTGTCCATGCAGCAAGCACCCCACTTGGATCGGCGGAGATGGCAGCCTTGAATGCAAACAGTGCTTGCTCATCAGTGGATTGAGCTTTGCCAACAGGAAGGGTATGAACAGCATGGATAAGGCAACTGGTCATAAGCAGATATCTGTAATTGTTAACACCAAAGAGGCTGTGCCTCTTGCTACTGCTACCCATGCTTGCTTGCTACTCAGCTTTGCATCTGAAGGTTTTGTGTGACAATTAATATTGTATAAACTCTGAGGTAAGGAGTTTGAAATTGAAGTAGCTCAAGGTCCGTACAAGCAAATATTTTTGTAGTGTAGCTTTCAGGAGGTGTGAAAGTCTGAAAGAAACTGCTGTCATTCAGAGTATGATGCTGTATAGGGTCCTTTTCATCTACCAGACTGAAATTTGATCCTTGTGCAACAATCCATGTGTACACATCAGACACCTGTAACCAAACCAGGAAAATGGCAAATGACCTGTAACCAAGCAGATATTTGCTAGTTTGAAATTTTCATCTACCAGACAAAAATTTTATGGATTTAAAAGATTTGGAAAAGCTTGACAATTACCCAATTCTAGAATATCAGCACAAATGACCTGTAACCAAACCAGGAAAATGGAAAAAATATATGTTATTGAAAACTAAGGCAGCAAAGAGGATCACATGGGTACACACCTGACACCTGTGCGCATTCAGAAGTGATGTTGAAAGTTTTATATAAAGTTGTGATATGAGGGCAGAAAAGATGATTTTTTTTTTGTTGAGCATATAATCTAGCAACAATCCATGTGTCGTAAATTAATTGAAGGAAAGTCAAGAAGGATGATTCATAAAGGATACGTTGATGCCATCTGTAAAGATTGATGATCAATATTCTTTGACTTCTGTTCGTACGAAAAAGGTGAGAACAAAAAATGGTACTTGGATGACCAACCACACCAGACGCTTGGTTTAGTCAACAAGGTACTTGGATACGTCGTGCAAACAACGCAAACACCCTATGATATAACTAAGTTCATCATCTCAAAAAAAAAAAAAAAAAAAGTGGTCATGTGAACCATTTCCTATTGTCATGCTCCCACTTGAAGAAGAAGTAAAGCATGGATTAATCCAGTCAAAGTGAACAGCAGTGTGGTTTCGACCTCAACTAATCAAAGTCCATTCTCGCATACAACAGCCATCCAACCCCCAAGTGTACGTCATGTCTAAAACAATTCAATTCCCTCTTGCTACAGCTACCCATGCTTGCTAGGAGTTTGAAATGGAAGTAGCTCAAGGTCCATACAAGCAGATATTTCTGTACTGTAGCTTTCAGGAGGTGTGAAAGTCTGAAAGAAACTGCCATTCAGAGTATGATGCTTTATAGGGTCCTTTTCATCTACCAGGCTGAAATTTGATCCTTGTGCAACAAATTTTTGTCCGTGATAGAAGTAGGCAAGTAGCTACCAGCTTTAGCAGAATAAACCTCTTGACACATTAACCAGCACAAACGGCCTCTAACCAAACCAGGAAAATGGCGAAATTATGTTCTTATTGAAAACTAAGGCAGCAAAGAGGATCACATGGGCACACACCTGACACCTGTGCGCATTCAGAAGTGATGTTGAAAGTTTTATATTAAGTTGTGATATGAGGGCGAAAAAGATGATTTTTTTTTTTTTTTGTTGAGCATATAATCTAGCAACAATCCATGTGTCGTAAATTAATTGAAGGAAAGTCAAGAAGGATGATTCATACGGAAAAAAGTGAGAACAAAAAATGGTACTTGGATGACCAACCACAACTAGAACAAGTTAGTTGGATAAGTACGTCGTGCAAACAACGCAAACACCCTATGATATAACTAGGTTCATCATCTCAAAAAAGGCGGTCACGTGAACCATTTCCTATTGTCATGCTCCCATCCCACTTGAAGAAGTAAAGCATGGATTAATTAGAGACAAGTAATCCAGTCAAAGTGAATGAAAACAAATAAAAACAGCAGTGTGCTTTTTCGTCCTCAACTACTCAAAGTCCATTCTCACATACAACAGTCAACAGCCATCCAACCCCCAAGTGTACGTCATGTCTAAACAATTCAATTCCCACATTGATTCTGTCCTTTTCATGTCCATTTGATACAATATTAATTTCATGTCATAACTAGCACAAGCAAATCGCAAATCATGTACAGGTTCAAGTTTCAGGAGGAGCTAACTGCACTGCACTGCCTCCTGCTAGGGAGGAGAGGCGAGGAGGGGCACTCACCACGGCAGGGGAGCGGAATCCGCCGCCGCCGCCGCATTCGTAGCGACGATCCACGTCCGCGAGGTCGAGGAAGCATCGGAAAGCTGGTCCTCGCCGCCGCCCCCGTCTCCGGTGATGGGGCAAAGAGGCCGCGGGCCGCGGCGGCTCCTCCCCACCGCAAAAGGAAACACCAGTAAACGGGAATGCCGCAGAGTCCACACCAACGAGACGGGCTCGTCCCTCTCGGCGGCGGCGGCGGAAGCCGGCGCCCGGCGAACGGTGACGCCGCGGCGTGTCCGCTCTGAGGCCTGTTCGGCTGTGCTCGAGGGGAGAGGGCCTCGCGGAAATAATATTTTCAATCAGGGGCTTTTGAACAAAATGTTATCTCTGGTTTGCCTCGAATGCCGTGGGGCTCAGATGTCAGCCGAACCAAAAACGATGATGCATGTTTCCATTATGATCCTCGTCACAACTAATAATTTCATACTGCATTCTTGCTCAAGTTAATCGACGTACATAACTTTGATTATATATATAAGAAAATATTAATATTTATAAGTACATTATTCATATCGTTGTATAAATAGATAGTTGAATCTATTTTAAACTTTGTTTAGAGATACAAATGCTACTAAAGATTTGTTTGAATACACTACCTTAAACCACGTACGTGGAAATGGATCGAGTAGAACTTAGTTTAAATCACTACTATTGTCACAGCACATGGGCACACATGGGTCCATGGGCCATGGCACAAGGGCAGCCTGACCGCCGCCGCCGTCCGCCATTGTCGCGTCATCGTCGTCATCTGCTTCGCCATTAAGTAATAGTTATTTAAGAAATAAAATAGGAAATTGAATCGAGGAATTTCTTTAGATGCAAGTTTTCTCGGGACTATAAATACAAAGGACTTGTAATCGGTTTAATCAATCGAGAAAAATTAAAGAGGTAACTCCCAACCGCTTTTGTCTCCGGCTCCACGCCAAGACGCCTTGCCCTAGCCGCCGCCACCTTGCGCCGCCCCTGCTATAGCACCGCCGCCCCAACACCGCCGCGCCCGGCGCCCGGCCGCCCGCCGCCCCCCGCAACGCCGGCTGTGACAACTACCTTAACAATTTTCCATGACGGACGGATTTCATTTGCCGTGGTGGTGCCCGTCACCATGGTAGGATTATAGGGGAAGATGTACATCCATGGATTTTAGCAAATAAACTAGGAATTCAAATTTTGGTGGAAAAAAAATAGATTTCTAGGACATCCAACTTCCATGACTTGTGTTTTTGGCCCATCACAGTTAATAAATTAGAAAAATAAAACGCACAGGCCTAGATCTGTGTCACTTGGGTCCAAGAACTCTCAAAATCAAGTACGATGTGTCACTTAAGTTCACGAACTTTTTAAGTTGTATCACTTATGTTCACGAACATGTATATATAAATTAGAATAACTATTTATACAACTTATCATGCATGAAAATTATTCCTTTAATGACATAATAATTAAGTTATATTAATACTTTAAAGCAATTTATACAACTACTATCAACTGATTCGACCATTTCCACGAAAGTTCGAGGCCATTTCGAGATCGCAAATTCAAGAAAAATTACATACAATCTTGTAATAACAAAGAACAAGCAAATAACGGTTGTCGTGCCAGTAGTCGTGCCAACCACAAAATTGTTATAGAAGGCAGAAACATAGTACGACGCCTTTCTCAGCTGCAAGCCAGCAGACCATTGAAACACTAAACAAATAGCAGATTTACTTATTATTGACTGAAGGCGAAATTAACTGAATGCATTACACGGAAGTCTTAATTTTAACTAGAGAAAACAATATTCTTCATACAGAAACGACTTAATGTTACCCAAACGAGGCATCAAGAGCTGAGTGCTGGGTCACAGTTTCACAAGCAACATCAGTGGTTCGTGTACTCAATGAAGCCTTACAAAAACTATTGAACTTGTCGCTTGATATCAGATAAGTGAAGCTGGATAACTGGACATCACATTAGTAATCCCCTAGAAGTAGTCGTCCCCCAAAACTTTAGTTCATCCCTGGCAAGATCCTTCATCGTCTTCTTGCTACGGAGATCTTTTTGAAATATTAAATAGTGGATGAGGGCATAGATTACAATTTACAAGAGTACAGAAGAAGAACAAAGTTTTAGTAAACAGAATGGCTTGTGTACCCAATTGGTACAAGAATATTCCGAAAAAATATCATGTAGCAGCATTTCAAGGACAAACAAAGTAGTAGTAATATAGCACAGGCATTGTAAATATTTATCAAAATCAGTTGTGTCAAGACAGAAGGTATGACTCACATGTGCTACCAGTACGACGGACAAAAATCTTCTCAGCTGATACACCATTAGCCTTGAACAACCGTGCCAGCTTATGGACTCGTACGTCATCCTTAGAGCATTTGATCTTCACCATTTGAATGTGTTTGCAGACAAATGATCTTGCACTTGGTTTGACACCGATTTCCATTGTCTTCCTCACATTGAAGTTCTTTTCCACAAAAACACGATTGTTATTATTACATGTACTGAGATACTTGAAAACTCAAGTAGCATACAGAAGATATGTAAATGTTTATACCAGTTTAAGTTCAAGAAAAAGCTTCTCCAAATTGGGTGACCGCTGAAGAAAGAGGAGTAATCGATCAAAGTCAGCATCCATAGACCACTCTCCAAGGGACAAGGTCTTCAGGTTGCTAAAACTTGGACAGCTCTTCAGTTCTCTGGTCAGAATCACCTTCATAGCATAAATATAAGGTTTTAATCTTTCAGCAAAGAAGAATAGGCATTTAATCAATATTCGTTTGTGAAGGCAAGCAATTAAATGACAATTCAATAAGCACAGAAGGAAAATAAACATAAAGAAATGACAAATGATTATCCACCACAGTGAGATGCACCTTTATTTTCTAGTATGAATGTGTGAATGGGGATTCTCCAATGGAGCTGTGTAAATCCACAAGATTTCTATTTAGTAATCATGTCCTTATACATACACAGCAGCTATTTGAGGAGATTCAGCTGCTATGCTTCATGAGGGGACACAAATTACTATCTTTAGCTGAACTCTCTTTCTTAAGTCTGGCTGAGTAAAAATCAGGTAGTGCTCGTATGCCACTAAAGAAGTAAAAGAGAAAATGTATCATGTTTTGCTAAAATTAGATGTGACTTTCTTTTCGAATATGAAGGTAAAAATGGGAATAGTCTGTAACTGATGTCAAGACTAAAACAACTCTGAAATAAAATACTATGCTAATGCATAGATAGCCTGCTCGAAAATAAGAAGTGACAAACAATGCTCCCTTGGCCAATCTATTCCTCATCTACATAAATAATAGAATACATAGAACTGCTATCTATTCAAATTCTTTCACAGATTAGCTTCGAGTAATCAAACCAGGTGATGCTACTAGCATGCTAGAATTAAAGGACAAAATGCACAAAATATTTGCATTTGGTACCCTATGATTCACTGAAAACTTGAATAGGGATTTGTTTGGTTAAAACAAAGAATAGACTGTACCAGGATGATAATTATGACTATGTCCAATGCACCATGAGAGAACATACTCCACAGAGATACAGACATAAGACAAAAGCAAAAGGAGATGATTGTTGTACCTCTCCACCATCTGCTAACAGCTCCAAACTTGTAGCGTTCGAGAGGCTGTGAATAATGTTACGGCCACCTTTAATTTTACTGTCACTGCATCCAGAATTTTCACCATGCGCCTGATGAAGGTTACCATCTTTCCTTGAACTATGCGCATCATCATCATAACCAGATCCATCAAAGTCACTTGCAATCTCACTATATTCGTAGGTATCATCATCACTTTCGATGTCACTACCATAATAATCATCAGCATCCTTGTATCCACCGAGCCTCTGTCTTTTCTGAGGTAAACCCAATCCATATCCAGCTCCAGTCGTGCGCCTCCATTTCTTTTCTTGAATCTTGCGCCTCAATTTCTTCTCATCATCACTGTCATCATCAGTGGTTTCATCAAATTCGTCCTTGCTGAAGTCCTCAAAATCATCACTGAAACAATAGTCATCAAGTATGATGGTTCCTGCAACAAGCGAGCCCAAGTCGTTAACTGATGGAGCTTGGCCGATTGGTTTAACGCAGCGCAGCAGCACCAGGTTGGGAGCAGTGATAGTGAGGCCCCAAAACATGTTGCAGTTGACCATCGCCAAGGTCTTGAGAGAGGAGGACGAAATCTCAGTGCCCGAAATCAAGCAATCCTTAAGATCCATTTCCTCCAAAGACGGGCACCGAGAAGAAAGCTGCCGGAGCAGGTTGTCGTTGAGGTTGGCGTAGGACAGCTTCAAAACCTTGAGGTGTCGGGAGACGAAGGCCTCATGCTCCAGGGCCGCGAGGTCGTCACGATGCCCGATGAGATGAACAACGCGAGCCTTGCGCTTGACCGCGGCACGGATCCAGGACCTGGCGTCGTCCTCGTCGAAGGCGCCATCGACGTCGCTGGACCGCAGGCGGAGCGTGTCCACGGACGCCGACGCGTCCCGGCGGCGGAAGAGTCGGCGCGCGAAGCGGGGAAGTCCTCCGGCGCGCTGTCGTCGTAGTTGGCGAAGCCGCGGCGGAGGCGGAGGTCGACGCAGGGCGCGGACGCCCAGAGGTGGCGCCACCGCCGCGCGAGCACGCAGGTGCGCACCACCTCCCACGCCTTGAGGGACGACATGATGTGGTGCAGGACCGCGTCGGGGAGCGCGCTGAGGCGGTCGGCCGATGGAGGAGGCGCGTCCTCCTCGTCCTCCTTGCCTGCACGGTGGCGCGGGCGCCGGCCCGGTGGCGAGCGCGGGCGCATTTCGTCGAGCAGGTGGTGGCCTGCGGACTGCGGAGTGGCCTGCGGTTGGTTTATCTGTCGCTGCGCTGCTTGGGGACTCGTGATTTCAAAATTCAAACGAGCGGTGGCCGCGTGGCGTGTACGCCAACGGGCGCCTGGCGTTTTGGATTTCGATACTGGGCTTTCGGGCATTCTTCTGACTTTGGATTGGGCTACCGATGGAGTGGGCTCGTGTTGAATGGGCCCAGTTAAATTTTGTAGCAAGTTGGGCTCGTGTTAGATTACTACTACTACTACTAACTACCGTAGCAAGTTGGGCTCGTGTTGAATGGGCCCAGTTAAATTTTGTTTTCTCCGGACATGTCATTCTTCACAACTATCCTTCCCCGTCCTAAAATATTAGAAATCAGTTTCTCAAAAAAAAAAAAAAAATATTAGAAATCAAGTGTTCAAAATTTTTTAGGTCATCAGGTCCTCTCTCTCATCCGTCTTTATTAACCAACCGCACTGCTTCCCACAAACTAAGCCATACTTCTCCCCTATCACTCATGATTTTGAAACTAACATGTAATGATTCCTTCTAAACTAGAAAAGCAATAACTGAACTACTCAGCTACCCTACCAAATTACCATTGCACGAACATATAAGCCCCTCATTTACTCCAAAAACTATACCAAAGAAATAACTATACAAATTAACCATCAGATTGCTTTATAATCTTCTCTCCTTACTCAAATCCGACGATCAGCGAGGGGGTAATAAGGTATTTTGAATGCTCCTTATTTTGTCTAAAAACCGCTTTATGTTTCTAATGGAAACATGTTCATGTTCTATTTTTTTTTAGTAAACATCATGTTTTACATGTAGATGCTCCCTCGGTATAAATAAATGAAACTCTTTAGACCCTAGACCCATTGGTGCAGGTTTTGCCAAAACACATCCGAGGATTTACCCCTTTACCTATGCAGTTGTGCCCCTGTTTCCTCAGCTCAATACTTTAACTGTTGAAACAATCAACTCAAACACTGGAAGTCATTTAAACAATCAAATCAAACACTGGAAGTATGTGTACCAACGGAGTCATGGGAATGAGATCCTAGCAAGAAATAGTAGCACTGAAGTATGACCAACGTAATCATGGGGATATGGTATCCTAACAAGAATCCAGCACTATGGTCAATGGATGGAACCATAAGCATCAGTCTCCACTCCATCACAGTATCACACGATAATATTTGTAGGTCTGTTGCCGTTAGAGATTTGAGAATATGTTGAATATAGATGCCCCTACACAGTAGAAACTCGAAACTGAACCACAGGGTACTGCACCCATGTGTTAAAAGACCACAGTGCTGACGAATAACACATGGTACTAAACCACAATTAATTAACTGAAGGTATTGAAATAACTCACAAGACAACTTGATAGAGATGTGCGAGACAATCATGCATTCTATTGCTACATGTCCTGCAAGTTCTCTGCATGGATGATGTTCCAACCATCATCTAAAGCTGAAACAGGTCTACAATGTAGTACATATTTGTCATATCACACATTTCTGTTTTTAATAGGGTTCAACAAGGGTAATGCTCCTCTCCAGCTTCAAGTTACGTAGGTCTGCACAAAACAACAGAAAGTTAGTGAATGCAAAGATTCACATGAACAGAAAAAGGAAAAAGGTTCAGGATAGGATCACAAAACATGAATAGCCAACAGAAAAAGATATCCTATTGCAACAAAAATTTGATGTATTGTATGACAAAAGAGTGCAAACAACAATAGTGCACAAACCAAAAAATATGGATACAAGGCACTCACAGAAACTCCCACTTCGACGGACATAAATCTTCTCAAATGGGAGTCCATTAGACCTAAACAACTGCGCCAACATATGGACTCTTGGATCGTCCTTGGTGCATCTGATCTTCACCATACTAAGATGTTTGCAAGCAAATGATCCTCCCTTCGGTTCTATACCTCTTCTCAGTGCCTTCTGGATGTCACCGTTCTTTTTGAAGGAAAAAAATCTACTTAATTAACCATCTGCTAATTTTGAGTCAGCATTGAGAAACACAGATCCAAGATGTACATGTGCGTACCATTTCAAGCTGAAGATAAAGCTTCTCGAGACTAGGTGAATGCTGAAGCAAGAGAAGTAATATGTCAAAGTTAGCACCTGTACTGATACACCATTCTCCAAGGGCCAAAGTCTTCAGGTTGCTAAAAGTTGGACAACTTAATGATTCTCTCCTCAGTATGACCTTCATATTTAAACAGAAGTGAGTTATTTACGACACACTATAACAACAATGAATAATAATAACCCGTCTTGAAAGCCATAAGACTCTTCACATAGGAATTATCATCCACCATTTTTTTTTTTTCCTAATAAAATTACATTTGGAAAGTGTACCTTTTTCCCGGTGAATGAAACTACATGTTGAAATTGTCTTGAAACAGGTGTGAGTTTATAGGATACACCGAACGGAAATTTATATAGCAAATTAAACACCAAATTCACTTCAAAAGAGATAATATTGCCATCATATATAACATACTTAGTTTATTTTTCTGCAGTTTGCTGATTGACTTAATTTGAATACAGAGGTAAATGAGGTCCAAGAGCTGAAGACAGTGAAAAGTAAATTACATTATTCTGGTAAAAAAATATGTAAAAAGCAAACATGCAGTACAATAGCATAAAACTAAAAATAGACAGCTCACATTGAACTGATAATACACATCCCTAAGAGAAAATCATAAATTCTGATTAAGTGATTGATTTTCCAACTTGCAACAATTTAGGAGGGTTTGAACTTGGAAGCATCTTATGTTTGGCGCAAAAACCATTTCAGTATTTTTTTTTTTTTTCGAAAACCAATTCAGTGTTTGAATTCAATGATAGTGTAAAAAGCTGGATCCATCCCTAAAATCAGCAGTGATTTGGAAAGCAAAATGTAGAATGATTACCAAGACACTCTCAAATTCATAATATGTTGAACACAACAAGAGACACTGCATACTAAATGCACTGTACAAAAGAATTAAGGAATTATGAACAAGATAAACAATAGAATTAATGTAAGTACCTCTCCAGAATGACCCAACAGCTCCAGATATCGAGCAGTTGAAAGGCTATGAAGAACATTTTGGCCACCAAATTTGTTATAACCATTAATGATATGCTTTGCACTGCAACCATGATCTTTACTGTCCCTATTGCGGTCAAGCCTATTGTCACGGTTTCCAAACTGCTTATCTTCATAGCCATTTGCAATCTCACTGTACTCATAGGTGTCGCTATCACTATTGATATCACTTCCATAATCATAATTGTCCTTGATAAGATCTGGTGAACAATGCTCATTATAATAATCATCTAAGAATACACGCTCACCAATAAGCATTTGATCACTGTCAGGAACATATTTTCGGGCATTACTGTTATTGTCATCATCATCATCACTTGTCTGAGGATATTCATCATCGTCCTCTCGGTAATTTTTAAACTCATCACTCAATAAAGAGTCATCAAGCAAGACAATACCTGTTACCAGCACCCCAAAGTTCTTGAACTCAGGGACCCAATTCTCTGGCGCGGTGCACTGCACAAACACAAGGTTTGGAGCATCAACAGAGGAGTTATTATAAAAAGTGCACTTGACCATGGTCAACCTCTTTAGAGAGACAGATGCAATCTCGGGATACTCTACCCAGCACTTCTTGAGCTCTAGTTCCTCCAAAGAAGGGCACCGAGACGACAGCTGCCCGGCGAAGCTATCAGACACTTTTGTATATGTCAGTTTCAATATTTTGAGGTGGCGAGAGACGAGGACCAGAGAATCCAGCTCCGCGCACCAATCGGGGTGACCGGTTAGCTGAATAACGCGAGCATTCCGTCTGATTGCATGGCGGATCCACATCTGAACATCAGAATAGTCGAAATCATCATCCTCCTCGTCCTCCACCTCCCTAGGTGACCGCAGGCGGAGAGTGTCTACCGGCGCAAGGGCCTCCCTAGCAAGAAGCAGCCGGTACACGAACTTGGAGAAGTCCTTGGGAGGATTCCGGCTATACCTCCCGACACGGACATCCACGCAGGGCGCGGAGGCCCAGAGGTCGCGCCACCGCCGCGAGAGCACGCACGTGCGCACGGCCTCCCACGCCTTCATGAACGACAAGACGTGGTGGAGGAGCGCGTCAGGCAGCGCGCTGAGGCGGTCGGCGGCGGGGTCGAATCCCCCTCCTCCCGAGTGCCCGCGTGAGGACGACGAGGAGGCTTCCCCGGTCGGTTGACCGGCACCCACCGCTTGGCGACCTTCGGGTGCATCTCGTCGGAGAATACGGGTAGCCTGCACTTAGAGAAGGACGAGATCACCAGGCACAAAATCAGACGCTTCGCGGCGGATTCAGTCCGGAGGGCAGATAGGAGTGAACGCTTACGAGAAGGTCGGCTGATACGGCGGCGGATTCTTGATCTTTCACGGCAGGCGGCGGCGGCGGCGGCGAGCGGCGGCGGGAGGGGAAGTTCCGCCAAACCACTGGGTTCCGTGAAGAAACGAGGATTTAGTCAGTGAAAAGGTTTGGAGTGATGTTTTAATGCGATTTTCTTCAGCCCATGCTGCACGGCCCAACTATAGCCCATGAAGCCGATGCCATTAGGCCCATTACAAGCTGGTCACCCGGTTCTTACCTCTTTTTTTGAAATATAAAATTGCGCCAAATTCCTTACTTCTGATAAATAAAATAAGATTACACCAAATTAAAAAAAAAATCTGTGATTTTATTTATTTCTAGTTAATATGCACGCGCGACACGTACGTGCTTATGATAAGATGTTTGTTTTAGAATTATTTTCCTTCTATTCTAATTTTGGAAGCTAAAACTGCATCTTCCATGTGTCCTGCAAAGAAGGGAACATATATTGGACACTGAGTGCAACGATGAGAATATTAATGATCACGGATAATTGTTGCGGCGAATTAGTTGGAATTTCTAGCGTCCATTCATATGTTACACCTCAATGTAGCACACGGCTGGCACACTTGAAACAAGCTCACATCGTTTATTTTGTAGAAGAAATGACATAATGGGAGGAGGAGATGTGAGGAAACACATGTCAAACATACCCAAACATTGGGGGCTCCATATGTGCTGGCATTCCATCAGGTCCCGTCCAGTAATTATAACAGAGTCCTCAAATCTTTGGAGTGCGAACATGATACAGTATGACTGGTGCTGCAATCAGAACTCTCATAATCCCATATCTGAACTCAATAACAGTGATACTGATATCTGAATGCTTTTGTGTTGTCCGTGTTTTTGTGCTTTTAGGATTTGGAAAAGATTTTGCGTAAATACATTGTCGATCTGCAATTATCTGACTACCGAATATACTGATGGCTAGGTGTCTTGACTGAGGCAGTCCCGTTTGAAACAGTTTTTTTTAAATTATTATTGCCTTTTCTGATATTAGCAATAGACATACTTCATCTCAAAAATGTTGTATGAGCTTCTGATTTTCTAATTGTATTTTAGTAGTGGACAGAAGTATTATGTTGTTAATAAGTTTTTTTATGAAACCAAATATGACCTATTATCGACACTAAAAGAGCTAAGCTAACATGCATATAGCAATGCGAGAACACACCTGAGCAGATGTAGCAGAGCAGGCACTGTCCCTGTTCCGCTAGGCGCCAGGCGGATTTCTGTGCTGACCCTTAGCGTAACGCCTAGGCGGGATTAATCGCGTCTAGGCACTCCTAGCGTTTTTCTAGGAGGTGGCTAATATATGCTTTTATACTTAATAAAAAGAAAAAAAAGATAAGTGCTCAATGTTGGGGAGAAAGAGGAGAAGAAGGCCCATTTTAACACCCCCAAGTAACCCACACCACCTTATCCCCTCCCGAGCTCCCCTCCGCCTCTGTTTTCTTTCTCCCTCCTGAACTCCTCTGCTCGCGCCCGCTGCTCACCCACACCGCCGCCTCCTTCCCCACCGGCCGCCGCTGCCCCTGTCGATGTTACCCCCCCCCCCCCGACTCGATGTCCGCGCCGCCCCACGCACCCCGCCTTGGCGGATCTGCCGCCTCTTCCCCATCGACCGCCGCTGCACCTCCTCCCGCATCGTCGTCCGACCTCCGCGTCGTCCCCACGTGTCCCCCGCCATGGCGGATTTGGCCGTCTTTTGCCAGCAACAGTTGGGCAGCCGCCTAGGTACTCGCCTACACCCGAGGCCAGGCGACAGGCCTCGCCTCACGATTAATCACGCGGAACTGTTAACGTGTACTGTGCACGACACTTGGATGAGTTCGGCAGTGGTTGGCGTCACCTACTCCGACTTCTTGACGAGCTGTAGGCGGTGACCAAGTATGATGGTGGCTCGTCTGAAAACCATTACAAATTACTTAGCATTTCATATATTCAATAGAAATTGATGAGACATTAATTTTTTAATTATTATATAGATGTATTTATCAATCTAAACCAAGACCACGAAGATCAATTTATTTTCCCAAATACTTTACTCGCTCAAAAATATTCCATAATCCATGCTTTTCTCATGTGTCAAACCAGTTCAGAGCTCAGTGTCACCACAGCATGAGAGATTAGTCATGATGTCACCATATAAGAATAGACCGAAACATTACTAATATAAACGGATGAAACACGTTTGCTCAAAGATATATGTTAGGTCTATACACGAGGCGGATCTATATTATGAGCGGCGGGTGCAGGGTGCAAAAAAAAAAAACTCAAAAAAAATCTGAAAATCAATGATTATGATCAAATTTTCAATGTATTTTCATCCACGAAATAAAATTATATGCACCCACAAGTTTCAACGCACCCCGTGGCAATTGCTCTAGCTCCGCCACTGGGTCTATAGGAGGATATAGTCTAGAGAATTAACTGAAAGCAACATGCTTGGAAGATAGATGGGACCTGCATGCCCTGGAGCACGTGTTGTAGCTTCATTCATATATGTTCCTGGTAGGCAACATCTTTCCCCAGCGGCATCAGTTTAGAAAAAGTCTAAATCACACCCCACCTATGGGAAGTGGACTACATAACCCTCAAATCTATCAAACGGTCTAAATCACCCCACGAACTTTTCAAAACCGGTCAAATTACCCCCTAAAGCAGTTTTGAAAAATCATAGAAAAAATCATAAAATAGAAAATAAAATTGTGTTAGACTCCAAATGAGTAGATCTACACAATAAACATATAAAATGGTATACTTTAGTACATTTTTTTACAACTATGAGGAAAAGCATAAATCTAATGGTACAACAAAAAAAAATATACTAAAGCATACCATATTATATGTTCACTGCGTAGATCTACTCATTTTGGAGTCTAACACAATTTTATTTTCTATTTTATAATTTTTCTATGATTTTCTATGATTTTTCAAAACTGCTTTAGGGGGTAATTTTGATTGGTTTTGAAAAGTTAATGGGGTGATTTAGACCGTCATTTGATAGGTTGGGGCACTAGTACCCAAAACATTTTAAGTGGCGGGCACAAATCAGTTTTACGTGGCGGGCAAGCGTGCCCGTCACTAACGTGAAGGTCACGGATAACGATGACCTCACCGTGGGCGAACACGAGATGCCCGTCACGCTTAATGGCTCCCACCGTGGCGCGGGCGTTTTTAGAATGCCCGTCACGGTTAATATTTCAGAGAAAAAAAAAAAAATCGAAAAACAGCCTAGGCCCGCCGAGCCCATCGTCGGGCCCGCCGAGCCCGAGGGCGGGGTGCCGCTGCCGTACCCGACGGGGAGGAGACCCACGCCGCCGCCCCGCGCGCGCTAGGCCTAGCGCCGTCACCGTTGTGGGAGGGGAGCTCGTCGCCGGAGGAGACCCGAGGACGAACCCGTCGCGGATGAAGGCGCCCATTTGCCGATCCCGTCGCGGATGAAGGCCGCCGCCGATCCCGTCGTGGATGAAGGCCGTCGTCGTCGATCGCGCCCGGATGAAGGCCGCCGTCGATGCCGCGGATGAAGGCGCCGACCGACCGCACGCCATCGCCGCCGGAGAAGCTCGCCGCCGGATCCCGTCGCTGGAGCTGCGCCGCCGCGGATCTCGCCGAGAGGGAGGAGGGCGCGGCCGGATCTCCACCGCCGCCGTCTTCGAGGCGCGCTGGGATCCGTCGAGGGACGCCGCTCGCGCGTCGCCGCGCCGCCTCGCCCGAGCGGATCCACGCCGGGTCGCGACGCCGCCCACCACCGCTCGTCGTCATCGGGGCGTCGCCACGGTGGCCATCGTCGTCGAGGCCGCGGGCCGCCGCGCGCCTAGGGCGCGCGGGGAGCACTCACGGCCGGGGAGGGAGGGAGGTGGCGCGCCGGCATGGGTGGAAGGAGCCGCGGTCTCGGGAACGGCGCGTGGGGAGGGGAAGAAGCCGCGGTCGGGTGGGCCTGAGTGAGGAGGGCGCGTTTGGGCGTGGCCGAGAAAACCCTAAGTCGCCAATTTATATGAACCACGCTTATAGGGCCTCGCCCTGGGCCATTTGGGCCCTCCGCATATACGTGACGGGCGTTTAAAGGTGCCCGCCACGGAAAACATTTTTGCGTGGCGGGCGCCTTAACACGCCCGCCATGCAAAAGATTTTATTTTGCGTGGCGTGCGTGTTAAGGTGCCCGCCACGCAAAAAAAATCTTTCCCGTGACGGGCAAAAAATGCCCGCCCGTAAAAAAAAAAGCTAGGCGTGGCGAGGTATTTTCCGTGACGGGCAAAAAAGTGCCCGCCACGGGGCGGAAAAGATTTTGCAAGTGCTTCGTAAAAATCATTTCGTTACTAGTGGGGGTTATGTAGTCCACGGTGTGATTTAGACTTTTTCCCATCAGTTTACAATCCAGGGCAGCGGCAACTATGGCAAGCAGCAGCAAAGCGACACGCAAAACCCCGAGCTCAATAATTCAATTGTTGAAACAATCTACTCAAACACTGGAAGTCATTTAAAAAAAAATAAAAAAATAAAAATCAAACACGAAGTATGTGTACCAACGGACTCATGGGAATTTGAGATATGGCCCTAGCAAGAAACAGTAGCACTGAAGTATGACCAGCGTAGTCATGGGGATATGGGGTCATAAGCAAGAATCAAGCATTATGGTCAATGGATGGAACCATAAGCATCAGCCTCCACTGAATCACAAGATCACTACAGATTTCCTTGGCACTGTAACACTGAAATATTTGTAGCTCTGTCACGCTTAGAGATTAGAGAATATGTTGAACATAGATGCCCTTACACAGTAGAAACTCGAAACTGAACCACAGGGTACTGCACCCACCATGTGTTAAAAGACAACAGTGCTGACGATTAACACAAGGTACTAAACCACAGTTAATTAACCGAAGGTACTCGAATCCGAATTTTGTTTTTCAAACGATACCAACTGACAAGACAACTTGATAGAGATGTGCGAGACAATCATGCATTCTAGGGCTACATGTCCTGCAAGTTCTCTGCATGAATAATGCTCCAGTCATCATCTAAAGCTGAAACAGGTCTACAGTGTAGTACATGTTTGTCATATCGCACATTTCACGGAGTTAATCAAGGGCAATGTTCCTCTCCAGCTTCAAGTTACGTAGGTCTGCACAAAACAGCAGAAAGTTAGTGAATGCTCCCCGCAAAAAATAAAGTGAATGCAAAGATTTACATGAACAGAAAAAGAAAGAGTTACGGATAGGATAACAAAACATGAGTAGCCGAAAAAAGAAATCCTATTGCCACAAAAACTTGATGTATTGTATGACAAAAGAGTGCAAACAACAATTATGGACAAACCAAAACATATGGACATAAGGCACTCACAGAAACTCCCACTGCGACGGACATAAATCTTCTCAAATGGGAGTCCATTAGACCTAAACAACTGCGCCAACATATGGACTCTTGGATCGTCCTTGGTGCATCTGATCTTCACCATACTAAGATGTTTGCAAGCAAATGATCCTCCCTTTGGTTCTATACCTACCTCTTCTCAGTGCGTTCTGGATGTCACAGTTCTTTTTTTGAAGCACAAACAAAAAATCAACTTAATTAACCATCCGATAATTTTGAGTCAGCATTGAGAAACACCGATCCAACATGTACATGTACGTACCATTTCAAGCTGAAGATAGAGCTTCTCGAGACTAGGTGAATGCTGAAGCAAGAGAAGTAATATGTCAAAGTTAGCACCTGTACTGATACACCACTCTCCAAGGACCAAAGTCTTCAGGTTGCTAAAAGTTGGATAACTTAATGATTCTCTCCTCAGTATGACCTTCATATTTAAACAGGGGCCAATTAATTACAACACATTATAACAACAATGAAGAGTAATAACCCAACTGGAATGCCATAAGACTCTTCAGATAGGAATTATCGTCCACCATTTTTTGCTAATAAAACTACATTTGGAAAGTGTACTTTTTCCTGGTGAATGAAACTACATGTTGAAATTGTCCCAAAACAGGTGTGATTTTATAGGATACACCGAAAGAAAATTTATATAGCAAAATAAACACCAAATTTGCTTCAAAAGAGAGAATATTGCCACTATATATAACATGCTTAGTTTGTTTTCTGCAGTTTGCTGATTGACATAATTTGAACACAGAGGTACTTATTATCCATGTTTTTGAGGCGCCGCGGCGAGGCGCGGCGCCCGACCCCCTTCACAACGCCTAGGCGTTTGTGGCGGACGCCTAGGCGACGCCATACACACATTGTAAGGCGCTATATGATCATCTTAATCCTCAAATATATATAATGCTACTAAAATTCAGAAGCAAATCCTACCTTAGTATTGCAAAGTTAGCATGCACTACCAGAGTGCTAGTGCACAACATAATGTAGCAAATAGCAAATCTAAAATCTCATCATTCAATAGCAACAAATTAGTCTCTTATAACAGAATATAATAACTTAATGACTAGTGCTGCTAGGGAAAGAAACACAGGAGAGGGAAAGAAACAGATGAAAGGACGGAAGCAGAAAAAGAGGGAGGGGAACAAAAAGAGGAGAGGAACAGAGGAAGAGGGAAAGAAACAGAGGAAGAGGAGGGGAGCACGACTCGGCTGCAGAGGAGACCTGAGAGGAGGCAGGGGCATACCAGGCGGACAGCAGACTAGCAGACGGCGGCGGCGCAGCAGCAGAGAGACTCCAGCGGAGGAGCAGAGTTACAGGCGGAGGAGCAGGCGGACGCAAGCGGACGATCGATGGCTGCAGTGGCTCCACGGAAGGTGTGGAGGCCAAGCGAAGATGCAGGGCCATCCGATCCGTGGGCGAACAGAGAAGCAGCCATGCGGACGGCGGACGCGCCTGCCGCTTCTCTCGTCCTGCCGCCTTCTCTTTTCCTCTCCCTTCGCCCTCACCCGCCACCGCGGTAAAGGCCTCGCGCTGTCGATTTGCCGCGCGAAGGGCCTATTTACTTCCCGTTTCCCTCGATTTCCCGCGCCCGACAGTTCTCTCACCCTCGATTTCCCACGGAAGCGGACGATTTCCGATTTCCAGCGGGGCCACGGTCTTTTCCCGCGAGGCCGTAGCCTTCCGGCGCTCTTCCCCGCGGCGGGCATCCGGCGTCAGCGCGGGGCGTGGGCGTCAGCGGGGCGCCAAACCACTCCTAGGCGTAACTTTCGATTAGGCGGACGCCATACCAGTGCAGGTAGGTGGCGTCTCCGACGCCCAGGCCCGCCGCGCCTTGTCGCCTAGGCGACGACTCAAAAACAGAGCTTATTATAAGTGCTCTATCAACCTGAATGATTAACTCTAATTTTATTATTGTAAGCTGAGGGCTGAGAGCGACAAAGACAGTGAAAAGTAAATTACGCTATTCTGGAAAAAAAAAAATATGTAAATTTAGGAGGGTTAGAACTGATACAGCTCACATTGAACTGATAAAACACATCCCTATGAGAAAATCTTAAATTCTGGTTAAGTGATTGATGTTCCAACTTTAGGAGGGTTAGAACTTGGAAGCATCTGATGTTTGGTGCAGCGGTGCACTAACCATTACAGTGTTTTTTGTTTGTTTGGTAAAACCACTTCAGTGTTTGAATTCAATGATATAGTGTAAAAAGCTGGATCCATCCCTAAAATGAGCAATGATTTGGAAAGCAAAATGTTGAATGATTACTAAGACACCCTCAAATTCATAGTATATTCAGCAGAAAAAGAGACAAAATGCGCTGGACAAAAGAATTAAGAAATTAAAAACAAGATAAACAACAGAATTGTAGAATGTAACTACCTCTCCAGAATGACCTAACAGCTCCAGATGTCGAGCATTTGAAAGGCTATTGAGAACATTTTGGCCACCCAATATTTTATAATCATTAATGATATGCTTTGCACTGCAACCATGATCTTTACCGCCCCTAGTGCGATCAAGTCTATTGTCACGATTTCCAAACTGCTTATCTTCAGAGACATCAGCAATCTCACTGTACTCATAGGTGTCGCTATCACTATTGATATCACTTCCATAATCATAATTGTCCTTGATAAGATCTGGTAAACAATCCTCATTATAATAATCATCTAAGAAAGGATCACCAATGAGCATTTGATCAGTGTCATCATAATTAGGAACATATTTTTGGGCATTACTGTTATTGTCATCACCGTCATCACTTGTCTGAGGATATTCATCATCATCCTCTTGGTACTTTTTAAACTTATCACTCAATAAAGAGTCATCAAGCATGACAATACCTGTTACCAGCACCCCAAAGTTCTTGAACACAGGGACCCAATTCTTTGGCGCGGTGCACTGCACAAACACAAGGTTTGGAGCATCAACAGAGAAGTTCTTACCAAAAGTGCACTTGACCATGGTCAACCTCTTCAGAGAGACAGATGCAATATCGTCGCAATATACCGAACAGTTCTTGAGCTCTAGTTCCTCCAAAGAAGGCAACTGAGACAACATCTGTCTGGGTAAGCCATGAAACACTGTTGTATATGTCAGTTTCAAGATTTTGAGGTGGCGAGAGACGAGGCCCATAGAATCCAGGCCTACAAAGGAAATTGGGGTGTCGGTTAGCTGAATAACGCGAACATTCCGTCTGATTGCATGGCGGATCCACATCTGAACATCAGAAATGTCAAAATCCTCCTCCTCCTCCTCATACTCCTCCTTGGGTGACTGCAGGCGGAGAGTGTCTATCGGCGCAAGGGCCTCCCTAGCAAGCAGCAGCCGGTACACGAACTTGGCATACTCCCGGGGCAGATTGCGGCTATACCTCCCGACACGGATATCCACGCAGGGCGCGGAGGCCCAGAGATCGTGCCACCGCCGCGAGCACGCACGTGCGCGCCGCGTCCCACGCCTTCATGAAGGACATGACGTGGTGGAGGAGCGCGTCGGGGAGCGCGCTGAGGCGGTCGGCGGCGGGGTCGAATCCCCACCTCCCCCCTCCTCCTCCCGAGGACAAGGAGGCTTCCCCGGCCGGTGGACCAGCACCCACCGCTTGGCGACCTTCGGGGGCATCTCGTCGGAGAATACGGGTAGCCTGCACTTAGAGAAGGACGAGATCACCAGGCAAACCCTAGAATCAGAGCTTCGCGGCGGATGCGGATTCTTGCAGGGGCTGTCCAGGGAGCAGAAGGGAGGGAACACTTACGAGAAGATCGGCTGCGACGGCGGCGAATCCTTGATCTTTCACAGCAGGAGGCGGCGAGCGGCGGCGGGAGGGGGCAGTTCCGCCGATCATTGGGTTCCGTGAAGAAATGAGGATTGAGTGGAGTGGAAATGGGGAGGAGACAGGGGAGACTGGGGTTTTGGTGTTTCTTCAGCCCACGCTGCCGGGCCCATCTATGGCCCACGAAGCCGATGAAGCTGTCGACACGACCGATTCTTGCGCCAATTCCTTAGTTATTACTAAAAAATAATAAATACAATAAAAATAAGATTTACACAAAATGAAACAAAAAGTGTGTGGTGTTTATTTATTGTACTAATAAAATGAATACAATTGACACATTAAATCTAGAATTATCTAGACAAAAAAAATTGAAAAATAGGCTTACAATTGATACACGGAATTGAATCCATTCAGATAATCATAATTTAGGCACAGATCAATTAGGCTTATATATGTTTGTATGAGGAATATATTTATATACTACTATTTTTCATATGAGAAAGATATTTATGTGTTATATTTTTGGTGTAGGAGCAAGGCGAGAAATAGGCTTACATCTGAACTTTGAAAAGTAAAATGTCAAATTCCAAGCCAAATAACCTAGTCCATTAAGTAGATTCCAGTTCCTACAAAAATAAAACCATCCAAATAACCCCTAACATAAAATCCATGAATGTTGTGTTGGATAAAGAAACTGGTCGAATGTTTTTTTGTTTAGAATCTGGGGTTGTCCCATCAGGTTGCAATGTCTCCTTATTGGTTCTAAGCGGATAAAAATTCCTATGGTTCGAAATAACACTACATGACTAATAATTACAATTTACAACTGGTTATATCAACAGCTCATCTGCCAGCCTACACATATAAGTTGGCTAGTAGTAGGACATTTCAACATAAAGACATGCTTCACTTTCTTTGCATCAGATGGCAATATAATTACAGGCTTACAGCCCACCCTTTCTTCTCTTTCTTTTTTTTTTCGAAAAGAACCAGTTTAAACCGGTTTGATTAATAAGGAGGAGAGAAATAAGCATCCAGTATTACAGGCGCGAGATGCGCATCCCCAAACCAGCCTAGGCTGGCAGAGGCCTAAAAACAAAACGGATTACTCCCAAATATGGTGAACTACAGTTAGAGGTTTCAGGTCCGTGCATCCCGCTGATGCCCAGATACTTGCACTTTCTTCTCTTTCATCTGGATAAATAATAATATTGTGTCACAAAGTGTTCACGAAAATAATTTGTCTTTATGCTTGAGATTGCATCAGAAAGTCACAACATATTCCTAAAATTGATCATAAATCTTTACAAAGGGGAGAGAATGTGAAGAAAGAAGGAATGGGAAGTGCTAGCATAAAGTGAAAACAACATTCACAATGTGCTTCAGAGCTTCAATCATCACATATAGACACGATTACCATCGCCAACTTTATGCAAAAATGTGTACACATGTAAACCAGATTTATTCAGTATGAATCTCTTCATGTGTATCGCTCCTCAGCAGATGACATCAGGAGCTACATTCTGAGTTTTCAGTCAACCTTTTCCATACAACCTACTGAACACATATAAACCTATATTGAGATGTTAATGAACCAAAGGATTAATGCCTAGCAACTACGGGTAACTTTTGTGTTCAGAATACAATCTAAACTATGCAACTCAACTCATTGTGTACTTCACCAACACAATTACAGTTTTGACATCAACGAAAACCTCATCATGTGGGGCTTCCTCAGTTTCCTGCATTCATCTTCTTTGCTTATCTCTTTTCAGCTTTGCTTTGTGCCTTGTGCTTCACCTGGAGCCTTCCTTCCAAGACATCCAGAGCAGGTAGTCCGATGGACAAAAATCATCTCAGGTGGTATGCTATTATCACGGAAGAAGTCTGCCAATGTATGGACCATGAAATCGTGCTTACAGCATGTGATTTTCACCATCTTCAGCTTGGTGCACATGAATTTCCTTGGTTGTTGAAAAAATCCCAATCTTTTGTTATACGCCTGTGCAAAGCAAAATAATAACAGGGTTTAGGCAGTGACCATATGCTTAAACAACTATGAGTAGACCATTATGTGAATTAATACACACCATGTCAAGGTGAAGAAAAAGCTTCTCTAAGTTTGGTGAGTGCCCAAGTATGAATGCTAATTCATCAAAGCCAGGAGCTATACACCATTCACCAAGGGACAGAATCTTCAGGTTTTTGAATTCAGTGCTAGATTTCAATTCCCTCGTCAAAAGCACCTGCACATTTTGTATTAGAAATAATTCTGTCACCAATGTGCTTTTCAACCATAATAACCATTAGACGAATGAACTAAATTATTATATAGTGATACTTCAGCATAGGACAAATTATGAGGTGGAAGTTATATCCCTTTTTAGCACTAGGTTCACAGATGAATTAGAAATGAACATTCCATGAATAGAAATGAACTAGGTTCTCTTGACATAGAAGGTCATAAGTTATTATATTTTTGTTCTACCTCAAGTCAATTCTGCAGTGTTTAAGACAGTTTGCCCTAAAAATGCTGAAGTAACAAACATGCTAGCAATATCAACAAAATGAAAAAAAAAAAAAACATATTCTAGCAAAAAATATATGCAAACAATTTCCATAGAAAATATTAATTAAATCCTAATTCTATGGCGTGTACATTTTAGGACATCAGTGTAAGTTAGGATCAAAGTTCAGTAACAATTAGTCATTGAAACTTTTTTTCTGACATCGAATAATTGCACATTACATAGGAAACATAATAGCAATTAAATATGTGGGTAATACTATAAAGAGTAGAAAGAATTATTGAAGACAAGAAAATTTTTCATGTAGCTAAATTTATTCACATGAATGGCACATATCTCACAGTCCCTGAATTATTAGTGAAGAACTTCATAACATTTCCATTATAAAAGTACAATACAGACCCAATTAAAGTATTCGGATTGGATGGAGACCAATACGTTATTTTAGACCTGCAAATGTTACCATTGTTGTAAATCTGAACTTCAGAATATTGACCTAATCATTTAATAGTCGATTTAAACATTTAAATTTTATTCTACATAAATTCATCAAGGGAATGATCTAATTACTCTCTTAGCTCTTTCCCATGCATAGCCATCACTTTGCGAAGTGTTAAGAAAAGAAACGACCACAGTGCACAAAAGCATATAAAAACTAAAAGGTACCAGCAAGGTGACTGAACTGTACCTCTCTTGGATGAGCTAACAGGTCCAATGTTTTAACATGTGAGAGGCTGCAAAGCATACCAACACCACCAAGGTCACTAGAAATCTTGCTCTCATACTCTTCATAGCAACTTTTCACAGGTTCTTTTCCTCTGCGTTTATGACCATAAATCTTATACTTGGATTCTCTGCTTTTGTCCTCTGCAATCACACTATAATTCAGAGTACAGTCATTGTCCTCGTCATCACTTGGTGTGGACCGATCGCGATCAGAATCATAGTAGATACTACTACCATCAGATTCACCAGAGTCACCATCAGATCCATTGCTGTTGTTATCATCTGACTCATCCTCCTGTGGCCATTGACAATCAGAAAGCAAGCAAGAGTCATCAAGAACAATAGCTGCTGTGACTAGGAATTCCATTTTCTGGATCTGAGGGAAGTGTTGAAAAGGCTTGATGCAGCGCAGCAAGACAAGGTTTGGAGCATGAACCCTGAATCCATAAGCGAATTTGCAGCCGATCATAGCCAAATACTTGAGTGAGGTGGATCTAATCTCCTTGCCCTCTACTGAACAGTCCTTGAGCTCTAGTACTTCCAAAGAAGGACACCTCGAACAGAGCTGCGTGAGGGTGGTGTCATCCAGCTTGACACGGGAGAGCTTCAAGATCTCAAGGTTGCAAGAACCGGGACCAGAGTTGTCAGGGTACTTATGGGTTACCCATTGGTTTACATTGGATGCTGCTAGCAACCCCAAGTTATGGATCCACGGGACATGGCCAAAATTGCTGCTGAACTGCAGCGAGACAAGGTTTGGAGCATAAACAGCAAGGCCGCTATGGATTTTGCACTTGATCACGGTCAAACGCCTGAGCAATTCGGACTGTATCTTTGTGGCCTGGGGTATCCGACAGTCGTTGAGCTCTATCTCTTGCAGAGAAGTGCACCTAGAGCTGAGCTCCGTGAGGGCGGTGCCATCCAGCCTGACATGGATAAGCTTCAAGATCCTGAGGCGAGTCTGGATGAAGTCGTCGCCAGAAATAAAGGAAGCTCGTGTACTGTGGCGACGGGTGCACGGCGTGATGCTCCCCGGAGAGCTCGATCTCCTCCGCGCCGTGCCTGACGGCGTAGGCGATCCAGAGGTTGGCGTCCCCGTCGCGGGCCTCGTGGCTCCAGCAGAGGCGGAGCGACTCCAGCGGCGCCAGCTGCCTCCGCCGGAGCAGCAGGTTCTTGACGAACTCGGCGAACTCCGTCGTCCGGGGATGCTCGTCGGCGCCTTTGACGCAGGCGCACGGCTTGCGGATGTCGAGGCGGTTCGCGGAGGCCCAAAGGTGGCGCCACCTCGTGGACAGCACGCACGTCCGCACCGCCTCCCACGCCTTGAGGTGCGACATCACCTGGTGCAGGGTCTTGTCCGGTAGACTGCTGAGGCGGTCGTCGGCGCCGCCATCGCCTCCGGGCGTCCCCTGCCCCGCCGGGAGCATTCTGTCGAACGGGTTGCCTGCACGGAAAGAACGATCAGCATGAGCACCGCGGCGCGGAATCAAGAACTGTGCAGCGGCAAGAAATCATGCACGGCATATTCCATCAACAACAACAGATTCGCCCTCAATGCAAGAGTACGTCACACGAATCATCAATGGAGGGGAGGAAAGATGAACTGACCAGCACAAGAGATGGAGAAGCCTGGAGGGGACTCGCTGGACTGGTGATGGGCGGGTTCTTGGGCAGCAGCAGAGGCTTCGGCTCTCGTTCTCGCTGGGGAAGGGAAACTAACTACTGGCAAAAATGGGAGATCGCCAGATCGGGTGGCCCCTCAAAGATTATATAGCCCCTGCATATATTAACCTCTATCTACAGCACGTGTTACCTGTCTTGTACTAATTCCACAGTAGTATACCTCCTTAATTACTATTATTACTAGCTCTTTTCTAGTGTGTTACCTGTCTTAACAAGACCTGAAACACCAAGCTGTAGCACATCATGACTGAATAAAATCTGGCAACAGAAATAGGCCTCTGCTCACTGCCATAGCTATATCTCCTCAGTCCAAGTATATAGCAACAAAACTCCAATACACAAGCACAAATCAACACAAGATATATATATACCATTTAAGTGAGGGATTAAAAAAATGAACAACTGCACACCCCAAACTGGTACTTTAGAGCTTGACTTAAACAAAGGAATGTTTTAGGGACCACATAGTTGAACTCACTAATTAAATGGTCATGATTTTTTTTTTACAACAGATGCACTTATGTTGGCATTGATAAGGCTTGCAGTTCGAAAGGCCTGTCGACTCCATATATCAGTACTTGCATAATAAAGCGAAAAAAAAACGAAAGATGAACTTGTTTTCCTGCATTTTCCATTTCTCACAACAGTAGCTGTTTAGATTATACAGTTACCGGAAAAATGTCAATCATATGCAGTGAAGCTGTCGTGAATAAACGCCACTCCGCCAGAGTGGGTAGGTGTAAACCGCCTCACCATTAGTGCCATTGACACAATTGTTCTTTTTTACTGTAAAAGGCTACATAAACAATTTAACAGGTACTCTTGAAATGATTCATTTCCATTTTTTCTATTTGTGGCTGCATCAGAAATTCAGAAACATAACTTTTAAAATGGGGTGGGTAGGGAGTGGGAAAGCGAATCAAAATTAATGACAAATGTCAAGTACGATGAGTAAAATTCATGGCGATTCCATGACCAGATATATTCAGTAGCATTGCTCCTCAGTAGAGGACGTCTGGAGCTTTAGTTCTAAACCACTGTACATCTGAATTTTCAATGAACCCTTTCAATACAACCCAAAGGACACATGTACACTCTATCGTAACTACACTGAAATGTTTATGCACCACAGGAAAATGCATCACACTTCTTCAAGATTCTTCCATTCAGAATAAAATATAAACTAAGCAAGCAGCAAGCTGGCCCACCTTTCCCTTTGCGTCTTCACCAACACTATTGTGGTATCACATCAGCGTACCATCATCAGCTGGGGCTTCCTCATTTCCCTTGCCTTATTCTGCTTTGCTGGTATTTTCTCAGCTTCAGTTTCTGCCTTGCGCTTTGCCTGCAACCCTGTACCTCTCTCGGTAACACAATTGCACGCAGTCCAATGGAAGGAAATCTTCTCACGTGGTATGCAATTCATATCGAAGAACTCCATCAATTTGCAAACAATATCATGCTTACAACATGTGATCTTCACCTTCTTCAGGTTAGTGCATGCAAATGAACTTGCCCTTGGCTTGAAGCCCACTCTGACCTTGTTGGCCTAATGCAAAACAATACACTTAATTAGGAATTCAGCATGTGCTTAAAACTCTGAACAAACATTTATTGGGCTTGTGAATTTATAATTTTATACGCACCATGTCAAGGTGAACAGAAAGGTTCTCTAAGTTTGGTGAGCGCTTAAGTATGGTTGCTACCAATACATCAAGGTCAGGAGTTATACACCATTCACCAAGGCAGAGAGTCTTCAGGTTTTTTAAATCAGTACAAGATTTCGATTCCCTCACGAGCAGCACCTGCAAATTGTACACAAAGTGCATCGTCCAAATTTAACCACTGATCAAAACAACCAGAATTTCTTGCACATCTAATTATTATATTGGCTCATTTATGCATAACCAATTAACCACAACTGCTGACATTTGTCAAGTAGCAACTCATATAGCAGGAAAAAGATTAAGCTGTACCTCTCCTGAATGGGCAAATAGGTCCATAGTTCTAACTTTTGAGAGGCTGCAAAGGATACCATCTCCCCAATCATTCGTCCACAATCATTGTTGTACTCCACAGTATGGCTATCATCGTTATCAACAGGTCCATAACAACCATGATTCCCATCAGAATCTTCAGCGCCAACATGTGTACCATCATGGTCAGACTCATCTTCTTTGTCCGGACTGCATCCATATTCACTATTATCATCTGATCCCTCAGCATCAGAGTGTGCACCATCATAGTCAGACTCATCTTCTTCGTCCTGATCTGATTCACTATCACTGTTATCATCAGAGTCATCAACACTAAACTGTGCAAAAAAGTCACCATCATCATCGAATTCATCTCTTTCATCATCCTCCAATGTCCATAGACTATCACTAGACATGCAAGAGTCATCAAGTGTGATACTCGCTGTGACTAGAAACTCCATGTTATGGAACTGAGGAACACATCGAAATGGTCTGGTGAAGCGCAACGAGACAAGGTTCAGAGCATGAACCACCGATTCAGTAGTGAACTCACTGCTGACCATAGTCAAAAGCGCCTCAGTGAGGGGGATCGAATCTCCTTGCTGACCACGGAACATCCCTGAGCTCCAGCGTTTCCAAAGAAGTGCACCTAGAGCAGAGCTGCGCGAGGATGGTGTCATCCAGCTTGACACATGAGAGCTTCAAGATCTCAAGGTTGTTAAAGAATTAGGCAATTTCAGATTAATTCTATAAAATAAATCATGATTAAAAGATCTACTAGATAGAGCAAGTCAAGCATACTAACATAGTATGAACACATAACACAGATCATAGCATAGCATATAACGCATATCATAGATCATGGCGGTGTTAACACAACTAGCACACCGAGGATAGATTGGATTGATCGAACATGACTAACATAAAGATTAGATCCGGGAGAATACGGTGGCGTTGATGACAACGTAATGGAGAGGTTCCAAAGCGTAGTCGAGTTCCTCCAGTCATTTGTCGCTGTCTTCGATCGGTGGGCTGAAGACGTTGTCGACGAAGACGGCGCTGGGGCGGTCCTCCGCGTGTCCTTCTCGATGACGCAGCCGTGGCGAAGATTGGGAGCGATGTCGGCAAGAGCGCTTCCAAAAAACCTTATTCGCCTTCTCCGGTGCGGGATCGCAAAGACGACGGTTCGGAGAGACCTTTCGCCGATTCTTGTGGTGCACGCGAACGATCGGGTCGAGACTTGGCGACGGCGGCGCAGCGAGAGAAGAGGCAAAACCCTAAGCTTTGAATTGATGCGTTTAGCGTGGCGGCCGGGGCCGCTTATATAGTCCGGGTGAACCGACCTCGTGACCCAATCACGATCTAAACCGATTAGGACTCATTGTTCAGTATTTAATTAGAACTTTGCAGACGGTTAGGACTCTGCCGTTTCGTATTTGATTAGAACTCGCAAACCAAAAGACTAAAAAAAAAAAACTAAATCTGCAAAGGGAGACCGCGCACCCGCAAGGCGAGGAGCCGGATTTCGGAGGACCATTCACGCGCATGTCGTGCGCCCCGCGCCTTCGCCCCGCCCGGCGAGGCGAGGCGACGCGCGTGGAGTTCTCTTTCTCCTTCTCACACTAGACTTGAGAAGGTAGGAACAACTTCCATATTTAAGTTGGTCCTCTCCACCTTCCATAAGCAATGTGGTACTAAAGGATTCCACCACTCCCTCCTTTCCATATTCATGAATGGGGCTTTGAGATTTCTTTAGGAATTTCAGAATTTGTTATTGGGCCAAGCCCACTTAACGTCTAAATTCCAACAAAGGTTGCAAGAGCCGATGCCAGAGCAGTCAGGATGCTTATGTATTACCCGTCGGATTACATTGGATGCTGCTAGCAACCCCAAGTGGTGGATCCACGGAACATAGCCAAAGTTGCTGCTGAACTGCAGCAAGACAAGGTTTGTAGCATCAACAGACAGGAGGCCCTTAGGGATTTTGCACTCGATCATGGCCAAACGTTTCAGCGATTTGGACTGCATCTCTGTGGCCTGGGGTATGACACAGTCGTTGAGCTCAATCTCTTCAAGAGAAACGCACCTTGAACAGAGCTCCGTGAGGGCGGTGTCATCCAGACTGAGATGGATAAGCTTCAAGCTCTTGAGGCCAGTCTTGACGGAAGCAGCAACACCCATTTTCGGAAGGCCGCTGAGGCGGTCGCCGCCGCTGGACGTCGTCTCCCGCGCCGCTGCGTCTTCCGGCGGCATTTCGTCGAACAGGTTACCTGCACGGAACACGGTGACTGGCGTGAGCACCTCAGTAGTCAGAATGAAGAACCGTGTAGGGGTAGGTCGCGCGAGGAACCAAGAAAGGCGAACGGCTTCTTGGCATCCCGTGGAAATGGATTCACATCCAAGAAGAAGACGACTTAACAACGCAAGAGAATTTCGCGCACGGACGGACCGGCAATCGACAAGTAGGGAAGAAGAGCTAACCGGGAGGCGAGGAAATGGGAGATTGGTCAACAAGCACGAGTTCTTGGCTTGTTGCTGCCTCTGTCTGTTCTGTGGGAGAAGCAAGCAACGGCAGCCCGCTCGTGGCTCACTGGCGTTCGGTTTAAACGGTATGCACGGTTCGGTTCGGTTCGGTTTTTAAAAGTTCGGTTTTTAAAACTGAAAGCCGATCGGTTTCGTGATTGCAAGAACCGACCAAATCGGTTCGGTTTTTTGGTTTTTCGGTTTTAAACCGAAAAACCGAACAACACTTTCAGCACAACACATCAATCAGCTGTAGCAATCAGGCAGCAAACAACAGATACATATGTTGAAGTTGATAAATAACAGTTTACAGCAGCAAATACTTGTTCAAACATTACAAATTCACACAATAGCTAGTGATCAGTGACAGTAGCAAATACTTATAGTTTACAGTAGCAAATACATGACAAATGATAGCTTATTCATTGCAGTTTTCAGAATTTCAGCACAAAACAGCAGCCCTGCAGGCATCAACAACAGCAGCAAGGTGATCATGGTGATCAACAACAGCAGCAAGGCATCAACAACAGCAACAAGGTAGTTTCAGTTAGTCCTTAGAAATCGCCAATGCACCCATGTCTGCAAAAAAAAGTAATTATGTTTCAGTTATTTGCTAAGTGATCATGGTAAACATACTAAATGATAACAACAATGACTTAGCAGCAAGACATAATAAAGTGATTATACCTTCCTCAAGCTTGGCCAATGATTCTATGTCCTCTTCAACAGGTTCGTAGTAGTTTCCATGAAGCCAATCATTTGTACACACAAGCCGCTCAACCATTGTTGGTGTGAGTGAGGTCCTAAAATCATCAAGTGTTCTTCCACCCGCACCGAAGGCTGACTCAGAGGCTACTTGTTGAGATAGGAATTGCTAGAAGATCACGGGCCATACGAGAAATTATGGGGAATCTAGTAGCATTGTCCTTCCACCAAGTTAGAATGTCAATTGCTTTTGCAGGTCCTCTCTATCCTCCCGAAAGATACTTATCTAGTTCAGATTTCACGCGGTGCCACTTTGTCACCCATATTATTGCTCATCGTTGTGCAATAATGGAGCTCATAAGTCCAAAACTCACTTTGCTGGTGTTTCACTAGATTCGAAGGCACCTTGTCACTTGAGCCGGAGCATACGGTTCTTTGTACTCCTCAAACAATGCACGTAAATAAGTGTCCACTTTGTACCCCATAATTTCTCTCCTACTTCATCCCGGAACATCACCTTAGTAGCCAGCTTGACATATGAAGAAAGCTTGAACCGAGGATCAACGGCAACACGTAAAAAAAAAATAATGATGTTCAAGAATCGATCACCCTTGTCTTTCTCTCCTCTCTTCTCTCTATCTCCCAAACCTCTCTCCATACTTCTCTCCCCAATATTTGTAATATTTCACTAACATTCTCTCACCCATTTCCTTGCGTAATGTATCTTCACTGTTACACCATTGTCTAAGCAAAACCAAAACATCAGCAATCTCATGAAAGTATGTGTGGGAAGTTGGATGACTTGTGGTAGAGACACGAAGGGTCAGATCATAGAAGTGTTTAAGAAACTCAGACATTTTCCTTGCCTTTTCTCAATCAGATTTGGTTGGAACTCCTGGACCATTCTCACGCTCTAATTCCAGCGAATAACATGGATCTTCATCACTATACCTTTCAAAGGCCTTTTCATACTTCTGTGCGGTCTCTAGCATCAAGTAAGTTGAGTTCCACCTTGTGCAAACATCTAGGTTCACAAGTTCTTTGGTCTGAACCTTTGCTAACTCAGCACATTTCTTGAACTTTGCTAACCTAGATGTTCCACGCCTAATGTACTTAACAGCAGCCCGAACACGAGTAACTGAATTATCAATTTGTTTCAGCCCATCACCTACTATTAGGTTGGTAATGTGTGCAAAACACCTCATATGAATGTACTCTCCTTCAGCAATGCAGCCTTTTGATTCATTTAGTACCATTTTCATGTACTTAATTGCACCGTTGTTTGCACTAGAATTGTCTACTGATATTGTAAAGACGTTCTCAATTCCCCAATCAGCCAAGCAATTCTCTAAAGATTTACCAATGTCCTCACCCCTATGGCCCTTAACCGGGGAAAAAACCAATAATTCTTTTTTTCTGCAAGTGCCACTCATTATCAATAAAGTGAGCTGTAACACACATGTAATTCATGCTATTCTTAGCCGTCCATGTGTTAGTTGTCAAGCTAACTCTCTCACAGTTTGCTTTTATAAATTTCCTAAGTTTCTCTATCTCATCTTCAAACACTTTCACACAATATCTAGTGGTTGTTCTTCTAGATGGCATAATGAACCGTGGACATGCTTCAACCATCAACTCTCTAAGGCCAGGACGTTCAGATAATATAAAAGGCTGCTCATCTTGTATTATCATCTTAGCAACCAACCTTTTTAATTTCTTAGGATCAAATTTCCAAGTAGTTAAAGTACCAGCACTACTATTACCAGCACTAGCTTGCAGTTGCAAAGTACCTTGATTATCCACTACAGGTTTGTTTGGGTTCTTCTTGCAGATTTTCAAATGGTTTTTCATGGAGGACGTACCATTTAGCTTTGTGTCACAGCGGAATAGTTTACTGCAGTACTTGCACTTTCCTCTCTCCTCCCCATTAGCAATTTTGATCTTGCTGAAGTTATCCCACACATCTGATCTTGGAGCCATGGCCTTCCTTTTCTTGCTGTCATCATCGTCCCTTCTCCTTCTGCATCCTTGTCCTTGGACTGCTGCTGCTGATCCTCCCCCTCCACATTTACAGCTTCATGTGGTTGATCTTGTGCAACTGTTTCTTCAGTGTCCCCAAGCTACAGAAAACAAAAGTTCACAAAATGCCAAGTACTTCAGCGCTGGAAAACACAAGAATCATAATGCTTTCGCTAAGCATCAGAAATAAACAATGTTCATTTATTGCATACAAGTGTACCAAACTAAAGCCTTACAAAATAAAACGATCTATTGCATAGGACACTTTCATTTATTATTTTTGGTACTACACTCGCATCACAGTGTGTAGTTAGTGATAATCATGTGTTCCTTGAGAACATGAGCAGAACGAACACTTTGCACCTAATCAAGAAGTGAGTACTGTTTGGATCTACAATTGCTAGAGACTTGTACAGTATGAATCGATGGTACTAACTCAATCTCTGGTGGAAAAGATATAACATCAACGCCATGGAATGGATTGTGGATCTACAGCACGCCAGCATTGACAAAAATCCCATGCAAGACTGCAGCAGCTCAATTGAAAATCGAAATACAATAAAAAAATAGAAACCCACCAAAGAGGTCAAGAGGCCTAACCTGGGAGGACTGCTCTGTTCCTCCTGTTCTTGGCGGATGCGGCCATGGAGTTTGAGGAGCTACTCGACGGTGGTGCCGCTTCGTCGTGCATCCACGGATGCGCCGCCGCCGCCGCCGCCTTTGCCCGCCGCTAGCTGCTAGGGAGAGTGAGGAGGGAGAGGGGCGGGCGCGTAGGGAACTAGGGATGCGCCGCCCGGCCGCGCCGCCCGCCGGAACGGAGGATGGGGAAGGGGCCGGCGCCGCCGCCGCGCCGCTAGGGTTTGGGGTCGGGGGTCGGGAGGGCTCGGATGCTCGATGCGGGAGGAGTCGAGGGCCGAGGGAAAGAGGGAGACGGTGGGCCGTTGGGCACTTGGGCCGAATGGAAGTCACATTCGCAGTAATCGCTTAATCGCTTCGGTTGCTAATTTCGTTTATCATTCGGTGTTCGGTTTGGTTCCATCCCGAAACCGGCCGAAACCCAAAAACTCCCAAAACCCAAAAAGCTCCCAAAACCCAAAACCGGCTGACCGAAAAAAAAACCGAAAAACCAAGAATTGACGCCCGGTTTCGCCCGTTCGGTTTCGGTTTTTCGGTAAAAATGTGCCCGAGTGACTCGTGGCTTCGGATTTCGTTATCGTTGTCGGGCGCAGAGCAGGAAATTAACGCTTTTTTTTTTTTTTTTTTTTTTTTTTTTGAGAATGACCCAGAGTGACGCCACAACACGCACGCACACTCATATGAACACACACGACGCAAACCCTACCCCTATGAGTACCTGCTGGCAGCAGAGATCAGGGAGATTCTCGAAGTCACCATTAACGCTTCGCCGACGGGAACGCCGCTACCACTTAAATAAGGAAAATCCTAGAAAATCCAGGGAATGTGTCATTCACCTGGGCGGTTCAGAAATAGGCCCATGGAATGTGTCATTCACCTGGGCTAAAATGTACGGCCCGTCATGTGAGCTTATCAGCAAAGCTGGTCCGATCTACTAATTCAACTCCATGAGGCCACAATGTGGTAGCCAGCCGCTTTTGGTTTCCGGAGCCGCGGGAATTTGTTGCATCGGCACGTGGGCCGCCGAGTGGGCCAAGACACTCGCACTGCTCACATCTGGATCCGAAAGAACCGGACGGGAACGTCGGCCTCTTTTTCCGATCTACTAACTCAATTGATAAATATCTTATTGCAAGGCTCGAGACATATATATTGTGTTGTACTTGTACCAATCGACCGCATGACTCCGCGGAGCAACTGGGGTACTCAACACTGTAGTAGTACAATCGGTTGCATTTCTCTGTCTAATAACACGGCAAGAGGTGAGCAAAATACTACCTAATCCGAGACGAGAAGTCACATGCATTCTGACATAGCCCAACCTAACTCCCCTCGAATTCCTTCGTTTCAGTTGTTTAGAGCCCAAAATTCCTTCCCAAATTCTTACTATGCAAAAAAGATTCTCCATCACATCAAAACGCCAAAGACATGTATCGAGTACTAAATGTCGGTAAAAAAATAAAATAATTATACGTTTAGATGTACATTCATGAGATCGATTCTTTTGAGCTTAGTTTACACCATGGTAGGATAATATTTATCACTAACAAACTTAAACGTCTTCACGATTATCAGACGATGTGACATGCATGTTCCATCCGTCCAAAATTTTGGACGCTAAACACACCCAAATATCTACAAACGCCCTGTTTATTTCCCTAAATTTTTCACCTTCACCTATCACATTAAATATTTCGACACATGCATAGCATTAAATGTAACTTAAATGATAAAACTAATTGCACAGTTTGACGGTAAGTGTTATAGTAACCAGCATGATTATCTTTAAGTGCTATAGTAATAAAAAAACATTTTTCATATTTTCTCAGCATCGATGATAAGTCTATAGTATGAGCTACCTGTATCAAAAAGAGATAGATTATCACATAAATCATCTTTGACCGACAAATCATCCACGAACTTGCTACCTACCACTGTAGCAGATCCTGAAACCAAAACCTAACATGCAATCAGGGTCTGCTACATTTTATAATAATAATAATAGTATACAAATAGAGGAAAAGGTATATACACCGGGAACAAATAAACCATGCTATACCAGTGATGATGGGCAGGCTTTCTTTGATTCGGGCGAGTACAACAAGCGCCAAAAGAGGCAAGCATTAATTACTATTATTCTCACTCTTGCCGCAAGTGACCGTCATGTATGTGGAACTGATCGAAGCGCGTCGTGGTGGGTCTAAGCGCATACTTCTGCAGGTCGATCCGATCTACTAACTCAATTGATAGAAAATCTTATTGCAAGGCTCGAGACATGAAATGGTAGGCATAGCCCACCTAACTCCCCTCGAATTCCTTCTTTTTCAGTACATCACCTCTCTTTTATCTACAAACGCCCTGTTTAGTTCACAAAAATTTTCACCTTCACCTATCATATCAAATATTTCGACACATGCACAACATTAAATATAGCTTAAATAATAAAACTAATTGCACAGTTTGACGGTAAGTGTTACAATAACCAAAGATGATTATCCTTAAGTGCTATAGTAATAAAAAAAACTTTTGCTGATATTTTCTCAGCATCGATGATAAGTCTATAGTATGAGCTACCTGTATCAAAAAGAGATAGATTATCACATAAATCAACTTTGACCGACAAATCATCCACGAACTTGCTACCTAGCACTGTAGCAGATCCTGAAACCAAAACCTAACATGCAATCAGGGTGTGCTACATTTTATAATAATATATACAATAATATACAAATAGAGGAAAAGGTAACCATGCTATACCAGTGATGATGGGCAGGCATTCTTTGATTCGGGCGTCCAAAATTTTGGACGGATGGGACATTACGTCACATCGCGTACATCAAAGACGCAGCGTTCGTTTGTTAGTGATAAATATTATCCTACCATGGTGTAACTAAGCTCAAAAGAATCGCCTCCAGAATGTAAATCTAAACTGTGTAATTATTTTATTTTTTTACCGACATTTAGTCTTTCGATACATGTGCCGGCATTTTGATGTGATGGAGAATCTTTTTTTTGCATAGTAGAATTTGGGAAGGAATTTTGGGCTCTAAATAACTGAAACGAAGGAATTCGAGGGGAGTTAGGTTGGGCTATGTCAGAATGCATGTGACTTCTCGTCTCGGATTAGGTAGTATTTTGCTCACCTCTTGCCGTGTTATTAGATAGAGAAATGCAACCGATTGTACTACTACAGTGTTGAGTACCCCAGTTGCTCCGCGGAGTCATGCGGTCGATTGGTACAAGTACAACACAATATATATGTCTCGAGCCTTGCAATAAGATATTTATCAATTGAGTTAGTAGATCGGATCGACCTGCAGAAGTATGCGCTTAGACCCACCACGACGCGCTTCGATCAGTTCCGCATACATGACGGTCACTTGCGGCAAGAGTGAGAATAATAGTAATTAATGCTGTATCTAGCAGAAACTGCCATCACACAGCCGGCCAAGTACTTAATTGGCTTTGTTAGCGAACCGCCATCACATGGCAAGAGGGTACTATGTTCGAAGTGAGAATACTACTCCTCCGTCCCACTGACTTTGTCACCCCTGGTTTTCCGCGCCATCTTATTCGACGCTTCGTCTTATTCAAAATTTTTACACAAATATAATTTATTTTTTTATGACTTATTTTATCAATAAAGATACTTAAATATTGATTATTTTATTTTATAATTTGCAAAAAATTTTGAATAAGACGGATGGTCAAAAGATGAAGTTTAAAAGTCAAAAAACGTCGGTCAGCATGGGACGGAGGGAGTATCTATTAAGCAATCACGTAATCCCTCAGGTTAAAAATGCAATCAAGGGAGACCTCGATGGACATGCAGACCGACCCTTGTTCTGCACATGGCTAGCTGGCTGCCCCTTTCTTTTTGTGCAATTCTCGTCACGTCCTTCTTTGTTTTTTTGTTGTTGCCATGGCCAAACTAAAATGACAACTATCACTCTCATGTCATGATGTGTATAAACCTATCACATTATAAGGTTAAAATTGTACACAAATAACAACAGCGTATCAAAAATAATTTTTTAGCAGGTTTACCATGTATTTTTTTCGCGATAACGCCTAAGCGCATTTTTCATTAAGCAGAATGGATGGTTTACCATGTATAAAGCTTGATGATATTTTTTATGTTAAAACTATGACCAATCATATTACATAGACATGCATGGTTTCATATACATACAGGTAAGTTGGGCATATATACACGTTATGTTGCGTTCATAAGTAACAGGAGTGCATGAAAAAAATAATTTAATTATGTTACATCCAAAGTTGCAAAAATAAAAAAGATTCATTCATCCTATCTAGTTCACCATGCATGGATCAATTAGATCTAAAAATGATCTTTGTATCTACAAAATTACTTATTAAATCTATTACCTCCTAAAAACTACTAAACCGTTTCAAATTATAGTTTGTTTGACTTTTTCAATCTCAAGTTTAACCACACGTCTTATTCAAAAAATTGTGCAAAATATTATTTCTTATATTGTGGCATGCTTTATTAACAAAAAGGGTCTTAAGAAGACTTAAATTTGACTATGTTTACACACATTTTTTGAATAAGACGAGTGTTCAAACTTAGGGTTAAAAAGTAAAAAAAAAAATTATAATTTGAAATGGAGGGAGTAATAGTCGCTGCACTGTTTGCCTATATATATGGGCAAGGGCTACGGGCGGAGCCAGAAGAACCAAGGGTAAGCCATGGGACTCCGCCAGCACTGGGATCGGCTGCTTGTAGCGCTCGCCGAGGTGAAATCCAGCCATCGACGGCGACGATGACTCTTTAATTTTTTGCCGCTGTGTACGCGTATATATAATCCTTATTAGTACTACTGGATCGGAGTACTACATACCGTCCCCTTTGTTGATTCTATATGTAGGCTTGGGTGCGCCAGATGTTTGATGGTTCTTCCAACGACGACAACCATCACGTCTCGGCGGTAGGCAATGGCGGCAACGCTCCAGCTTCTCCAGATCTTGAGAGGTGCGACAGCGGAGAAACCGAGGAGCGTGTACCTGTGGCAGCAGTGGTACTGGATCGTCAAGCAGTCATTTAGCTAGCACACGAGCTTTGTTTACTACTGTAGCTCGCTTGCAAAGAATCCTACAGAGACAGCCTAAAATACTCCTACCTTCTCAATGCATGCACAGGGAGAAGAGATCTCAACACCACCGCCGGCGGCGACAACGTCCTCCGTCCCCACCACCAGTAACCAAAATCAATGGATCCATAGAGGCTGCACAGGAAAAATCGTGAGGCAACTCAAAGGTCAGATGCTCGGAGGAGCGAGGAGGGCCATCTCTGCTGCGAGGCTTCACATTGTGGGCATATGCTTGGTATGTTCTTCAGACGTATGTTCAATTAAAGACAGATCTACATAACTGCATAGTGCAGAATCTGATCATATTGCTAATGAAGCAGTCTACTCCCCTCAAATCTGGTTCAGGTCCACACGAAATGCAAAAGAGTTTATTCTCTTTGTTCCGAAATGCAAAATCTTTCTGTTTTATCGTTCTAAGCCATATTTGTCTAACATCGATTAAAAACTAAAAATATCAGCATCTGCAATACCAAATAAATGCTTTACAACATACTTACATTTCATGTGGGATAAAGTCAAATTAATTTAGTGGTATAGGTCTTGTATGAACTGCTTAAAATAAGAGAAGTTTTAATTAGAAAATACATTAGTATAGTAGAATGTGTTCACTATAGTGGAAGCATTTGGCCCTGTGACTCTAGGTCTGGCTACCTCAGAAATAAAATGATAATCCAACCAATACGATGAAATTAAATTATATGGCACTAATAATGTTTCTATGTATGTACATAGTTTGACTACATAAAATTAATTAAAATATAGCATACAACTAAATTACAATGTTTTCTTAATTTAAATTTTTCAAAGTAGAGGTTCTCTCTTGATTTGCAGTGTGCATGTTGCCCCCCACCACACACACACACACACACATGCGAGAATTAGCTATAGCTAAATAAACCCATACAATACAATAAGCTATTTTTCGCTTAATGAAATACGCGCAACGGCGCGGTCTCGAAAAAAAAAAAAAAAAAAAAAAATACAATAAGCTATTTTATTTCATTGTATGGGTTTATTTAGCTATAGCTAATTCTCGACAAAGGCCCTTATACACTCAGCAAAGCCTTTTCTCCGCCTAACCAACCCCTACCGAACTCAAGCTAATCCATCATTTACTTACCCTTTCTTCGCCTAAGCAACCTAGCTAGCAATTAGTTTCTACTGACACACAGTTACAAAAATTAGTTGTCATTTTAGCTTTGTTGACCCAATAAGCTAATCATTTCTATCTTTAACTGTCAATTCCTACAAATTTGTATAGTTTAACAATGTGAAAATTATATATGCCATGAAAATATTTCTCATGTGAATCTAAAAACATAAATCTTCTGATATTAAACTATATATGGCTTTATTGAAATTGATCGTCAAAGATAGGAATGTTTGACTTTGGACAAAATTAGAACAACAATCTTTCTAAACAGAAATAGTGTTACTATCTTAGATGATCTTGCGGACATGCATCATGGATCAAAACAAGTTTGCATTGGTTTTCACACACATTGCAAATGCAATGGATTTTGTCTATGCAGTTATCGACTCAATGTAGCTTCTACGTAGATGCAAGCCATATTATTTGTGCTAATGTGGATGCAATGTCTAATGTATTCTTGAACACACTACCCGGCCACCCTCTCTATCTTGCAGTGTGTGGATTGTGTACATGTATGCCGTTCCATCTCATTCCTTCAGCACAACTCCTGACATATCACTAGTAAAGAATCTTTTGCACTGGGTATGTTTTAGGGTAAAGGCCGGCCGGACATGAATTTCCAATCGAATCATTCATCCGGTCCCATGAACCCAGCGACCTCTTAAATAGCCTCTATTTTAGAGGCGGCTAAGATTTCTAGCCGTCTCTATAAATTGCTGTGTTTCAAAGGTGAAAGTTGAGGCTGAAAACGTATTTATAGGGACATATATGGGTTGGCTAGACACAACGAAGGGCTCTAAATATAAAACAGACCTGTTTCTTTAAGTGATATTCATGATATTCATATTTTTATGTGATGCATGGTCACACGTCATATTTGCTATTGGTACCAATTAATATATACGATATGCAAGCTGCTATGGACTACATTTATGTATGTATATATATGCAGATGCCTGAAGTGAGTACCGAACAATCTGAAGATGGCAGGAAGCACCTAGTAAAACGGCTTTATGAGTACACGAAGAAAGCCATGAGCTTCGAGGCACTGCTACTGTTGGCACTCTTGAACCAGCACCAGCAATCCTTGTATCCCAGCAACACAGCATTGAAGGTCTCTTTGGCAATGCTCCTCGTGGCATTCTTTACCAACCTCCTCACTGGGGTGCTGCTTGTCAACTCTTTCAGCTTCTTGCCCTTCTTCAAGTACCCCATCTACATTTCCAGCATTATCCAAATGCTAGTGCCGTTTGGCCTCCTAGTCTCCTCCGGCCACCTCCAGCCTTACATGATCCTTGTTTCACTGCTGCCCTTCTTCTCCATCGCCTTGTTCCACCGAGCAGACACTACTACTGATGATGATGCCAGTGCACTGGACCACATCTTCGACATGTCTGCTGGGGTCTACGCCCTGTTATCCACTGGCTGTGCACTAACCAGTCCATGCTTCATTTCTTCCAGCAGCGAACCTGTCAGCAGCACCCTTGCCTGCTCGGTCTTCGTCACCATACTGATTGCTCGGTACCTGATGCTCATCTCCACACTGAGGCCACCGGTGATCATCGAGCATGCCAGGACCCTGATGCTCATTCTGAAGCTGCTGCTGGCAATGACTGTGATCTTTGTCGCCGTGGAGTTTCTTGGATGGCGCCGTGCCTTGTTGGTCATCACCGTCGGTGGCACTGATGCGGCGTTGTTTTTCATGTTCTTGCTCGTGCACAGCAATGCTCCTCGTCGCAAGGATCATCTGACAAGTGATCATAAACAAGAAAGGAAGGATCAGCAGCTACTGTTGGCCGTGTTGGTGTCCGTTCTGTTCACGGCGCTGACTCAGACGTACTCAGAGCATGCTGCAGCAGGCGTACTGATGCCTTTGGGATCAGCTGCAGTGCTGCGCCTGCTTCTCTACTTTGCTGCGTTCCTGTGGAGTCTCAACCGAATGCTCATCACGGTGGGACAGCAGGGAGACGACGACATGGTCGCAGCGCCAGCATCTGCACCTCCAAAGGGAGAACATGGAGATGCTTTGCTCACCAGGGTTTGGTCTGCTGTTGAACTGATCAGAGCTTCCGTCGTGGTGGTTGCTGCACTGGACATGATCTGCAAGTTCGGCATTGCCATATTAGCTTGATCATCATGCATGGCTCAAAATAATATGAGTCCATATATATGTGGACGACGACGACACAACTATATATGTTCTTTGTGTCTGTTGTGCGTGTGCCTATAGTGTAAATGTGTGCAGTTTTTATTTGGCAATTGGCAGTGCATGGTCGATCGAGTTGTCGGCCATGCCTTGCGCCTTCACGGCTGTTGTGGAGGTTTGTTGTATTTGAATGAACTAGTAAATAATACTATGTCGTTTTTGTTTGACATTTTGTAGCTTGCTTGCAATTATTAGCTTCTTCTAGTATTCCATGTTTTTTTTTTAAAAAAAAATGACCAACATTTTCATTATGATCTTTTGGAACTATGTTGAAGTGCCAATTGAGCCTTATCAAGACTGTATGTCGTGAACTGAGCACAAGTCTGGCACCCGAGTTTGCTACAACCAGGTTCAACGTCTGTTAATTTTTTTTTTTTCTTTTCAGAGTTTATTGGCCAAGAATGAAATGCATATAGATGGTAGAAGCATTAGCGACTGCAGTATTTGCTTACGTTCATGTAATGGTACACCTGAACTCAATTCCATCACCTCTTCAGTTAAGGATGCTAAAACCCACACACATGAGTGGATAAAACAACTATCAAGCAGTCGAGTCATCAGTCTCACTCCGATCCATGATCTGACAACATCTACAAATTAAAGAAAATGGTCAGTTGTACATAAAAAATGACAAATTGATAGTGAATTAGCTTTAGAAGAAGTACAAAAACACTCTTATATTATTACCTATAAAAAAACCTACATGATTTCTAGGCTCCGTTTGGATCGGGTAGAACTAATTGTTAGCTAGATCAAATAAATTAGCCACGTACACATGTTGTTTGGATACAAATTAAGTTAATTCTTCCTCTGTTCTAAATTATAGGTCGTTTTGGGGTTTCTAGATGCATTTCTTTTGCTATGCATCTACACATAGTGTATAACTAGGCGCATAACAAAAACAATGTATCTAGAAAAGCCAAAGTGAACTGTACAATTTGGAATGGAGGGAGTACATAATTAAGTGAAATGCTTGCAAAAAAAAAATAGTTTTGCCTTTTAAATTGTTTTACTCCATATGTTTGCTGTGTTTTGGTGCCCTTGGAAGGGGTATTTTGGTTTTTTCCGTTAGTTGCTGCTATTACCCTAAATTAATTAGGTTTTGCGCCAGCTACTAGTAAGCTAACAATCTGTTTGAAGTTAGAGCTAATTGTTAGCCTAGCTATTAGCCCGCTGATGTTTTGATGGTCTATATGGCCAAGTATGATTAGTTGGTTGACATTTAGCTAGCCCAAACAACAGGTAGTAGTGTTGATGCAAATTAGAGTAATCTTTCGATATGGAGGGGAACAAAGATACTAGGGAACTTACATCGAGTACTCTATAGCAAGGATCTTTCATTGGAAACACTGCTGGCCTGCTCCTGAATTAAGTATGAAGATGAAGAAACTTTATCATACTTCCTATTGTCATAGTATATATCGCCATTTATGACAATCACTACAATATGTCCCATGATGAAGTCCATTACTTTCCAGTGCAAGATTGGACGTATTTGTCTGAACAAAGTTACGTAGAATATAGACTAAACGGTATCTTTGTAAAGAAGATAACTTATTCATTTCATGTACTATAAACTAAAAATTGATGCAAAGCTGTAAATCATGAATCATATTGGATCACCAAAAGTCAAGGCGTGCACCACCTTTTGTAGTACCCTTATGCAGTGGCCAAGTTAGAGTAAAATTAAGGGGGGTGTACTGGCCTTGTGCACCTAGACTTGTGTTGTGTCAACATAAGAGGTGCATAAAGTGGAAATTTAGTTAAATTCATTGTTTTTAATTCTTTTTTTTGGGTGGTGGTGGTGCTGCTACTGCTTTGGTGTGTGTGTGTGTGGGGGGGGGGGGGTGGGGCATTTGCACCTAACTAACTATATACCTTCGTCCCCCAGCACTTATACTATATATATATGTAGCATTCTCGGGTCTTTTCCTGATAATATTTGCCATGGCATTGCATCGCTGGTAATAATTGAGATGGAGCTGAAATGATAACGGACGAAGGAATATCTGCTGATAAACAAAAAAAAAAAAAAAAAAAAAAACCAAAGTGAGGGGAATATGGAGGGTTAATATTGGGCCCTCCTAAATTATTCGGAGCATAGAACAATTCACAGTAGTGTACCTCTAGGGCGATCTTCTACATCATCTATGCTCTTGCTGCTCCGACTGCTCTCCTTTGCCGCTAAACTAGCTATATTACTTGCCAACAAGGGTTCTCAGCTCCGCTCTCAAAGCCTCACTACGTCCCCCCACCTTGATCTCCGTCGTCCTGCTCCGCTGCAGGTTGCTGCCGTCCTGGCGCCATGCAAGCACCTCTTCTCTCAGCTGTGTCTTGCTGATGGCTAACTGAACCAGATCTATATGCCAATGCAGGAGCCCGTAGCACTAGCTCACGAGTCCTGCTAGCGCGCGCAACCAGGCCTGACCGGGTATATATAGGAGCCAGTACGTCAATATGTAATCATCATGAGCTTATCACCGTGGAATAATAACATAATCTTAATCGATCAAGATTCCACAATCTACTTTGCCAGCTAGCTGGCTGCTTATTCATAGTGGTCAGTCTTCTCTTGCTTCACGTGCATGCAATGCAACAACCAATCGAGTTCACTGAATATTGAGTACCATCAAACAAAGGACAATCAATCATTCAATTCAATGAACTACAACGTTTACGTCCGGCCGATCACATGCACTGCTTATCAAGAAAGAAACAAAATACGCACGGTGCAGGTAGACGTAGACTAAAGTATATATAGTAATATAAGAAGAGGAAATAGCATAGTATTTCCTGTTTCATGAGGATAGACAAAAGGTTTTTTAGCCTCAAAGGAGTACTAAAGGATCCTATTTTATTTCTTGTATTAGAAGGAACTTTTGGTATATTTTGTGAAAAAAAAAGGAAACTCCACTCTTCATTGTTGATAAAACAAAATCCCTATTGACTCCTTTGGATATACTTTTTCCCCATAAGGATATTGAATACAACGAACCTTCTTGTACTACTGTAATTTTGAAAATGAACACGCAAATACCCATTAAAAGTAAGTAAATATATCTGAAATATATAAAATGCAGTTAATCCTGCAGTAAAAGAGGCTATTATCCAAAAAAAAAAGGGGCTACCTTGATTTTTTTTTGGCTACAAGCTACTTCGTCGCTAGGTCTTTGCTGCACTCTAAACTTGAGATCGGATCTCGATTATGCCAACTAAGCAGAGTATATAACTATTTAGTATTACGAACAAGGAGATGAAAGTTTCATGGTGTGCATATATGACCGGCGACCAGATCCAGAAGTTGGTGGCATTCACATGCGCATGCGTGAGAGAGAATCGTCACTAGAGGTACAGGTAACCTGCCAAGTCGCGTTTATATGTAGAGGAACCTTTGCATGTGCTTGCATGTGTTCTGCCTCGGAATGAAGCACAAAACGACATCTACGGATCGGAGATGAAATATATATGCCCATAGTCCCATACTGGCAGGTTGATGAAGGTCATGCACAAGACGACATATACTTGTCTGTTTATTACACATATTAAATCATACTCCCTCCGATTCAGTGTAGTTCACTTTGGTTTTTCAGATCCATTTCTTTTACTATGTATCCAGATATAGTGTATAACTAGCCAAGATAACAAAATCAATGTATCTAAAAAAGCCAAAGTGAACTACAATTTGGAACGGAGGGAAAGATATCAAATCCTCGGGCTGGCAACTTCTTTATTTTTTTTTTAACCCCGTGGGCTTCACCAGGCAAGCCCGAAATTTTTGGCGCGCAGGGGCTTAACCCACACGCGAAAATATGCGCATATCTCTGCTAACAACTTCGCACTAATAACAGTTGTATTTTTTGGCTGGGTGGTGGTGGAGTATTTGGGGCTTCACCCACAACGCCGCAGATGTCATCGAGTCGAGATTAACAACTTAATTTGATTTTGACTGTTTCTTCATCCAAGGTTGTTTGAAAATTTTGAATTTGTGAGAAATTCAAACATAAAGTTCCTTAGATATATGATTTGAAATGAAAAAAGTTGTCGACAACAAAGATGTATAAATATTCAAGATCATAACTTTGTTTTTGGTTGTTTCTCCATTCTAGGCCATTTAATAAATTCAAATTTTACAATCTTACATCCCTTTTTACAGAACTAGCCGCCTCTACAAATCAATTTTAAAAGGTGTCTCTAGATATAGCCACCTCTTGAAAATCTATTTGTAGATATTGTTGCATCTAGAGCCGCCTCTAAAGATATATGCACATTTGCAAAGATGGCTAAAAATTGCAGTCGCCTCTACAAAAACATTTCTAGAAATGGCTTGTTTCACGATTGATTTATAGAGAGGGCTACAAAAGGTGGCGTCTCTAGAAATTTATATCTATATATGTAGTAGCGAATATAAACATGAAATTCATATTCAAAAGTGACTCAGTGGAAATGCAAACGACATGCATGCTATTAACTATGCCAATTATCATATATCTTCTCTATAAGGGTGTTGCCCGGGGACTCATTAGCGGTGAGGGCGGAGGCGGCGTCCAGGCAGCTGCGCAGCTGCACGTAGCATGTGTGTGCGATAGGTGTTAGGAAGGGGAGAGAGAGAAGCCTCGAGAGCTTGAGAGTTAGGGTTTAGAGTCTTTTGCCTTTTCCCTTCGTAGCTGCAACGATTACATGATCCTAATCCTAGTATTTATAGTCCCTTCATAGCTGCAACCAATTGGTCGCTAAGCAATCTCTAGATATCCTTATAGGATTCAGATTCTCCTTTCCATCTAACAAGCTGGACTCCCTATCTTAGGGGGTGTATAGTTGGTGAAAAGTTATGGGTTGGGTTCTTTGTAGCACTTTTCGTTTGTATTTGGTAATTAGTGTCCAATCATGGACTAACTAGGCTTAAAAGATTCGTCTCGTACTTTTCAGCCAAACTGTGCAATCAGTTTTTTATTTACCCATATTTAATGCTCCAAAAATATGATAGGATATTCGATGTGATAGGGAACTGTAGCATTTTTTGGGTTCTTGTAGTACCAAGTGAACACCCCTTAACAAATTCTTTCCTAAACTAACTTGGACTCGATATGGTAGTTGACGGCGATGGCGGACAACACTAGGGCTGGAGTGCGGCTCATTTATCTCTGCATAGATAGCTGCCCTCGTTGGACGGTATGATGGTAGCACTAGTACCGAAATAGTTTTTAGTGGCGGGCGTTTTAGATTTTTGGTGGCGGCAATCGTAGCCCGCCACCAAGGAAAGGTCACTAATCGGCTCAATAAGCGTGGCGGCACAGCGCCCGCCACGCTAAATGGATTTAGCGTGGCGGGCGTAATGCCCGCCAAAAAAAAAATAAAAAAATAAAAACACGAAAGGCCCGGCGAGTAGCGCCCACGGCCCGCCGAGCCCATCCAGGTAGCCGCGCCGCCCGCCACCTGAGCGGATCCCGCCCACGCCACCACGGAGCGGATCCCCCCGCGGATCCCGCCGCTCGAGCACACCATCGCCGCGGAAGCTCCGATCCGGATCCCGTCGCTGGAGCATGCCATCGCCGCCGGTGGACGTGATCCGCGCCGCCGGTGCTCCCCGCTCGATCCGCCCGCCCCGGTGGAGGTGCTTCGCATCCCGCCGCCGCCCGGGAGGCGGATCCACCCTCTCAACGCCCCGCCGGCCCACGGGAGGGCGGCGTCGCCGCGCCGCCGGTCCCGGGTCCGCATCGCGCCCGCGCGCGCCGCCCACAATTTCCCGCGCTCCCTCGTGGCCGCCCGCCGGAAGAAGACCACCGTGTTGGGGCGCCGCCGAGGTGGATCCACGCCGCCATGCCGGTGGCCCTCCAGGGGTAGCGGGCGCATGGACGCACCGCCGGAGGGAGAGGGTCGCCGCCTCAGCGTGTGGATTCGCCTCCCTCCTCCCCTTGCCGGATCCAGGGTTCTTGCCGCCATGGAAGGAGCCGAGGGAGAGGGAGAGGGAGCGCCGCCAGAGGGGAGGGAGAGGGAGAGGAGCGCCACGAGGGGAGGGAGCCGCCCGGTGGAGGTGGAGCCGAGAGGCCGAGGCGCTACCGGCGGCGCGTGAGAGGAGACGGAGAGAAAAGTGAGAAGTGAAGTGAGCTGAAATGGGCTAGGGTTTCATCTTCATTATATATACCGGCGATTTATGGGCTCAAATGGGCTGTTGGGCTTCGATTTTTTTTGCGTATGGCCTTTTTAGGATGCCCGCCACGGGAAGGATTTACGTGGCGGGCACCTTAACACGCCCGCCACGCAAAAGATTTTATTTTGCGTGACGTGCGTGTTAAGGTGCCCGCCACGCAAAAAAAAAAATTCCCATGACGGGCAAAAAACGCCCGTCACGTAAAAAAAAAGCTGGGCGTGGCGGGTATTTTCCGTGGACGGGCAAAAAGTGCCCGCCACGGAAAAAGATTTTGCCGCTCGCAAAATCATTTCGTTACTAGTGTAGCCCCCATTCTCCGATCAGCAAGTGCTCACGCTGAAATGCGTAGAAACATCCACCAAGTATTTGTTGGACGTCGAATCTCCCAAAAAAATCTACGTGGACGGATGATGATGATGTGCCCAAGGACATCATAGGCTTGCTCGGGGTTATTGTCATTGGTGAAGAAGATAAAGTGGTGGCCGAAGGTGACATAGCTGATGTTGTTGGATGTGTAGTTGAACATGTTCTTCCTTGTTCATGCATCATTGCATGACACATCGACGAGAAGTTGTGGGACAACTGCTCCATAGATTGTCTCTCAAGGTGGGTGTTGGTATTTATTACGAAAAAAGAATGATCAAAGAGAAATAATTAATCAGCAACGCACAGATACAGAAGTAGCACTTCACCCAAGTATATCTAGAGTATCGTATTTATCCATAAAAAAGAAGGTGAGAGAGTAGTTGAGGCTATAAATTAATCCCTAAGCAACACTCAAGGACAGAAATGGTAGAGATGTAAAGGGGAGATGGTGAGAGAGTAGTTGATCCTGTAAATTAATCCCTGAGCAGCACTCAAGGACAGAAATGATAGAGATGTAAAGGGGAGATGGTGAGAGAGTAATTGATCCTGTAAATTAATCTCTGAGCAGCACTCAAGGACAGAAATAATAGAGATGTAAAGGAGATCACTATGGTTGTCTAGTTCTTACCCTTGCAAGCTATGTTAATATTGTTCTAATGGGGACATTATCATAATGATAGACACAAGCAAATAGTGCAATCCTTAGCAACAGGTCCTACTTGGCCTACAGACAGGAGGTAGACTACAGAGGATTAACTTGGCGTAGATGTCACCCCATAAGCTACCACTGATCTAGAAGGTAGGGTGCATCCACAAGTTACTGAGTAGTCGAAGAACCACGCTTACACTATGAATATTACTTCAACTCAAGAGTTGTAAGAATAATTATGCCAGCTCCTTGGCAATGGATTTGGAAATCCAAGGTTACTCCTTGAATTAAATTATTTGCATGGCTTGTTTTGTATGATAGATTAAATACTAAGAACATGATGTCATGAAAAAAAAAAATTGATGTTCAGCCCAACCTTTGTGTTCTCTATGACAATGGTTCAGAGGAAACTATTGAGCACCTTTCTGCACTTGTTCTTTTGCTAAAAGATGTTGGAACAGAATTGGTCTTTCCTAGGTTAATGAGGCCGACTTGATCAGAAAAATCATGCGCAGCAAGTAGAGATCTGGCCGTGCCTTCTTCATGGTATTTTTTTTTTAATTGCTGCATTGGAACTGTGGGAAGTCAGGAATTGTGTTTGGTCTTTGATGGAGTTCAAGCAACTTTTTCTAGATGGCTGTTGGCGTTCACGAGCGCAACCACCAATTAGGCGATCATACTGGAAACGCCGGAGTGGTGTATCATAGCAACATCACTAGGAATGGGCGCTAAATACCATTCCTAGCAATGTCACTATGATAACCGACTAGTACTCTGTACCCCTACTCCTATTCCACTCCTAGCCATAGCGATAGTAGCGCTGTACCGTCGACCTGCAGCATCATTACTAGGAACAACATAACCTTTAGTCTCAAGGTAGTTAGGGTAGGCTAGTGTAACACCCGTGTTTTTGCATCATTTTAAAATTTACTAAAAATTTGAACTTTTTATAATTACCAACTAAAACTTGATTTACTTTCCGCAAAACCCTTAAAAATGTTTGTCTGGACTGGATTCATATTCACTATTATCATCTGACCCCTCCGCATCAGAGTGTGTACCATCATAGTTAGACTCATCGTCTTCATCTTGACTGGATTCATATTCACTATCATCATCTGTGCACCATCGTAGTCAGATTCATCTTCTTCGTCCTGACTGGATTCATATTCACTATTATCATTTGATTCATCAGCACCAGAATGTGAACCATCACGGTCAGAATCATCTCCTTCGTCCTGATCTGATTCAGTATCACTGTTATCATCAGAGCCATTAACACTAAACTGTGAAAAAAAAGTCACCATCATTATCGAATTCATCTTTGTCATCATCCTCTGATTCATCTCTGTCATCCTCCGCCAATGTCCACTGACAATCACTAGACATGCAAGAGTCATCAAGTGTGATACTCACTGTGACTAGAAACTCCATGTTCTGGAACTGAGGAACATATCGAAATGGTGCAGCGCAACGAGTAAAGAACTCACAACTGACCATAGTCAAGCACCTCAGTGAGGGGGATCGGATCTCCTTGCCGACCACCGAACAATTCCTATGCTCTAGCGTTTCCAAAGAAGTGCACCTAGAACAGAGCTGCGCAAGGGTAGTGTCATCCAGCTTGACACAATTGAGCTTCAAGATCTTAAGGTTGCAAGAGCCGATGCCAGAGCAGTCAGGATGCTTAGGCGTTTCCCGTTGGTTTACATTGCATACTGCTAGCCAGACGGCATGGGAGATCCAAGTGCTGGTCTCGCCGTCGCAGGTCTCGTGGGTCCAGCAGAGCCGGAACGAGCGGCACCAGCGGCCGCCGCAGGAGGAGCAGTCTCCCTGACGAATGAGTTGAACGCCTTCTCGCGCGTCCTGCGCTGGTTGGCGGAGAAGGCCGGCGGCGCTGTCGCGCCGCCGGCAGAGGCCCGGCTGGCGGATGTCGAGGTGGCCCGTGTAGGTCCACAGGTGGCGCCACCGCTTGAGGGCACGCAGGTGCGCACCGCCTCCCACGCCTTGAGGTGCGACAGGACCCGCAGGAGGACCTCGTCCCGGAGGTCGCTGAGGCGGTCGCCGCCGCCGGACGTCGTCTGCCGCGTCGCTGCGTCTTCCGGGGCATTTCGTCAAACAGGTTACCTGCACGGAACACGTCGACTAGCGTGAGCAACTCAGGAGGCGGAATCAAGTGATATGGGCCAGCAAAAGCTGGTTACGCCAAGCCTCCCGTGCTCAATTGGTGAATGTCGGCCTCTTCGGCCGCTTGTTGCTTTGTTCGGCCCATGTTCTACACGTCTGAATCGAATAAAAACCTGCTGATCATCACCTAAAATAGCCACTAAAAAAATTCATCACTGAAATAGCATGATTTGTTCCCAGTGTATACACTATTTCCTTCCTTTATATTTATAAATTTTTAGCATTCCATATGCACTAAATCACTTGATTCATTCATGGTGTAGAACTTTTTCACCATCAAAGATTTCTTGATTTTCTTTAACAAACTTTTATTACAATAATTAAAACCATTATTGTAAGAACCACTTTGAATAGCCATATATATTATATTTGTTGACAAATGCACAATGATATAGAAATCCTCAATATTTATTTTGCCACCTTCACTAAAAAAATTGTGTTGCATATTCACAGGGTGTAACATCCGTACTAGGTGAAGAAGAGGATCGTGCTGGGTGTAGCATATGTAGTAGGCAAAAAGGATTGTGATTGTGCTGCCCATCGATTGGGTGTAGCATCTGTACTATACGTGCCAGTCTAGTGACCTTTTTTTTTTTCTCTAACAACTAAAACAGTATGTAGAGAATTAGGAATTTGGCCCTAAAAAAAGTTTATTTTATGGCCTCAAAACTTTATTAGGAATTCGGTCTCCCGTCAGTTTGGGAAATTGATAACTAGAGTTCGATAACTCTAATTTTGGGGAACCAAATTTTGTTGTGCTCCTTGAGATGTCTAGTTTTTATTAAAAAATATAAAACTGATCATGTTTTACAAATTTATTTATTTTTAATAAAAACATTATATGTTGGTGTTAATACCTCTCAACAGTTAGTGCCCTTTCAACTTCCCGTATGGTATTAATTATTTGTTGTGCATTATTTGGATCATAGAATTCTATTGATTTATTAAATTAAATGGGCCAAGCCCATATTGTATCTAACAACTATTGCATCCAACCCAGATTCACTAGCGCCCTGCAGTTCCTAATTTCATTTGTGTTCCTGATTGGAGGGCGCTAGTGAAATTAGGAACTGTAAGACACTTGTTATAAATTTAATGATATAGATGTTGTTAACAACCATCCCGCTCCTTCCCCCATCCATCTCTGCCCTTTGCGTTCTTGATTTGCTCATGCCAACAATTTCATCTCATGCCAACAATTTCATTTCTTGGCCCACTCCGTTCATGCCTTGCGTTTCCTTCCTTGCCAACTAGAAGGTATGCAGGCCCTTCAATTTATCATCATTTTAGGCATTCATATAACTGACACACTACTACTTGAGCATTCTAAATTAGTTAAGACAGAATATATTACTTCTCTTGCCGCTTGTGTGTTGATTTCTCAATTTTAGTGCTCCCTTACTTGTGTCATAAACTTAATATTCTATAGGAAAATTATATATTGAACTGAATAAAACACTTGATAAGTGTAGAAGTTTTTGTGAAGCTTTGGTCAAAGTCAAAATGCTTCAAGAGGACTTTTAGGTTTTGTTACCTATAGACACAATAACTAATTCCCTTCGTTTGACAAAATTTTCAGTTTCTTAACAAAACATTCTAAGCTGCGAACATGGATGTTTGATAACATGTTGATTTAGTGATTATAATGCCATAAAATAGATGCCACGATCAAACATAAGTACCCTAATGTGATACAACTTCTTTTGCGTAAAGGGCTGTGTAGTTGCAAACAAAAATTCAAAAGATTGTAGAACATTTGGTAAACATTTCCTATAGTATACAAGTCTACAAATATCTATGTCTCTACTTAACAAAGATTTGTCATGTGCACCAACAAAGATGATTTATTCTTAAACTTAGCAAAGTTTACTTGCACTTAGCAAAGTTTTGGAGCAAAGTTCTAGTATTTCTCAATCAAAATTTACTTGCACTTAGCAAAGTTTTGGAGCAATATTTTCTTCATTGATGACTACGGGTGATCTTTGGGTACTTTTTATTGGTTATTATGTTTTTTTTATTTTTGTATGTGGTAAGTGCTACAAGGGTCTAGAATTACAAATGTTTCTAAGTGCCACAATCCCACTTACTAATACAAAAAGTAGAAACGACCGAACGATTAATATAATGAAGAAAAATTACGATTTAATAATGAATTTTTGACCGTTCAAAGAGAAAGGGTAGATGACATGTTTGTTTAGGGATATGATAGTATAAGTTTTGTTTCCTTAAACAATATTATTTGTTTTAAAAAATATATTATTATTTGAAATACAGTTTCCACTTAAATATTTATTATTATGTCTTCAGTAGTGACTTGTGTGATGTGATTGAGAACCTCCCAACAAAAAAGCGATATATGTGCAAAACTTAAAGAAAGAAGACAAGTATTTCGAAAGGACATAATAGTGTCCGACTTCTTATTCTATTAAAGTAAGGTTTGTACTATCTACTGTCTACATAAACTACTTAATTTGACTGTTTATTTCTGTAGTAACTTGAGTTTCATGTGTCAATGTTAGTTGTATAAATGTCACAAAAATAGGCGATGATTGTATAAATGACATTTTATAATGACAATTTATCTTGGGATGCTACTCAATTTGCACAACTGTGGATACTGGCTCAAGCTCAAGTACATTTAAGTTGGGTGAGTTCAAAGAGAAGAGTGCTAAGATGATTTCGTAAGGCTCAATTACGCTTAAGTTGGGTGACTTCAAAGAGAAAAGTAATTGGCACACTATATTGTATATGTTGTAGTTCAGCTAGAAATCTTGGTGGCTCTATTGGCTTTGGCCGACAAAATAGAAGGGTGAAGCGACAAAGGGTAAAGGCAAAGAGTCCGCACTCTTTTTCCCCTCTTACTCCCCCTTTATAGGAGAGGTGGGATAGGAGAGGACATTTTCATTATGGCCCTTGGTAGGGTTGGTATTTACAGAAATGTCACCGGTGTTTGTATTTAAAAAAAAACAACACCAAATATAATTTTGTGAGCATTGGGCTATGTAATTGAGTCATGAACATGATAATAGGGCCCCAACATATTACACACACCCAACATGATCTCGGAGCAACACTTGCACGAGACCGCATGTATCCGACAAAGCATATATATAATATATATACCTCTCTCCTCGAGCTAACTTGGTATTGGTTCATATTTCTTTTTTGATGGAGACGGTAGGTCCATATTGCCTACCACAAATAAGCATAAGTAATTTGCTAAATAGACAAACCTAACAAGAGATTCAAATAAGTTATATATGCTCTTATCAATGTTAGAGACTCAAATCTGAATAAAGAGATTCCAACACATACTAATAAGAAGCCTAACATACTTTATCCTCTAGCGCCCATGCACACCTCCTTTGCATATGATTAGGACATCTAGTTATCTATATATGACAAGTATATTGCCCGTGGTAAAGCTACGGTGACATTTAGGATAACACAAATTAAATAACCAAAATAGTGTATATGCTCTGATGATTTTAAAATAATGATTTCAGAATAAAATAGTGGATACATAGATAACCTTTCAGTTTTTACATACAACAAAAATAGATTGGCAACACGACCTCGGTGGTGCTTTAGATTTTACTCCACGTGACAATCAAAATTGCACCTCATGAAACAATAACCAAAAAGTGCATTCCAAACCTTGTAATTTATTCCAATGACTTGCAAAATTATTTGGATGAAATTATCTTGCAAAACTATCTAGATGAAACGATTTTACTCCCCCTTGACCACATTCTCTACATAGATTGA